>JARDVY010000042.1:617307-1234615 GCA_029030555.1 Ornithoptera alexandrae | reverse complement strand
TCTATTTCAAGGTGCTTTTGCTACAGATAATAATAGAGTATAATAATATTATTTCTTTCCTCTTCTTCGTCGGTATCACTCTTGACAAAGTAGTCGTAATTATCTCTTCAGGTGTTGATCGCAAGCTTAACAACACGCCGACATTCTTTTCTAGTAGCGGCCTTCCTAATGTATTTATATAGTGGTAACGATGATGAGCAGCGACAGTGCGCCAACTCATTGGTGTTCTTCTTCGTGGCCTGGTACCCTCAACCTTTTCCTGGACTATAACGCGCTCAATAGCTACCTCCTTTCGATGGCGTACGTTACCAAAAAAGGTGAGAATACGAGACTGTATCAAAAATGATAAACGCTGCTTGATGCCGAGTCTCCGAGTCTAAAATCCAGTCCACGATACCCACCTCTTTATAGCGTCTATACTCTTCTTCTCTATTTCTTGCAAGGTCCACGTTTCTGCGATATACAAGAATGTGAGGAATAGAAGTGACTGAACTAACTGGATTTTTGTGGCCCTATATTTGTTGCGATGTCTCCATATCTTCCTTAGCTTGTCCATTGCAGACCTAGAAGCTGCCATACGCCTTTTCACTTAGTCTATACATCCACCGTTGTTTGTACTTAAGGCCCCCAGATAAACACATGATTGTTAGTAATATTATTTCACATTTACAAAATAAATCCATAGAGGCTCTATAAACAATTAAAGTAGAGCCATTGACTTAAAAATACCCTTAAAAATACATATTCATTAAAAAACGCTTTTTATTCCATCAACATTATTGTTTCCTAAAAAATCGTTGACGTGTCCGAATCGCTAACCTAACTTAAACTTTAACTCGGAAACAGCTTTAAACACTTGAAATGTTTTACTTACCCGGATGTTTCTAACCCAGTATCAAAGTTAAGCAACTTGATTACTTTAGCCCTCACAGCCGAACGGTGCCAGGCTTGGGTCAGTTACCACCTCATATGTTCTTTATCTACAGTTAGTCAAAGAGTTAGGAAACGACTATACTTTCCTAGATGAACACATCCAAAATTAAGTGATCTTCATGAGAAATAAGTTATAAATACATCCTCAAAGAATCCTAGGAACACAAGGAATATTGTTGGAATGACTTACGGCTGATGAAGGAGAATGGCGGCTTATACCTGTAGATGAAATGATAGCAGGTCAAAGATCAACAGACTACCAAGACAGTGGATGCAAGTAAGGCAGAACTGATTTTTTTTTTCAATTAAGTGACAAGACTAGTGGGTCTTTCAACTGATGGTAAGTGATACGTCCTCCATAATAACCCTGGCCCTAGTTAGGATGATAAATACTGCACCACATTACGCTCGCGACATAAGTCATGGTTGAGGAATACCAGAGATGGATTGGCATATCTGAGGCGTACGAATTGTTCCGTAAAATGACTCCTGTGTTATTGTTCCCCCGAATCAGAGCCAGAAAGGACTGTATCACGCTGATCGCCAACTTTCACTATTCGAAGAGGCACTTTAAGAAGAAGAGACATAAGCTGTAGATTCTTATTACCTTAGTAAGTAATTACCTTAGCTACAGCACCTTTCAAACCGCTTGGCGACAGAAATAATAGCTGCGGATAAAACAGGACGGATATTCACAGTTATAGATATTGTTGAGGGCGGTTTATAGCCAGCAGATAGGGGCTTCCGGTCAAGTTAAGTCTTCATGTCAATCAGATGACGTAGTGCCAGTAAAAGGGAAATGATTAAGGTTAATGATGAAACGAACGGCCACTTTCGTTCAGTCAATTCCATAAATTAGTTTCAACACAGGTAAGTCCCTTGCCGTATTAAAATGTAAATCACACGGCCGATTTAATTTCAAGCTTGGAGAAACTTAACGCGACGGTGCAATTAATGGAAGAACGGAAGTTATAGAGTAATACTGCTTTTTTATAATATCCGCTTCAAGCAAATAGTACATTGACTTTCATCTGAAATAAGTCGAGCATGACAGACTTCATCATTATATTCTGTTCCTAATTTATGTGAGTAGGCACAACAATGCACATGATATTGTTTTTTGGTTTCGGGGGTGAATTCTTTGAAAAAATAGTCTAACTGGGGAGAAGTTAGATTTATACAGAGATTTTTACCCACTAAAACCCCTTCGGTGGTTACCTTCGGCGTTTGGAGAGGTAAAGGGATCTCCGTTCGGAACACAACCGCGACATCGCTAGCGCTATGCTGGAATAGCCCGTCCTGGAGTCTACCCAGTGCAGACCCTACCAGCCTTGTGAGTACTACTTCAATGACCGGAGTCCACGTCCGGCCATTATTCTCCTCAGAGTCATTTTGAAAGCGATGAAATCTCCACCCTAACCGCCAACGACCCCATTAAGGTCGGGTAACACCATTCACCAGTGTGACGGATTGACGCGCGTCAGCGCCACGACAGCTTCGTCTCCGAGAGGTATCTATCCTCTCTCGATCTCGTTCGGCAGCCTCCTTTTCTACCATAACAGTTCCACAAGAGGAGCCTACGAAACTCACAGGACCTAAAACATCCGCACCTGCTCGTGGTGCACACTGCTAATCAACAAAGTAAGCAATGGCTCCTACCAACTCGCAATAACCCAGCGTGGTGGTGGGAAATAGCCGGATTTCCCCATATGGACCTCCACAAACGTTCCTGTTCCTGCCGCCAGAGTAAGGTGAAAACAGAACTATCCCGTTTTGAAAGACACTAGCAAGTGTAATTACTGGGGTAACAAGACTCAACATCTTATGTGTGAGAGCGATGAGCGCAATATAGTGCTGTGTATAACATTCTAACTAGCGCGTTATTATAAGCAGCAGTGTCACTTACCATCAAGTGACCGTCCCACTGGTCTGGTCGCTTCTATGCACAAAAAAAAAACACATTTTCTTTTTGTATTACTAGGAACTGATGCCGGCGTACTGGTAGACGTAGTGTTGGGAGGCCTTCCACAAGGTATACACGATCTGGTGAAAATCGCGGGAACCCACTAGATGACAGCAACGCGGGACCGACCGACGTGGAGATCTTTGGGGGAGATCTATGTTCAATAGTGGAATTCTATCGGCTGATGATGAGGATGATGACGATTCAAACAACATTATTCATCAGCTTTTATACGTATTGCCACTTTTAATCTGCCATATATTCTAATGATATATTCTCTCTCTCGTAGCATATATATGTGTGGATGCTGTGCATATCCTAAATTAGAGACAAGTGCAAACATCCAGTACCACAACTCTCTAACATAGGCAATAGCCTATAGAGTTTGCAACAATTGCTGACGAAGAATATAAATTTAGTGATGATGAAAAGCTTATCGGATAGGCATCGAAGTAATCTCATAAAGATTGCATCTAAGAATAGACAAGATAGACATCCACTGCTGGCCGTAGGCCTCCCCTAAAGATCTTTACATCGATCAGCTCCGCGTTGTCCGAATCCTAATCTACAGTGAGCGTAGTCTTCAGTACCGCCGAGCACTAGGGACCGTCGCAGGAGTTCATTGGAGGAGATTTGGGCCAATTCCCACCACGCTGGTCTAATGCGGGTTTTACAGATTACATAAACTTTAATTTTTTAACTAAAACTACAGACATTAAATCCTTCGCCTACATCGTTAAAAGCTTCGTAGTCCCAGGTTAGTTTCTAATTAGTTAATAACAAACGCTACCGTCTGTAACTTACCGCCCTTTAGTACAATTCACAAGTGCTAGTTGGCTCATCCCCCACCGCTTGGGGCGCCGTGTATTACTACCTCCGAACAAATTGCTTTAAAGCGCTGACCCCTTGAAATATTTACATGCAACTTGCCAGCTCCAACATTTATCTTTTATATCTGTGTGCCGAGCAAGTAGTTTATACCAGCTGCTAACTTATAATAAGTTCTAAGCCAAGTTAGGGAAGACTAAAGGCCAAAGTTTGCAAGCCTAAGTTTCATACAAATTCAGCGTTTTATTAATAAGCATAATTCGATACGATTTATAACGGATTTAACACAACAAGCGGTTAAGTATAAACTTATTTTCTACTTATATTAGTTTAGCTTAATAATAGATATAAATTATGTACCAAGGAATATACCAAACAAATAAGTATTTACGAATAAATATTTTATTCATTGTCTTTAACTTGATTTTTTTTTTTCAATTAAACGAAGAGACCAACGAGACGTTCATCTGAAAATAAGTGATACGCCTATAACAACGTAGCCCTAGTTAGGATGATATATACTGCACCACATTGCGCTCGTCGCCTGAGTCATAAGAGGTTGAGTCTCGTTACCCCAGTAAGTGCAACGCCCTTCAAAGCTACAAACTACTGTTTAGCGACAGAAAAAGTCGCCGCGGTGGTACCTACCTAGACGGTGTCCGACAACAGACTCACCATCAGTAAATAGTAAAGTTATCTTGTAGATTTAAACAATGTATACTTTAATAAAGTTTATCTTACATATTTCTTTTTCCATGAGTTAACTATTAATTTCCACGGAATAAGGTAGGGATAGGATAAAGGTGGGGAGAAGTTTGATGGCTTCCTTATAATTCTTATTCCTACCCAAACTGTATTGTTCGTCTCAGGAATTGAACCAGGGACTTGTAAGGCTGAAAAATAAAATCTAAACTATAGGAACTTCAAAGGTACAGGGTGGCGCAAAAATAACCTTCCAATGTTTTTAGGCTGTAATTTAAAAAAAAATATGAAAAACTTTGATTCTTCTTGTGGATTATTTTTATTTGATCTTTTAATTTTTTTACATCAAGGCAAAATTTATAGCATTTTCTGATAGGAGGATTACTTTTGCGCCATCCTGTATATAACAATTGTAGAAAAAAACTTTAATTACTATTAATGATCAAATCCTGATGATATAGCATCGATAGTCCTTCAGAATAAAGCAATGCTACATTGTTAATGTTTAATTTTTAATACTTTTTTATTAACATAATTAATGTTATTTATAAATAAAACCTAATTTTCTCTTAATTAAACCTGTTTTTAAAATATAGTTTAATAATTTTAGATTAGTATTCGCTTTTAAAATGTCTAAATACTTAAAACACGAACATGGTACCATTGAAAGTTTCTCTAATAGAATTAAAGAGCTGCTCCAAAAATATTTGCCAGAAATTTCCTAGTGATTTTTTTTTTTTAAACTAGTAAAGTTTTGAGGGTAATTACGATGTTGGGGTTGTAAAGTAAATAAAGCCAGTTAAAGCGAAAGCGGGATATTTTAACTATGAAACGTTTTCACATTAACAAAACGATTGTTACGCTTAGGTACCAATTAGCATTTCATTAGCGCTTGCTTACGTCAAATTCCTTTTTCCCGTGGAACTCCTTCCACTTAAAATTCTCAGCAGAGAATCCGGTCTTAACTGAACTGGTTTCACAATCTTTTTCATTCAGATTTATTCTTTGAACGGCGCGACATGAATTTAAATCGAGATTTCTATTCACTTAGAGTATTGTAATTTGCAATTAAATTATCAAATTTTACATCTATATTATCTTATAACTCTCATCAGCTATTTAGATTAATTAATCATCATCATCAAACTGCTTCATAAACGCATCAGACACAGCGACTAACTGATCACGCAGATGAAAATATTCAAAAACTACTTGTTTCCTAGCAACACCGCAACATCCTTGCAACTTCTTCTGGGGGTAATATTTCATAAAATCAATTATTAGCTGACTCGTGCCCAATTTCAAGTCTTTATACTTTCAGAGATAACGTAATAAATGTTTACATAAACGGAAATCTCTTATATATATATAATATATAATAAAAAAACCAATAAAAACAACAAAATTAGATACAAGTTAAGAATAAATGTAACAGAGTAAGGTAAGTAATGAGAAAAAATACTTAGAAATTAAGACATAAATAAAGAAAATAATGTAATTAAAAAAGGATAATGAAGCTCCGAATGAAAGCATTAGGAAGATGCTGGAAATAAAAACTATCCTTTTGCTAAGGGAGGCTATAGTCCCCTCCAACGGGTTCTCGCCTTGTCGTGGCGGAGGGGCTTAGTAACCGTGGTCCGGTACACGGTGAAGCCAAGTGGAACCCACCCGGCCGGCCCGCGGCGAAGGGCTGGCCGAAGCGGCCGCTCCAGGTTCGAGCACCGGTTGGGGTAACTGGAGCTCACCGGAGCGGCCGGGGGCCGCAGGGGCGGCTGTGTGCTGCCCTAGCGGCCGGCTGCAGGGGCGGTTTCATAGCGCCCCTCGCAGCCGAGGTGGGGTCGCGGAGGGAGTACCCTCTGCGGCCAACCGGTGTCGCACCGGCGATGCGGCGGCGGTGGGGCCGCGGGGGAAGAGGAGTGCCGGTATTGAGATGCGCCGCTCTCCCTATCCTCCGCGGCCGTTGACAGGTAGCGGCGGGCCTAACATCTCTCCGCCACGGGGAGCCGGGAGAGGTTTTCTCCAGTGGCTCCCATGGCCTCTGGGCGACAGGTTCGGGGGAACCGGTCGCACGCACACGCATGAGGTCGAGGAGGGGGCGCGCTGCATGTTCCGGCGCGCCCTGGAAAGGGAGGATTCATCCTTCCCTCCCGAGGTGGGTCTGCGCAAGCGGCCAGCGCCGGCAGGGTCACGGTTGAGTGCATGCGTTCCCGTGACCCTACCATCATGGCGATGAGGCGGGACATCGTGGGGGTTTTAGTCGGTGCAAGTCCGACATGACTCGTCCTTGCCCCCGCGAGGACGACTATGCGTAGGCATTTCCCCCACGTAAAACAAAAAAAAAAAAAAAAAAAAAAAAAAAAAAAAAAAAAAAAAAAAAAAAAAGGGAGGCTATAGTTCAATTGTGAAGAAGTGGTGGCTTGATTAGTAGTACAGTGTTCCAAATTAAACAAGGTGTCTACTATCCCTCTTATAGTAAACCTAGATTTACATGAGGGTCAGAGTATCCTAACCTTATCCAAGAACATGTTGAAACTACCCACTTGAACCTCTACAAACGTGGAGATCTTTGGGGGAGGATAGACGTCCAACAGTGGACGTCTATCGGTTGATGATGATATGAAAATCCATGGTCTACCCATGATCAGGATCCAAATCTTTTGCCTAGTAAAAACTTGTATTATTAGCGTGCATTAGATATCTTAAATGTGAAACGGAAAGATATTTTGTGAGTAATATTGACTGTGTAACTTTTTACAGACATCATCATCATCAGCCGCTAGACGTCCACTGATGGGCAAAGGCTTCACCCAAAGATCCCCCATCGATCGATCCTGTGATGCCCGCAAAACCGGCCGGTACTATGGGTCGTCATTTGTAGAGGTCCATATTGAAGCGATTTGGGCCTTTTCTCACCACCCTGGCCCAATGCGTGTTGGTAGAAACCAGAGCCTCGTTTGTTCATTAACAGTTTGCACCACCAGCAGGTGAGATTAGCTTGGGTCCCGTGAGTTGTGGGGCGATACCCCTTACCCCCTACAACTACTATTATATACTATTTAAAGTCAGTTAAATTCTTTGTTAAAAATTATGTTAACGAATAACTTTTTCGTAAAGATTTTCATATAACATTAATTATTTCATCCATTTATCACATGCTATGATTAATGAGCGCAGCATCCTTTACAAAAACAAATCTGTCGATTCAAGTCTTACCACCTTAAGACTAATTAACATCAAAGGGGAGATTTTCCACGAAGCAAAAAATTCCGCCCCTTACCAGCTCCTTTTACTTTAACAATATTTAATATTCTATTTTCCAACATGTCCCTTAAGTAAATTAATTAAGAAATAACTTCATGAAACACTAAAACACATTAATATCACTGTAAAGGATAAATATTTTTTTTAATATACAAAGCGAAGGTACAAGCAAAACGTTCACCTGGTGGTAATTAATACGCCTGCTCATGATATTCTTCTCTTCACCTGGAACACAAGATGTTTATTCTAATTACCTTAGTAGGTAATTACACAAGCTACAGCATCCTTCTAACCAGAACACAGTAATGTTTGCACATGTTTGTTTGGCGGCAGAAATAGTCGTTTTGGTGATCTACCTTTATTTAATTTTTTTGGTTTCAGGGAGGGGAGGGGAAACTTCGAAAGATACCCTGCTTCTGGTGTGAAGTCAGGGTAATGTGAGATTTTTACTCATTAAAACCCCTTCGGTGATTTGCATCAGTGCATTTGGAGAGGCTCCGGGATCTCTTATAGAACGCACTGGTTCCCCCCTACACTTTGTATTAACACGTCTCTGAGGACCAGCATAACCCTTCTAGACACCATCGCTGAACCATACGCTGTCCCACACAGGTCCGCTTGTTGGGCGATAAAGGCCCCCATCCTCAAAGCCCGCGAAACTCTTACAACCTTTTAGTCACCTTCTACGACACACAGGTCTTACCTAAGTGCTATATGGTGGTCTACCTAGACGGTTTCGGGCAACAGATAATTTTAACATGGCCAATGTAATATAGCTTATCCTCAATACAGATTGTATCACATGATGAAATTGTAATCCTGTTGAGACATGTCCAATCAATTACTGCATCAATTATTCATGACGTACAGACGGGGGATAATGAATTGTGTTTCACATGTTACACAATTCATTATCTCCCGTCAAATCGCCACACAGAAATATTCGTTTAAAAAACACGTTGATTTTCATTATTTTAATAACACATTCTTCTTCTTCTTCTTCTAAAAGTACCTCTCCAACTAGTGAAGGTTGGCGATCAGCGTGGTACAGTCCTTTCTGTGTCTGTTTAGGCGGAACAATTCCGACGCCTCAGATATGTCAGTCCATTGCCTATAATAACACATTGAGAAATGAAAAATAGCCTGTATTTATAAACCTACCAGCAGTATGTAAAATTTACTGGTGGTTTCTGTTACTGGATGCCGTCCAGGTAGATACCACGGCAGCAGAGGCCATGGTGCGGATTCGGTGGTAATCCGTTACCAAATATGTTAGGCCTCGAGGTGGCGCGGTACTTCTGCCTATTACTGATAAATGAGGGGGAGAGTTTCAGTTCCACCCTGAGACGCGGTCTCATTAAGGCCTCCAGGTGTCGGGACTACGGTTGTGCGAGAGCGTTCCCGTAGTTTCGGCTAAAAACGTTGCAACGTACACCGTGGTGATTTAGCCGGTAAGAGTCCGTCATATCCTCTCTGTTGCCCCCACAGCAGAAGGGTATCCAATGCAGGATTTTCCCAGGAAAAAAAAAAGATTCCAACGCAGCTCCTATTTCTACCGCCAAACAGTACTGTGCAAACATTCTTGTGTTCCGGATTGATTGGAGTTGTAGCTAGCGAAATTACTGGGGTAACGAGACTTAACATCCTATGCCTCAAGTGACATAGTTATGGGTAAGCGTACCACTAACCATCAAGTGGGATGTCCTGCACGTCTTATCATTTCTTTGATTAAAAAAAAACAGATCGCATCGTCCCTGTGACTTACCAATAGACTGTGCTCGGTAGAGTTTAAGAGGCTGAAGTGTAGCAGTGGCTTTTTCATGTTTGTATGTGAGTGTTCGTGTGCGTGCGTACGTCCGTGCGTGCATGCATGCGTGCGTGCGTGCGTGCAAGCGTGCGAGCGTGCACTAAGGGATATATTGGTTCTCCCTTTCCCTGTAAAAAATATTCTACAATATAAAAAAAAGAAGTTCCATTGATAGTACGTTTCATCTCTTGTTTCAACATCACAAGTGTAAAGTGCTGCTGCTTTATAGAAAGAAGATAACTGAAATAATCAGATCAACTTCCTCTCTATTTCATCATCATCTCAACAAATTGACTTCCACTACTAACTGGTCCCTTAGTTTGTATTACTATATCGTTTCCCTATTTAACAAATAAGCTAATTCTGTTTCGAAGTACAATAGAGGAGTATTTGTTTATGTTACAGGAAACCACTCGTGGTTCCTCTTTTATGTACGACTTCTTTTAATTGACTTCGAATGAAAGAAATCTTTGGAAGGTTATTTCCGGGTCTCCTTTTCACATTGTGCGCGATTCTTTTCCATCGGCTACATTGTCTTTTGATTTCTTTGAAATTAACTTGATTCATTTCCGTTTAATCGTTTTGAGAATAATCAAAGTGGGGTGGTATATTATATATATATTTTTACAATTTTACAATTTTCGTATAAATTTTTTTTTAGTTAAAAATTTATTGAATAAGTAAATATTATTAACGCTAAAATAGGTCAAAAATAAAAAAAAAGATCAGCTTTAACATTATCTTTATTGATGACAGAATTTAATAGTAGCTTTATATATATGTATTGATTGTTCCCTGCCCGGTTTGATGGCGGTAACACCCCCGCAACTCCCTCCGAAGAAGCAATTTCTTAAAATCTGTTCTTAACTGATCTTTAAATGCCAGAAGCCATATCTCCACGAAATTTTGAGTCTTTACGTTAAATAGTTTTGGACAGCTCGTGATGAGCCAATGAATATTAAGACATCTCCAACATATATATACATATGTTTAACTGCTTTTTTGGCTTTATCTTGTAACACGAAGGTGTCGGATTCGATTCTGGTGGCAGGGTTTTCTTCCAACCCGCCTGGTTAACTACCACCCTTATATATCCTGGACAAATAATCTTTACCATCCATGGCCGTTTTATACTACGTGAAATTCAGGTCAAGTGTTGGTCTATTTCCAGATGAATAAAAATCTTCGGTTAGAGATGAATTATCATGATTCATATTCACCGCAGCAGCTCTGAAGCGGACCGCGATATGATTTCAAAGGAACAAATTATGAAACACGTTACTATTTTTTTAATCAAAATTAGGTTTCAGTAGAACGTATCAATTTCGCTGCGCTCCGCGTACCCTGAAAGGGCAGTGTACGTTTTAATGAGATCCCTTTTCAGAGACACGGAGCGCTGCGAAGGCCTTGCAGGTACGCTCTGGTAAACATGAGAATATTTTTACTATCATACAAATAAACCCCTTTCGCAAACTACCCATCTTTATCTCGCAAGAAAAAACGTATTTCGATTTCACACGCAATTAAAAAAAAAGGGTTACAATTGTAAAGAAAAGAATACGTACATAAACGTTGAATAGATCTCGACTTGGTTTTTCTCAACTTCATCTGTAAAGTTGATGAACAGATGAAATGAGCGGGAAGTTCACCTGGTGGTAAGTGATACGCCTGCCTCTAATGTGGAGCTAGTTACAATGGTATACACAGCATCACATTGATCTCGTCGCGTGAAACATAAGATGTTGAGTCGCGTTACCACCGTAATTAATCTATCTACAACGCCATTCAAACCGGAATACGGTTATGTTTGCACACTTATGTTTGGCGGCAGAAACAGGCCTTGCAGTCCTACCTAGACAGTCTCAGGTAACAGAGAACTACCACCAGTGAAACCTTGAATTCTACATTCAGAGAGGATGAAATTTTGCTGGTGAAACAAACGAATCAAATTATTTAATCTACTCTTGACCTTAATATTTATCCTAAATAATCCTAGAGGATGTATATTCTGGGTGAACACGCTTAACCATTCACAGCCTATTTATAAAAATGGATTACAATAGAAAAGAATATACGTTATCAACATCATCAGCTGATAGACGTCCACTGCTGGACGAGGCCTCTCCTAAAGAACTCCACATCGATCGGTCCCGCGTTGCTCGCATCCAGTGGCTTCTCGCGACTCACCAGATCGTCGGTTCACCTTGTGGGAGACCTGCCAACACTACGTCTACCGGTGCTGGGCCCCACTCGTAAAGAATATACAGACCTTGCACAGATATCGACTTGGCTATTCTCTACTCTGTCTATAAAGTTCTTCAAATTTGATATTCAGTGAAGATGCTCTTTTGCTGGTAGACACACAAACTTTAAATCAGCCTATTTATTCTACCCTGAGATCAATCAATATCCTTAATAATTCAACAACCAATTTACGTCCCCACTGTTGGGGCACAGGTCTGCCCTCAATATGAGGGCGATGGGCCATAGTCACCAAGCGGGCCCAATGCGGAGACTTCACACATACCTTAGAATAAATTCTAATTCATTTGCAGGTTTCCTCACAATGTTTTCCTTCACCGTTTGTATTTCGCTGTTGTTACTTAAGTTCACAAATGTACATAACTTAAATATTAAAGTCATCGGTACATGCTGAGATTCGAACCCGCGGCCTTCGGAATGAAGGCCGCACGCTCTAACCATTAGGCCAGCGAGCTACTCCTCAATAATCATAGAGTCGAAATATTTAGGGTCAGCACGCTTAACCAGCCACGCCGTATGAAATTAAGGTCAAATGCCAGCTTATTGAAGATACAAAAATATATATATATTTTAAATATTGTTATTTCAATATGTATAGTTGAACTCGAGAGCTTAAGATAAGTGATCGCTTCAGTGAAATGCATATTGGTTTGTTTCAAAATGTTTTTATATTATACTCATTTCAATATCATACCCATAAAGAAATATTACACGATTGTATATGTAAAATTTACATATCAAGCATGTTTTAACTCCACAGTGGGGGCTACTATCCCCAATCTACCAAATATTATATACCATAACCATTCTAAATAAGAGAAGTGAACAAGAAAATGATGAGTCAAATAACCTCTTTATTTTAGAAATCTTTCAGCCCTGTAGTCTCGGGATAGTAAGAACAGGACTAAAGGAAGCTCTGCCTATCGTAGAAGGTGACTAAAAGAATCTATAAGTTTGAGCCCCTAATCGCTCAACAAGCGAACTTCCATTGGACAGGGTATGGCTCAGCGATGGTGCCTAGGAGATTTTGGCGCTTCCTCGGAGACGTGCTAACACAAAATGTAGAGGAGCACCGCTGCGTTCTGTAAGAGATCCCGGAGCCGCTTCCAAAGCACTAATGCCGACCACAGAGAGGGTTTTAGTAAGTAAGAATTTCATTTAAGCCTGACTTCCTCCCAGAAGCAGGGTATTTTAGGATTTCCCCGAGGAATAAACATAGACTCCTGATAAAAATATAATGCAAACTTTTTTATTGATAAACATCATCACTATATCTTTTGTACAGGCGCTACAGTATTACTTATTTAGGTTAACGCTAATTAAGCTGATGATAGTTACTCGTATCGCACATATAAAGATTAACTTAACTGAATGCAAACAACCGTCACAACTCGGATTCAGTTTAATAAGATATCAAGTAAATGCTTCCGCTGTGCGATTAATTATCGCACTGGCTTTCAATGGCTGAAGTAAACATTGAGCTGCAAATGAAGGAAATAAGTACATATAACAAATTTGATCGAAATAGCATATATAACATATAATGTTATCTCGAATATAACTTAAAATTTCAATTATGAAGTTATCTTTTATTGCGATATATAATTTAATATCTCTTATTATCAAAATAAGTTTTATAACCCTTCTACATTTAAGAAACAGACAAATGATTTTCATGGTACTTTTTTCAATTTTTTTTTTCATTTTAATAAGCGGCAAGACGAGCGATACGTTCACATGATGGTAAGTGATACGCCTACTCATCACAACATGGCGCTAATTAGGACACCGCACCACATTGCGCTTGTCGGCTTGTGACATAAGATATTAAGCCTAGTTACCCCCAGTAATTAGCTACAGCGCCATACAAACAGGAACATAGTAGTGTTTGTATATTACAGTTTGTTGGCACAAATAGGCGCAGCAGTGGTACTCACCAAGACAATCTTCACCACCAGAAACCTATCACTTTTTTCTCGCTTGGCAAGCAAAATAATTATCTATAGTTATCCTATAGGAATGGTATACATATAGAATTGTTCACCAATAGATTATAATGATGGTAATGAACTATTTCATTATCATCGTGATCATTTCAACCGATGGACATCCACTGCTGGAGATAGGTCTCTTATAATATGTTCCACAAAGCACAGTCTTGCGTTGTTTGAATCCAGTGGCTCCTAACGTTTTTTTATGACCCAGTGAGGGAGTTGCCAACGCTAAGCTTTCCGGTGTGGGGTCGCCATTCCACCACTTTAAGTCCTCAACGTCCATCGGTTCTACGAGCTATATGCCCCGCCCATTGCCACTTAAGCCTCGCGACTCGTAGGACTATATCGGTGACTCTGGTTCTTCTGCTTACTTTAAAATAACCTGATCTCCGAATTGCAACTCTATATTCCTAATCCGATATCTATTACTAAGATCATAAACAAAGCGAGGTCTCCACCCTGTTCCCCGCTTCATATTCCCTAGAGCTTAAGTTAATTAAATTTCATTAAACCCGCAATAGTTAGATAAGACAACAACAATACAAACTAACAATGGTACAATAATTCGTTCGATATTTTCCTTTTGTTGCTTAGAATATTGAATATATCAATTAATGATTTACATAACACGATACAACTTGTTTAATGTATTAAATGTCGCATAAATTACTTGATAATGAAAAAAAAATATTGCATACTAATAGTCTTTCATGCACATTTAGATTATATTATACAGGGTGGCGTAAAAGTAATCCTCCTATCAGAAAATGCTATAAATCTTGCCTTGATGTAAAAAAATTAAAAGACCAAATAAAAATAATCCACAAGAAGAATCAAAGTTTTTCATATTTTTTTTTTAAATTATAGCCAAAAAACATCGGAAGGTTATTTGGCTGTAATTTAAAAAAAAATATTAGGAGGATTACTTTTGCGCCATCCTGTACATTAATACTAAAGGAATAATAATTATCTCTTTTGTGGAATCTCGTCGCCATAGAGGGTAGAACAAATAAATTCGTGTAGCTTTTAGTCGATTTCCGTTAAACCTGGTAGCGTTATCCAGTTTGTAATAACTAACAACCAGATCGGTCTCGCGTTGCTCGCATCCCGAGGGTTCCGGCGATTCTCACCAGATCGTCAGTCCAACTTTTTCAACGCGGAACCGACTAAAATGGAGATCTTTGGGGGTAGGCTCATGTCGAGCAGTGAACGTCTATCGGCTAATGATGATGATGATGATGAACCACCAAATAGTACTGTGGTATATAAACTACTGCACACAATAATTTTCATATCGATTATTGATATGTAATAATGTTTCATTTTATCCTGATTAACCATCAGTTAACAAATTGAACTATCATACATACTTTACCATTTTTTTTTAATGCCGGGGAAGAAAACTTATTTGTTTTCCGGGAAAAAGCCAACAAGGTGATGTAGAAATTTCTATCCACTATATCCCGTTAGGGGTAGTCCGTTGCCTTTGGAGACTTCACGTATCTTGTATGCTTTATTTTTGTAAGTACATTACAAATAAACATATTCATTTCTGTTATCACAAACCAAAATATACATAATGTATAATCATAACAAAGACTTTAGTATTAATAATATGAAATAAGAGATGTTATGAGTTTAAAGCTGTTTATGCAGAAACAATATTAAGAGAAGATGAGGTGAATGTTCCCACAGCATGTGTAACTTTATACGAACGTTTAGACTTTCCAGTTTGTAACAAAACATTGTAAATACTTTCCATTATGATCGTAAATTACGAGAGGTTCGTTGGGCTCTATTATTAACTTAGGGCGAAAGTTAATTAAATTTCATTAAAATCCCCCTATGCAGAGGCACATTAAGACAATGTAGGACCAAACACGCCACGCACTAACTTAAAGCAATTTCTATTGAGCAAAATTTAATATGAAATTATACCTTGATTAAATTATTCAGACTTGGCGGAAAAGGAAATATCTTAACAAAAATTCATTCAGCACAAACGCAAAATACTACCTAACCTATATTAACTACCCTTTGACATTATATCTGACATTTTGTATATTTATTCAATGAATAAACACTTTTTAATAAGTTAATAAACCAAAAATAAATCAAAGCCTTCAGTGAAGAAAATATTGTAAAAAAAAAACGATAAATTCCAATAACAACTTTTGTCGACACCGGCGTGATATCAACCAACCCTCACTTGGCCTGTGGGGTGGTAATAGCATTGTCGCTCTCTTTGTGGATTTGAATCCCAGGTGTGGGATCGTTAAGGTTTTACATTAAAATTTTCAAAAACAAAGATGTATTCACTTTAACAACCCCAACGAAGTTGTCATGATTAGAGGTAGGAAATATTAGATGAGGATGGTCTCTTCCCCCCATCACTCACACACACCACCAATATAATTTCGAATTCTACTATAAAACGATTTCATTGATATGTAAAATTTTTTTGCAATCTATAAGGGGTAAGTTAAGTTAATAAAATAAAGTTTTAATTACTTTCAAAAACTTTATTAAGTTGGTAGGAGTTTAAAGGATATTAAATATTGCTTGAGTTTACTCCACCGGGATGAGATAACCGAATGATTTACTAAGCAGCCGTTAAAGTTTTTAAATGTTTAAATTAAAATAGACTGTTTCCCATAAAAAGTTTAAATTTAACAAATCAATTGGAAATTTATTTTTTTGTTAAATAATTGTATAAAAAAAAAGGTTTTTGTTATATTTACTACATGTTAATATATTGCAGCAGCGTAGTTCGTGATGCAGCGAACATGCAACGTGACGTCATCGTACAAACCAACTAGTTAGACATGGTAGGGGATAAGCGAATACTTATTTTTATTCGACAAAGAAGAAAAGTATACACAGCATCACATTGCGCTCGTCACCTTGAGATGTTAACTCTCGTTACCTAACTACAACCTCCTTCAATCCAGAACACGGTAATGTTAGCATACTACTAGGAGCAGCAGAGCTACCTACCTGGAAGGTCACCGGCAACAGAGATGAACCCAGAAAGACCCTGTAATTACGTTATATTTTGCTTGATAAGGTCCTTTACCCCGTTTTTATATAAAGCCTGATTGGGAAGTTTATGCTGGATACGTCCAGCTGTGGAACGCCGCGTGCTGATGATGACTGTTGAACAACTAGAACTGTGTCTACGTATTACAATAGACGAACTGAAATCCGCTGGCGCAGGCGGCGGTAACAAAAACATCCGCACCAACTAACTGAACTCAATGAACAGCGAAGTTATCCATCCACAAATACCGACTCCGCCCAGGGCAAATAGGTCACGATTAATTCTAAGACCTTAGTAATTATCTTAACCAATTCGCATTTTAATTAACCTATGAACAATTGCTCATTAAAATATATGTTAATTACGATATTTCAGTAGCCTGAAAACAATTGTGAAAACTAACAATATCTAGTCGCATTAATGTAAACATCGATTAAATGTTTTTTATTTATATGGATTTATATTTAATTATTATTATTTTATTTTATTTATCCTATGCCCAGCAGTGGACGTCTGTCGGCTGATAATGATGATGATATTATAATTAATAAATAAAACGTTAAACAGTTCACTTTAATTTGCCACAGCTGAGACTCCCCCCTTCCTCACAAGGAGAGTAGACAATGTTTTTTTTTTTTACATGGGGGAAATACCTTTGCATATCTGCTCTCCCGGGGGCAAAGACAGGTTATGTCGGTACTTGCACCGACTAAAATCCCCACGATGTTCCACCTCATCGCCTTATGACAGGGTCACGGGAACTCTCCCACACACCTTGGCGACCCCGCCAGCGCCGGCTGCACCGTGCTGCCCACCTCGAGAGGGTAGAACCCCTCCTTTCCACCTCTTTAATAGGCACGCCGGAACACACAGCGCGCCGTCATTTCGACCTCTCCCAGTCACCTGGACAACGGATCCCCCCGAATCCGTCACCCAGAGGCCATGGAAGCCAAGAGAGAAAACTCTCTCAACTCCCTGCGGCGGATTTGATCTTGGGGCCAACCGTTATACGGCTGCGGAGGTTAGGGAGAGCGGCAGAACGCAATACCGACACTTCTCTCTCTCCGCGATTCCACCTCGGCTGCAAAGGGCAGTATAAGCCTGCCACTGAGGCCCACCAGCATACATACGAGGTGAGCTCGCGGAGCTCACCTGGAGTGGCCACCTCGGGCCGGCTGAGTAGGTGCGTCTTAGCTTCACCGTGGGTGCCCAAGCCACGGCTACTGAGCCCCACCGCCACGACAAGGCGGGAACCTAATTGGGGGGGTATTACCAGTCAACCTAGGAAACCTTTTATGTTGTAATATAAACGAACAGTACAGTGTATACATATATACAAACAGATAAATAAATAAATATGCAAATGAACATATATATATGTATTCTGAAGGGGAGGCTAGTGGACGTCTATCGGCTGATGAAGATGATGATATATATATACACATATATATATACATATACATACTAGCTGTTTCCCGCTCGCTCTGGTTGCCGTAATATGAAAATTGACTTGAACTTTGTCTGAAATATTCCTCGAAAGCAACCGCAACTGCAAATAACTTTCTATAGAAACCGTTACTATAGCAACCGCAGAAATAATACAGAATGAATATGTTTATAAAAGTTATATAGAAATAAAATGATGAAACATCTATTGAAAATTAAGTATAAATATATCATCATCATCATTATCAGCTGATAGTCGTCCATTGCTGGACATATGCATCCTCCACAGATCTCCACATCGATCGATCCCTCGCTGCCCTCATCCAGCTGCTTCCCGCAATCTTCACCAGATTGTCGGACCACCTGGTGGGGGAGCCTGCTAACACAACGTCTTCCGGTACACGGTGGCCATTCGGAGACATTAGTACACCATCGGCTCTCAGTATAAATATATACATACATATATAAAACCGATCAACCAATGTGCGATCTTTCAGACAGTCCTGTGCCCAACAGTGGACGTCTATCGCCTGATGATGATCAATAAAATACATAACAAGGAACAAGTTACGAGTGTCCAGATAGTATTTATCCCCATTCTACTAAAAACTTCATAATTTGGGACTCTCCTAATATCATTGGGGAAGGAGTTACAGAATCGTTCTGCCTGAACTGTAAAGAGCAATAATAATACTAACTTAAACTTATTTAACTTTAAAAATATAACTTAACATTATATGTTTGCTGAATCCGCGGACCAAGTACTCCAGCCCACAGAAGTTTCGAGCCATGAATCCGCGTATAAAGCAGCAGACATTTTATTATGCACCTCATCTTTTGTTGCGGATGTTGTTCCTATTTTACTTACAAATTCTCATATTGCTCTGTTTTGCGGAGCCCGTGGAAATTTTAACTGTCGTCGAGTAAAAAGTAACAAACGTTACATTTTTTTTTTTGCACTTAATTATAATTAGACCATATCTATATATATATATAATTAAAATGAGTTTTCTTTGTTCGCCATTCACGTGAAAACTAGTGAACGTGTCGACGCGGGATGATTTGTAGATGTTTATGGGCGAATGATTTTTTGAATTTCATAGATCGTTGATCGTTTTACTTCTAATTAACTATATATAAAATAAGTTTTTTTTTTATTTTTTGCTGAGACTAATAAATAAATATGTGTATAAATATTAATAATATTACATTAGTTCATTAAAAAAAAATGCATTTCCATTTGTAACAGAACTTATGGCCGGACTAGGTATATATATATAGAGAGCTGACCCAAGATCAAACTGAGATATGGATAGTGCTACACCCTTAATAAACAACATACTACTACACAATTATTGATGGTGGGTACATTACTGTATTCCGGTTTGAAAGGCGCTGTCGCTGGTGAAATTTCTAGGGTTACGAGGTTTAATATCTTATGTCTCAAGGCGACGAGCGTAATATGGTGCAGAGTATATCGTCCTAAATAGTGCCACGTTGTTACGGGCAGGCGTATCACTTACCATCAGGTGAATGTCCCGCTCGTCTCGTAGCTTCGTTGAATAAAAAAAAACACAGAATTATATGATTTGAACAAACGCTGTATATAATGTCTCTCTACTCGCAGTTGGTTAGCGTTATATAGTCTTCAATCTCTCTGTGAAAGAATGTGAGAAAACATTAAGAGAACTATTTTTTATATATTTAAAGTAAAGTGACAAACGAGCGAGAACTTCACCTGATGGTAAGTAATACACCCACCCATACCAACGTGGCGCTAGTTAGGATGATATATACTGAACCACATTTCGCTCGTCGCATGAGACATAAGTTGTCGAGTCCCGTTACCTCTATAATTAAACTAACTACAGCGCCTTTCAAACCGGAAAACATTGACGTTTGCACACTACTGTGGTGGCACGTACCTAGACGGTCTCCGGCAAGAGAGAACTACCCCCAGTAAATAATACGAATATGTATATAAATGCGATTTCGTTCACCCTGCTCCTGATATGTACCGGAGCCATGGGAACGGTAATATTTTTATCAATTCTACATTCATACGGAAGTTGTGACGCGTCTCGGGGGTGTCGTATATCGTTTTACCTTAAAAGCGAGTGACGTATATTCGATGCAGGCTCACCCATTCCTTTATTTATAACAAATAATATAACATGGCGCACTTCTTTGTTTAAGAGTTATCCTATTTAAGAAACTTCCAGTGATTGATATTCCGTTCGGACGTTTAACATCATCGGTTATTATTTACAAAGTTAATCTTACAAAGTTCATAGTGTACGTTTAAAGAATATAAATAATGATATAATTATTTATATCTGTATATACAGAGATTAGTAATTTTTTCTTCGGAAACAACTTTAAAAAGATATAGAAAATATAATGAGTAATCGGCGGTGTAAGACTAAAACGGGACCTAGGCAACATTGTAATTACAAGCCTATTTTTCAGTCAAGACATACTTTGGGTTTGGTAGTTTGGTTCTAATTTTCAAACCCCAAAAATTACGGGCCTTAAGCCTAAGCCTTAGTCCGCCCCTGTGCGTAATCTACCAGTGTTTATTGTACGTACTTATATCATCGCTATACTACATAGTATAGCGCGGTGATAGGTCTTCAGACCATTTGGATGCTTACCAACGATACTATAAATTTATTCCCTACATTTTATTTTCCATTATAATACAACAATAGTAATTTTTTTCGATCTTTGCTGATCCCTTTTCCGGATATCTTTAAGTGTGAACATGGGAATATTTAAAGAGCGAAACCTTTCGCGTAGCAATAAATGCGAACGATTCGTACAGCATCGAATTATTTAAATGGCTATTGTCTTAAACAAAAGGAGCAAGGGAACCAATCCATCCAATTTCGTCGAGCGCTTTCAAGTAAAAACGGTGTTCCGTCCGCCCCCCGGTGCCATCCCCCAACACCCCGTACTTTCTAAACGTTTATTTTGGAGAGGATAAATTTTATTACCATTCGGGGTAGCTTTCCAATCAAAACATGTTGGTGAAGTGTATTCATATAGAACACAAATTTCCACTTGATGTTAAACGTATGTTTATTTTTCTTATACTAAAGACGGCAATAAGCAATCTCCTCACGTGATGGTGAATGTATACCGTCTTCCATAAACGCTATAACCAGGGAAGTCACAGCTTTCGTCTTATTGCAAATATCCCAACTTTAGTTACAAGCATATCGCTTACGAACGTCCCTCTAGTCTTTTCGTAGTACTAAATAAAAAACTGATTCAGTGGAACTTCTATCATGAATTATCACAAACTTAGTTTGTAAAGTTTCAGTTTGACGGATTCTTTCTAACAAACACAAAATATCATTTAACTAAGCAATATATACGAGTATGAGAAAACCATTTCATTTAACAAAATGCAATATCGCTGAACATAAATTATTGGCTCAAGTAGATCAACGTTTCAGATATAAGTTGGCAAAAAGTCTATCGTTTTATTGGAAAATATATATATATGTGTGTATATATATAATATATCAAGCCATTTTTTAAAGCTCTCAATCGTAGCAATTAATTAATGCGGGCGCAGTGGGCAATCATAAAAACTATATTGCAGGTAAAGATACTAATCAAATCCACCCAACCCGATAATTTTTTTTATTTTAAGTTTGAAATATCCGTTTCAAATTTTTAGTTATATTATAAAGATTGAAATCGTTCATAAAGATATAACATTATACAGAATTTTCACAGTTTTTAATTTGAAAAAAAAAATGCTTCTATAATTTGAATAGAAATCGGATACTCTTCGAGGTCGATCGCAACAAGTGACAAGAAACAAGATAACAACATCCAGAGGTGAATTGTACAATAACTCACATAAAATAATTTATTTCACGTGTTAGCAGATAAAAGGTGTTGTAATATCTATGACAAGTGGTTAAGTATAATATGACCTGATGGTAAACGGACATGCAATCTAAGTGGTAGAGAGCAGGTGGTCATTTACAGGATTCGTATTTAGGAGCATGCACAGAGATTTCGTGTGCACTTGCACAACGTACCCGGAATCGCAATACTTATTCACACTTAAAAATAAACTTGCTTTAAAATTATTCAACATAGTTGTGTACCTTTTGAGTAAGTTAATAGGTTATATAGATAGGTTTAGAGAGCTAGGATATGCTGTGCTTTTTTGCTTTTAAGGACCGCACGCCTCCGCTGTTAACTGTTGCAAGTATGAAGTTCTTCATTCGAGGGGAGATGTATGAAAGCGTGTTCCTCGTGTAAAAAATAATGTAAGGAACCTCTAGCATCATAGTCTAGATACGACTTGGAGCATGCGCTACACATAGGCCAATAAGCATTGCGTACCTTAGCTCACTAAAACTATCTAAATAATAATCTCTAAAGTCAAACAAATTTTTTATTGAAATTGATAAGTTTACTTTTATCTATAAATAACCAGAGAGTTACTGCTGGTAGGTCTACGTTGTCGGAGGCTGTCTAGGTACGTACCACCGCAGCACCTATTGCGCCCGACAAACATTACTGTGTTCCGGTTTAAAGTTATAGCTTGTAAAATTACTGGGGTAGAGACTTAACATCTTATGTCTCAAGGCGATGAGCACAATGAGGTGCTGTATATCATCTTAACTAGCGCTACTTTGTAATGGGTAGGCGTATCACTTACCATCAAGTGATGGTCCGGCTCGTCTAGTCGCTTCGTTGATTAAAAAGAATTGGTAAAACTAAGTAGATAAAATTAACCCGTTAATAAATATTTTTCGCGTTTCTCAGAAGCTTTCAAACTGTAATAATATTCATCGTCCCCATATTCACTTAGGGTAGGAATGCCGCCCTGGGGCGCAGTGCTGCGTGTCGCCTTTAGAAGAGCTTATGGAAATTTAAACGTACAGCCTTATTTCCTCAGTTTAGATAAAATGATAAATCTCTTTACGTCCCCCTTATAGTAATAAGCGTGTTATTATAATATAAGTGCGTCGGATTGTACTTTAAAGCTAAATTCCGTACGCCATAATCACGTCAACACAAAAATCCCTCTTTCTCTTTCTCCGCTCATCCTCACGTTAGGGATAGCTTTCCTAATTTTTCTTCTTCCCTAGATTTGTCTTCAACATCATTACCAGTCAATAAGCATATACGAAAGTACTCTGTCACTACATCTTTCCACCTGCATTAGTTTGCTTCTGTGTCGACGAAAATTGAGTTTCATCCTCAATTCGTTAAACTCATCATAGTTCTGTCCTTGTATATATATATTATCTTAATATCACCAAAAACAAGTAGAAAGGACATTAGTTATTTATTATATTATCATGTAGTAACATTCCGTAAAATCTGTTTTTAGCTGACTCATTCTTTGCAAAAAGAATATTCCTACCAAAATTCAAGTCTGTAGGCCCCATGGTTCCAGAGATTTCGTGACTCATCATTGATTCGTGACATCGTGATTTTCACCTATGTAGAGACTCATATTTACATAGGTGAAAATCTCTTATATACAACCATATATAGGTAAGAAAAATACTCTCAAAATCGACAAATAGCTTCAAACATAAAGCAATTCTAAAGCGTTCATTTTATCATGCACCAAATGTTAAAATATTCAAAACACTAAGAAGATATTGTCAGTTTAAACTAATTGCTATTTATTTTACTCAGGCGTTTAATTTTTACAAATTTAGCACAAAAACATTAATCACAGATAAGATAAGCGATATAACATATTATTAACTAAACAATAAGACCATGATATACGTTTATCAATACTTGAAATAATAGGAAATCCGCTGCAAAATTTTCTATTTGGGTTTTATGAAACAAATATTTACACTTGATAAATTACTTATAGCACAAGTATCAACTAATCAATATTAACTAATTGTATTTAATATATTATTTTTTTATGCTTTAACCTTGCATATAAGGTTAACATCTAAGTTAAAAGTGCATCAAGATCAAGATATTGTTTCATAGCTACAAACAATAAACCGAGCTGAAGCATTTTTTTTATGTGATAGCTATATAACACCAATAAGGAATTATCTATTATTATGGGTTCATTATATGAGCCTACATTATCAGCTTCATTTGTTTTTTCAGCCTTGAAACCTTGGTCTACTATGAGGGAAATCTAGCTAGGTAGCCTTGCTAACTTAAAGCAGGGAATTTGATACTTTACTAAAAAAGTGCCATAAAGGAGTTACTGTATCCCCGTTGCTATTACAAGAAAACCAAAGTATTCTAAAGTAGTTATAATAATATATTTATACCTTTTTTAAATACAAATTTTGAAATCCAAACTGCAACCACGATACAATTTTTACTAAAATAAAGTTATAAAAGGTATAAAAAAAATCGACGCGGTTTGCCTAACAAATAACATTAAAGAGAGATTGTAACACTTATTATAATAATTATAGTAAAACGTTTTAATTATAAACATTAAACACAGGGAAGCTTTTGACGGGGACTTACAATAAGAAAAAAAAGTACTGATGTTATAATGGCTGCTTCCCAAGACGGTGTAACCACTTTCCTTTAAGAAAAGGATGGGCGGAACAAAAGGAGATGCGACGTTAACTTGACGGCCTTTGTTGTGTCATAAGCCGGTGTTCCGAGTAAAATAAAAAAAAAACTTTCTGCCTTCCACCCCCCATCTAGCGGTTAACGGCTCCTTCTGTAATCAAAGACAGTTAATCACTGCAGCCATTAAAAGCACAAAGCATCATTTTTATTAAGGTCAGATTATTAGCATATTTTTTTTCCTCCAGTACTTACGAATGAGTAGTATAAATGAATGTTCATTGCAGTTAAGATATTTAACTTTATATCCTTTATTTCCTGTTTTGTATCGCCAAAGGTCGTTAAAATTGATCGTTTAGAATACTCTGACTATCATAAGCTAACCGAAACACAGTGCTTTAATAAGTATACATTAAAATGAGAATTAGAAGTAAATCCAATCATTAACTTATATCTCCTCTCTGAGGATGATGTTAGAAACTTTAAAGCTGTGACTTTTTTACGAAAACAACATTTATTAAAGGAAAAGATCTGTGCACTGTTATAGTTAGTCATTCCTTTACATAATAGAAAAATCCTTTAACAATATAATATAGTGAAGGTAAGGTTTTTTTCGATAGCCATCCCTCTGTGAATAAAAGCGCCGGTGAGGTCCCGAGGGGCCCCCAAACGGTAACAAAATTTATCCGCTCCATTTTTGTTTAGATGTTATGTCACGCCTCTAAGGTATCGTGTTTACCACTTCACCATAAAGTAGCTGACGGAAATTGAATTTATGGCTTAACTTACTCTTTTATATGACAGTAAAACACGGTACGCTATTTTCTTTTAAACATTACCCAATGACATCTTAAATTTTCCAATCACATCTACCGACTATTAGGTCAGAGGTCGGCAAAGTGCGGCTCTTTGAACTCTTGAGTGTGGCTCCGGCACAAGATTCCTAAGGGCTTGCCATAGGAAATTTAATGAATCTCTAAAATTATGATGAACGTTTACTACATTTACAAACAAATTTGGCTCACAATTTTTTTTTTATCGTTTTAATTTTCATATTTGGCTCTTCGGCTAATAAGTTTTCCGACCACTGTATTAGGTGAACATAAGAATTTAGAATTCAAAAGAAACTTTACAAAATAAACACATTTTGTTTATTATTACAATCTGTAAAGTTTACATAAAGTATAAATAAGTTATACACATGATTTATGTTTGTAGATTGTTTTTATATTCACCTGTTGTTTTATTCACTGGAAATACTATCAGGTATTAATTGTAATGAAGTTACCACCGCGTGGAAATTTTTCGAAATTCCACCTTCTACTCTTGACAGCCAGGCGAACACACCTTCTGGATAAGACACCCCTTTTCTTCTCCTATACCTTTAAAAACAGGCCGTGGATCCGGGTCCATGAGCCCAATATCAGATGAAAAGTAATAGTCGCGACGAAGAGACTTCCAAGCTTAAGAGCTTCATCAGAATCTATATATTTTCTTCTCTTAGCAACACTAGAATGTACAACGAGCCTTTTTTTATATATACACTTGAAGTAAATTAGTATCTAAACTATTAGCATCGCATTTGAATACAGATATACTGAAACTATAAACAGATTGATAAATTTAGCTTTTGGATTGAGGATTTGCTCTCTTTAAATGCAGTACCTGTACCAGTTACCAAATATGTAAGATCATCCAAAAATTTTTTTATGTACAATTAAGCGACGAGACGAGCGGGACGTTCACCTGATCATGACCTGCCCATAATAATGTGGTGCTAGTTAGGTTGTTATACACAGCACCACATTATGCTTACCACCTTAAGGCATAAGCTTTAACTGTTAAGTCTCATTACCTAAGTAATTACACACGCCACAGTGATGTTTGCATACTATTGTTTGGCGGTAGATTTAACATGGAAGTTCAACGATAGGCTATCCGTTATTTTAATGTTTTTTTTTTAAAAGTAAATATGTTATGGAATAAAAATGTATATCTATATCACATCTGTTGATTACAAATGATTAAAATCACATAATGATATCTTAATCCGGAAAATTGTAATTATCGAAATGCATATCGATATGTTGAGATTCAAAAAAAAAAACAAATATTGAAACTAAGTAAATGTAATGGAAATGACAATGAATATTACTTTTTAATATATCTAGTTTTAAATAAATTATAAATAAAAGTTATAGAGGAATAATAAATATTTTAAGCTTATTGTTTCACCTTTTTATTATAAGCTACCAAAGACCTATTCTCTCAATAACACCTAGAGAATAAGGAAGAAAGTAACTGACATACGAAATAAGATAATTAAATAAAGTAATACTTTAAAAAATCAACCTACTACCATATTCATATTATAACTAAGTGAAATAGAAACTTAGAAACTACTCTTTAAAGGAGATTAAGAAACGCAAAATCAATAAATTCTATTCTCATCCTCCCACCTTAAAAAGGTGGAGATTATTCTCTAATTTATATGTTTTTCCAACGAAAAATAATTGACTTCTATATAAAAAGGTTGTTTGAATAATATTACCTATTTTGACAGTTTAACGGTTTCCTTAAATGAATAAAAAAAAAGGTTTCGCGTCTATTTTAAATTTTCTTTGATGTCTATTGATGAATTAATCTATTCAAATTTATCATCTATTCAGTCTATTGTTGTCCAGTGCTGAACATAGATTCCCTAATAGATTTCTTCTTTATCAGATTGTTGCTCCACTTGGCAAGCTTGGCACCTGATTATTATAGAAAACAAAGGAATGCCGGCCGAATGACGACATTCGACGTCGTTCAATCAATTAAGAACTGATCGACCAATGATAACTATGATATCCATACCGCCAGAAACGTAATCAGCAATATGTAAAATAAAGAGCATTTAAATGATAAATTCGTTCCCGACGTATGATTAATTTATTTCTCTACATATTTAATTACCATTAATCCAAATAAAACAGTTATTTATGAACCATATCATAGTGCAACTCGCGATATACTACTACAGAAACTATCTGTTCTTTCCCTTCCCATACCTTTCTGTGACTTTTATCTGTAATCATTATTTGGAGAAATTTACAGAAAAGTACTGCATTAGGGATTTTTAATTTAAAAAACGAGAAGGCTTTCATAATATTGAGCAGATGCTTAATGGTACTGCAGAAAATTCCAACGTAGTTATGGGATTATATTTACACCTTTTGATCTGTTGATACGCCATCTCACAGTAATGTTGTATTAGTTAATACGTTTACCCTGCACATTATTTTGCAAGGGGGTTCGTGTATTACTGCAAGGGGTCCCGCACAACAACTCACGGAACCCAAGTCAAACTAACAAACAAAGGCCCTTGGTGCCCGGCAGATCGTGTGAAATGGCTGGATGTGAACAGCGCAGGACCGATTAATATCTTTGGGGGAACCCTATGTCCAGCAGTGGACATCTGGCTGATGATAATGATAATGTATTGCTACTGCAGTAATTATACTGCGAATTTTAACTGAAACACGGTTATGGTTTTGTCTTACCTAACTATACGATCACCAACATAACTACAATAAATAACTTTGTCTACACTATTATAAAGCATTTAACTTAATGTTGATGCTTTTTTTATTTATTATGTAAATTTACTTAAATCTCAATCGTGTACGACTTTTCCAATTTTCCATAAGAGAAGCAATTTTGATATGTATAATCAAACATCTAAATTTTAATCAAGATAACCAAGGTTATTCCGATAAATATCAATTTTGTCTACTGAAATATTTCATCAGTACTGTTTCTAACTTAAGGAAGATTTATCTCTAAGAAAATAATAATGGATGTGTGGAAGGTAGCAGAAGAATTGCAAGATGGAACAACAGACATTAATCATGTGATGAGAAATCTACAGATTACCAATAGTATTAATTGAACTCTCAATTATGTTATTTTAGGGGAACATTTTGTGCAGCTCTTCCGTTATTAAAAGGTAATTCATAATTGTCTCCTATGAATATTTTCTCCATAATATTCTAGCGTTATTTTTTTATTAATATCTTATTTATTTTCAGGAACAAGGTTTTTACAAGGATGTTGAAGAATTAAATAACCGTCCGGATTTAATTTGCGACTACAATAACAGGAAGACATCTCGGTGATTTTGATCTTTTGTGCTAGCCTATCAATTAAATATAATAATCGGAAATTAAAAAAAATACCTTCTAAACACTTTTTCGCTACATTTTTAGTATTTACATAATTTCAACCGATGGACGTCCACTGCTAGACATGGGTCTCTTGTAATGTGTTCCACAAACCACGGCCTAGCGTTTGAATTGCTGGGAGCCACTAGATTCAAACAGCGCAAGTATTTACATATAATAAACTTTTTAAAAAAACAATAATTCTACTAGATCTATCAGTTTTCAGAAGTTTACAAGTTGTACTAAGAAAAGACAAGATCCAGCAAGTATTTTAAAGTTTAATAATCTGAACGGAATTTAACAAAATAATCGTTTGTTACGAGTAAAATAAGCAAAGATAAGCAGCGAAATTCTAAAGCACAGTAAAAGTTCTTATAAATGTTTATCTAATCTGAAAGGAGTGAAATAATTCTCAGTAATAATAACATCACATATAACAAAAGAATGCTTTGCGAATTAAAGCCCTAGCAAAACAAAATGTATTATCAACGTTTCCAGATTCCAAGTACTTTATCTTATCCCAAAGATATTTAAATTTTTATTTACAGAGATAAGTCACGATTGAATTATAAAAATGTATTATTAATCATTGCAAATAGGAAGTTCGAAGAGAGACGGGCATTGTAGAAATGGAACGGAAATGTCTGGTGGTAGTTTTGTTATTGATTTCCGGAGTTAAAGTGTTCAGCGAGTATTGTGTGCCATATACGTTCGGAGATGATTTTGAAAGCTTGTTTTCCAACTTAGTTGGTGTGTGCAACGGTATGCTAATGTGGAATTTAAATAATTACTCTTCAATACCCGTCGACAGTCCGCATCATCTCAGCACCACGTTTATATCACCAAACCCCCGGCTGAGCTGCGTCTCTTCATTTACGTTTTCAATGACAGCAGGTGGAATCGTTGAAGTGAATCTATACATGGATCCGAATTCAATGGCAGATCAAATATCAATAGTCGTGAACCAAGTGGTGACTGGAGGTATAGATGCGGTCGTTGGAAACATCGGTATATCCGCTATGAATCCTGGCTTCGAAGTTGGATGGCATTCATTAAAAGTCTCTTTAACTGGATCCGGGACTTACCTTGGTTATGTAAGTACGAGGTTTTTTTTTAATAAATCTGAAAATGAAGTTTTATTTACTGCTAGGTAAACTTTTGCATGTTACGTTATAAAATGTACAAAGCGACCACCCATTATCAAAAGATTTCTTTAAGACAACCTTTATATGGAAATGTTTTAATGTAAGCAAACCACTGTGAAAAGAAAATTTACTATAACATCCGATAAAAAAGGTACTGATAATTTGCTAAACATTCAAATAAATTAAATATTAACTTTGAGTAAATTGAAATACTTGTAATGTCTTGTAGTTTCTGATGGAAGCTACAAATAAAATATCCATCCGTAGTGTTACATCCCCTCCAACGGGTTCTCGCCTTGTCGTGGCGGAGGGGCTTAGTAACCGTGGTCCGGTACACGGTGAAGCCAAGTGGAACCCACCCGGCCGGCCCGCGGCGAAGGGCTGGCCGAAGCGGCCGCTCCAGGTTCGAGCACCGGTTGGGGTAACTGGAGCTCACCGGAGCGGCCGGGGGCCGCAGGGGCGGCTGTGTGCTGCCCTAGCGGCCGGCTGCAGGGGCGGTTTCATACCACCCCTCGCAGCCGAGGTGGGGTCGCGGAAGGAGTACCCTCTGCGGCCAACCGGTGTCGCACCGGCGATGCGGCGGCGGTGGGGCCGCGGGGAAGAGGAGTGCCGGTATTGAGATGCGCCGCTCTCCCTATCCTCCGCGGCCGTTGACAGGTAGCGGCGGGCCTAACATCTCTCCGCCGCGGGGAGCCGGGAGAGGTTTTCTCCAGTGGGTCCCATGGCCTCTGGGCGACAGGTTCGGGGGAACCGGTCGCCCGCACACGCATGAGGTCGAGGAGGGGGCGCGCTGCATGTTCCGGCGCGCCCTGGAAAGGGAGGATTCATCCCTCCCTCCCGAGGTGGGGCTGCGCAAGCGTCCAGCGCCGGCAGGGTCGCGGTTGAGTGCATGCGTTCCCGTGACCCTGCCATCATGGCGATGAGGCGGAACATCGTGGGGGTTTTAGTCGGTGCAAGTCCGACATAACTCGTCCTTGCCCCCGCGAGGACGAGTATACGTAGGCATTTCCCCCACGTAAAACAAAAAAAAAAAAAAAAAAAAAAAAAAAAAAAAAAAAAAAAAAAAAATCCGTAGTGTTACATCTATAAGAAATAAGGAAGTTATTTGCTTTTTATCTTATAACGATGTACTTTTATTAGCTGATTTCGGTAACATTTCATAAAACAAATACCTTATTATCTAAAAAAATTCCGTGTAGTAAATTTGCTGACTTTTATAATAAAATTATAAGACGCTCTATGATAATCATCTAAATTATTATAGTTGTAAAGATAAACAAAAAACCTTTGTGCCGTTACCGATGTAGCGCTATTCATTATATTAAAAGAACAATCAAATATAAACGAAGAATGTAGTAACATACCACACTCATTAACAAACTAACTGTTCACTGCTCGCTTTGCTGGCCGTAGATTTGAAATTTGTCAGAAATATTACCGTTCGGTGGCAACACGCCGCTCCCCAAACCTTTTTCTTTTCATGAAACCTTTACTCTCTTCAGACAAGGAATTTTGGAAAATCCATTCTTAGCTGATCTCTAATTATATAATTGCTTGCCTCCGTAACCTATTCATCCCGAGACCTGATTCCGTAATCAATAAGAATCTCAGCAAGTGTAATGTTAAACACAATATTTCAGGTTTTGCACCATAAAGAATTGAGGTTAATTTTCATTAAAAATATTTATTTAATTGTACAGATTAGCGTTAGACTACGATCCCAATAAATGGTAAGCGAAGACGTACTAATCAAGATGTAGCCTATTCTCTCTTCTCTTAAAGATTCCCGCGTAGTACCCAAATCGCTTTATTATAATTAATAACCTTAATAAAAAACAGGCGGTCACCAAACCAATACTTTACTCGTTCAGAAGTAGGTTAGCTTTTGTTTTGTATACCGACGGGCGTTATCTTATCAAATTTTTTAAGGCCAAATAACAGATAATTATTAGCAAAAATTACATTGACTACAATATAAATTTACTAATATGAGAAGTAAAAATAATAATATAAACACAGACAGCATCATTTTTTTCCATACTCACACAAATCAGCGTGACGATGAATCAATTGATGAATAGATGAAAGGGCCGCTATTTCTTGCTATAAATATTCAATAAATTTCATCATTTACATTTTACGAATGCAAAAAATATTTTCAAATTTTATCTATTTTATTTGCTTTTTTTTTGACAAAAACGAGAAGAATTCGACGGACAATTAGGATGTTTTACTCTGCAACACGGTGTATTCGTCACCTTGAGATATAACATGTTATGTCCGGTACTGTAAATGAACTAACTGTAATATAGGTTGAGGTTAACAGCATTTTGCACTGCTGAAATACTGCATGGTACACTCAACATATTATTGCATTTTTTATTTCTTTCATTGCTAGTATTAAAAATAATAATTTTAATAAGACATATCACAGTTTGTAATATTATAAAATCTGAATATTATACAGTATGATATAAATTTATGTTAGCGCAATGCTTTAACTAAATGATTAAACGAATTGTACCGAACGGGTTGTTATCAACACGAATTAGTTCAAATTTATTTAACTGTATCGTTGCGCAGTAAACGCTTGCTTCTAAAACTGAAATCCTTGTTTCAATTCCGGCGGCAGATGTTATGGATTTTATTTGACAGCAGTGATATTACCAATCCGTTTGTTTATCAATTACACTCACATTGTAAAACTGACCGACGACGACGTATGAAAACCAAAGTATACTGAGCGAATACTACATTATTCACATCCAGATTGTCACTTAACACCGTGTAAAATTAAGGTGAAATGATGATGAAAAAAAATTTGCTTTATTATCATGTAATATCAATAGTATAAGAAAAAATATTGTTATTAATTTCTAATACTTGTGTCCTTTTTAATTTCAGGTTTCTCTAATGGGCGTCGCTGCAGCTGGATCAATAGTTCTTGTTGATTCATTTCGGTACATTCCACCACTATACGATGAGGACCTATGTGTGCTGTATAGGGAACCAGACGTTATGACAACTACGTCTACTGATGACATTACTTCAGTTACTACTGAAACTCCATCGGTTACTTTTACTACTATTACAAGTACTGCCCTTCTTACTGATTCTCCAACCACCGACCAATCGACCGAAATGAAAACTACAACTGAAGAATATACGGCAACAACAAGTTCTTACAGTACTGAAGAAATTATAACTTCTGTAAGCGATCAAGATATAACTACTGTGACGAATACTCCATCTTCATCACCAGATGAGTCCAGTATTTCTACAGAGTTATGGACTACTGACAAAAACTTAATAACCACGGAGCAAACAGATCTTCAAACAACTGAAAAATCAACAGTAACTGAGAAAGAAACATCTTCATATTATTCTACCTTAACGACACAGAAAATAACCACTGGCAGTACCATGCAAGACCTTAGTACTATCACGAGCACAGATTCAATTGAACAAAATACGTCCCCATCACATGAATACACGTCAAGTACTTACCAGACTGAAATATTTGATACCACTACTACAACATCCAATATTATAATTACAACTGAAATGACTACTCAAGATATTGTGACGGATTCTGAATTGCCATCATCGTCTCAAGAAACAACAAGCACGTCGTCAACAACACAAGAATTAACAACGAATCAACCAACTATTACATGGAGTGAAAGCGATTCATCCTCTACTTTAGAGCTATCCACTCAGCGGACATCGACCATTTCAGATTCAACTACTTTATATCCTTCAAGTGTTGCCGATATCACAACTCATGTATCTGAAACTACTGATAATTATTTTACACAATCCCATTTACCTAGTACAACTACAGAAATTGGGTCCACTGACTCAGATACGTCTACATCTGATGTTACTGATAAGGTTACAATTACACAAGGTACGACTCATGTAACAGAAGATTTGACAACAAACACAGATAACGATCCTGCAACAACTCAAACAATTAACATAAACATTACAACAGACAGTACTACCATTCCAACATCTGAAAATGATAATGAATCTTCCACATCAAAAACGATTAGTACTGTAAGAACTACGCAATGGGAGTTTACCACTAATACTGAAAAATCAACAGTTGATATAACGGATTATACTACAGAGACCGACTTTGAATCTACTACACCGGGACCGACCACACAAACATCATATACACCCGACCAAGAAATAAAAACTACAGTTACAAATGTTATTACAACCTCAGAAAGTGATGTTACTGATTCATTAGCAACTACTGATATTAATGGTTCAACCATTTTGACGACTACCGTAAGCAGTGACAAAAATACGACAATGTCTACATATACACCTGAAGTAACAACAGAATCTACATACAGTGACATAATATCAAGTACTCAAACAACATACACCGAAACATCTACATCAGAATTGACAACGACTCAAATAAATGTGACCGAGATAGTAACACCAACACCCGAAGACAACAACGAAGGGTCGACTAAGGAGACAATAACACCAACACCTGAAGACAACAACGAAGGGTCGACTAAAGAGACAGTAACACCAACACCTGACGACAACAACGAAGGGTCAACTAAAGAGACAGTAACACCAACACCTGAAGACAACAACGAAGGGTCGACCAAAGAGACAGTAACACCAACTCCCGAAGACAACAACGAAGGGACGTCTAAAGAGACAGTTACACCAACTCCCGAAGACAACAACGAAGGGACGACTAAAGAAACATTAACACCAACACCTGAAGACAACAACGAAGGGTCGACTAAAGAGACAGTAACACCAACACCTGAAGACAACAACGAAGGGTCGACTAAAGAGACAGTTACACCAACACCCGAAGACAACAACGAAGGGTCGACTAAAGAGACAGTAACACCAACACCTGAAGACAACAACGAAGGGTCGACTAAAGAGACAGTTACACCAACACCCGAAGACAACAACGAAGGGTCGACTAAAGAGACAGTAACACCAACACCTGAAGACAACAACGAAGGGACGTCTAAAGAGACAGTTACACCAACTCCCGAAGACAACAACGAAGGGACGACTAAAGAAACATTAACACCAACACCTGAAGACAACAACGAAGGGTCGACTAAAGAGACAGTTACACCAACACCCGAAGACAACAATGAAGGGTCGACTAAAGAGACGGTAACACCAACACCTGAAGACAACAACGAAGGGTCGACTAAAGAGACAGTTACACCAACACCCGAAGACAACAACGAAGGGTCGACTAAAGAGACAGTAACACCAACACCTGAAGACAACGAAGGATCGACAAAAGGAAGTACTACAATAGTAGAAGATACATCAAACACAGAGGAATCCATTTCAGCTACAACGTCATTTACAACTAGTCAAACGGATTCAGAGCAAAATACTATTAGTACCTCGACCACAACTGATAATCCCATAACAGAAATTCCTGATGAAAATGACTTTTGGAGTCCGTTAGCTATTACTTTAATTGTGTTATCGTCGGTCATCGTTTTGATCTTATTGTCATACTTCTTTTACCAGATGGGTAAAAGGAAAGCGCAACGAGAAACTGAACAATTCTTCTATGACGATTATGAAGATCTTCCGAAGCCTATTATTGTACCACGGGTCACGAAAATTCTCGCAGAACCGAACAATTTCAAAAAAACTATTCCAGTATAATATTATTTTCAATTTGATAAGAAACTATCAAAGTTAACATTACATTTTACTGGTGGTAGGCCTGCTGCCAGAGACCGTCTGATTGGTAGCGGCGCAGCTTCTATTTCTGCCGCTAAAGAGTACTGTGCTGTTATTTATATTACTCTGTTCCGGTTCGAAGGTCGCCGTAGCAAGTGATATTACAGGGGTAACGAGATTTACCATCCTACGTCTCAAAACGACGAGCGCAATGTCATGCTGTGGATATCATCCTAACGCCACGTTGTTAAGAACAAGCGTATCAATTACCATCAGGTGAACGTCTCGCTCGTGTCGTCTCTTCATGGAATAAAAAGAGACAAATTTAAAAAAAAAAAAACTTTATAATGTTTATTGTAACTCGAATTATTTTCTTTTTATAATTCTTTTTAGACAATTTGCGTGAATGAGATTAAAACGATAATGAGTCAGAATTCTGAGTTTTGATTTCATTATCTATTCGATTTCGTTGCGATTTAATTTATGATTTCTGCTTATGTTTAAGGCGATTAAATACTGGATTAAAATTATTAGAAAATCGATATTACTTTGTGTTAATATTTAATCAAATTATAACGTTAATTCAATCGTCAACAGCAACAAACTAAAATATTTGATGTACGTTCGAGTACTGATTAATAGATTTTTAACTGGTGGTAAGTCTCTTTTGCCGGAGACCGTCCAGGTAGCTACCACTGCAGCTTCTATTGCAGCCAACGAATAGTAGTGTGCAAACGTTACTATGTTCCAGATTGCAGTGAATTTTAGCTAGTAAAATTACTGAGGTAACGAGACTCAATTTTTCATGCCTCAGGCGACGAGCGCAATGCACGAACCATGCAGCATATATCATTCTAACTAAAGCCATGTTGTTATGGGCAGACGGTTCATTTACCACAAAGTACAGATTTATACGTATATAATAATTATACTATTGTAATAAAATTAATAATTAATACATATCATTATTAAATGCCAATTTAAATAGTTAACAATAATAATGAAACCGTTATAGAAATAAAAATATTGATATAAAAGTAGCAATCAATTAAAGCTTCAACTCGTACAATGATAACATGATTGTTTTTTGATAAATAATGTTTCTTTTTTAAATTTTTTTTTCTGAAACAAACTTTCAAGTATCTAAAAACAATATTTTTTTTTCATTCAACGAAGCGACGAGACGAGCGGACCGTTCACCTGATAATAAGTAATAAGCTCGTCCAAAACAACGTGGCGCTAGTTAAGATGGAATTCATAGCTCTAAATAGAGCTCATAGTAGCCTTGAAACATAAGATATTATGTTTCGTTACCCCCGTAATTTCACTAGTTACAGCGCCCTTCAAACAGGAACATAGTAATGTTTGCACAGTATTGTTTGGTGGTAAAAATAGGTGATGCGGTTGTACCTGGACGGTCTTGGGCAATAGAGACCTACTTCTAGTAAGATTTACATAGATTATTTGAAGATTTAGTGTGGATCGACTACAAAAATGGAATCTTGAGTCCAGGGCAAGAATGACCGCCATACAAGGATCTTTAAAGCTCAGCCATCAACCGCCAGTGTATGTTTATTTTATTATTATTAATATTGCTAATGAATACATAATAAACCTTACACGACCTAGAATTTCAATAGAATTTTTTTCAGTATTTTGAAGTAATTTTACTGCCAAACATTTATAGGGGACGTTGGGTTTAGTCCACCAGTGGCTGGTCTCTGTTGCTGGTGACTATCTGGTTGGTAACACCGCAGCGTCTATTCTGCCGCTAAGCAATAGTATGCCAACAAACACTAGTATGCTCATTACTGTGTTCCGGTTAGAAAGGCGCTGTAGCTAGTGTAATTACTGGAGTAACGAATCACAACATATTGTCACAGGAGACGAGCGCGATGTGGTGCAAGGAATGATATCCTAACAAGCGCTACGTTGTTATGAGCAAGCGGTTCACTTACCATCAGGTGAACAATCTGCACATCGCGTGGCCTAATTAAATAAAAATATTATGACAACGCCATCTAGTGGTTAATACAATGAATGATAAACAGCGATAATACTGATTATTATATACAGATAGCTCGTATAACATCAATTATACTGTCGAATGATATTGCCGTTATTCTCTTGAAAGTAAATAAGAAAATAATTAAATTAGTACCTAATTTTAAAATAATAGTCTACGAACAAAATCATAACATATTTAATTAATATTTGATTTGTATACTGGTGGTAGGTCTCTGATGCCGGAGACCGTCTAGGTAAATACCACCGCAGCTATTGCAGCCGACAAACAGTGCTGTGAAAACGTTACTGTGTTAATTTGAAAGGCGCTGTATCTGGTGAAATTACTGAGGTAACGAGACTTAACATCAAGCAGACAACAAGCACAATGTGGTGCTGTTTATACCATCCTAATTAGCGCGATATTGTTATGAGCACGTAACACTTACCATCAGGTGAACGTCTCGCTCGTCTATTCGCTTCGTCGAATATGTGAATGTGACATCACTTTCATTTCTATTAATTATCCTTTGTAATTTTACACTACAATTATACTACTTTTGTAGTACTATAATTTTTTTTCCAAGATATAACTAATCGTTAAAGGATATTTATGAAAAGTTTAATGTTAACCGATATGTTGCCAGAATTTAACCTTTTACCAAAACAACAGTTGCGTTAACCGATTATTGACACCATTCGTGGTATTGGGAGATCTCTATTTTCTGATGATTTTGAACGTGTGGAAATCATTTTGACTCTTATAGCTTATCTGATTCTGAACTCTGAACACGGGTCCACAACCTGTTTTTTTTAAACAAAATTGTACTACTTGGAGTGTACTTATCCGTCGGCGGATTCTTGCATTGTATGATGTTTAATTTCTGACGAATCTACACGGTCGACGAAGACGGGCTCAGGTTCGTTCCTCGACCACCTTCCCCTGTATCGGAAATTCTCGGCGCTGGGAATCGTCCCTGATCGCGGATATACCTCGTGTACGCGGTGTGTGAAAGATCTCTTGCTGGGCATCACTTATGTCAGTACCACCGCTACGACTGTATCTGCCGGTATGCAATATTATAAGAACGTTATAGTTACGGTCATTCAGCCTGAAGAACATTGTAGCTGATGATCTTAACGGGGTAACGAGACTAAATATTAACTGGTAATGTTATTTACTGTTACAGGCGAGTATATCGTAAACCACCAGTAAGTTGCGTCGGTTCGTTGAATAAAAACTATTAATATCTCTGCTTGGCGTTTGTTTCACCATAATCAGCCGATAGACGTCCACAGCTAGACAAAGGCTTCCTTCAAGGATCTCCACATCATAAAGTTCACAGAAGAGAATTTATTTTTACGTTTAAAATTTATTTAATAGAATGTATTTAATTTTTTTTTAACTTTATACACCTCGTGTAAAGGCGAACTTAATGCCATTGGCATTATCTTCCAGTCTACCTTGGGTAATGCAGAGAGGATGAAGTGCATCAAATAAATACAATATAATATATTATACACGAATATACATCTACAAAAACATATAAATATATACATATATAACATTATCCATATATACATGATACTAACTAAATATTAAAAATTATTTCAAGGAAGACTCAGTCCTAAATTCATTAAGGAGAATTTCCCGTACTTTCTGCTCAAAAGTACACTGAAATTGTAGGTTTACTACAGAAATTGAACATTTAAATACATGAAATTCACTTAAGCTCTCCAAATGTTCCACCAGTTGGGTTTTGGAACTTATCTTATCTGACAAAGGTGGAGTCAAGTTCAATCCACTAATCTGACTAATTGCGGAAGCTGAAACTCTACGGTCGAACCTTCGCATCGTAAGCTGTTACTGTATATATGTATATTAAACCATACTTTTGTTTGAATGTGGATTTAAATTATGTGGATGGTATTAAACTAAAACATACCACATAAGAGATCTCGGATATGGTTACGCATAAAAAAGTTAATGTTCGAGTATTTGCGAACGATTACTCACACTGATTAAAAACTATTTAGGTTTTCGTTCGCTGATCTCTGGGTGTCTGTTATACGTTCGTCGGTATACTCGTACAATTAGTACAAAGGCGTACAAAAAGATTTTAAGAAATACCACATTTTCTTAAACACGTAAATGGAGTGAAGCGACCTACCCAGAATACTCAGGTTCTCATACATTGACAACCTAAACAGCTTGACGACGTGTTTAATGATGAACAACCAGGTAAGTTCTTAAAGTTCCTCTACTGTTTCTGTTGAATATTTCCACGTATATTTTATCTAAATTTTATACAGTTAAAGTAATGAGATTTCGAAATATTACTTATAAAAACACACATGAAAAAAGTTATTAAGCAAAATAACACAACCAATACATTAATAGTAAGTATAAAAATATACACACCATGTATTTATTTTTGAACATAAGGTGACTACTACTCTTACACAAATCAACAGATATACTATAATAACATCTTGAAGAAGGTAGATAATGAAAATACATACGGCTACTAGAACATGTTAGCGAAGAAATAAGCTACTTAAGAAATCTTAAGATTATGATCATGATCAAATCAATCGTTTGTAATGAAACACCGCCATGTTAGATAATCAATGATCGATCAAATTCTCGCTGCGATAACGTTATCTAGATCATAACGAAATATTGATAATTTAATCAAGTCAATAATTATATTACCTTTGCGTAGAACCGCCATTGTCGTGTAACTATTCGTTAACTTAAATCGGTAAAGTAGACATGATAAAGTACATGTAGAATTGTAATGTCCCTGATAATGTTCGAAACATTATGATTTGGAGTAATGATACGAAAAGTGGGAAACATAAAAAACAGTTCAAGTAAATAAGCCATACCATGCGCGAGTGACAACATGATTAACATTTATCAGATTAATCTTATGCATTAATTTAAACTCGACTCTTAGATTAAGTATTAATCGAAACGATAACAAGTGTTGAGAATCATTTGTAAACTACAATGAAGAGCTTTAAGTGTTTAGTTTTTATTTTCTTCTGGAGCTTTGTTGCTAGTGACGACTGCGTAACGTATAATTTCGAAGATGACTTCGAGAATCTGTTCACTAGTAATAAAGGCGTCTGTACTGATATGATGACATGGAAGTTAAACAATTATGAGTCTCTCTCGATAGAGAGCCCTGATCCACGTAGCACGTTGTTTATATCCCCTTATAATACATTGAGTTGCACCTCATCGTTCACATTTTCTATGACCTCTGGAGGTACAGTTGAAGCAAATGTTTTCATGGTGTCCATGTCTCCAATGGATCAGTTATCTTTTGTAGTAAAAGAAATTGTACCAGGTGGAATCGACGCGGCTGTGGGTACGACAATATTGTCTGCTATGAATCCTAACTTCGTTGACGGATGGCATCTTTTAAAAGTTACCTTAACTGGACGAGGAACTTACGACGGTTTTGTAAGTTATGTTTATTAAAAAAGAAGTACTTTTTTATTATTATTCTTTATTGAAAACAGACGAACTAGTAAATAACAAAAATTAAATAATAATAAAAGTACACAAATATATTATTATATAATTAAAACGACACTGTTTGTCAAATACAATTTAAGTAACTTAAATTAATATATTATTTATCATTTCAGATAACATTTTTGGGTATATCAGGTCCTCTCTCTACAGTCCTCATTGACTCATTTCGTTATATTCCTCCAGAAATGGACCCAGAACAATGTATTATATACGAAGACATTAAAACAACAAAATTAGATGAACTAACCACACTAACTACGGAACCTAATAAAGAATTAACTAGTACATTAACTTCAGAAACAACAACATTAACTCCAACAGAAAATCACTCTACTCCAACACCGACAGAAAACGTCGAATCTTCTACTCATTTCGAATTTACAAGCACAATATCGACAATTCCTGAAGTAACACATACTGAAGCATCTACTTTTCCTTCACTACCAAATACAGACATAACGACTCAAACGAGTTTCAAAACAACAGACTTGATTACTCCCACCGATATAACTGATGAAGAAACTTTATCCACTCGGTGGACAACAGCATACAGTACAACATCTCCTCAAGTAACTGATCCAACAGTATCAACTCTAACACCAATACCCTCTGGTAGTACCGAACCAGACATCGAAAGTACTACAAGACATTTTTTTACCACAAGAGAAACAAGTACTTCAGAAACCAGTGATGTGACAATGACAAAAACAGTAACGACTAGTACTGTTAGCAACACCAACGACTTTTCTGAAATGGATACAACAACAGTAACAATCAAAGAAACTACAATATCAAATATTTTGACTACACAAACAGACATATCAAGCAGTGAAGCAACTGCAACAAAGGAATTTACCGAAAAAGAAAAGACAACAGAAATGGTTGTAACAGAACCAAAAACAACAACTTATTTTGATATGAGTACAGGAAACAGTATTATTACAACGGCAGATTCTAATGTAACAATTATTAGTACAACAGCACAATATACTGCCTATTCCACAACTATAATTCCAGATCAAACATATTCTACAACATTACAAATAAATACTAACACAACAACAGAATCAAGTACACAGACAAGCACTCAAGAAGTTACAAACACAGAACAAACAACTCATATTTATCCCACAGATACAGAGTCAACTACAAAAGACTTTACGTCTATACAAACTACATGGATACCAGATAGCAGTTTTACAGATGACAATGAAATTACAAACTCAGAATCAACTTCTTCACAAGATGATATTAACACAGAAAATACAATCTCAGGCGATTATAGCAGTACATTAATTAGCATGAGTACTACAGAAATTTGGAGTACTATTACAAATACACTCAGTTCACAAATGGTTACAAATTCCGATGCGACTTCAAATTCAACCTCTACAGATATCACAACTGAACCAAGCCTTACTGAAATCGAAACAACTTCATCTCAAACAATCATCAATACAGAACATGAGATTAGCAGTTTATCTACAAATTCGAGCGAAATTGATTGGACTAGCACAAATCCACCTTCAAATTCTACAATTTCAGAAACTACAACAGTTTTTGAAATAACCTCATCGACATTAATTAACCTTACCACGGAAAACGATACAATAACAACGGGAGTTACCACACCGCGGGAAATTTTTACCACAGATTCAAAAACGGAATCGGAAATTATAAGTACAGGCTTATCCACATCAGAAAAAACAACTCAAATATATTTAACAACCCCAATTGGCGAAACTACTTCAAAAACAATAACTACCACTGAAGCTATAACCGACGAAACGTCCAATGTTACTACAGGAAAAACTATAACGAGTATAGGTACTACATCTGATGTTGTTGTAACAGATATAAATAATACAAGCACACCTTACATTACTGTCACAAAAGAAGTAACAGATTTCACAGCTACAACAGAAACTGAAATTACAAATTCTGAAGTCACCACTGACAAAATAATCACTGAATCGGACGCTACTACAGAGTTGGTAACCAAAAAAGAGACAACACCATCAGATGAAATTATAAGTACAGTACTAACTACACAAGATATGACAGGTTCTGAAAGTGTTACAACGCAACAGACTACTGACAAAGATTTAACGACGAAAGATGATGTAAGTTCGCTGAAAACAAGCTCGTTATCTACAGTGACTGGTAATGAAACGGGTACATTTTCAACTATCCCTGTAACAGAAGAAAGTACGTCACAAGATAATATAACCACGGCAAGTACTGGTGCGGATACAACAATAAAATCAGGTACTTTCGTGAATTATCTCTTGGAAACAATAGAAATATTTTAATTTTAATTAAGTTTTTAGAAGGATTTAAAATAATGATTACATTAAATATTTACGCAATCCCATAAACCCTTTTAATGGAAGAGTAAACAATTAATCCATCTTTCGTTTGATTGAATGATGTGCATCACAGCATTACTTGTATAGTAAAAATTTAAAATCATTCGTCATTTCTTCGTATAAATCTGTATTTATAATGAAAATGGGTTTTTTTTGTTCGCCAATCACGCGAAAACCACTGGTTTGATATGACAACATAACCATTTAATGCGAGATTATTTATATATAGTTATTATAGGCTATTTGTTTTTTGAATTTAATAGATCCTTCATCATTTTATTTCTATTAACCTTTTATATTTTTATTTCGTATTATTTATGGGGTTGCTGTAGAAACTCATTCGCGGTTACGGTTGCTCTCAAGGAATATTTCAGACAAATTTCAAGTTTAATATTTTATTACGGCCAACAAAGCCGGCAAAGAACAGCTAGTATTTATTGCCCATCTGTAGTATTGAAATATTTTTTTTATATTTCAGATACAACAACAGTGATAGATATTGATGGAGGTAATACCTCGACTAGTATTGACATTACTTCAGACTTTACTACACCATATGAAGTCTCGACGAGCGAGATAGGGGAAACGACAAATTCTAGTGTAAATGGTACAGCCACACCCTTTGAAACAACTCCACAAGGCGGTACCACACCTGAGATACCAATTAATGAAAACGATCCTAGTTTCTGGAACACTCTAACTATAACCCTGTTGAGTCTTCTGTTATTTGTTATACTCGTTGTATTAAGCGTTTGTTGGTACCTAATTGGTAAAAGAAGATCCGAAAAGAAATTGGTTAATCGCTACGAGTCGTTTGTAGATTATGAGGATCTACCGCCCCCTATCACTTTGCCTAGAGCTCGAAAAGCCCACGTAGGATATTGGACCAATACGCGATAGATTATCACTCTTGCATTCTTTGTTAAACATATCAAAGAGTATAGATAGAGATAGATAGATAGATATGGAGATAAATATAACGCAGTGTTTTTGTTACAGTAATATCTAGTTTTACTTGAAAATTATCTCAAGGTATTGGACAGAAACAAAAAATTGTAATTTTTAAAATTATTAAAATAATTAATACAACAGTGTATACATTTTTTTATGAAATATGGTTATCTACTCTAATCAACGTTAACCTGAAGATTTTCAATTACTGCTGCCTCTGTGAATTAAATTATGTGAAAACGTGTTAACTCATATCTAAAATTTTATCTCAACTTATATTGGAAGGAATCGATAACTAAGATCATTTACCCATATTTACTATCAATCATGAGCTTGTTTTTTATATACACGTAACTTAGGCTAACATTCCGATGGCCTGAGACGTGTCGAGAACAGAGCAGTGTGGAGGCAGTTGGATGACGCGTCATTAAGAGCATGAGACAAGTACAATCTTCAGTCATGAAGTAAACGAAAGAAAAGTAGATATACAATTATCTTATTCTTCTACTAGTATAAATTGTTACACGAATAGATAATAATTACACATGAATTAATTGTTAAAAACTATAGCTAATTAACCTACTATAATTATAGGGGTGTACGAGACCCCGCACAACAACTCACGGGATCCAAGCCAACCTCACCTGCTCGTAGTGCACCCTGTTAATCAACAAACGAGGCTCTGGTTCCCACCAACCCGCAATGGGCAAGTATGGTGGGAATTGGCCCAAATCCTCCCATGTGAACCCCTTCAATCAACAGCTCCTGGTTCCCGGCGATTTTACGAGCAGCACATGATCGATTATTGTGGTGACCTTTGGGGAAGCCTATGTCCAGCAGTGTACGTATACCGGCGAATGATGATGATGGTTAAATGTTTCAATTCCAGCATATTAATATAACTACATACAAAATAAAATAATATACAAAATGACACATATATAGTTATATAAATAAAAATTCTGTACAGATTTGTCACTATTAAATTTTATATAAATTTTTCTAAAAAACGATCTGTATTAAGTACATACACACACATATATTATATTATAAAAATTATAAAAAAAAATCGTTGTACAGTTTACTTGTATGTTCTCTACACAACATCTCTTACAATTAAAGTATTAAACCGTTTTATACAAAAGTTATCATGATTATCATCCGGGCCCTTTAGCAGATTTTTAAATCTTTTTTGTATTAAGTTTAAGTACAATTTTGTTTAAAGAATTTTGGAGGAGAGATCTTAAGGCGATTATTTAAATTAACATACTTTTCTAATTAAAGCTTAAATTAGATAAAGTTATCATAGAAAATATTGCTGTTGATAGTACACAATCTACACTTCAAACGAAATACAAATTTTGCGATGTTGCTATAAAACGGAACGTTATATTAATTTTTTTTTTAATTGACAGGCCTATTAATAAACCCACTACTGGAACTTGCGGAACTTGGAACCCTCACAAGGACATTTAAGGTTATTTATCCCCCTAATCTACTTTTTCCTATATTTATAAAACTGTAGAGACATCGCTTCATTTACAAGTGATAAAAGCCAGATAAATTTTTAAATATTCTAATTCGAAATATACTCTAAAGAATACTCTTACATTTATTTGTACTAAAAAAAATTTTAACATACAGGAAACGGGTTTTTTTTTACAAAGCGGACTTTGTTTTTATAATCAGAAGATAAAATTTTAATCGAAAGATCACAATCTTTAGATGGCGATAATGATCATTGATAAAAGGGGCTAAGGAAGGTGTTTTAATGCATTTTAATATAATTTAATAACCTAAAAAAACTCTGCACTGACAAGGACATTACCACTTTTCCAAAAAGAAAATATTTCATATTTTTACTAAACAATATCTAGTAATATCATAAGTGCCTATGGATGGACTATAGTTGAACCTTTTCATCTTCTCCTATTGATTGAACCTAATCATCTATCCTAATAGAGCGGCAGAAAATTTTATAATATGAGAGTGGTTATCAGATCTGTTTTCCGGTTTGAAGGGCGCTGTGAACTACTGTGATAACGACAACATCTTATATCATACGGCGACGAACGCAATATGGTGCTTTATCCTTACTAGCGTCACGTTGTTATGGGCAGGCTTATCACTTAACCTCAGGTAATCGTCCCACTCGTCTCGTGGCTTCATTGTATAAAAAACAAAAAAACAAAGTCTACTACATATAATTCTGGAATGAAAACATCCCCGATCGTCGACTATACAATACAACCCCCGACTGCGCTTCTAAGGCATTCATAGTTTAATCATTCTAGGTTAATTAGTCATTCCCCATTCAGGTAGGGTAGAACTGTGAAGTAACTTACATATACACTTGTGCAAACAATCACAACAAATATATTAATAAAACTTTTCATCAAATTTATCAAATTCCTCATTTTGATGAGAGATGATACTTTACTAACATCAAGTTACCATCAAGTGAATATCCCGCCCTGCTTCCTTGTATAAACAAAATAGTCATAAATAAAATCTAACGAAAAATATGTAACTTCTCCAATTGAGAACCTTCACTTTGTCGTCGGCTAATAAAAAATAAATCGACCAAACCCATGATAGACAGTCTTTATTGCGCTCTGTTGAGGGTCATACTGTTCAATAAAAAATTCTGATAACGCTTTTCGTAGTTCTGTTTTACGACCATAGATGGCAGTAAAGTTAATTTATTATAAAATAAAACGACACCAGTTTATTTATTTATAAAGTCATAAAACTAGTTTCCGGAGGATTCTTTTAAGAACACAGAGTGTTAGAATGTTCTGCTTTTTCATTAGTGCAATTTAAATAATTAGTTTAAAAATAACAATTCACTTATCGCATTTTCAACAATCTTACATACGTCTTTCAGTGTGAATGTGTGTAAATTCGTTTGGAAATACCAGAGAATATTCTGCACAGCACCATGACCTTTATTTTACCAGGGGAGAATGCTTTTGCATACCTGTCCTCGCAGGGGTAAAGACAGGTTACGTCGGACTTGCTTCGACTAAAACCCCCACGGTGTTCCATCTTCGTCGCTTTACGGCGAGGCCACGGGACCGCTTTCGTGCACATACGCGGCCCTCCAGGGCTAGCTTCATCATAGCTCCATTTCGGGAGGGAGAGTTCCGTTCCCTCCAGGACCTGTTCAGAAGGAAAATAATTTATTGCCGGAGACTGTCTAGGTAGATACGACCGCAGCTCAGGTTTCTGCCGCCAAGCAGTAATGTGGAAATATTGCTGTGTTTCTGTTTGAAGGGTGCTGTAGCTAGAGTAATTACTGGGCTATCGAGACTCAACATCTTACGTCATGAGACGAGCGCAATATGGTGCTTTATATACCATCCTAAGTAACACTACGTTGTTATGGACGGGCGTATCACTTATTATCAGGTGATCGTTCCGCTCGTCACGTCGCTTAAATAAAAAAAGGGTTCTAAGGTGCATTATCACATCATATTATCAACATTAGCTTGTTAAATATAATTATACTGACACACTGGGACTCTTTTAAGCCACAAACTTTTGTAGATACATACTATATATTTTCAGATATTTATACTTATACATTTGCAAAACATCTGTCAGGTAATTAAATTAAATAATAACATTTAGTTTATCGATAAACCATCCTTGGTTTAAGTTAAAATCAATCGATTTGTGATTATATCACGGTGCGTTATCATTAAAAACTGTTTACATGTCTACGTCCGAACACTTAGTCTAGCTACAAGGTGTCTTTGAAACTGATAAGTGGAGAGTCCCGTACGGTTTAAAAGCAAGTGTATACTACTGCCCATCGCTTGTTCTGTATACAATTCTAACTGTAAGTAAATCATGTATCGTATAAATACATTTCTTGATTGAATTGTGATCTGCCGGATACCCTATAGATTGCCCCGAAACAGTATTGTGCAAATACTTAACTCTTTAAAGAGTTTATCAGCTGGAAAGATAACTGCACTAATGAAACTAGACAAGATCTGTCTCAAAAATATGAGAAAAAAGTAGTTTTCACAATTTACATCGTGAACAAACATAACCGGCGTCACATTGTTATGGATAAGTTATAACAAGAGGAGCATCAGAACTATTGGCTATCAAATGTCTTTTACAAGTCCACGGTTGAATATCGGTGAGCATTTTCAAGTTCGTCACTAAATATTATTATTAATTAAAACATTCATTTAAACATTTATAGTAAGTTTTGTATCACATACACTTTTAGTAAATTTCCATTATTAATCAAATTTCATTGATAGTTCAATTGACGTTGCAATATGTGCCGATGTAATACATAAATGTGTTACATCGGAGCGTGTAACTTTATCACAGGATTTAAAATTATCTTTGGTTTTCCCTAACGAAAGAAATATAGCATCCTTAATTTTATCAGCTTCCTATAGTAATCATTCAAAACAAATTAATACTAATAATGCATTAGACATACAAGTCTAGAATCAAAAAATTAAATAGTTATCAACACTGTGACTTTCTTTTGATAAGATTTCAATTACACATTAACATGCCGATGCCTAATTACTAATAGATTTTTTTTTTTCACAGAAATGAAACTGCGATATATTTGTCTAAAATGTATGTAATTATTTTCGTTTGATCCAGTGCTTATCGTACTTTCATCGGAGTCGCTTACTGAAATATGATATGTTGGGTCTCGCGGCTATCGGAGTTGTGCTCTCCACAGTGTTATCACAGGAACTGATCGGTGTGAACTACTCCTTCGACGCCGATTTTGAAAGGACATTCAATAATAAAACATGTGTGGCAGACGAGAGTTGGTTGTTGGTTGACTATTCAACCCTGAGAATCAAAACTTTACCTCAAAATAGCCACAAAGGAATCAAATCTAAGGAAACGAGTTGCACATCATCATTTCCTATTGTGTTCTTTAAAAACAGCCTTCTAGAGTTAAACATATACTTCGAGCTGGTAGCAGAGAACAGTGGGATAGTTACAACAATATTTGATGAACACGGTGATGTAATAGCGACATACGCTTATAACAAAAGCGACCACAAGTTCAGACCCGGCTGGAGCACCTACTCCATAGAAATTAACACGAACATTACTGGATACGTGAGTACAACAATGTTAATATTGATAAAAATGATACAAATTCATCTAATTATTTATATTGAAAGTCTTTCACTAAAAATACAATTATGATCATATTTTTATTTATCATCTTACTTCTTATTTTGTGTTGAAATTAATTATTTATTGGTTCTCTTCTAAAACAGTTGTTTATATTAATCTAAAATTAAAACTAAACTACTCCGAATATCGTCTTTTACTCAAGAATAATGTTCTTTTAAATATTTATTCAATATTATTCTATCTATTTCATCTTTTTCCAACAAACCATTTTTTCATTACATTCCAGATAAATCTTATTGGACACAGCTACGACAACGAGATTATTTTAGTCGACTCGTTTCGGTATATCACAAGGAAAAACAGCAGTCAAACTAACATTAAAACTTCAAGCAATTTTCAAGTTTACGAAGGTGATAGTGCACTTATAGAAGACATACACGAACCATTGAATCTAATATTTGATAATGAAGGTAGTGGTGATGAAATAGATGGTTCAGGTGAAGAATGGGATGTTTTGATAGGCGAAGATATTGAAAATGAAGACGATATAGATGAAAAAGGTGTAACAAAAATTGAAGAATGAAATAAACTTCTAATTTCAATAGAAAAATATGTTAAATGGTGTTTGTTTTACATTGGATATATTTAATTTAATCATTGAAGTTTTTGGGAAACTGGTAAATACATATTAAGAGATCAATTTGGAAGAACGTAATATTGGAGATCTAACATCAATCAATACATGTAATGATATTGCTGTAATATTAAAGATGCTATCATATCTAGTTATAGCGAAATAGCTACACAATAATCTGTCAAAGATAAGAAATGGTTACAGCTCTTATATTCTCCGATTCTAGACGATATAGATTTTATAAATCGTAATTACAAAGTTTTAGTCAGACATTAGACCTCCGTTCCCAAATGAATAGTCATACAAGTTAATGCGAAATAGCCTTTTTGTTCTAAAGTTTACGTATAGTTTGCGGTTATGTCAACTTTGGAAATTCACCGAGCTCCTTACGTCTCTAAATGAAACAATAAACAACTGCTTTCCTCAATTTTGAACATCAGTTTTGATTATGGGCTTTTTTTGCAGCTGAAGTCGGGTCATCAATATGGGTTTTGTGTAGTTTAGTTCTTATAAATAAATCGCGTGTTTCAAACAGTGTCCATGTATTTCGTAAAATTCTGATATAGATGGTTGTGGTTGAACGTGATTCTCAGTTTGCACTTCCTTCATCATGTAAGCCGGTTTCAGTCTGTCTATAGAAACGTTGACTGGATTTCCCTTGACTTCTATCGTGAAGTGCTTTTGATGTGTTTTGACGACCTTGCCTTTGTATGGAGGTTGTAGTGGTCTGCGCACCATATCCTGTCGCAGAAAGACGTGAGATATAGAATGAAGATATCTAGGTAAGTAAAATGGAGGTGCTGTGTGCCACGAAGTAGGTCGTGAAATCAGCTTGGCCATAAAGCAGCGCAATCGGGTCGCGTACTCAGTCACATCACCGGTTGTGTAGTCGTCGCTCAGGCACAGACATTGACCAGGTAGTTGTCTAGAACTACCTTTAGGTTTGCCCTACATGAATTCAGCTGGCGAAGCTTGTAGGTCGTCTTTCCAAGGACTGCGTATGCCAAGTAGCACCAGTGGTAGAATTTCGATCCACTGTGAAGAAGAGTGGTACCTAATTGCAGACTTTAGTTGTCGGTGCATGCGTTGGACAATATCGTTTGCTCGAGGGTGGTATGCAATTGTGTAGAAGTGTCGATCACCAACCAAGCCGTGAGGGCTTTGAAGAGGTGGCTCTCAAACTGACGACCACGATCCGTAGTCACCCCAGCCAACCAACCAAATCTGACTATCCAAGAAAGACACCAGAGCAGCTGTGCAGGTTTCAACTTAGATGTCCTTGAGAGAAACTGCCTCAGGCCATCGCGTGATTCTATCGATGACGGTGAGACAGTACCTGTAATCAGAAACCAAAGATAATGGTCCTAAAATATAAATATGGATATGGGAAAAACTTGAACAAGGGTTCACGATGGATGAAACGGGTGAGGTTGTATGTCGTTGGACCTTGTTGGTCTGGGAGTTTATACATTGCCGTGCCCACTCTCTACAGTTTTTTCGAATCCCTGGCCAAACAAATTTTTGTGTCACTAGTCGCACTGTAGCAGTATTTCCTGGAAGGTGCAAATTGTGTATGGATTCGAACACTTGTTTTCTCAAGGTAGGTGAGACGTAAGCTCGCGGAGGTTGAGTAGTTATATCGCAGTAGAGAAATAAGTCACTGTCCATCGTTAGTACCTTTTTCAGCTTCAAAGTAAATCCAAGTTGGAGCAGGCTTTGCAGTTCAGAATCGACTTCCTGTGCAAGAACCTGAATGTCGATGGCAAGAGATATTTCTTCGACGTGAGATAAAGCATCTGATACAACATAGCGTTTGCCAGGTATGTACCTTATATCTGTGGCATATGTGTTGTATACTCTAGGTACCTGAATTGCCTCGGAGTGCCTATTTCTTTGGTCAAGGAGAAAGCATATGTTAACGGCTTACGGTCAGTATAAATAGAATCCACCATGTGTCAGAAGTATTTTATTGATTCGTACACAGTTAAAAGTTCACACGTACTGCGCACTGATGATCATGCAATACAAGGTATGAAAATTTAGTTTTGTCTGTAGTAATCCGCGACAATATAAATTGTCTTTCGACCTGGGCGACCCAAAAAGCCGGTTCTTCGGGCCAAAATGGTGATACCTCTACTTCGACACGTAGAATTTCCGGTGTCACGATCACTTGGATGTCGCCTTGTCCACTAGAGCATCTATTTGTTTTATTCATTGTATATTATATCAATATCGCTCACCGGTTTGCTCGTCTCACTATTACTATACGACGTTAAACAACAAGTTGATGCTCCGGAATTTTTACACTGTTTTCCGATGCTCGAGACTTAGTGGCTAGTAGCTGGGTTCCTTGCGGCTGACGACGGGTTCACCAATATGAACTTTTTTTGCAGCTGAAGTTGGGTCACCAATATGGGGTTTGTGTAGTTTAGTTCTTGTAAATAAATCGCGTGCTTAACAGTCATGTATTTCGTGAAATTCACTTTACAATGGTAAAAGAAATTAAATATTAGCAGTTACAGTTAACTCGGCTGTTGTAAGAATATAAGTGAGTTCTACCGCAAGACGTCTAGTCTTTTATACTTAATTGATTACTTGAAAGCGCGACTCCACACCGCGCTCTTGTTTCCTTCAACGCATTGTATACTCGTATATAAACAAATGAATAACTCAACATTTGTTACAAATATAAGCAACAGAATCGATTGCTTAGTCTTCGAGTGCCGGGTGAAAGGACGATGACGGAATAATAAAGAACCTCTGTCCAGAGCGGCATCACGACGGTACTTTTGTGGTGATGGGTACACGCCACATCATCACCGCTCTTGGACTCAAACTATACTTATCGTAAATTTCGGTGTTTTGGGTGTCCGGAAAACATCTGGCTTTTCTCTACCGGCTTTCTTGTTGTCCGTCCATGCAAACAAGGCTCTGATTTGTAATATCTTGGAACGCGAAGTCACATAACAATTACGTATGTGGATGATGCTGAAGATGCCTGGATCGTTAGAGTTGGTATTGACATACAGGTACATACATCTCAAAGACAAATGCATTGTCTAAGGTAATATGTCTTCTATTTTTGTAGATCTTGCTCGGCTCTTTGGCTTTTGTTATAGGCACTACCATCAACTTTTATTGGCACAGTGATGGACCACAATACCTTACGGTTAGCCACTACCCTACGTCTTGGTGTCCCCCGCGTCGTCCTACATGTGTGTTTATGGCGCAAAGGTAGACAGCATCAGACATCATGAATTGATTTTTACTCGAACCGGCAGTCGCATCTCTCGGCATCGGATTATGAACGACCTCATTCGTCGGGCTCTCGTTACCTCCGGTGAACCAATTATACTGGAGCCCGCTGATCTGATACACGACGATGGCAAGAGATTGGATGGAATGACTTTGATTCCTTGGATAGTGGGGCAGGGTACGTGATACTACGAGTACTTGTATCGATACAGTTGCTCCGTCCCACGTCAAAAGTACTTCGAGTATTGCTGGTGCTGCCGGAAATCACGCGAGGAAACTCATACATTAAAAGTATGAGAACTTTAGTGGTTATTTCATATTTGAACTATTTAGGATGGAAACCTAGAAGGCATGGAGTCCGAGTGCACATAAAGTTTTTAGACATATTACCAAATAACTATCTAATGCTACCCAAGACACTAGAGCCGACAGCTTCATGGCACAAAGAATAAGCCTCGCTATCCAGCGTGGCAATACCATTAGTTTGCTCGATACTCTGCTGGACCGGGACGACCTGGGTATCTTTTATTTATAGATTATTTACGTTTTTTTGTTTTTATTTTTGTATAAATTCAAAGTAATAATTGATGTTTATTTAGGTATTTTTCATTGACATTTAATGCCATCAGTTACTTCTTTTTCGATAAAACGAATGATATAGTTACTATCTAGGAATTTGATATAAAACCATACAAAATCCACAAAAGGTTCAAACAATTGAGGTACTCAAATAAACAAACGGTTCTCATTAGAAGAAAATCAGTTTTGTGGATCTGTACCGAGCGTAGTCCATGTTTGTGCATTTCTAACGTGTGTGACTGTTCCATATGGCTCAAGATAGACACGAATTCGCACATCTGACGGTCGACATTCAGTAAACGAGAAGCACTTTAAAAAGAAGAATGTGTGGATTATTAAAAAAAAAACATTCTTTTTGGACGAATAAAGAATTTCTTTCTTTTTCTTGATAGTGTTATAAAAATTATAGGTTATAGTTACTTGAAGAGTCACCTAAATACCAGAGTAACTTCATAACTATGAATGTTTCCGGGGTTAAAAATTAAATAAATTATTGATGTCTGACGCATTTATTTAACAACAAATACAAGGTGGGCTTTGTTTATTAATATTACACATAAAGTGCATCAAAGGATTTGTCTTTTAGATAATGATATCGCAAATCTTAGCCCTCATGTTGATAAGATTAATACACTTGTTAGTAATTAACGTTACAAGCTAGTTAGTTGCATATTTATACAGTTTTATAACGACCACAAATATTTTTGAAAAATATCTTTTAAAATTTTTTATACACGGATATACTATTGTTTAATGTATTCTTTCAAATCTATCTCTTTGACCATGGTGATAGAAGATGTTGATGTCTAATTTAATTATTATGATAATAGTGTTGATGCAAGAAGTTAAAGGTGTGAAAGAGGATTTCAATTTAAACTTTGATAATGAAACTTGCAAAGGTAAAACGAAATGGCATTTGACTAATAACAACAATATAAATCTCAGTTTAACTGACAAGGACAACAATAAAGTAATACCTATGAACACTAGTTGCGTTACACTCTTTGGAAAAGATTTGTTACCTGACAACGCTTTAGAAATAAATGCGTACCTTTATATAATATATGCGAATAATGGACTAAATGTAATAATTTTTGATGAATCAAAAAAACCTATCAAGACCTACGAATACAACACATCCAGCGAAATGTTACTATCAGAATGGTATACAATAAAAATTTTAGTCAACAAAAATATCATTGGATATGTAAGTTCAGATATAAAAATTTCATGACTACAGCACTTCTTTAAATGAATTAAAATTTTTATAAATTTAAATATAAAAGACAGTTATATATATATATATATTTAAAAACATTCTTAGCTGTAATGTAATAAATCTTAAATCTTTTTCATACATAACATCAAAATCTTGTTCAAATGAATTATTGAAGTTTTTTTTAATAACAAAAAAACCTTTCCATAGCTAACTATACTTATTTAAAAATTAATTAAAACCTTAACAAACTCTTACTTACTTCTTTCAGTATCATTTCAATGAAAGGGGTCAAACAATTGAAATTTTTAAAGAAAACATCTATAAGGAATTGTTTAAAAAGACTCAGAGAATTCAAGATGTTTACGAAAGTGAAGAAATGATCAAATCAGAATATCTACTTCCATATAATTCAAAAAAAATGCGCGAAAATGATTTGTTAAGTGGCGAAGGTTCTGGAGACAATAACGGTGATGGTGATACTGGTTTATCACCATCCGAAAATGTAACCGACGCCCCCGACACAACGCCAAGTTCAAACTTCTGGCAACCTTGGACCATAGTCTTAATCGCAGTGGGTTCATTCACACTAATTTCAATTATTTGTGTATCAGCCTATCATATTGGTAGAAGACGTACCCAAGAAGAAAATGCAAACATAATAGAAGATCTAGAACCTCCTGTAGATTTTAGATTACCCCGTATCCACAGAATTTATTCAGGTTTTTCTGATACATTTAGAGGAAATGTTTAACAGTAATGTTACTGTGCAGGATTAACATTGTAATTTATGAGACCTTGTAGTTTTGGATTAAATTAGTAAAACTCTAAATCCCAGTATTGGGATCCCACTCAGAGATCCCATTTATTATTGCTTTATTCATTTGAAATTGCTTAGTATATTCATCATATAACCGACCGATAAAATGTTCGTTTGAAGCGGAAGCGATATTTTTATAGATCGTTCATAATGTATGCACGAAAAAATTTTGTCTTCCGGTATGTCATAAGTATAAATATTTTTTTTTTGTTTTATAATTAAAATCCAAATGATATTTAACTCTAAGAAATTTAATACGTTTATATAATTTTTTACTACGTTTTGACTGCTTTGCAGCAGTAGTTGTCACGAGAGTAAAATACGAAAAGATTTTTTTATTATACAATAACTTATATATATATAAATATATATATAGTAATAATAATTTGCAAGATATCTTTATCATCCGCGTCGGAAACCTACGAAGAAGATTCCCCTTGATGCCGTTAAAGGAAATTTTGTTCAAAGTATGTGATTGACTTTGTCGAAAGCTTTTTGAAAATCAGTGTAAATGGTTTCTACTTGTAATTTATGATTTAAACTAGTAAAGAGGTGGTTAGTAAAAATAGGAAGATTCGTCAAGGTAGATCTGTTCTTTACAAACCCATGTTGTTCGTCCTAAATCTGATTTTTAAGTGTCTGGTACGTGTGGTGGTAAATCAGTCTCTCAAATACCTTTGGAGTTGCTGAAGGGATCGATATGGGCCGGTGGTTTTTTATGCCGTTCTTAAAACCAGATTTATGAGTTGGTGTTATGTTTGCTATTTTCCATCGATTTGGAAATGTTCCGAATTTCAAACTTTTGCTGAAGATGATATAAAGAGGAACACATATGATTTTATAAGTTTACTTTAAAAATATTTGAGCTATTTTATCTGGCCTAGCTCCTTGATTTGAATTTATATGAATGCTTCATTTCTTAAAGCATTCATATAAATACTATTTTATTGCTACAATTTGGCAACTTAGTAGAATCCATTTTGTTTATAATCTACGAGCTGTCGGAACACACCCCCAAAACTTCCTTTAGAGAAAGGATTTCCTAAATCCGTTCTTAGGTGACCTATACTCGGGAAAACGGATGTTCCTTCTAAATTTTATGTCTTCAGCCCTTATGGTTCTAGAGATATAGTAGGAAGTCTGTACATAGGTGGAAATTTAGAAAAAATATATATTAATATTTTCTTTTTGCTATAAATAACAATGGATGATAGTAATTCTTTTATTAAAATACTATATATAATATTAGATTATTTGAGAAATAAAAATTATAAAATTAATACCCCTTTTAATTCTACAAGATAATACCTAGTTCCCTAAATTTACTGATAATGATAATGATTTAATCTGTAGATTAGAATCGAAAAGTTTCATAATATGCATATGTTTTTTTTTATTCCACGAAGCGACGAGTTTGCCTGATGGTAACCTACACCTGCCCATAACAATGTAGTGCTAGTTAGGATGATAGACACAGCAACGTCTTGCTCGTCGCTTGAGACAATTTCAGTAGCTACAACGCCCTTCAAACAGGAACACAGTAATATTTGCACATTACTGTTTCACAGTAGAAATAATAGCTGCAATGGTTCTTAGTCTTCGGCAACTGAGAAGTGCCTCCACTTACATCAACTAAATCAAAGATGATAAAACAACAAGATCATATTAATTCTTACCTAATCCTCTTCAATGTGACTCCAGTTAGGATGATATACACAACACAGCGTTTTGCGCATGCGCGTGAACTTGAGATTTTTTTTTTGAGATTTGAGAGACAAGACTGTAGATGATGAAGCGTGGTATTGTGGCTATCATTTATTGACAGCCGGGATACAGTTATGCTGTTATGACGGCGGATTAACAATGTCCCGCCTTGTCGTGACGGAGGAGTTCAGTGACCGTGGTGGTCCCCCACGGTGAAGCGAAGAGGAACCTGCCCGGCCGGCCCGAGGCGGCCGCTCCAGTTTAGACTGCGGAGTTCAACCGTGAGTTGACCTCGGATGCGTGCCGGTGGGCTACAGCGGCGGCTTTATGTTGCTCTTTGCAGCTTAAGTGGGGCCGCTGGGGAAAAGGAGTGTCGGTATTGCGTTTCGCCGCTCTCGCTATCCTCCGTGGCCGTATAACGGGTGGCGGCGGAACTCCAGATCGAAACCTGTCTTTGCCCCCGTTTTTTTTTTTTTTTTATTAACGTGTGTAACAAAATGCTAACGGAACGCACACCCCGTACCAATACTGGGCCGGTAGCGGGGTAGTGTCGGACTCCAACCGACTAAAAAGCTTCACACGGTATTCCATCACCTCCGCAAATAAATGCACGAGGGTCGCGGGATAACGCGACAGTTCTTCCGCAACCCCCGTTCGGTGCCCGGATCGAACGAGCCCGCCTCGGGGAGGGATGTGAAGCATCCCTCCCAACTGACAAATCCCTACACTGCGCGGCGACGCGTCGGAATACGAGACGCGTCGCCAGATACGCCCCAGGAACCCTTTCCAAGGGGGGCGCCGGACCGACGGCCCTTGTCGGTCGCGGCGCCAGGTTCCTCTGCCTAAGGAGGCAAGCGGCGGTCGTGCGCTCGGCTCCGCCCGTTGGCGACGAGCTGTCTGCGCACTGCGACCGCCTCCTGCCCTCTCGGCGCCCGCTCTCTGTGACGCTCGGTCTCTCGCTTCTGCGACATAACGATATCGCAGAATCGGGATACCGCGTCCCATGACGCCTCGCTTCCAACCATGGTCCGTACCACAGCCGGCAGCGAGAGGTCACTACCTATCGCCGCTACGAGCGCGGCCCTATCCCCCCCGAATTGCGGGCAATCGGCCAAGGTGTGCGACGATGTGTCCACCGGGTGTCCACACTCGTCGCACGCCTCGTCCGTCCTAACACTACAGTGATGCTGGTGCAGATAGCTCCCGAAGCAACCGTGCCCCGTGAGTATCTGCACCAGGCGGAAGTTTAAAACTCCGCTGTCTCTGTCCAGCCAGTCCGCGAGGACCGGTCGGACTGCCTCCACGGTGAGGCGGCCGTGCGTCGGGTCTTGAAGTCGCCGCTCCCATCGCCGACGCACGTCCAGGCGCCCCTCTCGGCGCCACCTCGCTTCTTCGTCCGGCGCCGGACGCTCGCCCCGCTCGAGGGCGCACTTCCGCCGCCAGTACACACGCGCCAGCGACTCCGCCTCGAGATCCCACGGCGGCGTCCCGGCGAGGACGCACGCCGCCTCGAAGGAGACGGTACGGTAACCGCGTACGACTCGTATGGCCATGACACGCTGCGGTGATCGCAGCAGAGTCCGGCCGCGGGCCGACAGGTTCTCCGCCCATATGGGCGCTCCGTATAACGCCATAGAGCGCACCACTCCGGTGTAGAGTCGCCGGTCTTTGCCCCCGTGAGAATGAGTATTTTTTTAAAAAAAAAAGATTAACAATGTGACACTGGTAGGTAATCAGGACAGTTCTAAACCTCACCAATTAATCGCAACGGTGCCAGTAAATCTTTGCACAGAACTTGATACGATGCTTGGTAAAAGACAGACGAACAAAAGATGAACAACTATTGAAAATTATTTTAGTAATTAACAAAAATTCACCAGCATCACAAAGCGAAATATAATTGACACGGATCGTAGAAATTAAAAACCAAAACTCCTTACAATTTCCACTAAGATAATTGTTCGCGAAGGCGAAAAAAAAATTAAATTAATGTCCCGCCATTAAAACACTTCAACGGTTCTTTATACAGCGACCACTTAGAGCGCTTTGTTTGCTGTACTTAGAAATAAGTGGACAAACGCTTCCAAAATATTAGGACTCTCTTCCACTGCTCTTATCTTTTTTCTAACATCTCTTTATCTGGAGTTGATTTTTAGGTGGGTTATTGTATACAAATGTTAAAAGTATTCTCCAGACGTTCACAGGATGGTAAATAATATGACCCTCCAAAAGAATATATAAAGGTATAGATAGAAGGATGATGAACACCACATCAAATTGTGCTCGTCCCTTTCAGATTTAAGATGTTAAGTATTGTTATTCCAGTAATTTTAGTAACTACAGTGCCTTTCGAACCGGAGGTCAGTAATGTTTGCTCTCTGCTGTCTGGTGATAGAAATGGAAGCTGCAGTAATACTTACCCACACAGTCTTTGGCAAGAGACCGTATAAGAAAATGTTGAAATTTTACTGTTTAAATTTTTCAAATACTAATACTGTTTTATTATCAGGTTACCTAAAATTTAATTTTAGGTAAACTAATATTATTTTATCAAGCCAATAATTGGCTTAACATATAAATATCTCAAGTCATATTTTCACAGCTGGAAGGGAGTCGAACTCATCTCGCTATTTACTGTTCACTTTTGTGTATTTCTAGGGTTTCATTTGAGGGGATCAGACGTAGTGTTGGCCAAGGTGGACTGACGATCTAGTGCAAGTCGTGAGAATCCACTGGATGTGAACAACGCATGACTGATCGATGTGGAGATCTTTAGGCGAGACATATGTCCAGTAGTGGACGTCTATCGGCTGATAGTGATGTGTAATTTTCGGTGTTTTGCTTCGCTTTAAATTCAAGCTCAATGAGAACCGAACTCGTGCATCTTCAGATTCTACAGCACGATTCCTCTGTAAATAAAACTTAGATTAGTTACTGCTTTGTCTCCTTCTACAAATCAATCTCTAATGTCTCTTCTCGAATTACAATATTTGAATACACGAACGTGTGGTTACCTTTAAATATTATTAACATAATTTCTTCAGGTAACGAAATGAACGTAAACTGCTTTCAAAGTGTGCTACTCTCTACCGTCCATCAACGTTGGTATTAAATATTCCTACTATAGGATATATTGTTAATTTTATAAATCAAACAGTTTAACCCGCCAGTCAGATATCTTACTGACAGCATCTTCACAACGCACAGTCTTTAGATAAAAATCCTCAGTTTCATAAGATTTAAGTTCTTCAAAAAGGACGTGAGATTTCTGCAGGGTCGACAACACGCCCAGTGATATCTCTGGTGTTACTGGCGGTCATAGGCTGCGGTTACCGCTGAACATCAGACGAGCCGATAATTATGATTGAGAAATACAATATTAGATCTACAAAATATCCTTCGACCGATCTTAAAGATTAAACTGCCTCCATGGCGCAATGGTTCGCCTGGTAATAGAGGAGCCTTTGCTTCAATTTCAGGATTACACACTGTTGAGTATTGTTTGTGGTATATTTTTCGAAATCGCTATTGCTACCACCTTCACATAATTAATGTACTGCCATGACAGAATTTGTTATTACGGCTATCAATGTATGTGGTCCAAAGTATTCTGGGCGCACGCCTTTGACCATCCATTGTATTGAAAAAAATATAATTTTATCTAAAGCACATTTATTGAGCTTACTTTAAGACGACATTAAGCTACATTACTACTTAGCGGATTATGCGTTCATTTTTGAATACTTTAATTTGTTGTCCCGAAGGAATCGCTGATGCCACTTAAAACTTGGATACTTAGTTGGCCGTCGGAAAGTTCGTAGCGAAACTGCGTTCGTTTTCTTTTATTGTTTCGCAAAAGTATTGCTTAATGACCAAATATTTACTTAAAGCTCTTCAGTCTCCCTTTAAATTACAAATAATGTCTGTAGCTGATAGCGTTTTATTTTTTCATCAACTCCTGGTATTTGTGAACAGCGTTCACGTAAGTAAATACAGCATATTCCCGCCGCTAACCGGAATTTTGCGATTTGTGGAGTAAGCAACTATTGCTATCTAATAACTGGAATATCGTTCTATAAACCCTCTACCATTTATAGGATACCTATGTCCAACTGTAGACATTCATCAGTTAAGATGACGATGATGAAGAAAAACCATTCTAGGCACCGACAAGTAAACAACCCGCTCATCTTCGATTTTTTTGTGCAGTAGCAGTCCCAAATTATGATATTCAAGCTACTCTGACTATTTGGAAATTATCACAATCAAAGACCTAGAAATACAGATAATATATGTAATATTAGTGAAATAATACACAATGAGGGTAGTATATATAAGTTTTTAGATTATTAAAAAAAGACATCAAATAAGGTTATATTTAAGGAACTAAAAGAAGTTAAATGTATAACAATAAACTAAATAGATTAAGAAAACTTGTAAATAGATTAGAAAACATAGAAAATAGATTACATGGATAATGTTAAACGCAAAATATATAACAAAATTTTTTTTATAAAATAGTTCAAATAGTATGTGGAAGAAAAAAGGAGCAAACAATATGAGCTAGTACTGAGCTTTGATGTCAACGGAAAGAGAATAAAATAAAAAAGCTTGTGATACATAGTTCACGATATAGTTATGAGTTTCGCACAAACACATCTCGTTACTTAGAGAAGCTCGAACCTGCACTAATGTTATACACACAATAAACTGATAGAAACCTTAACCGACCCCACGGTCGGGATTACAGTAAGGGTGGGCAGTATCTGGGTCGAATGATAACATAAAATAATTTTAGTTTACACCACGGGTGTGTCGTCAAATAATCGTTTAATAAGAGGGTCCATCCAAAAGTTTTGGTATGGCGCGATAACTATCAGATAATGCTCGGCTTTAAGTCGGCTTTCAAAGTACTGAAGTGTTCCTCACACACACAAACACACATATACACACTGCGATAACCTTACCTAATACAAGCGAAGTTTAATTAATCAGTGTAATTACTTTTTTTTATCAATATTGTGAAACGTTTGATGATAGCACTAAGTCGTATAGATCTATTAAACCTATCTTACAAGTCATGTAGGAGGTCAATAAATCGATTTCTTTACGATAAATATTTTAAGAATTATCATAGCTTTTATCAAAAAAAATATATGTATTTATTATTTATTCATTAAAAAATTATATCACCTTGTTACCACTACCGTTCTGCCAAGAGTGAATCGATCAAGATGAACCTTGAACATATCAGACACTCTACTACCTGTTCCCCGCCCGCTTTGTTGTCCGTTAAATTTTTTTACGTTAATAAAATTTGAAATTTAGACTTGAAATTTGTCAGAAATATTCTTTACACCCCACACTACCACAATTATTATTAACACCCCCGGTATTTCCATTGGGAAAGGCATTTTATAAGTTCCCAACTAACCTACACTCGGCAAAAGGAATTGTAAATGTACGTCTTGTTCCAGAGATATCGTGACAATTCTCTACATAGCTGGAAATCTCTTTTATATACATATACAGATTTATTTATTTAATGAAAATAATAATGTTATACATAGAAAATCAAATTTCATCACTATTTTGTCGATATATTAAAAATACTTTGAATCTATAAAAAGATTAACTATATACTTTCTGTTTATGTTCAACATCGATACTACTACCATTACAAAAGCTGATATGAAACCTAACCATTATGTTTATTGATAACTTAATTCACTCCTGATGCCTGATAAGTGGATGCTTAATTAACTAATATCCTTCCTTTTGTGTCATAACAACCAGTGCCGCTAAAGGTCAGTGGGGTCGTAAAAATATCTTATGTCACTCGGCTCGTACTGACTACTGACAGTTAACTATGATGACATACATCTTACTTCTATATATTAAATTCATTTTTTTATATATATATATTTACTTATAAGTAGAATCATTTGTTCTTATTTATTACTTTATTATGTATAAACTATTTATGTTAAATATATTTCAAATATATATTATGTTATATTTACACCTACCTACAACATCACATGCCTCCTAGGGTTGTCGAGCAGAAAATGCTACTGCATTAAAATGTGGCCCGTGTATCCTAATCGTGTAGTTAAAGAGCAAATTAAAGTTTTTTTTTTAATAACAAAATTAAAGCATTTTGATCATTACATATAAACTTTTAAAAAATACGTAATAACTATTTTTAAAAGCTTTGTATGTTTATTTGTTAAGGGTGTTTTTCAAAACGACTGGACCCATTTAGGTGATACCTTCATCGTCATACAGCTGCAGATATACGACGAAATATAAGATACTTCTTTTTAAAGTAATCCCAGTCTAATCATCATCATCTCCACATTTACCACGTCGAAGAAGGAGACTAAGAAAGCAGTAGAGGTAATAATTTTAAGGAAAACACAGTAGTGTATCCTGTGAGTGTCTCTTTACCAACAAGGTTCTTCAACCCTAAAAACTAACAAGAGAGAATGGTAATCCCGCTTCTCAGGGTAGCTTATGTTCACCAGTAAACATTAAAACAATAACGATATTAAATAATAATCTTAATCAATTTTATTATTTTAATTAAGCCGAGATTAGAAAATTAGTTAAGATCAATTTTACATAAGCAAGACCAACACAGAAAGAACAAGCTCCTAAACTTAAAAAAAAACTTAAAAACTTAAAATTTCGATACGATGAGTTTGCTTTTCTTCTGATAACAAAATACTTAACAAGACTGAATAAGCAAAACCAAGATCAACAATCAGACAAGACTAACACCAATACCCCAATTGTCCAAGTATTGGTGTTGTTCTTGCGTCACCAGGTACTGCGTGAGTGGTGTTTGAGAATTGCGTTATAATTTAGTAGCAAATTTATCCGATTTCCATTTAAATATAATGACCTTATTACATAGGCCTGCAGTGGGTGAGTCCGGGGTCGACCGCTCACTAAGCCTCCTTGGGGTATTCCAGCGAACCTTCGCATGATTGTAGCGATGCCGTCGCGCGGTGATATAATTAAATCAACAGATCTCGTAGTAATTCCAAAAATCTGAAACGCGGAAGTACTTTAATTATATTTTAACGTAATAACCTTCAAAAATCTTCCCAGTTTCGATGCAAATTAGTATGTATGAAAACGTTTAAATCAGACTTGAGAGTAATAGGTTTCAATACTAGCAAGTATTTTATATAACATATTAAATAATAGAGAACCTATATATATAAAAAAGTAAAAACTATCACAAAAAAAAAAAACAAATTCGCTGTTCTCTCTCAAAGGAATATAACTGGTGTTTTTTTTTATTTAATTCAGCGAGGAGACGAGCAGGATGTGTACCTGCTGGTAAGTGATACGCGTGACCACAATATGTGGACAAGACTCGGCGCCAGTTAAACTGGTGTACACTGCATCACATTGCGCACGACGCCTTGAGACTTAAGTTTTGAGTCTCGTTATGTTTGCACACTACTGTCTGGCGGCAGAAATAGGCGATGGTAGCTACGTATACAGACTCTGGCCATAGAGGTAGATCAGGTAGGTCTCTGTTGCCGGAGACCGTCTAGGTAGGTACCACTGCAGCATCTATTTCTGCCGTAAAGCAGCAGTCTACAAACACAACTTTGTACCGGTTTGAAGGGCGCTCTAGCTTGTGAAATTAGTGGGATAAGAATACTTAACTTCTTGTTTCAGGACGAAGAGTAGTTAGTACATTTGTCGTTTACATATTAACTTTAACTTAATTGTAGTAACAATGTAGTCAAAGAACAGAGGTATCTTAACGAACGCAAGGTTACAGGCCGTATGAGTAATGTCGGTTGAAGTTTGATAAAATTTAACAAATTATTATAAAATTAACTACAGCAACCTAGCATCGTCATCATCAGCCGATAGACCTCATGCTGGACATAGGCGTTCACCAAAGATCACATCGATTGCTCCCACGCTGCTCTGGTTTTGGCGCTTTGCGAATGTCCGTCACAATCAGCATGACCTCTGTAAGGGGTTCACATGGGGGATTTGGACTATTACCCACCAATGCAAGTTGGTGGGTGCCAGAGCCTCGTTTGTTGATTAGCAGGATGCACTAAGAGCAGCTGAGGTTGGGTTGCGTCCCGTGAGTTCTACCTAGCATATACTTAAATTACATAATATTTTTATTTCATCATCAGTCGATAGAGGTCTATTTCTGGACATAGTCTCCCCACCCCCAAAGATCTCCAGGTTCGTAGAGATTCATAGGAGGGCGATTTGGGTCATTTCCCACCACGCTGGCCCAATGCGGGTTAGTGAGAGCCAGAGCCTCGTTTGTTGATTACCAGGATGCGCCACGAGCAGGCAAGGTTGGTTTGGGTTCCGTGACTCCTTGATAGCATATACATAATATATTTATTTATTTATAACTTATTAGTTATAATATATTAAAAGTAATTACAAATGAAATCATCTGAACTTCGCAATATGATAATTGACATTTTACAACGAGACGGTTTCTTAAACAAAGCGTATGTTAACTAAGCTTTCTACTGCAAAAGTTCTGTACTTGTAAGTTACTTTCTAAGTAGCATTAAACCCTCTTCGCGTTGTACTTAAAACCCAAATTTCCAATATAAACTGCTAAAATTAAATCGTTCGTTTCTACCAAGAACAGAGGTCCTTCAACCCTAATAATATAGATAAATAAAACATTAAGTAAATAGATATTTACTTTATGTAATATTCATCTCATACACAATCTCTTATAAGCGAAATTCGAGAATTTGTATCAAAAATAAAAAATTCAACATTTTAAAATTAAAATTAGCTGTTAGTAATTACTAAGTTTTCAATGTCACATGTCACCATGTATTATGCATTAAATTTTTTTTATCTGCAATTGTCTAGCAGTCGACCTTCAAAGTCGTGCTCATCCATAATACGCTCTTGAAAATATCCTACCACCAACTAAATGTATGAAGTTTTTCTTTAATATTAATATAAAAACAGGCAATAATCGTAATTAAGAGTACATACTGAATCAAGACTAGATTCGTAATGATGTTAGCATTGCAAGCCAATGCGACCCTTACAGCTTATCTGATACTGGGCTTGTGGATCCACGGTCTGTTTACTGAATCCAAAGTTCAATACTGAGACAAAAGAAGCTTATTAATTTTTTTTATCTACTATTATATATCATCATCAGCCGATAGACGCCTACTGCTGTACAAAGACCTCTCAATCAAATCTCAAATCGATCGGTCCTGCGCTGCCGCATCCAGCGGCTTCCCGCGAACTACAATCAGCATGGCTTCCGGTACCGCCGAGCACTAAGGTTCGTTGTTGGTAAGGGTTCATTTAGAGGGATTTCACTTTACTATACATCTAGCCATAGATTATAAGATTTTTTATTTAACACTAAGACTAACAAAGTCTTTCATGTAGTACCTTGACACCTAGGTCAAAACTCCATCCACTGTGAACCATTCGCAACAGACATATGATCTGATTTGCGCATCAAAACTTAATTTTTCTTCCACCTTTGTAGAGTACTGTAGCTACTCTGCCAGGGGTCTAAAAAATACCATTTCAAATGAAGTAAATACTATTTTTTTTACTCAAGGAGTGCGGAGCGCGACGTTTACCAGATGGTAAATGATACGCTTATCCATAACAACGTTGAGCAAGTTAGGATGATATACACTGCACCATATTGTGCTCGTCGCCTTGATACTTGATGTTGTCTCCTTACCCCAGTAACATCACTAGGCAACAACTCCCTTCAAACCAAAACCAAAAATAGGCGCTGCGGTGGTATCTACCTAAACTCCAGATCTCCAGCAACGGAGCCTTTTTTGTTTTGTTTAGGAGGAGAAGTCTTTGAAAGATACTCTGCTTCTGGGGGGAAGTCCGGTTTATGTGAGATTCTCACTCACTAAAACCCTCTCGGTGGTCTGCATCAATGCATTTGGAGAGGCTCCGGGATCTTTTATAAAACACACCGGTGCCTGTCTACACTTTGTGTCAACACGTCTCTGAGGGTCAAACTCTTTTAGGCACCATCGCTGAGCCACTCGCTGTCCTCCGCAGGGGAGCTTGTTGAGCGATAAAAGCCCTCACACTCAAGGCCCACGAAACTCCTAGACACTTTTTAGTCGCCTTCTACGATAGCCAGGGTTTACCTTAGTCCTATTCTTGTTAGCTCAAGACTACAGGGCTAGCAACAGAGACCTATGACCGGTGCATATTACGAACAAAGGTTAGTTATTTATCATAAAGTTTTTATTCCGCTTGCCTAATCACTTGATGTAAAAGGAAATACACACTCCTTGCCTCAACCGTATATATATTATGAAATTACGAACAGAAAGACAACTAAAACCCACTTCCGCCAATACAAATCGTATGCAAACAATACAGTTAAGTATTCCATTCTTGCGTCCGCCATTAGCCTTGCCGCGAATGGCTCCGACCCGTTATGGGCCGAAAAATTTTATTGTTAGACACATCATTGTTCCCATCTGTATAAATATAGCTTAACGCTTAATAATAAATATATAACTTGCAATATTAGGAAGTGTGTTACGTGTGAAGGGATGAAAGTTTAACATTAGCAAAGACAAATAAATATTAAGCAATTATATAGAATATGATATATGTGAAGAAGTAGAGGCGACGTCATAACCAATACTTTGAAATAGTTATAACTAGAATATATATAGTGACAGCAATATGTATAACGTTATTGTACGAAAACACTAAGCCAATACACAAAATGAAATTTATATAAAATTCGTTATTTTCATTTACGGGGATATTAACTATATTAGTAAATACGACTCGAGCAACTTAATGGTTTAACGAAGGGAAATCCCAAAAGCACCTCAAGGTCCAATTATTGCAACGAAATTACGTTCTTGTTTTAAAGCACTCAAAACTAAGAGTTAACTTTAAAACATAGCCTTGATTTGATCTAGAAGCTAAGCTTAGAAGAGAAAGACCTAAGAATATTTGATATATTTCCTTGTGCAAATTCTATGATTCTATCTTTTCGGAGATTTGGGTTCTCAAACATTATATTATAATAACCAGTCTTCTTAAGAACTCGACTACTTGGAGTCGAAGTCGTCTCTCACTAAAAAAAAGTCCAATCATTTTACCCACAACGCTAACCAAGTGCTGAGAGTAAAGCTGTTATTTTGAGAACACCCCGGGTGTTTCCTTTTCAAGAAGCATAGCGCGTACGAGTGCCTTACAAACTGATCTCTATCTATCTCGACTTCTACTAAACTATCACAGCTTCTATTACATACTGTGTATCATAAAATGAGTTAGATCTTAAACTTATTATCTATACGAAGACAGATTTCAGATCTTTTTGTTTAACTTGAGTTAGCACAAAGTGAATAACACTATTATCGTGTCACAAGGCATTCAACGTAATCACATTATAGCGGCGGGTAATAAAGGCCATTGTTGTAGTGATATGACTGACCTTTGCGATGATGGAAAAGAAGGTGATGAATTTGATTCTAAATGAGAAACACAATTGTAATTGAATAAAATTCTTTTCAATCATGTTAAAATAGTAGTTTCTAATTCCACATTCCTGCTGCAAGATCTTTGATGATTAACTGATAGCTAGGATTGAGGAATAGGATAGGACTGATATTAAGTGCACACTTTTCAACTATGGGGCATCCCGTGGCAGATTTAGGATTTCTTGATTAAATTAAAGGATGTTATGATTTTAGAACATACATATGTTTGTCACAAAAAGAAAGACGAGATAAGCGGATTTTATTTTTTGAAGATCACTCCGTCCAAATGTTTTCCATCGCGACGTACACACTCGCGGAATCTTTCGAGAGTATTCTGAGTGTATCTCGCGAAGGAGGCTCATGGTGGCTGTTGCTGTGTGAGGCGTGGCGCCATCTTATTGAAACCACGTGTGAGAGCTGTTCGATGGATGTTCTCTTAGTTTCGGTATAAAAATTCGGCGATAAACATCACCATCAACAGTTACGGTTGCTCCGCGAGAATTTTCAAAGAAAACGGTCCAATTATTCCATTGACAGAAACCAGTCCACTGCGACATCATGACTGACCAATCCGCACAAATGCCGCGCCAAAATGTAACCCCTCCGCGGTCCCCCGCGCAATCGTTAAAAAATATTCGAATTTCAAACCCTAAATCTGCCACGGGACACCCGGGCCACATGAGAGTTATTAACAGGATGCACCACGAGCAGGAAAGATTGGCTTGAGTCCCGTGAATTGTGCGGGAACCCATACACAGCCAATATATTTATACTTAAGTAAAAAAAAAACTACTTCAATCTGTTCTGATGACTAAAGAATGATTTGAATTTTAACCTACATAACTGTTTAAATAACTCAACGTATTGTTTACTCTGTCAGAGTATCAAACAGACTTTATCGTGTGTTGATATTTACTTCCTGTCGTCGCATCAACTTGACATGGGACATCAAAACCACTTACAAATTTCTTTCCAGTCAACTACACTATTTAGAGTTATCGATAAATAAGATTAATGGTAGATATTTCTTACTATATGAAGTCTTAGTTGTACCCTGCAAAAATTCAGTCAGAGTTTACTGAAAGTAAAGTTATTATAACCATGAAAATTATATGATTAGTTAAAGTATATATAAGTTTGTTAAATGAAACGCCATCAAGAGAAGTGGCAAAGTGGTTATGACAAAAATATATATTTACGACCTCAAATACCATAGAAATGGTACTGACGGTGTAGAACTTTACATTCTGTAACATCAACAGGTGGTGGGATTCGAAAGAGATAAAATCTACCTAGAGAAAGGCAAACATACGTACACGGGCTAGTTTCTATGATGGTTCAATAGATTCGGAATATGGTTCTCAAACTTATACCTTGATATTTATGTATAGACAAATAAGGAACAACAAAAAATTATTTTTTTTTGAATTGCTAACCTGATGTTAACATCCGCGGTATTAAACGTGGCTATGGATTATGAGACTTACTAATCAAGAATTCTCTGGCTCTAATATGCAGAGTTAGAACACCTTAATGGTGGCAGATCTACAATGTGATGGTGGTAGCTTACCAGAAGATAAAACCTTTTTCTAGAATCGAACTATGGGCTAAGCGTAAGACAAACTAACTGCTTAGTTACTACGATATTAAAACAATTTCATAAATTAGAAAGTTTTACCACGGCAGCCGCTTCTCACCGGCAGTCTCCTTTGCAACGACGACGGTGGTCACTCACCGTCATGCGAGCTGAATGATGATACTACAATAAATTCATTTTCCAGTATTAAAATTTTGAAGTATTAAATCTCTGATCGTATTAAGTTGCGGGCGTTATGCGTCATGTAGTGTAAAAATCCCGCGTCTTCTACGTACGAGATCGCATATAAAGGCGACGCAGTTCGTCTCTCGCGACCAAATCCTCGTGGTGACCAGCACTGAGCGCCAGTTAAACATATTTAACTATGAACACATTGGTGAGTTTATTCTTTGACTTTTTTTATGACCAAATTGAAACAAATGGGAATAAACATAAATAGAAAAATAAGTTTACTTGTTTATGTAGATTTGTGATATTATATATATATTATATATTCGTTATATAGTATTTCTTAAATTAAGGTTATATTGTATATTTACATAAACTCAACATATATCAACATATTTGCAATTATAACAATTGTCTAAGTAAAAACTCGGTACAATGTAAATGGATATAACACATTAAAAAAATTTGAGACGTGGGTATTTTGACGTTCACACGAAACCAAGTGATACACATGCCCATAATATACTAGATTATATCGATAACAGTTTTTTAAATTATCTATAAAATAACTTGAATGAAAATAGTATATTAAACCTCCATTAACATGAAATGTTAATGGAGGTTAATGATGATTGGATTGGAGGTGGAGGATGATTTTGTTTGTGATGTGATTGTATGTGAAACGCTTATATATAACTAGATAGTATGTTTACATAGCATCTAATTAGACAGGATGTTTAATTTAGCTTCGCGGAGCGCTCCAAAAATGTTGAATTTTAGTACCGTTCCTATCATATGTAGCTATAATATATTTACTGATACATGATGTATGTAGTAGTGGGATTGTGTCGCAAATTATTACTTCGTTTTTTGTTATTTAAAGAAGTATACTATATTATTAACCTAATAAAGCACAGAAAACATATGTATATAATTAATAAACTTTTTGGTGCCTTTTGGCGCGCTTACTATATTCAATAAACCTCTGGGTTAGACTATAGAGCGACAAAAAACTGATATGTTCTTTAAATACAAAAACTTTAACTTTGTATATATATATTTACTTTCACTATTTTTTATACTGCTAAGCAACAAGGCGAGTGGGACGTTCACCTGAAGTTAAGTGACACGCACGGTCATAACAACCAGGCGCCAGGTAGGATGTTATACGCAGCACCACATTGCGCTCGTCGCCTTGAGATACAAAAACTTAAGTCTCGTTACCCCGGTAATTTCGAACCGGAACACAGTTAGTTTCCACACCACTGTTTGGCAGCAGAAATAGGCTCTGCGGTTGTATCTACCTAGAGGGTCTCCGGCAACAGAGACCTACTAGTAAACGCCCCATCACCACCACGCATCATATACCACGTCCCATTAACTACATAAAACAACTACCCTTTGTATATATTCATTCGCAGCTTTTTCAATAATAAATAGCAAAGATTTATTTCTGAAATTATAAAGTAAATAAAAAAAAAATAGTTGATCCTGCATGTAGGACACGTGCAGTTTAGTCAAAAATAAAAAAATATTCATGTTCTCATATATTTAAACTGTCACCGAGTTAACCCTCAGTGTTACTTAACCTCATTTTTCTTGATACTTGTTGATAAGACATAAGTTTCTTTGTGACTCCACCATCAGTGCATTACTGAATCACCATGACCCACATTACGTTCGCCATGTTTACGCAATAAAGAGCCCTGTTTTTCGACTCCGCTACGGCTCGATTACTTTTCGGACCTCATTATTTTGTTCAGACCTTCAAAATCAATGTACCACCTGTTCTCTGTTAGCAGAATACGAAATCAAAACCTAATCGGTTATAAGTTTTTCGTTACAGGAAATATATACATTATTATTAAATCTTTTATTTAATATTTATATATGCTACTTTTTTTAATATGACACTGGGTATTTTTTTTCCTATTTTATGTTTTTTTCATTTATCTTTGACAACAACATATTGCTGTAGAATTTTACGATGGCCCTTTTTTTTTTTGTTTCGGGGGGAAATCTTCGAAAGATACCCTGCTTCTGGGGGGAAATGAGTGTTATGTGAGATTTTTACTCACTAAAACCCCCTCGGTGCTCTGCATCAGTGCATTCGGAGAGGCTCCGGGATCTCGTATAGAACGCACCGGTGCCCCTCTACACTTTGTGTTAACACATCTCTGAAGAGGGCCTTAACCCTCCTAGACTCTCCCACACAGATTCGCATGTTGAGCGATAAGGGCCCCCACCCTCAAGGCCTGCGAAACTCCACAGGCCCTTTTAGTCGCCTTCTACGACAGGCAGGGCTTACCTTAGTCCTATTCTCACTAGCCCGAGACTACTGGGAGACTACTAAAAAAGTATTTTTTTTTTCTAAATTTTAGAAATTTTATGTACTTTCTTGAACCTTATCGGATAGGTATTGAAGTCAGGTACTTATTTATGTGCTTTATAAGTATTTTTTGTAAATAAAATTTTGTTTTAAAATTAAATTAAAATTTAAGTATGACGCCTTATTTGTTACTGTCACGTCTTTCAAAGAACCTAATTTAAAATTTTTATCCTCTAAGTGATGATTATTAATTTAATAAAACATTGATTAAACAATAATTATTACATTAAAATTTGTGTAGAAATAAGTAAGAAATAAAATCATCGAAATTTTTCCTAGAAAATTAAGAATTTTTTGAAAAATATTTAAAAATTTAATAACTTCAGAACCATTGTTTTTGTATGGTGTATTCCATAGATAGATAGATAGGATACGAGCTATACTTTAACCCCTCCAGATCTTTTACACTGTGTATTCAGATCAAAAAGTTTTTTATAGTCTCAAATTTAGTATATTAACTTTTCTACTTTATAAATCTTTGCAGCATTTACTTTCATTGTCATGCGTGCTGGTGATAAGCGTCGCTGAAAGGATAGCAGAGCCGGGCGGCGACTACGGCGACGCTCAAAAACGAAGCGGAGGCGGATATGGGCTGCTTAGACCTGGTTATCCGAATTACTCGGGGGGGTACAACGGCGGCTATAATGGCTACAATGGAGGGTACGGCGGAGGATTCGGCAGTGGTTACGGCGGCGGATACAATCCAGGCTTTGGAGGACCTGGTGTTGGATACCCGGGAGGTTACCCCGGCAGTTATCCAGGTAAGATAATTTACCTATTCTCGAATAATCTTTAATCAATATTGGCACTGAGCTACATAAGAGCTACATAAGTAGTGAACTTTTATACCTAGTCCGGCCATAAGTTCTGTTAGATACGAAAATGCATTTTTTTATGAACAATGTGATATTATTAAAATTTATGCCTACATATTTATTAGTCCCAGTAAAAAATAAAAAAAATATTCTATACAAAATGGCAACCTTTGGCTTTTATACAGGCCTTTAATTTGTTTGGCCACAGATCTATGGATTTACGCACTGTTTCAAAGGAAATTTCGCTACTGCTCGCTTCAAAGATTTTTTAAGACTCAATGTCGCCGTGTCGTTTAGAGCAAGCCATGTTCGCTAAGACTAGCCATAATTTGGAGTCTAAAGGGTTGAGGTCTCAGCTAGATGAGGGCCAGGCCTTAGCTCTTATAAAGTCCGAAACGTTGGTTTCAAGTCAGGCTTGGGTAATTCGTGTTTTGTGACCAGGTGCAGTCCTGCTGGAAAGTCCACGGTACATTTTTAAAAAGTGTATTAATCATACATAAAACATAAAAGTGTATTAATATGATTCAATACTGTTTCTTGATACACTTTAGCTAAAGTTTTCACTCCATTTTCACTAAAATGTAGTTTTATGACTACTTGATAAGACACACCGCACCAAACCATCACTGACGCAGGATGATGACCACGTTGTACCTTTCTGACCACTTAAGCAGCTTCTTTAGAACTGTGAGAGTACACTTTATCATTTCACTTATAGTAGTGTTCTTCAATCGTGAAAATTTTTTTATCAGTAAAGAGGATATTTCTGTGCCTTTCACCTGCGTATCGCAATAGAAGACGATTTGATCGATCCATGCCATCCATCTTTAATTGTAAATATTGATTTAGGGCATGTCCTGTATATCGACGATAAGCACCGAGCTTAAAGTCTTATTATATAATACGCGACAGACTCCTAGCGGGAATCTTCATTTCTCGTGATGAGATTTTTTGCTTCCTAATGGGGTTTTGTCGAATTCTGACTTTAACAGCATTAACAGCCTTTGTAGTTCTAACGGCACGCGGCCGTCCCGATCTTTTCTGGTCTGCGACAGAAGAAGTGTTGTTGTATCTGTTGATAGTACGATTCACGATAATACGGCTGATACCAAGCTTTTGAAGTGTCTGGAATATGACCAAACCGGACCGGCTACGTACCCACTTTGTGCAAGGCGATCACTGCAATCCTATTTTCTTTAAGACCCCATTCCATATTGTGATTAGATATTGAACACAAAAAAATATGTGAAATGGCGCAAAATTGAAAGGAGTTTTTAAAATAGTATATGTGCCCCAAATACAAAATAGTAAAAAAGTTGAAAAAAAGAAACATCTTTATGTAACAGTATATACGGCCATACTAGTCATATTATCAATTGCGTACCCGTAGAGTAAGCCCAAGCAATTTAATAAACCGCAATATTAAACTTTAGGTAAATGTTTTACAAGAGTTAAATAAAAAAGTTAATAATAATATTTTGTAATTTTGGATAAATATTCTTCATCTGTGGCATGCGTTATCAGGCGGTTACGGCAGATATCCGGCCTACGTTGGCGGAGCGTACGGAGGTGTGTACCAATTCCTTGTTCTTCTCGAAAAACTGTTTAAATACAGTAAGTGCAAATAGATGCAACTCTACAGCTTGCAGCTTTCTAGATTCGCTTAGTACATGTAACTAGAAAGCTTTCTTTATCTACAGAAATTATCTTGTTATATGAAACCTAAGATCTTAACTCGGCTAACTATAGTTTTTTTTTTTATGATTGCGTTAAAATACAATACTGCAAAATAATTAATGTTTCCCATTCGGCTTACCTTACATACCTTTGATGTCTTCACCTTTTTGTAACTGAACTAATATTATTTGAGGAATGGAATAATTTGGAAATATACCGAGGATAACTTACACAACTAACGGACTTAGGTAATTAAGCGAATAATGAAAAAAAATCTATCCTTTAACAAAACAAATTAATTTTTATATTGATCCGATGATCAGTATTTTTCAATAAAAAGATATACAACTCATGCAATTTAACTAATACTAATAAATTCTATATTACTTCTTAATACTTTCAAACTTTTTTACATTCTACGATACAAGACGAGCAAGACGTTCACTTGATGTTAAGTGATACACGCCCGTAACATGGCGCCAGTTAGAATGGTATACACAGCACCACATTGTGCTCGTCACCATGAGACATAAGCTATCAGTCTCGCTATATTACTATCTTGTCTTGTAGCTATCACAAATAGATTCCACTAGTCCACACCAGTGATATTAGTCAGGATGATAACCACTGCCATAAAATATGCTCGTCCTCTTGAGACCCAAAATGTCGAGTACAGCACTGTTCTAGGATCGCAATAGTACCTACCTGGACGGTCTCTGACAACAGAAATCTACTCCCAGTATTGATGAAACTATTTATTATTTTCTTCTGATGTACAGTAAATATTCTATTCTCTATGGATATTACAAATAAATGATATATATAATACCAAGTGACTTCAAAGCACTACACATACAGGAGATCGAAATCAGTTTAATTTTTGTACTCTTCAGGTAACCGCCCCCACTATAGGCCAGGATACGACGGCAGGCCCGGTTATAACTACCAATCCGGTTACCCGGGTTACCGGCCTGGTTACAACCAGTACCGGCCCGGTTACGACCGGCCGTACCAGGGATACAACGGTTACGCCGGAGGACACGACGGATATGACAACTTCGGCCTTTTGGGCAGAAAAGCATCCGATATCAAAAAGGATGACCCCAATGCATAGTTTAGTTTATATTATTGTGCTAAGTAATTTTAAGTTATTATATGTAAATAATAAAGTATTTTAGTGACAACTTTTTCCTTACTTTCCTAATTATTGCCGGTGGCATGTCGCGAAAGAAAGTATTACTAAAATGTACTTAAGGATGAAAATACACAGTCAAGTGTTTTAAATGACTCCTTGAGCTCTTAAAAAAACTACTTATTTAAGCATTAATTTCAGGATTGATATTTAATGAACTAAGTACTTCTTTTTTATTAAAAGCTAAGAGACGAACGGGAGGTCCAACTGATGGTAAGTGATATTTCTACCCATCACAATCTGGCGCTGGTTAAGATGTTATACACTGCACCACATCGTGTTCGTTGCCTTGATATATAAGATGTTAAGTAACGTTATCGCAATAATTTCACCAACTATTTGATAGTCCGCAGAAATAGAATCTGCGATGATACGTACCTAAACAGTCTCCGGCAGCATGGACCTACCACCCTTTGTGATAACCGATACTCTTACCCAAACCATTGTGTCGTTAATTGGAACGACATGCACTGCACTATGATGTATACGTCGCTTTGAGACGTAACATGTTAAGTTACTCAGATTACACGATAACATCTGCAGTCTATTTCGGCAGAAATAAGAACTCTGCAGTAGTTACCCACACGGTAGTAGACAACAGTTATATACCACAAATAATACTTGCTTTTGAATACTTAGTTTAGGATCTTACATACCATCACCAATGATTAGTCACTCGTAAACAATTTTTTTTTATATTATCACGCCTTTTTTCCAGTAGGAGTAGGCAGAGACGAATAAACGCCAACTTTTCGCAAGATGTGGTCAGATTAAGTCCCATGTAACAGGGGGCGAGCCTGTTGCCACTTTATTGGGGCCACCCCACACACAAAGATAATTTCAGTGTGCGGGTTTCCTTTACCGTTTTTATTTCCCTGTTGTTACTTAACTTCACAAATGTACATAACTTAAAATATTAAGTTAGCCAGAAATTCGATATCCCTAATTATAAAGTATCAGGAATTATTTAAAGGATATATATGATTAAATAACATAACGTTGTTTATTTTAATATAGTTTGTCACTTATTGTAGCATTATTATAGAATAATGAATTAGTTTAAATGTATACTACTAGTAGTTCCTACATATTTGCTGGCTTTAATTCAGACAATACATGGCCTGAAGGCTTTATTCTTATATCTATTTATTTCAATATAACTGCATTTATTTTAATGTATGATTCATCATACAAACTTTCAATTCTTAACACGAAGCCGTCAAGTTTTATCCGCGTGAAACTGCACTCATCCCCAAAATAAAAAATACCTATACTCCAATATTCATCAAAACTGAACTCTCGAAATCTTTGCAGAAATTTATACATATAACATCCATATAAATATTTTCATGAAGTCAGTTTATCTCAATTTTACAGTGTGATGATTTGTGCTCGCCCGGAATACGCCAATCAGTTCGGAAGTATGGGTTCAGTTATGGAGGACTATGAGCCGCTGAACCAGTCCGAAGTCATAGACGTGAAGAAGGACGCGGCACCGGACCTCGCGTTCGCAAAGTTGATGGGTAAAGAGCTGGTCATCAGTTCCGATATGTCCGATTTACTCTTGTTCGGACTCGCCATCGCTACCGGTTTTTTCTTAACCTGAAGCAATATAATTAAAGGAAGCATTAAATGAGTATCGAAACTTAGTTGCATGATATAACGGGACTGGATAACGGAGACTCAGGACATTCTCTCACAACGAGAAAGTGAAAACCATTTATCCAACTTGCAGGGCAATAAGATCCAAGATGTCACACTTAGACCAACAAAGGTCTGTTAGTATAATACTTTTTTTTATTTCAGTATCAATATCTTAAATGGTCATGATATATTTATAAACTTAACACGTTCACACAAAAAAACTATGCAAGCATTCTATTAGATCAAAATTTAAAAAAATGTTATTAAAGACAAAAATGGAAAGGTTTCCGCCTATGTAGAGACTCATCACGATATCTCTGGAACCATAAGGCTATCAGACTTGAAATTTTGTAGGAATATTCCTTTTCTCGAGCATAGGTCAGCTAAGAACAGGTTTAATGAAATGTTACCTACAAAAGAAGTAGCGGTATTAATAATGGAAAAGGTTCCGAGAGATGGCTGGTTGCCGCAGGATTATACAAAATTCCTTTTCCAAAGGATGTTGCGGGGGGTTTTCAACCAGCAAAGCGGGCGAGGAACAGCAAGTTACAGAATTGTTAAAAACACCAACACTCTACTAATTTAGGACAGGTTTGTTGGTAATAAGAACATTAATGGGAAAAATTCATGCTTTAACTTATAACGGTTAACAGTGGTACATTTGAAAGGTTACCACCATTCTTATTATAGGACAATTGTTATTACGAAAACATAACTTGTTAATATTTAGCGGTAAGTTTAACTCATACCCTCTGTTGTTGATATGAAGAAATGTTTCATCTGTTAAAATATACCGATTGTGAGATTTCTTTGGTCGAAAAGAAAAAATGAGAGAGATGTTCATCTGATGGTAAGTGATACGCCCATAATAATGTGGCGCTAGTTAAGATGACTGCAACACATTGTCCTCGACGCCTTGAGACATAATATATCAAGTCTCTTTACTGAAGTAATTTTACTAGCTACAGCTCCCTTCAAACTAAAATGCAGTAATGTTTCTACTCGACTGTTTGGCGGTCGAAATAGGTGCTGCGGTGGTGCCTACCAAGACTACCACTAGTAAAGTTCCGATTGGACTAAAGGTGGGTGTTGTATGATGTACATGATGAAACTATAAGACTTCCTTAATAACTACGGAAACTTAAGAAGTCCTAGTAAGATAGTACATAATATTAGTTCAGTAGTCCTTTGTCACCAATTTCACAGAATACATTAACCACTAAACTATTAACGTTTATTCTAACGTCGTTACATGTTTGAACTGTTAGAACGTATATTCACTGATCACTCTATATCTTGGGGCACGAGCTAGAAAGCTAAAGATAAGTTAGAAGATCGAGATCTAATTTTAAGACTCACCGACTTCTCCTGCTTCTTGTGGACGTTGGTAGGCGTGGCTACTGGCAGTAGCGAAAACCAGTGCGCATCGGCAGTGGCCAACAGCGAGGCCGCCTTATCGCCAGTACCGCCAGAGAGAACGGGCTTCGTACCAATTATGCCTGTCAGTTGCCCATGGTGCTGGATGAGACTGCCTAAAAGAGTCTGGTAGAAAGAGCTTTAAATTTCACAAAACTGCATGAATATGTTTATATACTTTAAAGCGGCGAAAATTCATCTGTTTATTGTTAAGTGACACGCCCATTAATATAAGCTGCTATTCGAAAGCAAAAAAGAGCAAATTTAGTACTCTCAATAATTTCCATATATACAACTAACATCCCTCAAAATAAATAACACTCTTAATGTTTCCACTACAAGGAAAAAAAGGACCTTTTCTAACAAGGAGATTTGTTGCCATTTATCCTTCACGGTGGTCAAATGTATGTTTACAGATGTCACAGGTCCATGGAAGCTTTTTTGAATCATTTCGATTTCCGTACCATGCCCCCCTTTATCAACTTAAACTCAGCCAGGATCGAACCCGTGTCTTTTCCAGATGAATAACACTACAAACTGTGCTATGACGGCGTCTTCCGACGGAGAACTATTTTTTTGCATTGGTGCTCTATTTAATAGAAAAGTGACTACAGAGCTCTAGACGGTCACCGGTGCCTCGATCACCACCAGATTAAAGTCACGCTTGTGTCAACGCTTGATTATACATAAAAAATACCTGCACACGTTGCACAGATCGCTTCAAGTTAGTCTGTATGTACGGGTAGAAGACGTCGTAGTCGAACGGATCTATCTTCTGCCTCAAGAACTCGCAAATATCTTGCGAATGCTCCATTAATTTCTTATTTTCTCGAGGCACCATCAGCATAGTCAAATGCCTGACGTCCATCAGCAGTTGAAGCGCGCACCTCTGATTTACATCACTCTCTTTCTCTCTTACTACCGTGTTGTAATGTGCGAGCGTGACGGATGTTATCTTCTCCACGAACGATGAGTGGACTTTATGCGGCAACGTGTGCGGGACGACCTCGTCTAAAATCCGACTGACGGCATACAAATACTCTTGGAGTTTTAGAGAAGGACCGGCTGGGACTTTAATAGTCGAATCTATGGAATTACCGTCGTCATCCTTCTCTTTTATTTGTATGACGTCCCATTGCTGTTAAAAAATAAAATATACAAAAGCAATAAAAATATTGATGACTTTGGGATCATATGTAAACGAATGTAAACAACTTGTTTATTTTTTATTATACAAAAACACTCTATCGGTAGGTATAGGCTGAAGACCATCTAAGTAGATCTATACCTACCTAGATGGCTACAGAGGTATTTCTGCGGCCAACCAGTAAAAAAAATATATCGTGTAAACTTATGGAAAATCCTAATATTTTAATGTAGCTTCGTAGGCATTTAAAAAAACTTACCATCATTAAATAATCGACATTTGCTTCTAAAGTGAACTCTTGGGGCAAACATTTGATCAAATCATTGACTCTTTCCATGACAATGTCCAACCATTTACCCCAACAATAATGACAGCTCTCCTTCAGAACACCAAGAGCCTCATTCCAACTCCTAATCGCGCTCTCTTCGACGACCAACTCATCAATGTACTGACTTTCAGGAATATAGCACCTGCGCAGGTTGGGCATAAGATAGGGTATAGCTTGCGTGAATCGTGCTGTATAGACTGCCACAGTCTTTCGTTGGAGGTCTGTTGAATGTAGGGTTGGTTCTTCGAAGCAGGCCTTGATATACTGCAGCATACTAAAAGTATTATCAAAATATTGTATCAAAATGTACTACTGCTATTTATAATCAACTTACGAAAGAAATAAAAAAAAGATATATACGAAACCAATACTACGCCATTATAGCATCTATAAATATAGTATAGAACTAGTTTATTCTGGGGGATCATTTCACCATCTGCGACTTTGTTGTCCCTTAATATAATGTGAAATTAAATCCCAGAAAATAGTAATCTCTGAAATCATAATGATTACAAATTATTACCTTTGTATATTCCGGTCGGAAACACTCCTAAGGTAAAGTTCAATATCATCTTTGTCGCTGTATATCTGCTGTGAATCCTCTTCATCGTCATAAGAGAACATAACCTTACTGCCACCACTGCTCTTCTCCCAGTACAAATATATCTTTAAATCGTCTAGAAGCTTCTGCAGCTCATCATCAAGGCCCTGGCAGAGTTTCTCAAGGTTCGGCGTGAAGCCACGATCCTGTTTGGACATACCTGAAAAAGATATTACTCTTAGAACTCAGATTGCAGTATTGAAATTTCCTGAAGAAATTCTCTTTCACTAGCTCAATCTCAATGCGGTTCATACCTGACCCTCTTTTATACCTTACAAACAACGCTATCACAACTTTTACGCCAATTAACATGTTAAGAATTAAATACACAAATCACCTTTCATTAATGAGTTCATAACCGTGATCACGTCATTTCTGGATTCAATAATAGTGTCACCAATGAGATCTATCCACACAAACCAGTTGATATCCGCTTCCTTTTCAAGTTCGTTTTCAGATGATACCTTGCTCAGGTCAACCAGAATCTGGGTCTTGAATGCATCATACACTTTTTCCCAGCGGTTGTCAATGATAAGTTTCACTCTTGATGTCAGCAAAGGCTGGAAATAGTGGCACCAGACATGCACTTCCGGTATGTCTAGAGATGTGCACACTGCACTCCAGTTTGATGGTGTCTCTGTAGATAACGTATTTGTTTTTAAAGAAGGGGGCAGAAAAGAAGTACACGATTCACAACGAATTGCAAAGCGACACCAGTGCATTCCTTAGGAGGTCATTAATACACACCCAATGCACTGAGAGTTACCGCCATTTTATTGTTTAAAAACCCTCATAACTATCTTTTTCTCTGCAGAAGTAGGGTATCATTGAAGTCTTCCTCTCACATAACAAAAACATGCTGGCCACATCTCATGTAGAAATTATCACTTGTGGAACCCACAAGTGGATGCAAATAGAAATGCCATAGGGTGAACCATAGAACTACTTACCTAGTTTCAAGGCATCTTCCCTTATTTCATGCAACACTTTAGCTCTCGTCACGTTCTGTAACAGCACCTGGACACTGCCTTCAATGAAGGACTTGACCCATACACTCCATTCTTGTACAGACTTAGAAATGTCCTCCTTGGCCAAAGCCTGTAAGTCTTTATTAGTGGTTAGCCTGAAAAAGAGTTTTAATGTTAACAACCTCATACTTATAATTTTAGGAAATCAAAAAAAAACAACCAGGAAGTGATTATTTACTTATAGTTTGAAATTGCAGATGGTAGTAATTTTAATAGAACAGGATCACTGAAATTAACCAAATCTAGTAATGGCTTGGAATCGGTTTTGTACAAATCCTTTAACATTTCTAATACAGCACCTCCATCATTATCTATAAAAAAAGAATATTAATCAGGTTTACCTTGTTAACAAAATTGCTCGAAATTACACCCAGAAATTTAAATTAAACAAAAAACATTTAAATTAAACAAAAAAATTAAACAAAAATTTAAATTAAAAAAAAAAGCTTATGTTATTTTATAAAAAAAATTAAAAATGCTGGAGCTATTTCCTTATTAAACTGTACTTTGATACTTTTAACAAAACTTCCAGTTCATGTTCTAAAGCTATGGTGTCCTTCCATGACTAGGTCTCATTATACCTATTGTTGTCTTTGGATAATAAGTTTATTTTAGAAGAGAAAAAAGGGTTAGGCTCTATTCCTCTCAATGAACTCTAACAAGATCTTTGGTGGAGACCTATGTCCAGCAATGGATGTCTATCTGCTGATGATGAGAATATGTCTAATAAATTATTATGGGGTATAGTTAATATTTTTCAGAGTGACAAGCACAATATAAAACAATGTACATCATCCTAATCAGCACCACATTATAGTGGCTAGTGTTATATTTGGTTACAACTTACTTGTCTTGTTACTTGATCTTATAAAAAGAAACACTCACCAACAAAACACTCATAAACCAAAATAACGGTCTTTAAAATTATCTTGACTCCGTTAACAATCTTCTTTTTTATCTGTACTCTTACATCACCATCTAACAACTGCGTGAGATCAAATTGCAATGTAGATTTAAGGCTACTGTCACTCTGCAAACCAATAAGTGTATTCAGGAGCTCGACCATAGTTTGAGAGTCAAGCAGATAAAGGCTCACAAGGCACGAACATGCAACCTGCAACAAATAAAATTTCATTAAAGCAACTTAAATGTTCTCATTAATTTTTGCTCAACATTATAATTTATTTCTTTTTATGTTGCAATCCCCAAACCACTTGCTAAATGATAATTAGCGCACAAAGAAGCAAAATTAAACAGTTAATAAAGACTGACAGGAATTTAGAGCTAATGTATTCTCAGACAATGGTCATTAAATATTGCAGGATTGTTTATTTAAAAGATATATTTAAATCTGTACTAAAGAAAGTATTCTTCAGCAATCTTAGCATACAATCATACAAAATGACACTACATTTCATAAAAACTATGATTACCATAATGAAATAAGAAAGCAATGTTAACATGAAAAAATAGTAATCAATAATAACCTGAACACTTATATCAACATCTTGCAGTTTCTGTTTGCATACATTAATAATAGTCTGATGAAAATTGGTAATTGAAATCCACTGCTGTTGCACAATTCTTGGCAGTGATTTAAAACAAGGCATAATGTTTTTACCACCAATTTGTAATTGCAAACCTGTAACAAATAAATATTTGATGCTATTTGATGAAATTTTGAGAAAAAACATTTAGAGTTAAACAATATGCCTTCCTATGCAGTGCTAGTTATTTAAGATGATACATTGCATTCTGCTCATCAGCTTGTAACTTTTTAAGTCACAAAACTTATGCTATTACAGCTTACTTCAAAATGGAATACAGCACACATTACTATTAGGTAGTAGATATTGGAGTAGGTCTTTGTTAGTAGACATTGTCTTGGCAGGTACACCACAGCTCCAACATCTGCCACCAAATATTAACAGCATAACAGCAATGTGTTGATCTTTCAATATTTCCACTTCTAAGCTATTTATCCTCCAAGCTGATGAAATGTTGGTTGATATAAGTCATGTCCACAAAAGCTGATGTTTTGAGAATATATCAGTTTAATAACAGTTTTTATCACCTGAAGCTTATACTCAGTGGAATAATCTATGTTATACATAATAAAATTAACATGAGTCAAACTAACGGATAAAACAATTAGCAATTCAGTGTTTATAAAATTAATAAAATATGTACACATTTTGATATTTTATAGTGAAATTTACCAGTATTAATGTGCCGGGCCATTATATACAGTTGTGATGCATTCACAAAGTCATCTCTTTCAATGGACCTCCATATTTTCTCTGGTATTTCCATAAGCAGTTTTACTTGGACTGCAATTGAATGTATTTGATTTTTGTCTATCTGGAATCTACAAAATTATTTATTTTGTATTAAAAATTAATACATCCATTTTAAAGTGGTGTTTTCTTTATTTAAATTTCTTTAACTTCAAAATGATGTCATAGACACAACGGTTGCAATCAGGTTAAGCATTGCTTGCATTTACCTTTCCAGATTATAATAATAATTAAAAAAAGTTAAACTTAATATAGAGTAAGTGTAACATAAAAGTTATAAACCTTACTTATGTTCTTGTGGTAGCTCCTGAACCTTAAAACCTGTTAAATTTGTATCATGTAGATTTTTGCATGCAACCATCATTTCATTGATGTGGTCTAATGTACTTGATGTTGTCACCTTCATTTCTTCTATTGTGTCTGCAGCTTGAATTAAATCTCTATACCTTTCCCTGCAAGTAAATTGTAAAACCTTTTTCATTTTTTTTCAACATTGATTAATGTCCAACATCAAAACATTTTTAAAGAAATTATTGTGCTACAGAAAATAGGTGTATTTGTATGTATATATAATGAGTTAGTAAATTTCGTTTATTAAATAATTACTTTAGCAAATATTCAATATGAAACAAACGTAACATACCCAACCATTGCCCGAAGCTCTTCTCTTTTTCGCTCAATTTCATACTGTAACTTTTTTTGCACTTGGTCAATTTCAGTAATAGTAAAAGTTCGAAACAACTCTTCAGGCACAATGTCAAGCAAACTGTTTTGAGACATTTTTATAATTTGTATGTCATTTAGTACTATTCATTAAAATGTTTCAATAAACAATTCTCATAAGAATGTCGTGTCAACAATTTGACGTCAAATTCGAACATCAATGTCAGAATGACATTAAAGGCAAAGGTAGCTAGGAAACATTTGAAGCCATTAAACGTAACTAAAACCTAATAAGCTAAGCTTTTAAGACTAAAGTGATGATACAGGGTATTGCGATGAACGATTTCGACTGATTAACAAAAATAAACATCATGTTCGTGCAGGTGCAATTTTTAGATGAATACGGTTCACGATCGGCGGCCTCATTATAATACTACTTATACCATTGAATGAAGTAAAATGGAGGTCCCACATTAGCCTATTTTAGGTAATATAGTCGTTAATTTTTTATGAAAATATTTTTATATTAGTCTATATAATGTCCGTGTGTAAAATAGACTGACACTATCTTTTTTATTCGCCGCTGTTGTAGTCCAGTAGTTTTTGGCAACACATACTGCCACAATTTTTTTTCTACAAATTCCGTACAATGAACATGTTTTAGGAATAGCATATTTTACTTATGCTTATTATGGAAGTTTCACTTATGCTATTCTGAAGACAAGAATAGTAATACACTAGTTTTCTTTTTAAAGTGTCTAGAAAAATTACTGTCATAACTGATCGTCGCAACTAAAGACGTTTATACAATAACTACTCCATTTATTTAAGTAAGACGAAGATTCCTTATCCTACTAGTCTTGCGATTGGAAAATTTTTGAATTTGTCAATTTCATCCGCCGTTCAAATCTTTACTTTCTTTCTAAAATGACGATCTATTTATACTAAAAATATATCATATATTGAATTGTATTTAGGGTACTCCACTTTATTTCTTACCTTTCAGTGACAAATTATTACCAGGGAAAAAAATATTAACCACCGGTTACCCTTGCTTCTGTTGACTATTAGATTCAGTCACTTAATCATACAATAATACTTGAAGCCGAGGTTTTCATCGATTAATAAAATACACAATTGCCTCCGTGGCACAGAGATAGAGCGAATGCCTCGTAATAATGGAAGTCTCTGGTACGATATCAGAGCATACCGTAGCCGCCCCTGAATTTACCCCAAGGACCTCCGTATTGCAAAGCAAGCGCTTAAACACTGTGCCACGGAGGCAAACAAATTATAACGCTGGTAGGACCTTGTAGATATAGTCATATCAAAAGGGTTATTTCTAATTATTTGATGTCGAGGGTTCTATATCTGAAAACTGGTTGATCTGAACAGACGTATTGCAGTACCATTTAGAAGTCGTAACAAAGGGGGATAATATAAAAACCTTTTCCATGGAAAAATATATATACATTTATAAGATAATCGGTCAAATGATTTCAGATATTACTATTTTCTTCACAAATGCAATACACATTCTGGATAAATATAAAAATAATTAAACAAACAAAAACTCCCCGAAGTAATAAATATACAAGGATTAGTTATACAATTATATCTGCAGGAAAATAACTGTTTGCTCATTTTGCTGTACAGAATTGCCACAATTAAAAAATTACGTCCCAAATTGTATTAATTAGAAAAAATATTATATCAAATTTGCAGATCCTGAATTAGCATTATATTGATAACATAGTATATGTTAAGTACAGACAGTTTATAAAAAACGTATTACAAGAAGAATTTAATTTATTGAATGACATAATGATAATGATGAAAGAGTAGTACAGCTTCGTGAGAAATTTGAAAATTTAATAAATAAGGAAAAAAAAATTGCCAAGATCGTAAATTTAGTTTTTCATATTAAACTTCTCTATAGTCCTAAGCGTAGTTTTTTTTTAAATACATAAATTTTTGTAGTTCAGGAAACAAATATAAACAGATAAACATTAAGTCAGTTTTTAGTTCTTATAAAAATGTGATTTAGTGCAAAGGACCATTTGTGCAAAAATCTTGATATGTCAATTTGATAATTTATATAGTTACTTTTATTTTATTCCACGAAGCGCCATGGCGTACAAAAAGTTTACTTACGGAGTAATACGCTCGCCTAAAAACGGGCAATAGTACGATGTTTACATTGCATTACTTTGTACTTGTCGCCTTAAGACAAAAGATGTTAAGTCTTGTTTCCCTAGTAATTTCTGGAACTATATTTTTTTTTATTCTACAATACGAGACGATTGTTTTTTCTAACTAACGCGCTAGATGAAATAATATACACTGTACCATCTGCGCTACAAAGTGCTTGTTACCTTGAAATATAAGATTATTAAGTCTCATTACCCCAGTAATTTTACTAGTTACAACAACCTTGAAACTGGACCACAGTAATATTTGTACACTACTGTTTGAAAACAGAAAGAAGTGCTTCAGTGGTTCCTATCTAGATAGTCTCCGACAACCAAGACCTACCCACCAGTAAATATTCCAAAGATATTTATTCTCTTTTTGGTGAATGAAATTAAAACCAAACTAGTTTAACAGGTCTTGTCTAGTGTTCATGTTAAATGCTGCATTGAATCTAAAATGAGATTACTAACAAAATTATTACTTAAACCTATAATATTAAAACATATTCACTGCAAAAAAAAGTTAGTTACTAGGTTAGAATGTTTTAACACTGCATCAATATTTAAAACCAAGAGGGAAAATTATCAAGCACTATCCGGCTTCATTAAAAAAAAAAAAACAAAAGGCTATGACTCTTTTCCCACTGATGTAAGGTAAATTACAATATCCAAGAGTAAAAATTCAGTCTGACTTATATATAGATCTGCAGTCGTAATAAATATCATTTAGTAATGGACCATTGAATTAACTAAATTTAACTTAGTAAATAAAATCAATTCATCTTATTTCGATATATATATAAAAATATACAATAACACTAAAATTATCCATGAAGTATAAACATTGCAACATTAATTTATTTGTTACAATAGAAATTTATATAATCTCTCCACAAGTGAAGTTGACTGTCATAACTACATGATTACCAAATAAAAACAAACAGTTAATTTTAACTATAATATTCCATTTAAATGAACAAACAACAGTGGAATTGTACTTTAAGTCTGACAGTCAACCATATTTCTGATATAAGGCATGACATTAAATGTTCACTATAGTATCTAACAACACACAGTATAACAAACAAAAAGTTAAATTGCCAATTAAAAAAAAACATTGCATCTATAATTAACTGAAAAAAAAAACCATTTATACTAGATATAGTGATATGTTGTTTATAACTAACATACAACTAACCACCTCCATGATGCAGTGTTTAAGCGCTTGCCTTTTGTAACAGATCCCTGGAGCCCACACGATGTGGAGTTTGAGCCTTAGTAGCTTTTTTTTCCAAACCTGGTTAACTACCTCACATTATAGATCTCTCTCCACAATAGCATTGCTGGTGTAGCTAACATACGAGAGCCCAAGTATTCTGTGAGTAAACTTCACCCTGCATGGCCACTTAACACCATGTGAAATTGAGTTCAAATATTAGCCTATTGTACATAAAAAAAATACATCAAACATTTTAATTATCATATCTAATTATTGTTATACAAACTCCCTGCTGTATAAAATCTATATTTACACTTACAAGGTATATTTTTAATGTACACAATCAGTAATAACAGTTTAATCTGTCACACCTAGACCAAATCACAGTCTGCACTGGACCGCAAGCACATTATCTTCTCTCTTCTATTTTCTAAGGGCACTATCACCACAGTTCAATACATCACCTCATATACAGTAGCTTTTTTGTCACCAGAGCCTGTCACTATGAATTTATCGTCTGACGATATATCACAACTTAGCACCGACGAAGACTCCTTTGACTGTAAAAAAAAATCATAAATTACTAATGTGTACATAGTAGTACCAGAAATGGCATCATAACATATATGAGATATAACATTTTAAATTAATAATCATCATCATCTGCTCCCATTGTTGGAACCCAACCTTCTCCCAAAAGAGATGAAGTCTATTTTAAAGGCCATGCTGACCTTGACAGCCTAACATAATGGAATTTTTAAAGATCCCATCCCACTACATAATAAAATATCTTCAAACAGATAATAGCTCACTTTGCAGACGGAATTAATTAAAGTTATCTTGCCTGGAATATACTCGCGCCGTAGGGCGTGCGCCACGCGTTGAGTAGATTGTCTTTGCCAGTGGAGACGAACCACTTGCCAGCCGCAGCGAAGCGCAATGATAGCACGCAAGATTCGTGTAGCAGTAGCTGGTATCGGTCTGGTTTACCGCAATGCAAGACCTCTACTTGAGAATTCTCCATGCCCACGGCCAGCCATGAACCTGTTACAACCATATCAATATTTAAAATTATACAACTAATTCGATTTCAACAATACAAGTTTTATTTATAAAGAAGTCAAGATTAAAATTAGTTTTTTTGGTTTTAGCTATTTCAAAAAATGTTGTGCGGAAGGATGAAGGGCATATAACATAGAAAGTAATGAGAATGAATGTGGATGGTTATAAGGGTAGAGGAAGACAAAAGAAAGTGTGGATGGATTGTGTGAATGATGATATGTGTAAGAAGAGCGTGAATTTAGATATGGCGGCTGATAGAGGGATGTGGAAAAGAAGTACATATTATGCCGACCTCACATAGCTGGGAAACGAGCAGGAGGAAGGAAGGAAGGCAGATTCAAAAAACACTTCCACCATTAAAATTCCACTACATGTAGCGCCGGAACAGAATTTACGACCTCCTTATGAGGCCAATTGCTGCTCTCTGGCATTGTCAACAAAATTATAATAAATTTATAACAACTGTAAACAAATTTTAGCACCAATTGATTATTAAGAATACTTGTGATTATTTATTTTATTAAAGTTGTTACCAAGTATAGTTATTAATTGAGAAGATTCACTACTAACCAGTGGGACAATATCCTAGTGAGAATATCTGACTTGAGAAGTCGTGCTGGTGCAGTTGCCTGCTCTCTCGCAGGTCCCACGAGCGCACCGTGCTATCCAGACCACCGGTCCAAAGACGAGTGCCGTCAGCACTAATGTCTATGCATGACGCACCATCCGTATGCCCTGCAAATGTAGCAGTGGTCATTTATTTTGCTTAGAGCTATGCAAGGCACTGAAGGTGATCACGATTGGTGATGATAAAAAAGGAATAATTTGTCACCTTGAAATTGCCTAACTAATGTCTGATTATGAAGATCCCAGACTGCTATGTTGCCATCTGAACAACAACTGAAGCACAACTGTAAAAATATATAGAAATGTTAAAAAAATATATATTAAATCGAATGAAGAAAAAGATTAAGTTTAAGATTTGGAAAGATTTAACAGTATTTGAGAGAAAGAGAAATATTGGAATAAATTTAAAAAACAAGTAGTAATTCTTTAAAATTAAAAAAAAATGCCTGGACTTGTTAATAGATACGCTTGACACTGCAATGAAATTTTTAGTTGCCTGTAACAGCTATGTTTATAAGGCAGTGATAGGCACCATACGTTTAACAAAGGCGCAGATTCGATTCCTACTAAATTTTAACTTCCAGCGAAGGAAAACATCGCGGAAAAAAATCGATGTTTTCCAGAACAATTCACATCTGCCAACTCACACTTAGCCAGCATTGTTGATAATGGCCTTGAATCTCTTCTTGTGAAAGAATGAAGTCCCAGTAAAAAGAACATTAAGAAGGCAGTCTATTGTATTATTATTATGTGAAGAGACAAATCTTTAATTTTATTTCATCTTTTGGCATTAATGAACATAAATCCTGCAATGGTTATCTGTCAGATGATAATGATCTTTTATGTCTAATTTGTATAAATAGTTCTAAAAGTAAACATAATATTAACTAATAACTGCCACACAAAGGTTTTCAAAATTAAAGGATGTGAATATTTTTATATTATTTAACCAGAGTTCTTAGTATATTGGTAATTCCAGTGCAATTCAGAAAGCTAGTTTTTCTTTTCATGCCTGGTACCATTAGGACTTATGTCGCTTAAAATTAGGTATGATTGTCTAGCTAAAAAATAAATCTACCTTGGAATCTGGACTGATAGCCAGCGCGTAACACGCTGGTGCTGATGAAGTGAGCTCCGCTCTCATGCGCGGCGTTGGCGACGCCAGATCCCATATAGATAGGTTTGACGCCTCGCCGCCCACTATTAGCGTCCGACCGTCCGGTAATAGTTTCACTGACCTTATATAATTATCCCGTTGCTGTGAAATAAAGGAATTTTTATTATAGTTATTACAACCTTGTGACAATCTTCAATATAGGAACCCGTCATGTAACGTCTATTCATTTAATCCACATTTAGTCAGAGTGGTAATTTGTATAGATTTGTGGAAGACCTCAAGTCTTGGAAGAAGGAATGTTAAGCAGATTGTTTAACTATTCATTTATACTAGTGATAGGAATGTTGCTGGGAACTGTTTAGGTAGGTGTTGTAATGATAGCTATTATTTCTGCCGCTAAACAATACTACGAAAACATTATTGTGTTCCGATTTGGAAGGCATTGTAGTTGATGAAAGTACTGAGAGAATAAGAAATAACATCTTGTGACAGGCAAAGACCAGTATGTTATAGGCATGCACTTATTATAAAGTGAATCTCTTGCTCACCTCATCATTTATATAAAAAAAACTTTAAATCGTATTTCACTCACCAAGCAATCTAATTGTGCTAGAGGTTCTAATCCAGCTGATGGTTCAGTAATGTCCCAGAGTTTGACACAACCCTTGCCCCCGGTGTAAGCTCTTCTAGAACCGGAAGTAAGGGACAAAGCGACCGCGCACACTACTTCTCCGTGTGGCAGAGCGGCTGAAGCCCTAGCACCCCGAGGTACGCCTGGAGACGCTAAGGCGTCCGCTGGAAACGGAACAGGCTGTGGTGGTCCGCCGCAAGTGTGGTAGGAGTATGCCCTGTAGAGGTTAATGATCTGATTTTTAAGACATACATAAAGAATAATGTTTAATACATTCATATTTTGATAGGCAACACAGTGAAAGTATGTAATAAGAATTCTTAAAAAAGTATATTCATATCAGTAGCTGAAGCTGAAGCAGCTGGTAAGCCTTGTTAGAAGTAGTAGTGCAGTTTCATTAGTCTTGTGTCTAACAAAAATTACCAGGGCAAAGAGACAACATATTAAATCTGGAATTATAAAAAATAAAACTATCAACACTCACGGTTTAGCTGGTGGCATCCCGTTTGTTCTCGCATGAGGGTTGTCGTAGGGCAAGGGCGCCCGATAAGCTGCGTATGCCGGGAACGCATACCGGCCCGTTGGCGTCGGCGCTCGCCCTTTACCACCAGGGGTCCCCGGTTTCTCCTATACAACATATGACATATTGATATGAGAATTTTTAAGAGCAGTCAAAAGGTTTTTTTTTATAAATTAATGCGCTTTACCACCATAGACTACATAGCCACTTACCATCAGGTAGATTCCTTGTCAAACTCTAGTCTACATAGAGTTACAAATAAACAAACTTCTTAATAAACTATTATTTATTTTTAACAATTCAATTATTCTAGCGGCAATGCAACGTACGTCTTTTGAACTCTTGGGCGTTGATCGACTCGATGAGGATCCCGACCTCGAAGGTGGCCGGGGTCCGTTTTCTGTTCTCTCACCGCCCTCAGTTCGTACGCTGGGCGACCCTCTCTCCTCCTGAAATTAGTTTACAGACTATTAAAAAATGATAGATTATGAACAGAACAGGAACCCAAACACAACCCACTTAATCTAAATGTATCATAAGAAAATGGACATAGAAAGACGTAATACTGAGTTGTTTTTTTTATTTGTAAAGCTTTTGACCATGATACCATACCAGAGTAAGCGGAGACGTAGACTAGGTGGTGAAACTTACTAGTCCAGAACAAAGTATATTCCTGGTTGGATTTGGATGAACGTATTATAAATTGTATAATAAACGTGATAAATTATTCATATACGAATATTTTTTGTTTCCTATAATACGTTTAAAGAGTTGTTATATAGTTCTTAAAAAGTATACATACAAAATAATCGTAAAGTGACATTAAAAAAGATTAGTCCGCATATCGAATACTGCCGCCATTCCGTGGCGTGATGCTCTTTCCAGCCACTTTACTCCATCAGAGCATACTGTCGTAAAAAAAGAGTTAACAGATTCCGAAAAACAAAGCTTTGATTTCAAAATGGACGTGGGAATTTTTAAGGAAAGAAGGAATAAGCTATCACGAGGATACTGTGTTTTACTAGACGTCAATATTTTCCACCAGGCGGGATCGTGGTCAAGCACTTACCTCTTTAATTTAAATATAAATCCTTTTTAAATGCATTCGTTTATCGTTATAGTTTTAAAATGGGAATATCTTTTTTTAAAAGCCTAGTTCATCGACTAACATTCCCATCACCTCCACTCACTTACCTCGTTAGCAACATCAACAACTAAGTCCTGATCGCTCTTTTCGGCGTCACTATCCTAGAAGTATAATGTGTGTGTCAGTTACAAAGTTCAGTGTACAAACCGACAAACGTTAGCAATGTTAATAATGTATGAAGCTATGCTAAAAGCTATGTAATGGTTTGTAAAGCGCTCAACAAGCTTCAGGCTGGCCAACTGTCGCTTCCTAATACATCCACCAAAAAAAAGGTTAAGTATTATATAAGGTTACACGGATAATGTATAGTATAAAAGAAATAGTTTATTTTACTGTGTATACCTAATATTTTAATTACATTAAGGTATATAAGTTACTTAAATTTTCATCAAGGAATATTTCATTAAAATCAAAGTAGATGATGAATCGTATAATTTCAAACGTAATTCATTCATTTATTAATATCTGAAATATTTGCTCAAATTTATTTCTTTTGTTGTTTAAAAGAATACATATAAACATATAAACTTAATTCCAAATTTGACAAATGAAGCGACAGCCAGCCGCGCGGTGTGGTAAGGTGTGCGGGTAGATAAGCGACACATACACTGCACAGACTCACATGAGCGAGTACCTTCTCTTCCTTGCGCCGCTTCGCGTCCAGCGGTTCAGGTTCAGGAGAGCGCGGCCGGTATTTTTGTTCCCGTTCCACGGGTGACACCGAACGACGCTGACGATATAAGGTAACATTGATAAAAATAAAGTAAAGGCAGGAAAAAAATAACCTTGTACAGTAAAAGCGCCTTATTCGCGTTTTCACTATTCGCTGATTAAAAAAATGCGACTCAATTCCTATATTCGCTGCTAAAATTTCTTTATTCGCGGATCTAATAAGTACATACATGGATAAGTACATAAAAGGATTCCAATAGGTATCCAACCCAATATCCTTTGTAAATGCCGTCAAATGAACTAATAAAAAAGTATAATCCGTATTCGCGGGATATTTATGTAACATATACCCCGCGAATAAAAAGCTTTTACTGTAGTTATGCGCTTTCAATAAATAAACCTGGTTACGAAAAACTAAATTATTGTTCAGTTTGTAACTGTCATTATAGATAGATTTGCACACATTAGTCCGTGGATCCCGGGTTCGCGAGCCCAATATCCGACAGACGGTTTAAAATCGATCAATGATTAGCAAGCGCTAGATACAGGGACGGACTGAGCCTAGGCAATCAAAGAACGTGCCTTCAGCCCTTAATTTTTGGAGCCTAAAAGTTACAAGGAAATTACCAAACGCAATGTTGCCTAGGGTTCGGTTTATCCTTACTTCGCTCCTGGTTAGACATCATCAATGAATAGATATGCACAGTATTTACATATATTTACGCAATGCTATACAATGAGGTCACTCTTTGATAATAAGCCTCCACTTTACAAACTGGGCTATCACGGCTTCTTAGTAACTCAAAATACTATTAAACCTTTCCATGGAACGTATCAGCAAATAAAATAAATAATACTGACTAAAATACATACTTGTTGCATTACTCTAGAAGCGACGAGTCTGTCATCTTCCCGAGGCGGAGGCTGTCCCGGCAATAAAGGGGGTGGGGCTGGACCACCGGGTAGAATGGGAGGTTTTATATCGCTAGGGGGAGGAAGTTCGACCTGTTCCAAAACAACACATCATCATTCTCATCAGTCGATAGACGACCATTGCTGGACAAAGGCCTACCGTTAAAGAATTCCGCATCGATCGACATTGCGGTTACCCGAATCCTTCACCAGACTGTCAGTCCTCATTGCACTGAACTTTTGAGCAATATGTCTACCAGGGTCCGGCAGTCAACATTTATCGACTGAAGATAATCTATGCTATTATAAATAAAACAGCTTTTACCATAAAAATATTGTTTATACTTAACATTTAATATTTATTTAAAATCAAGCTTTTTAACTGTTTGATCGTTAATATTAAAATTTTTAAATGTTGAATTATACTACAACGGTTATAACGTCTCACTTGACGAATCACAGTTCAGTAAAAAAAAATGTAGGTCAAACTAATTAAAGACGTTTGAGAATTACGACAAGACAAATATTTCAAAAAACAAGGTAATAAAGTTAAAACATCCAGTTATTTAAGTCCGGTTAAATATTTATCAGTAAACGGACTCCAGCGATTATCTAGCTTAACCGTTTTGGTTAGTCTTTATTGTAATGTTTATATTATTATTTGAACACCATTTTCTTTTCTTGAATGACCGATACTCTGGTTCGAGTATGAGTAAGAGTATATGCGTAATAGGGATGATGTGATTGGGTTTCTTCTTAATTTACACTGATTATCTGGTGCTATGATAGCAATATTGTTTTACCATTTGATTGTGCGATATGACAGTATCTATTGTGTGAAATTGAGGTAAGCGTTACGTCAAAATGTATATTAAACTAACATTTCACAGGGTGGACAACGTTAAAAGCACCTATATAAATTATAGACCTGTTCATCTGGTGGTATAAAATTAACTTCTACTAATCCTATGTAAATGGTCATTAGCCAGTGTACAGGTATGTTGCAATTGGTCAAGTGATAACCTTATGTGCGGGTGGTGGGAGATGTGGCGGGGGTGGCGGTCCCGCCCCGGGTGCGAACAGCAACCCTCCGGCGCCGAGCAACGCACCCGCGCCGCCCACGCCGTGCGGCAGCCCAGCAGACGCGTGAATCTGTTGCTAACCACAATGCGGTTCCATTAATTTATTACACTTACACAACTGATTTCATACTATTGATTTTACATAAATAAGTAGTATTTATATACTCTAAAAATATCTTTTTTATTATCAAAGCCACGAGCAGGACTTTCACCTCATCATAGGTTATACAATGCACACCACAATGTTCGTCTTCGTATGTAGTTAAGATACCACCAAAGTTTTTGCCGTACCTTGAGGCATAAGATCGTAAATCTCATTGCCTCAGCGATGATTTCAACGGTCTAGGTCTAGCCTTCGCTAAACAAGTGAATCAATAATGTTGGCACATATTACTGGTCCTACGTCTACATTAACGGAGACTAAATGGATAGCACCGTAGCGTGTATTCCTGATCAGTAAGCCAAGTAGTAGAAAGCAAACATTTCTGTGTACAGAGTACATGTGGTGAGTCGACCTCGCAACGACAGCTGATATAATAAATGCGAAAACGTGGATTATTAAAATGTAGATAAAATCGTCTCAGCGATTTAGATCTAAACTATATATCGACGCTGTTATATTTATATCGATAAATCCGACACAGATAGTACTAGAACTTTCACACTTTACATGTAGTATTACAAAAAGAACTACTATATACTATACCTATTAATTACGTAAAACTACTTATTATTCAATAGCAGTAAAATCGTAAATTTTCTTTCCCATTGCCATCCATAAATTCAAAGCGTTAAAACTTAATTCTATGGAAGAGTATATTTCTTATTGAAAGTCATTTAAAAATATTAATTTCTATAAGAATATTCGTTTACTCTCAATTAATTTTCAATTTATAAATGTTATAGAAATACCATAAAATGGCTATAAAACAAATTAGAAACGTGAATAAAACATAAGCATGCATGTGCACATATCTAGATTTGTGTGAACAATCAAAAGGTGCTTTATTAACCGAATTATGTGTAAATAGATTAGTCTTAATTAGTCACTTTAAGGGCAACATAAAATTTAATAAACGAACCTGTGCATTTTCGGTAGTCTATTCCTAACACGTTTTCTTTCTTACATGCTCCCAATACACTACAACCCAACAAATTTATAGTACTTAGCCATTTCTATGTGTCTATCGGTATGTTAACTTAAAAACTCTTAATACTGGAAATCTGTACTTTGACATGCGTTTAATTTAATCAACATAAGGATAAGCGACCTAAGAATGTCTTTTAATCTAAAAGCCAAATATACGAGACGGTCGTAAGACTTGCTGTGTGGTATTGAATGGAATGTTAGTCGGTGAAAAGAATAGATGAAACAAGAATAATTGGTGTAATTAGAACAGATAGAATAAAACATGAAAAAGTAATAGATGTTCGAAAGTTGCACAAGTAAGAGAAATAATGAGTATTAGACTGGCATGATATTGGCGCGTAAATGCGGATATTCATGTTACTACGAAAATGAGAAATATGCAAGAGTAGTGAACAAAAGAGATGGATGGAGTGAATGAAGCAGGATATTCATGTAAAAGGATTAGACTTTTAGTTGACGGTGGACATGATGTCCCAAACCTATATAAGGTGAGAACAGATCAAGGAGATTATACAATGCGTTAAAACCATTTTCCAATTTAAGGATCCGTTAAAGTTGAGACTTGAAAAATATTATTTCTTGCCGAATGCCTCTCCCCCGCCCAGTCCCAGTCCCAGGCACTGACATGGTTATTTATAACGCTTGAAAATATTACAGCTACAGTAAATATAAAGAAATTTGGAATTGTAATAATAATCTCCAAACCAAATATATATAACAAGTTTTGTATGAATAAGGTGAAACGGTACAAGTGCGTCGCGCGTTTGTCATTACAGCTGTTAAATGATAACCATAAAATGACGAACATTGCTATTGTTTGTATAGTTTGTTGCATACAATTTCCAGCTTTACAATGTTCGATGATTGGTTTTAATTTAAGCCTTTTTAAAATTGAAACAATCATAATTTTAGGTCAGGCAATCTATTAATACATCGCTCGAAATAAAATGCACAGGCGTCTTCTAAATAATAAATTTACTTCAGATAAAAAAAACCCTTACAAAAAAGTTAATCACAACAATTAGAAACAACAAGCTCTATTAATATTCTTCACTTACAAGAAGTTGCTGTAGACCCTGTTGTTGTTGTTGCTGCGGACAACAATTAACAAAATGATGCTAAATTATATGTTATAATCATCTTGAAACCTCCAATTATTGGCACTGATATATTGCATTATTGAAAATTAATCATTATTGTAGTAAATGAATATAAGAGTATTTATTAATAATGTTGTATTTACTCAGTTGAATATAATCAATACATGAATCATTCATGTTTTGAATATGTACAAATATTTTTTGTTAGTTTCAATATATTACACATCCATTAGATTAGAATATTAATCCAGTACATTTCATAAATTATCTATTATAAAACTAAAACTTGTCGTCATGGATAAACAGCAATTGGAGTTTTTAATACACGAACAAATTACTCACACCATTACAAAAAAACCATTAAAAAAAATTACTATTTGCAATTAATTTTCGAAGTATGAAGAGTTGGAAACCACATGTACTTAGGAAATTAATTGTTATCAGGTAACATGTAAACCTGTTTTATTAACTTACAAAATGAGCTTGACATAATTTTCATACTAGTAATGAAATTTAGCAATTAAACATCAATTACATAGGTTTGATTAGTTAGCTTATTTTGTTTGGTATTCCAGCTAATGAGTGGGTATGATCTTTGCTAAATGAATGCTTAACATTCAGTGGAAAAAAACACCATAGAGAAACCGAGTTATTCTGTGAACAACCTGTTTAGACTTGAGATATCTACATAAACACACTTGGCCAGAATAACATTAAATAAACAGCTTTGACTTGTCCTTTTGAGAGAATACTCAGTAGTAGCATAAGTAGGAGGTATTCAAAACCTTTGCAGATTTTGATGCAACGTATACAAAATGGTTTAATTGGATTAACTGCTATATCAACATATCATATATTTTAATTACAAAACAATTTTTCTTCCCCTGACAATCATAACAAAATCCTTGAACATTTAACCAAGTGATCATCATAACAGCCAATTTACTTTTCCTGTTGAGGCACAGGCCTACCCTTAATATGAGGTGAATATGTAACCAAGTCACTTGCAAAATAATATACTATTAAAGAAAGTACAAGAGTATATATATGATGTGCTTCTAGATAAATATGAATGCCAATAATTGGAGCCATACTTAAAGTTCATAACTTATTTTTTCTATTGTAAAAAGCAGTCAACAGTTAATATATGCTTTTATCAGATAAGAGAACCAGGACCATTGAAAAGATAAACCCACTTTTTTACGGTACTTAGTATCAACTTACCCCAATAATAGCATTAAGTTCAGACATAGTGACCTGCTTAGCTCGCTCCACTGCTGATGCCACCTGTTGCTGATGCTCCTGTGCAAGGAAAGGCAGCACTTGTCCTATGATAGTACTAAGTCTTTTCGCTATCTCCGTCTAAAAAATAAAACAAAACTATGTTACTATTATTTAGTGTTGTTGTCAGGTTAATTAAAAGTAGTTAAGAACTGTTAACCAACAACAAAAAACTAGCTGAATTAGCTTAAATGTAAATAATTTAGGGTAAGATAGCAAAAGAAACACTTGTTGTCTATATCTAGAATGGTCCATTTGTGTCATCTTAGAATCCAGTTTTATTGTATAAACTCTCTATAAAGATTTCAGCTTATGTATTTCAATTACCATTTTCAAATTCATAAACATCAGAAAAAAATTTACTTTATGGAACATCAATCTTTGATAGGTTCAGTTAATTTGAATATGCAGGATTTAGTAAAATAGTAAGCATTTCATGCTACAATATTATATCTGAATACAAAAAAAAATAATGAAAATGGTATTGAAATAGTAATTCTTTTTTATTATCATTATATATTACCTGTTTATGCATTTCTACATTCAGTCCATATGACATTTCATAATACTGCAAATAAAAAAATTGTGGTTATCAAAAATTTTCCAGCAGCTCACATTAAATATAATAGTACTGTAACCATATACCATGACATAATGTCTTTGCATTTCTGTCTTCTCACTTGCAAGTTTTTCACATTCTAATTTCAACCTAAAAAAGAAGTTTTATTAGAATTTTAACTGGTAAATATAAAGAAAACATTAGTGTTAGAAAGTTAATAAAAGTTTATCTGTGTAACTCACGAATGGTATTGAGCTTGTAAAAAGTTAAATTCCTCTTTGATACGTTCTAATGTATCTGCAATAGTAAACTTTATAGGTCCTGCCGCGGGTTGTGGGCCCTTAAAAATAAAATTAAACACAATAAAAGAGTAATAAATAAAATTAAACTACCAAAAGCGCGGTCTCTACACTGTGTGTTCAGATTTAAAAAACTTGCATCGAAAATATAAAAATAACACAAACCCTTACCGCGGCAGCCGGATGCCGCGTCGGCGTCGGATACATAATGACACTAAACTAATGAAATATTTAATATTTACAAATTCAAATATAGTTCCCTTTTGACCCGAGCAAATATTGCAAACACCATTTCCAATTTCTGCTCCGCTGCTATAAACTATTGTATACGAGGGAACTACGGTTAGGCGCTAAGGACAATGATATGCACAAACTTTGCCTCGAAACTTTCAAATTATCAGTCATTATATTGACATGTAAAACTTTTCAGTGATATTTGTGAAGACTTGTTGAAACGTCCGCAATAGGTTTGATATAGAAAATATTTTTATACAGAGCAACAGTTTTTGTTTCGCAAATTTTAACCATAAATCCACGCCGTAATTTTTGTTCGGCTGTCATGTCATCTATCCATCATTCGCGTTCGTTCATTCATCAAACAGAAAATATTTCTACCAATCAGCAATGGTGTACAGTGTGATAAATACAGGTAGTAACACTGTTAAAATCTGTGACATTATTTTTTTTATCAAATAACTAAATAATGCAATAAACTAACAGTCCTTAATCATATTTATTGTATACCTTATTTATTAATTACTTAAACATTTTAGGATCCATCTGTTATTAAATACTATTTGGTTCTAAGAAAACTAATAGAGCATTTTGATTAATAAGGGTTAATATAAATAAAATTAAGAATTCAATTTGTAGTATTTTTTAAGTTTGAACTTTTTTGCCATGTTTGTTATGAAAATTGTGTTTAAGTTCTCGTTAAACCAACATTATATTGTATGTACATATAATAATTATCATAAAATATTTTTTACCAATATTATATAAGGAATGCTTCTTATTTAAATATTTGTGCATTTTAATTATCCAAACAAATATAATTTTATTACAAAAACATTACACATGAAAATTATAATGCGTACGGTAATTTTGACAACAAAATTTATAACCCTAAATCTTGAAAAATTCTTTTAAAGATTTAAATAAAAAGTTGTTAATACTTTTTTTTATTAAAATTGTCTTAGTGTTTAAACACGTTAGTATAATTTGGAATAACTTTATGTTGTGATTTACTTTTCAATAACATTATTTTTCTTGAAAACTATCAACTTTTTGCAAGTGTCAAAATTAAAGTAAATTTGTCTATGGTTGATTTTTAAGATCGGTTTTTGATTGACTGACGGCAGACTGTGGTTGTCGTTGTCGCGCACCTGTTCTATAGCGTAGTGCAGTGTCGGAGTGTTTTGAAATAAAATAGTTGGTCGATTTGTTTCATACAAATCGTGTAATAATGTATTATAAATGATTATTTTTAGAAGGAAGTGGTGTTCTTAAAGTGACATTTTAATTATTGTGATTATTGTTTAACAAAGAGACCTATTATGGATTTCAAAACAGCCGTTTTCAACGCTGCACGGGATGGAAGTTTAACACGACTAAGGGTAAATATTTAAAAACAAATACATTTAAAATTACTTTCATATTTTAGGTTGTAATGTATGAATACGTCGATATTGTTTGTAACTTTTAGTTAATTCATTTAAATTACAACATTCCGAAATAATTATAGCGCATATGAAATAAATCCAACTTTTGCAACGTGGAATTTTAACATGTTTGGTTGATTTGATATAAACAAAACTATAAATCATTTTAGTTCAGAATTCACTAAATATGTCATCATAAACAAATAGCTTCGAATTCAATTAAAATAAACTTAATACCTTTTCATAAATTGGATTATTGTAAGACTGGCGTTATAATGAAAATTTTTATTTCTATCTTAACGATTTATTAAATATGCCAAATGATTATATAAAATATTTCTATATGCAATGCTATCTAAGCTAACCTAAAATAAAAATATAATTTTTAATAATGAGGTAAGTACTTTTTTAAACATAGATTAAGTTAGAAATAACGTAACACAATTATTTTGCCACTTAGCTTTGGTAGATCCTTTACAATAAATCTGATAAAAGTAAATAGAGGAAATTTGCAATCACAACCTCAATTTTAGTAATAAAGTTTTATGTTTATTATTGCAAAGTGGCCTATAGATAATGTGTAATTAGTATTGTTTTTTACATGGGTGATTTGAATATTTAATAAAACTTTATTTCTTTAAAGTTTTTTTGTTTTTAATGCATGACAAAAGAAAATTCGATTCAACCCTCCAATTGTTTTTGTTAGCTTTGTTAATGAATACACTATTTTTAACCTGAAGGTTTCATTTTATTTATTGTTACTCTTCGAGTTGATCCCATAAATATTCAATAATAAACTTCAATGCAAAATTTTCAAAGTTAATAATTCCTAGAACAAAGTTCCAGTTTTTTTTAAATTCTTTATTAGAAGTTATTAAAACTTAGATTCACATACATACATGTTGTCATATATATTGTGACCTATCATACCAATATATGTTGTATTTTACTGTGATTTGTGTGTATATAAATACATAAATATTGTATGGTTGCTCTACAGTTGTAAATTAGTTCATACTGTTTATTCTTATTTATAATAAATACTCCCCAATGATATTAACATTTAATTCATGATACCACAAAAGTTAAGTAGTGTCTAAGTTACTTACAATGTAAGTCATATTATACTTGTATTTTCTGTTATGTCCAGAGTATTTAGTTAATTTGTGAAGGAAAATAATGTCTTATTAACCTGACCAAGGGTTATAACTAGAATTTATAACTATGACAGTTAATGAAATGTCATAGTTATAACAAATGTATAAATAAGTAAACAAATATATTGTTGAATATAATATCATTGCCATTAATAATAAATCACTAACACTCTGGAGGGAAAGTAGGTGGTAAGAGCGACGACCCCATTCCCTGTGTTGTTTACATTACTACATGACTGTACCAGTGGGAGGTGTGGGCGTAAATAAGCGCGAGCTGCGAGTGAAACCAATACCAATCGGGGTTTCTTCATTATAAGGTGTTTTATTTAATTTTTACTTGGATGTTATTTTAAAAAATTGTTTATAACTTACGCATGGTTCGTTAGTTTCGATTGGCCATAGTTGATTATAACAAATCCTATTTTCGTTTGTCTACAATAATCGAAATAAAATACATCAATAATTTGAGCCCAAAAAATTTATTAGAGAACTTTTGTTAATAATTTTCCTTTGAATTTTTTTAAACAAACACGATTTTGTGTAATACATTTTATTTTCCACGATTCGATTCCACGGCCATATGTAGTGGTTTGGATGGTGCATTTTCAGAACCCGCCTGGTAGGCTTGATTCGTAGCATTTCTTTGTTACGGTTGTCAACATACTAGAGCCAAAATATTCTGAAAGAACATGCTTCACCAATCACAATCTCACAGTCACATAACACCATCTGAAAGTGAGGATTTGTACACAAAAAGAATTATAATAACTTTAATGCCATAGTAAAGCACAGCTTAGGTGAAAAATCAAGTTAATTAATAAATTTAACGATACGTTTTAAGTAATGTGTTGTTACTAATAGTAGTCTATTGCCGGAAACTATGTGAGTACCACCGCAGCTTCTATTTCTGCCACAAAACAATAGTGTGCAAACATTAGTGTTTTCCGGTTTGAAGTGCGACATAGCTAATAAAGTAAAGATTTAGGCACATTGTGGTTCTATGTATATTATCCTAACTACCGCCACGTCGTCATAGACAGGCGTATAAGATGAACGATTGGCTAGTCTCTTCGCTACGTCGAATGAAAAAAATGTGTAAATTTTATTTCAAGTTACATAAAATGTTTTCGAAAATAAACTCCATTGCTTTCTGATAAATTTCATCTGCGTGTGCGCACTGACGTGATAAAGTCTTTTTCTGATATGTCAGGAGATGGTGGCCCCGTTTAGATTACTAAATTTAGTATCACAGCAATCCGCCGAGCGGCTTACTCATTCCAGATGTAAGAATCTGACTTGTGAAACGTCTTGATAAAATTATGCGGCTATACGATGCAGAAGTAAAATGTACGCTTGAATATACGCATTTAAGTCCAACGCAGTACATATCATAACTTACAGCTGGTTGCCGTACAGGATCGATTGATGTGGAGACCTTTGGGGGAGACCTATGTCCAGCAGGTGACGTCTGTCGGCTGATAATGATGATGATGAATACATACCCACAGTAGAATACTGACTGCAAGTGATCATTGAGAAAGTTTTTAATGCTTGTGTATTATCGACCACTGTATCTGTAAAATATATAAATATATTTACTGATGGTAGTTCTCTGTTGCCGGAGACCATCTACTCAGCTCCTGTTTCTGTCAGCAAACAGTAGTGCGCAAACATTACTATCATCAGATTTGGAAGGCGTTGTAGCTAGTGAAGTTACTGGGGTATCGAGACAACATCCCGTGTCTAGGGGGGAATGAGCGCAATATGGTACAGTATATACCATCCTAACAAATGTTATGTGTCAAATTGTTATGCGCAGGCGTACAGCTTACCAACAGACCAATGTCTCGCTCGTCTCGTCGCTTCGCAGAATAAAAAAAATATATCACGACTCGGCAACATTAACAGTTGGATAGCTTCCGTCTTTAAATGTTAATCTACTGCCATAACCGCATCGTGTTTTCCAGCTATTAATTCTCTATTAGAGCTAGTGTTCTAAGCATGTTTCACCATCAAAGTCCTTATCATGATACCATGTGGAATTGAGGTCAAAAGTTACCGTCTGTGGATGCAAATATTAAAGTAGTGTGTATTGCTTTGTTATATCTTAACTGTCTACATATATACAATGTAAAGTGCTATGGAAATTTTCATATTGATCACGTGTCTATTATATACATCGGCCTGGCCTAGTTATATATAAATTATATATATATGTATATACCATATCATATCTGGGTAGTCCGAATTGTTCCGCTGAACCAGGGATTGAAAGGATTGTACCACGCTGTGCGGCAACCTTCACTAGTTGGAGAGGCATTTTAAGAAGATATATATCATTTTTAAGAACTATTTGCTGTCTGAGGACTGAGGTTTTAGCACTATTTAACTTTCCATAGAAAAGAAGTTTAGGTATATAAAATATGCGTTTCAATCTTAGCAAAAATATATTTTTTTTAAATTTGGAATTCTTGCTCCTAAGGGTCATATCAATCCCTTCGTACTCTATTAATTAATTTTAAGATATAAATTACAAAAATTAGACATCCATGTCAATCTAATTCACCAAAAACATCAGGTCTTTCGCGAAAGCCGATTTTGAATCCGCGTGTGGATTTTGAATTATACCAACATCCATGACGTTTACGTTTGTAATGTAATAAAAACATTAAGTATATGAAGTTATTAATTATAGTTTTATAAGCATTAGTGATTAACCATTGAAAAGAGATGATGACTATGATTGGAAGGATAAAAGATTACGAAAATTGTGATAAGGTAACGAGTGCAGTGGAGCTTTGCGATCGTTCCATCTGTCGGGTGAATAACCAGCTAGTCTCGACGCTTCGGTCAAGTATCTTATTATCTTAGGAAAGATCACCCGTTGCCAAACGAATATGCTCGTCCTCAATTTTTTTAACATAAATAAATTACAAAAAACATGGTACTACTCGGAAACTAATACAGTTTATCTGAAATAGTGCGATCGTCGTGATTTGATTTTACTTTCTTGCCGTTTTTAAAAGGTACGTACTTATCCTTTGCATGATGTTATCCGGGCTTAAATACCAAAGTTTTATTGTAAATACCAAAAATGAGTATATTCACCGGAAACTTTGTTCATGGCAGTGCGCATTGTGAAAGAGTTTTCATCAGATTTAGAGAGTGAGTTACATTTTATCGCCTTTCTTCTATTTTGTATAGCCGCGCGTCGCTTTGTGCTCACATGAGTCAGATGCTCAGCTTCTGTTTCGGATGGGGTGGCCACATATGTGCGAAGTTAACATTTAATTATTACACCACAGATTTGTACTATGATGCAGCGTTATAAGTATATTTACTTGAACTTTGTTACATTTGTGCTCTTGGAATCGTAATAGTTTGAATTCTACTGCCCATGTTCGCCTCAAGTCAAGAGTATTAACAAAATTAGAAGCAGAATTTTTTTTTTCAGTTTTAACGTGGACCTCAATGGTAAAAGACCTGTGGCAATTAATCACTTAAATCGTTAATTAATTACTGTCGCAATATATAATATTTTATACTCGTATATCTACACGTACAAAGTAGGTTTAAGTTTTAATCAATCATGTATGAGATTATCCCAATATGCATCTCTTGGTGAACGCTGAACGTGGAACAAGGAAAAGATGTTTTTATTTAGGCCTCGATATGTTTCCTGCTAAGTTCTTTGTAACTTGATTGCCGGAACGTTTTTATTGCAATTTGAATCGTTGCCAAAAGTTTAAGCGACAAAAGGAAATTTATACAACGGTATTGTTAAGATTAATTCTGTGACGCATCGGATTTTTTTCATCTTTTTTTTTTAGAGGTCTTTTAGTTCTCTCATTTGGGATTCGGGACTTTTTTTAAGAAAGATATAATAAAGACCGTAATCTACCACTGAATTTAAGTTGGGGTGGTGTTGTTCTTTTTTTTGAAAATGTTCTCGATTCATTTCTGTTACCTTACGTAGTTTTCTTTACTCACAACCACGAACTCGGCATTGCACCCTCAAAGTTTCGAGTCATACTGTAAACATTGCTAACATCCCCTCGAGTCTTACTGCAACGGTGAAAATAGCTATTTAGTAAAATTTTATTAAAAGTATATTAAGCGTCTCGTTTGTAAGATGGTATTGGATATTTTCATCGTCATTCTAACAGCGTATCGTAAAAGGCTACTAAGAGGGAACAACTCCAGGAAAACAACATCAGGTTTCATTGTGACCTTAACTAACAAGGTTTCACGTAATAATCGATCACCACATATACCAAGTATTTTATATAAAACATTTATACATTATTTTATGCGAACATTCCACTTTACTAGAGATAGGTATCTGTTGCCAGAAACCGCCTAGATAGATATCACCGCAGCTGTCGTCTGTGTTCCGGTTTGAAGTGCGCTGTAGATAGTAAAATTACTGGAGTAACGAGTTTAACATTTATATCTCAAGGCAAGGAGTATAATATAGTGCAGTAGTATATTAACCTTATTAGTTTCTCTAGTAAATATGTTTTTGTTTAATTTTGCTCTTCCACTATTGGAGATGCCGAATAGATAATGTTATGAGACATCATCCCTTTCTTCCGAAATAAGCCATTTCAAGTTAGGTTACTTTCCAAAAATAACGAACTTTAAAAAGGAAAAAATTTCAATGGTGTAAATAATAATAGATACTGCTAGTCTACCCAAGATGATAAAAAATAAATTAGTTCGAAGTAAGTTCTTAAGTAAGTTGTTACTTTATGCATATTGGCACAATAACGTTCTGTGTATTTCTGTGAATATTAGATAACTAGATAGTATAGGTATAGATAATATAAAAAAATAAATAAATAGAAATAATGTTGTGTGTATATAAATTAGTAGTGAATATGTTGTAAATAATAGGATAAGGTAATGCCTTGAATATCAGAGAAAATTATAAATAAAAAAAAAAAGTATTAATAATAGAGCTTCTCTTCTAACGTTTTCATTTTATTATATCTAGACTAATTTTCATGTGGTCTGTATAGTGCTGTAACGGGAAGTGGTTAAAATTAACTTCGAAACTATGTTGTGCTTCACAGTATGTATCGGGCCTTATATATTCGAGCGCTGTCTGCATACGAATGTGTCTGATAATTGCGTTCGTGAATCGCATGAAAATTTAAACGCATTACCTTTTCAAAAAACAATCTTTTTTTTTTAGATCTTAACTCGGTAAACTAATTAATTAATTTATATAAACGTCCGAAACGAGATTTCCGTATTATTTAGTTTCTTTAATACTTTAGGGGTGTATTGGGTCCCCCGCACAACAACTCACGGTATCTAAGACAACCTCGCCTGCTCGTGGTGCACTCTGCTAATCAACAAATGAGGCTCTGGCTCCCACCGATTCGCATTGTACCAGCGTGGTGGGAAATCACACAAACGACAGTCACAGTCCCTGGTGCCCGGCGATGCGAGCAGTGCAGGACCGATCGGTATGGGGATCTTTGTGGGAAGCCTATGTCCACCTGTGAACGTCTATCGGCTCATGATGAATACTTTAGTATATTGTTTTAAGAGAATTAAAAAAAGTACGTCTAGTTAATTACCACCGCAGCATCTAATTCTGCCGCCAAACAACACTGTGTAAACATTACTGTGTTCCGATTTGAAGGTATAATTACTAGGGTAACGAGACTCGATATATTATGTCTAAAGGCGATAAGCATAATGTGATGCAGTATATCTCATCTTAACTAGCGTCACGATGTTATGGGCATCACGTATCACTTACCATCAGGTGAACGTCCCGTATAAAAGAACACTCGTATTATTTTCTCGTTACAAAATACTCGTTTTATTTTTGAGCCCGACAGGTTTAAACGGAATAGTATTGCTAGTTAACGTTTTTTTGTTAATGAAATTACTTGATGGGTTATGTGTGTGATCTGGTTTGTAGTACTACGAATAACTACACATTTGTTAGTTTATGTAAAAAAAAAATTATACAAAAGCAAAGAGGTTAATCTGACGGTACTGATACAAGAGATTTGTCTTCTCAGAAAATTTACTATCAATATCTTTGTTATCGAGTTTTTGTTAGATTTTGTTTTTTTGCACAAATAATATTGTATACTTACGTTTTTTCGCTGATAGATAATATATAAAATGAAGAATGCATAATTGTCATGTAGCACATCAAACTTATAGTAGATCATGGATCTTGCCGATAAATATTAGATGTCGGTACGATCGTTAGAGAAATGCGTATGCCTCGATCCTAATTGGCTGTCTACGTCATACAAATATATATTCTTTGCAACTGAAGGTCGTTTATTATTGTTCTTATAAATCGTTGGCTGTTCCTAAACTTGTTTCAACCTCGTTGTAGTCTCGGCGAATTAATGCACTATGATAAAGATGTAAAGATTCGTTGCTTTCTATGCAATTTCATCAGTCCATTCTGCGATATTTCTGACTCAACGTTATCCAATCTTCTTGCTATGTGACCCATGCATTTCCGCTAATCAAATAAATAGGCTTACTCTTTAATAACCTATGTTCATTTCATCCGAGTTCTTATTCTTCGGACCGACGAAGATTTGTAAGATGTTTTAACTTATAAGGAAAGAATCTGACGCAGGGCAGGACAACAAGCTGTAAGGTATGATGCTGTTGTATTTTATTTTTGGGAATAACTATTGCGATCTTTCAGTAATGAAAATAAAAGTCATTATATACATTCACTGTATACAAAGGTAATTGGATAATTGAAAATAATGCTTCGTTGTTACCACCCAGCTGTAAATATACCGTTGCATCAAAAAACAGGGTGTGATTGTCGATGAGTCATTTGTTTGTGCTATTGTCACGCACACTATCGTAAAAAATTACCGATTCGAGAATAAAAAGATGACGGTAATGAGACAATTGTTTTTTTTTTATATATATAATTAGCTTTCGAGGCCCAGAAGCAAACGGTTTGCATGAAGGTTCCTAGTTCAATTTATAGGCCGCGCGTAAGGGACGGGATAACGGTCTATATCGAGAAACAAAACCATTTTTAAAGTACCTACCTTCCTAACTCTTAAAATACGTGGGTGGGGTACTTCGTAATGTAAATCTACCGTTATAACAGTATTGCTATGTTCCGGTTAACAACATGTATGAGTTTAAAGATTATAGCCTAGCATCTAGCATGCTTTATAATTTACGGCGTTCTTGTCAATAACACCATGTGAAATTGGGGTCAGGTTGGCCCGCTGTGGACACAAAAAAAAACCGCGTCTACGACTTCCGTCGGCTATTGAGACACGGTCACCAAAAAAAGTATTGTTACACTGCGTGTTTCCTAACCGCGCTGCGCTCATGGCATAACTCGGTCACTATGTAACAAATTATTTGTAATCCGCTCACATTTTTGCCTGTCTCTAATAAAATTAGACACGACGTACGTACAAGAATTTAGTATTTTATAATGTAAACAAATGTCCTTCAGTTTTTTTTTATACAAACTACGAGACGAGTGTGACATTGTCATGATGGTAAATAGATACGCTTGCTCATAACGACATGACGCTAGTAAGAATGGTATACACAGCACCACATTGCACTCGTCGCTTTGAGGCATGATAAGACTCACTACCTCAGTATTTTCACTAGCTACAACTCCCTTCAATCCGGAACACGGTAAAGTTTGCACAGTACTGTTTGGCGGCAGGAATACAAGCTAAAGCGGTACCTATTTAGACGATCTCCGTCAACAAAGACCTACCACCAGTCAAAGAAAATAAAAAGGTTAATCGTACAAGTCATGATTCTCCTTTCAGTTAATGCTTTCATATTGTTCTACTGGCCATTGTATCGGTATTTTGCGATGGGAAACTTTGTTAAATTGCATATTTTGAGCGAAAAAAAAAAAAAACCAAAAATCTTCTTTACAAACGTAATGGGTCCCAAATTCACACGCTTTTAAGTGTATGATCACATATAACTGAGAGTGAAAGTTCTTAGCAGGTGTCCTGTCTTTTGGCCGATATATACAATAGGGGTTGATTTTGATTATTAACTACTAGATCACAATAGCATACTTAAAAATCCCTTTGTGTCGAAATCGGGTAAAAATTTTAATTTTGTTCCTCTTTAAATAGTTATTGATTATTAAGTTACGTTATGGAAAATTTAGTAATAACATTTTTGTGGTCGTATTTGTAGTAGTAAGTACAATGATAAAGTTGTTTTTCATTTAAACGCTGAGCTATCGGACCAGTGTTGATAAACAAAACTCTGATAACCTCTATCAATGAACGGCATCGACATGATTACGAACGGCAAATAAAATCGCAAATAGCAATATTATTGTGATTTGCTTTAACTTGAATTACGCATTAACTGTCTCCGTGGCTTAGCGACTGTCCAATCTCTTTGTTATACAGAAGATTTTAGTTTGATACCGCGATGACATGTAGAATTTGTAATGTTAAGATTTTCGGAACCTACCTGGTTATTTACCACCCGTTGTCATTCTGCTGGCATTTAAACATGTACAAGAAATAGTACTATAATAAAGTTTGCTATACAGCATCATTTGTCACAAAATATCTCGTGAAATAGAGATCAAGATTCAAAAGCTTTTAAGGTGAAGACAGGGTTATGGAAGATTTTACTCACTGGAACGGTCTCGGTGCTGTTGTAGGGGCGTCGGGATCCATACCGGTGTCCCTTTGCTAATTAAGGTAAACATGCCCCATGAAAAATTAAATCCCTCCTTAGCACCCTCGACCCGCTATTACCAATATAAAGCCTAGCATATTCCATTCCCCTAAGTCTCGCTTGTCGAGCGATAAAGACCTCATCTTGTTAGCTTGGGAACTCAAAGAACCTTTTGTTCCTATTCTTACTAGCCCGAGACTACAAGGGCTAAATATTTACTAAATCTAGACCTCGTAGAAACTGGGCATCGAAAATGTTCACATATACTAAACTCGTTATGTATACTAAGTGAATTAGATGTATATGCATGTGTTTCTGTTGGTAGGACTCTGTTGTCGGAGCATGTCTAGATAATTACTATTGTACTACCTATTTCTCCCAACGAGTAGTGTGAAAACATCACTGTGTTCCGGTTTCAGCTGCGGTGTAGATAGTGACATTACTGTGATAACGAGACAACATCCTAACTGCCGCTACATTGGTATTGAAAGCCTTGCTTTATATGCTAAGGTAACCATTGCAATATCTTCCTTAATATATTTGCAAAAACCAACAAACAAGTTTAAACTTACTTCCTGCTTAACCGAGTGCATCAAATGATCGTATAATATCGAAAAGCGTTCTCGATGTTGCCAGTAAAAATAAACGGTATAATACAATTCGTACTCTAAAATAAATTTTATGTCTATGGTGTAAAGACCAAAAACGGACACGCTGATTCACATGTACCGTTCAGTTACTGTGTTTTTTTTTATTATGATTTCTTCAATATCCGCATTGACCGTCTTTACATATAGTCACATTAACATTGTATATTCAAGAATTATTAAATTTGAATTTTATATATATAAATTATTAATACACCTCGTTCGTATTACGCAAGGTTCATAATAAGTTACGTATTTTATTATTAATGCATGTTTTGTTTTTTTTTTTTATTATGTTGTCCGTTTGAATAGGTTTTTGTTAAAAATTATACGAATTGACATTTTCTAAGACTGTTTTTTGAGGATTTATTAAAACGTTTAGTTGTTCGATATAAACATTGATAAAATGAGAAGCATAAATTTAAAAATAAGGTTTAACAGTACAAAATGTTCAATAAGTGCGAAAAAAACTGCGTAAAGAACAATTACTTTAAGAAACGCTTAAAACTAAATTTAAGCTTTGAAATTATAGAAAAAAATATTTAGGTTATCGCCTGGATATTTTTTTCAGTAGTTCTTTCCATTTATTAGGGCATTAACTAAGGCTCCACAGCGCCTTATCATGTTCAATATATAATCGATCAATATATCTGTTCTGGTCTGTGGAATCCTGATCCATGTCCAAGAAAGACGACGGAAAGGATCTTGCTTTGCGTACAAGTTATGGAGTTCTTCAAATGCTATTTTTAGGAGTAAAGTCACATGATTAAAGATTGCGATGTTTTGTTCGCGAACAAAATTCATCACCGGACCTACAGTCAGGGGCGTATTCCATAAGGGAACTGTATACTTCCTCCCTTACCCCATCTAAATAATAATCTATGAAGTTGTTCAAAATATGCATAACTGCTGCTTGGACTATTACTAACTAAATTGGTAAGTTTATTTTTAAGTATAGATAAGCATAGAAATTTCAGTGGCAGTTTACATACCCTACCCGTAATCTTTGTGCACATCCTTGCCCACAGTCTATAGTTTGTTTTAAACTTTCTTCTCTTTCAATCAATTATCAGTTTTTTTCTAATACCTATAAACCTTTTTTATGTACAGTTAAATCTTATTTATATAACATTGTAACAAATTTTCAAAAACTTACAGTTATCTTCGAAAAATTGTTTGACTTTTAGACAGTGTTTATTAGTGTGTTTACAGTTATTAAGAAATAATTATATTTTCTATATACACTACTCTTGTACTCTTTGATGGATGAGATTTCCTACAATCTATTAACTTGTTATACTGTGTTAATAGAACTGGTGGTACGTTATTATAGGTAGGTGGTAGATCCAGGTAGGTCGTGAGAAAACTTTAATATGTACCGGTTCGAAATGCGCAGCAGGTAGAGAAATTAATTGGATAAAGAGACCAGCAATTTTCTTTCACGACTATGAACACAATGTTGTATTGTATGAAATGGTTAGCCTCTCATTGTTAACTACTATTTGAACTTCTTACTTGAAAATAATTGAGTTTTCTTTCTTATTTTTTTCTACTTGTTATCTTCTATTGAGAATCTTGTGCTATTTTCGAAGATCTTTCCCCAGCGCGTGTAGTCAGGCCGTTATGCGGATGTTTATTTACTTTTGTCAACCTTGAGTTTATTAAAGAATAACTTGTTTTTTTTAAAGCATCGCATTACGATTAACATCGTTTGCGATTACAATTATACAAGGACGACATTATCTTTAATTTTTTTCGCTTGTATTTTTAATTATAGAAAATGAGTTTAAAGCGAGAAACTTTCATTCGCAGCTAGCAAATTTTTATCAGGTACTAGTAGTTAGGTCTGGGTAGGTATCAGGTAGTCTGGAGACTGTCTAGGTAAGTACCACTGCAGCTTGTATTGTAGCCGCCAAAGAGCAGTGTGTAAATCGTTAGTTATATTATGAGTTAGTGTTATTACTGGGGTAACAAGACTCAACATATTAAGTATCAGGCGATGAGCGCAATGTGATGCAGTATACACCATCCTAACTAGTCCAACGTTGGGTGTCAGGTATCGGGTCAACGTCCCGCTCATCTCATCCTTTAATTGTAAAAAAAAACTCACTGCTACCCTCGCCTAAATCAAAATCAATTAAATGTATCACGTCGCAAAGGTCACTGTTGTCTTCTTCTTATTAGACCATCTTTACTTGGGCTCGGGCCCCCCTTTATTCTTTTAAATCTATCTCTATTTTGTGTCATTGCTTCTGTCAATTTGTTATTCTTTAGATCTTTATTGATCATCGTCAACCATGTAATCAGGGGTCTCCCAGGGCTTTTGTTTTTAGTTTCGTGATCCAGCGCTACCTTAACCATATGCGTTGTTCGTGTTCGCATAACACGGCCGTACCATTTTCTCATGAACCAGATTTACTTTAAAGGAACCTCTGACGTTATGGACACTATTGAAACTAAATAAAATTCATTGCTAGTGTCGGTGTATTTGTATACTAACAATATTAAAACACTAGGTTATTTGAATTTTCCTTGTATTATCTCAAAATGCGATAGTGTAATGTTTGACACTGTCGCGACGATTAGCAAAACGCGAAAACGGTACTTGTTAGCTATAAATAATTCATTGGCAAGCGACGTCGGATTGTACTAAAATACCTTACGGCTGTCGACTGCAAGTGAAAACTATGAAGCTGTGTATAACTCTGTATAACAATACAAAGTTTCTGCTTACTTGAAGGTATACATCATTTTAGATATTTTCCCGACGATTTGTAAAACATGAGAAACTAATTCCAATAGCAGTTCCATACAATTTTTAGGTAAAGATTATTTAAGTTATTCATCTCGTTTATATCTACGATATTTACAAAGATTTCATATTAAAATGTTCATGTTTTAATGTAATATTAATTTACTAGCATTATATGTAAATTTAACTAGCAGTTTTTTTTTTGAGAACAAGGTCATATTTATTGAAATAGTTATATGTTTTGATAATTGTTTACTTACGGTTGTATAACGGTTAGTAGGTGTTATAACATCTTTTGCGTAATCGCTTTTATATAAGTTTGTTGTTTACTATAACGGACCTAAATTTTATTATATTTTATGTATTATGTGTATTTTCATTGAAACGAACCTGAAAACTATTTTTTTTTAAATGTGACATACCCACAATTTCTTTTTGGGTAAGGTGTTTTGTAAAATCCTTTTTTAGCTGGCCTATACTCGGTGAAAAGAATATTCCTGCCAAATTTCAAGTTAATAGGCTTTATGGTTCTAGAGATATTGTGATGAGTCTCTACAAAGGTGTAAATCTCATATATGCTAGCATTATTCGAAAAAAAAAATACTTTTACTTAATGTTTGTAAGTCACAATACCCAATAATTATGAAAGGTATTCGCCTAGATAGAAATTATACAGAATGAAAATAAATATTTAATTTAAAAAGACATATATTTAATAAATAACGAGATAACCTTTAAAAAAAAATGCAGAAGATCACGCGTGTCTGTAAATAAATCTTCTATTCATACTTAAGGACATATGTAAATATAAGGGTTCTACATAATTATAGTGCACGCGTGTGTGTGTGTGTCTGTATGTGTGTGTGTGTAAATGAAATTACAACGAAATAGTTGAGCATTTTAAGGCAAACGATTTGAGATTTTTGCTAGCCCAAAACCGAAATCATCTTCATCATAATCATCATAAAGATCTCCTCACTGATCGGTTTTGCGCTGCCCACGTCCAGCGATTTCCCACGACCTGCACCAGGCCTTTGTTGTACCTTAAGGTACACGGCCAACACACGAGAACCTTACTGCCCCATCGGCCGTCAATCCTTCGAACAATGTGCGCTATCCACTGCCACTTAACTTTGCCCAAAACATTGCCATACTAAACTCTAGCAATCTTTTGGGCTATGTGGGTGACCTTAGTTCTTGTGCAGATCTCCTCATTTCCGATTTGATTGTGCAGAGAAACTCCGAGCTCTTTATTACCTTTTGGGTGACTTTCATACTTTTTATAAGGGCTCCATAGTAAATTTAAATATAAAAAATAATAAAAATCGTAATACTTTTCGTTTTCTTCTAAAATCCTATAAAAACTGGTTACTTGTTTAATCAATGTTCACAATGTCTGCCAAAATTGTTAAAAAAAACAGGATATTTTCATAGGTTAGTCGACTAAAATATGCAGTGATTCAAAACATATTTTTCATTACGAAAATATCTACTTCCATGCTGTGTTATAAATAGGTTAATGCTTGACCTGAATCCCCCCGCGTCTTGAAGTGGGCTTACATTGGATGTTTTATATACAAAAATTATGAAACTGTTCATTACTATATTAGTTCATTAACATCAACCGACGGACGTCCATTGCTGGACATAGGCCTCCCCCAAAGATTCCAACATCTATCGGGTAGGGATTCATATGGGAAGAAAAGAGCCAATTCCCATTCGCAAAAAAAAATAGTTACAATAGCAGCTCCTACACTGTTTCCGCCGCCAAACAATAGTGTGCAAACATTACTGTGTTCTAGTTTGAAGGGCGCTGTAGTTAATGAAATTATTGGGGTAACGAGGTTTAACATTATATATCTCAAGGCTATGAGCACAATGTTATAGAGTGTATATCATCCTAACTAGTCGTGTACAGGTTTATCACATACTATCAACAGAACTTCTCGCAAAAAGTAGTAACAATATATGTAGTGTAGATTGTATTAATAGTTTTAATGTCTTTTCTATTAGTATAAAAAGTATAGTAAACAATATAAAAAATCTAGAATATTGTGGAAACCTGAAAAAGTTGGTTATTCGTTATTTCCAATTCAGATCGCGCGTGGAGATATTCCGTATTGCATAAAGCGATATTTTCTTTTGTATATGGAACAAGGTTTGTTTGCGACCGTTTTCTTCGTAAGAATAAAACATCGTTCCTCAAACGGGTCATGTTCGAGAACATTCCATGGAAACCACAGAAATAAGATTTTAGGTAGTTTTAGAATAGATTCAATAATAATGTATGATTTTGGATGCAACTTAAGAATCTAGCAGATTTTATTCTACCATTGTGTTTATTACTAGTTTTTTTTTTTTTTTTTTTAATTCGGTACTGTGACGAGACGAGTGAGACGTTCACCTGATGGTGATCGACATGCCTGCCCATAACAATGTGGCGATAGAATGATATATACATCACCATATTGTGCTCGACGCCTTGAGACATAAGATGTTAAGTTTCGTTACCCCGTAATTTCACTAACCACAGCGCCCTTTAAATCGGAACACGTTAATGTTTGCTCACTTCCGTTTATTGGCAAAAATAGGAGATGCGGTAGTACCATAGTAAACGGACTTCGGCAAGAGAACTACCATCAGTTAACTAGTTAAGGAAACTTTATTATACCATAACCGAAAGAGGTAGAAAAAACGTTAACTTTTAATTTGTGATTTGAATCAAATTAATCATCAGCCAATAGACGTCCACTGCAGGACATAGGACGCCCAAGGATCTCGACGTCGATCGGTCCTGCGGTGCCCGCATCCAGCGACTTTTCGCGATTTTGTGGTTATTAGTATATAATGGACAGTCATACCATACAATTCCAATGTTTACTTGATAACTCCAGGACATTTAAGAGCCAGAGTTCTCTGGGCGAGGATGATGATCCATCCATGGTCACGTTGTCAACTAACACCGTGTGATATTGATATCAAGTTTTAGCCAGTTATAATAATTTATTCATTCAACGAAGCGACGACGCAGGCTTTTCCATAACCAGAACTATGTAGCGCTACCTAGGATGACATATCATCATCAGCCGATAGACGTCCATTGCTGGATATGAACCTCCCCAAAGATCTTCAAATCGATGACACACATTGCACCATATATAGACGGACTGCAAAAGCAGAGACTTAGAGTAATATTGAAAGATATTAAAGTACGTCTTTGTTATCATATTTGCTGTTATTTTAGTGAGCGGAGTACCAGAATATTATCTCGAAGGATAACGACCCTACTAACTATATTATTAAATAAAATTGCCAATATGCTTAGTATATTGACTAGATCAGTGCTTCCCAAACTTCGTTTCCGTAACCCTTAATAAAACTTTTCATTTATGAGTAACACTCTCCTGATCTCCATACCTCTTCCTAAATATGTATCTCGTTTCTCTTAAGGTCTCTCTATTATTGATCTCAGCTATGAAATATACTATCTCTTATCTCTAGCACCTTACTAGATAATTAAAATGTTAATTTTAACTATATATCGTGAAGATTATTATATTTATATAATAGCTGTTTTATTTCTCAGTATTTTTTTTTATACAATTAAGCTCCGAGACGAGCGGGACGTTGACCTGATGGTTAGTGCCCATAACAACGTGGCGCTAGTTTGTGCGCCCCGCCTGGGACACATGATGTTGAGTCTTGTTACCCCAGTAATTAAACTTTGTATAGCACCCTCCGGAACACAGTAATGTTTACACACTATCATTTGGCTGCAGAAATATGCGTTGCAATGGTACCTACCTAGAGGTATCTCCGGCAACGGACGCCTAACACCAGTACATTCCCGCAATTACCAATATAATTTTTGAACCCTAATGGGACCCCTGTTCCTCCAGTGGTAAGCATACCATATGTTGACAATCGCTAGACTAGACAATATAGTTGTGAACTTTTTACTTATGTGGACGGAGTACATCTGTCCTCAACTTTGTAATGGACGCCGTTAATTGTTTTTTTTTATCAGCTGCGTTTTATTATCAGCAATACTCGATACATGATATACAAGATATATATATGTTTTCCTTATTAAACTTACCATTTATAAAATATAATGCGTCATCATAAAAAATGTTAATTGCCATAATCACGGAAGTGTCATTGCGCAGCTGAGTAAAATGGCTGCGGATAAAGGTGAAATTCCCTTACACTGTTGCTGCTATAATAATAAATTTATTGTACACACCGTATAAGGGTGATATTGTTGATGAATTTAACGTTTTTCTCACTTATTAATATATTTCTTATATCGCAACATAAGTAAAGGCTTTATACGTTTTGTATTTACTGGTATTCTTTGGTTATGGAGTTCGGTAGTATCGAAGTCAGGTGCTTTTGGGTTTGCAGTTTCATTGTGCTAAGGGCATGCAGATCCGGAACATGATAATATATATATATATATATATATACAAACACTGACGTATATGAAAACATTTCCTGTGTGAGTAAAGTAATCAATTCTATTAGTTTATTGAATCAAGGTGTTTCGTGTATTATCTTCGAGCAATTAGTGCAGCTTTGGTAATGGAGTGAAGGTTGTCTATGTTTTTAACTCCTTTGAAAGTTGAATTCCAAGTTATGAAATAAAATTAAATATAGTTTTCGCTAATTTCAGTTGTAATTTACTTTGATGTAATATACACGTAACTAATCTACTTTTCTATTGTTACAGGTGAGTTACGTTCTTCGTCTAGGATTTCTGGATCGTGACGGAGTCCTTTATCCGACGGTGACAAGACGGGCCAATGGTAATAATTTTGGATCCGGTGTGCATTGCTTTACATTAGTTATATTGTTTATTAATTAACTAAAACAAAAACATAGTATATTGATAATCCGATTTAATAATATAATATAAATAGCTATTGAAATCCAATAGTTATATTGGTATAAGTAACGTGTATTCTACTATATAAGAAATGGGAGAATAAACTTCACAGATCATAATGTTCCCACTACTCGAAATCAGGGTCTTCTCACAGAAGGAGAGAGTGTTAACGTTAATCCACTTGGATCATCGTCATCATTGTCATCAGCTGATAGACGTCCACTGTTGGACATAGGCCTCCCTCAAAGATCTCCACATCGATCGGTCCCGTGTTACTTGTATCCAGTGGGTTCCCGCGATTCTCACCAGATCGTCGGTCCACCTTGTGGAGGGCCTCCCAGTACACAATCTACTTGGGTAGTATGGTTTGAAAGTCAAAGGGTTTGTCTATTTGTCATTGCCCGCGGACATTACATGAAAATACAGAGTGTACTATAAATATTAAGTATTATACACAAATTTATGCATTATCATAAATGTTGAATAAATGAGAAACGTTTCGTTTTTAATCATAATTAATATTACATTATGATTATTATCTTTACACACAATCAACACAGGTTTATTGTATGTTAGTCGGATAGTAAATATTATAAGAGAATTAAGTTGATGAAAGAGCGATAATTATTTTTCAAACTTCGTACACTTATCCCTTAATGGTCTGTAAGTATTCCGAGTTTACTTTCCATCAGGTCTAAACTAATTTTCATACAAAAAGAAACTAGATTGTTAAATAATATTAACGTTATGGTACCCATTTACCGATTTTAATTTTTCTCTATATAAATACTAATTTAAAATTAAGAAGGGCCCCGCAAGTAAACTATTATGCCCCCTACCCCTACAAATCCCTCATATTGCGGCATTGGTCCATTAAGGTAAAGTTAGTACAAGATTTAATCATCATCATGATTATTCTACTGAAGTCAAATGCTGGTCGTAGCCATTACATAGAAAACCTCTGGCGAGGAATACCTAATAAAAATAATATTGTTAGTTCTTGGCATTAGTTAGTTTTATTTCTTATTACTCTATCGTGAACAAAGTAATGAACATGTTTTTAAGTATAAGAGATGACACGTCGTAAAGTGATAACGTTGCGACACGTCTCAACTGCAAGGTTCGCCTCCACGGAAGTACCTGCGGCCATTTGCCTTAATAAGAACGCCGCAGTGTAGTGCTTTTTAATGCTTACGTTAACAATACGATAACGATGCGATATAGTTATATCCAATATTAAAAATTATTTTTAATTTTCAAGTTCATAGGGGGAAGGTAGATAGATATCTTCAAGCTTGTTATGTATGAGTTTTGGTTTTACCGTAATTTCGCTATTATGATACACCGTCGCAAAAAAAAAAAAAATATGTATTATTTTCAGATGGATCTGAAATTTTCCTGTTAAAATATTTATCAACTGGTTTTTTTTTGTTTTGTTGTTCACTTTTCTTACTGTCTTAGTTCTTAAACAGGACAGAAAATAAGAAAACTAAATTAATTCTTTGAAAATAAAAACTGATTGGAGGTTTCGAGGAGGTTGGATGCTGCAAATTATCAGTCTTTTATTATGACAGTCTATCGAACGGCATGTTGCCATGGCGACCAACTGCAAGTAAATTGTCTGGTTACATTTGCGCCTGTGTTTATTTTCGCGCACATTAAGATGACCAGGAGGTTTTTAGACGGGGCGTGTTTTCAGCGTATATCGCGTAGTTAACAATTTCTAATAGTTATTTCTTTTAAATAAACTATGCTTCGGTACAATCGACTAAGTGCATCTTGTTGTTTAATATATATAGCTTTTATCGTGTCGGTGTCGTAATGTTATAAACGTCAAGACCGCAGCGCGTTCAGCACGCGGACAAATTGGACGTTTGCGCCATATTAAGCGTTTACAGGTTTTATTCTTCTCTCTAAGCTTTTAAAGCTAATTGCTTAAATAATGATTCAGCATATTGCGAGCGCGATCTAATATAACATACAGCAATACAATATTTTATACAATATACTTACCCTTAACTACGGAAATGTAATGTAAGCGATGTATCCGGCCGTATCAACAGACTTGTTAAGAGGATTACACTGCACTGCTTCACAAACATATTTTTTTTACATTGATCTATGGAAATATGACGTAAGACGAATACCATGATGTACTAGAAATCATTAACGTTGTATATATTTTACTGCTCCCACCAACCCGCGTTTGGCCAGCGTGGTGGGAAATGGTCCAAGTACCTCCATACGAACCCTTATGAAGGTCGCGAGAAGCCGCTGGATGCGGGCAGAGCGGGACCGATAGATGTGGAGATCTTTGAGGGAGGCCTATATCCAGCTGTGGACATCTATCGGCTAATGATGATATTTTTACTGAAGTAGTATTTTTTGCATTATCTATCTCATTGTAACCTATAATTGTAGAATTATGTTGGCAGTTTTTTTTTGGAATTTTTTACCATCAAAGGTATCATATTAAAACTTAGCTTGAACTGTAACAAGTACTGTAACTGTAACAAAGTTAATTGGTATATCCATTTTTTTTTATTAAGTATGATGTTTTAATAATTATATATATTTATATAAATACTACAAATATAGTAAGAAAAAACGATTGATCGGTTTATGTTCTAGTGGCGCTTACAATATAAACGTGTTACGATGAACTACGTAACTAAACGGAAGTAGCGTCAGGCGGATATACATACCCTAAAAAGTGCTATCACACGTGCGCGACCCTCGCAGTCATGGTGCTCGAACGTGAAACGGAGCTGCGTCGCGGAAGGGACCTTGAGCCGTCGTGTGATTAATGGCATGAGTTCGTTGATCACTGTGCAAGGAAAATGGAATCTTTTTATTTATCGCTTGTTAAGAATGGGAACGGTATCGCTATTAATTAACTGTTATAACTGCCTCCGTGGCTGAGTGGTGGCGAGTCTCCGGTTCGAATCCGTGACAATAGATGTTAAAGTTTTTTGAACTCGTCTAGCGAGACGAACTAGTTAGCTACCAACATCATATTGTAAATCTGCAGCCGTGAGAGCATTTCTGTGTTTTTACCTTCATGCACTTTAGCTATAGTACCCCGCCACGTAAGGAATTTAGTTGATGTTGGGATTTCATTAACCTACTTAATTAGCTACCACCACTCTCACATTGTAAATCTGCTTCCATGACAGCGTTGCTGTGTTTCGGGTATCAACATTTTAGAACCGGAGTATTCTGGACAAGTTCAGTTCAGCTTAGTGCTGGATACACCCACAAAAGATACATATATATATACATATATATTACGCCTCATTCCCAGTGTGATAGGCAGATACCACCTCTCTCCACTTGCTACAATCTTGGCACACCTCTCTCGCTCTTCCATTCACAGAAGATGCTCAGTAAAAAGCTGCATGGACTTTTATATAAGCAGATGATGTAGCAGTGTACACGTCAAATCGTCAGAATACGAAGGTGGTTGCTAATACCCATATATGGAATGTAACGTTACTATCCCTCGCACTGACCCAATAGTAGTTCATGGTCAGTGCAACAGTGCTATTTATAAATCCTCGGTTAGTGTGATAGACAAATCTGGTAACTTAGAGATTGACCTTCAACGCCGTATATCCTCCGCTTGGTTTAAATGGCGCAAGCTCACCGGACTTACCTGCGACACCTGACTGCATAACAAGTTTAAGGGGCTACTTTATAAATTGGTCATAAGACCAGTTCTCATTTATGGAAGGAAGATATGGGTAATGACAAAAAAGCATGTTCATTACATTCACGTGGCCCAGATGAAATTGTCGAAGTGGATATGCGGCGTCAAGAGACTCCAGAAGATCTGCATTGAGTACGTGAGTACTGCAGGAAAACCTGCTGCGATGGTATGAGCATGTCAAAAGAAGACCACCTGAATACATGCAGACCCTTCTGAAAGACGGGACAAATACTATGAAAAAGAAGTATTCTAGACTAGTAAGACTTAACCATTCTCTAGCCACGTTGTTACTTAAAATAATATAATAATGATAAAAAAAAACGTTTCTTGGTTTGTTCTTGGTATTTCAACATTTATGCATTAATTTATTCATGACACTTGGAATATTTAATTTTGCAGTGTTATTTTTTTATTTTCTTATCACCTCAATTAAAAACTCTTAGCTGAGAAAAATTTCTTAGTTTGCCAGTTTTTATATCAGTTTAATGATTATTTACACTTCACTGATCTACTTTACTATTGTTTACTAAGCGAGAGTTTAATTAATCTCGCATTTAAGTGCTATCGGAGATCTGAAAAAAAAAACGATGAAAATATAAGTACTGGCTTCCGTTATCGTTATACATTACAACTCTGTATATACAGGTTGGCGCAAAAGTAATCCTCCTATCAGAAAATGCTATAAATTTTGCCTTGATGTAAAAAAATTAAAAGACCAAATAAAAATAATCCACAAGAAGAATCAAAGTTTTTCATATTTTTTTTTAAATTACAGCCAAAAAACATCGGAAAGTTATTTGTGCGCCACCTTGTATACTATATATACCTTGTACCTAATATGAGGATTACTTTTGCGCCACCCTGTATATGAGATATCCAAATAATTACTAAGTCATCTAGAGATCTTCGAAATTATAAGCCTTAAACACGCAATATTTGATAGAGATATGACTCCTGCCATTTAGATGTCAGCTAAGAATGGATTTCACAAAAATCCTTTGCCATTGGGATTTGTGGCGGTTTTAATAACAGTACGGGGACCGAGGGGAGGCGTGTTGCTACCGGGCGGAAATATTCCTGACAAATTTCAAGTCTACATTTCAAATCCTATTCTATATTACGACCAGCAAAGCAAGCGGTGTCTTTCATGTACTAGCTATCTACTGACCCGTTTTTTTTATACTACGAAGCAAGGAGTGCTTCGTAGTATAACAAGCGGAACGTTCACTTAATACTAAGTGATGCCCCGGCCCGTAACAACGTGGCGCTAGTTAGGATGTTATGCACAACACAAAATTGCGCTCGTCACCTTGAGACACAAGGTGTTAAGCCTCGTTACCCCAGTAATTTCACTAGCTACAGCGCCCTTTAATCCGTATCACAGTAACGTTGCTCACGACTGTTTGACTGCAGAAATAGGCACTCTAGTAGTACTTACATAGACGGTCTCCGGCAATAGAACTATCACTAGTAAATGTATGAGAGATCATATTACGTCCCTACATATGAAATTGCCGTTTTGTATGGGAGGAATATAAAGCAATTTTTTTTTTGTTTTGTTCATTGCGATAGCGCTTCCGATTATTGTACAGTATCCACTTTTCATCGCAAGTAATGATTCGATTTAAAATTCTTTCATTATTGTGTCGGTGGAGCAAAGTAACATCAGCAGTCGACGCGTGTTCGCAAGTTCGATTCACTCAATTCATGAGGTACGCATCGTTTAAGTTTTTTTACTTTACCGACTTGCTTCAAGTGGATTAATACAGTTTTGTCACTTACACCGAAGCCTGTAGCTATCTCTGAAGTGCTTTGTGAAAAATCGGCTTCCACAATAGCCTTTAATTCTTCATTTTCCACTTTGTTCTCCGGCCGTCCACAGGGTTGGTTCTGAAGATCGAAATTTCCAGAACGAAAACGTTGAAACCAAAAACGTACCGTGCTTTCTTTTGCAACACCAGCGCCGTACACATCATTAATCCTTCGAGCTATTTCTGCAGCACTGGTGCCACGGTAAAACTTGTACTCGTAAATGTACCGATATTTCATGTTTTCCATTGTGCGGTAATAAGCGACGCCAAGGAAAAAAATAATGAGGAAAAAACAAATGAATGACTGTTTTCAAAACTCAAACGTAGCAGCTAAATGAATTTATAAATTTGAATTTTGAATTCTTAATCAAAGAGGAGATATTTCAGATCAAAGTAGTCAGTACGACAAAACGATAATTTCATATGTAAGGACCTAATACATGTGATGGTCTATTCTTAGTTGATATCCTTTTGCAGAGGTAATATTTATTAAAATGTAGTTTGCATTAAACAGACGTTGGAGTCGGAGATACAAGATTAGCGAATAAACGTCCACTGCTGGACATAGACCGGGCCATAGATATCGATCAGTCCTGTACGGAAGGGTATTTTTATTATAAATTATTTTCGTTATTATAAGGGGTTACTTTCAAATGACAATTCACATCTCCGGGTCTTTACTAAATAATGTTTTTTTTTTAATAATTAAAATGCCGTTAGCAGTTAACCACGATCCAACCTGGTGTTAAATCGTGGTTGTGTAATGTGGTCTGCGGTGGTGAAGCATATTAACCTAGTAACAGTCTATTCACTGTTCTTAAAAACTTATCTCATATTTGGGTGGAAATGCTGCTGTGGACAAGTTTTTCCACTCGTTTATTGTTTTTATAAAGAACGAGGAATTGAAACTCTTTGTTTACAAACTGGAGATGTTTATAAGATGAGTATGGTGACTTGTCTTACGCCTGGTCATCCGATACTAAATTTATTGTTTACGACTTACAGAATTATTGATGATTTTTAATGCGAAGTATTGATTTATATTTAACTTGATCGTGATCGTTGTACTTTGCGTGCACCGTTTTGTATTATACGCCCGTCGCCGTCGCATTGAATGCAGTTTTTCTTTCCTTCTTTTGTATGGCGCTTGGTGACTAGGTAATGGAAATTTTTCAGTGTATAAGAAGAAAAATAAGTGAAAAAGTGGTCACTTTTAAGTGTTTTAGAAAGCATCAGTTTGCTGTACAACTAGTTTGTACCTTTTTTTATCGAGGGGAAAATATATAGTAGATACTCAGCTTCTGGAGGAAAGATAAGGTTATTTTGGATTGGTACCTACTAAAACCTCCACGGTGGTCATTCCCAGCGCGTTTCTGGGGACCCCAGGATCTCCTATAGTACGCACCGGTGTATTCCTGCACTACCCCTCTACGGGATGTCCTAGCGAAGACAAAACCCATCGCCCTGCAAAATCGCTTTGCTATAACGAAATACAAGATCTGTACGTACTTGTCGTCCACCCCGTGTTCGCTTAGTGGGTGATGAAAACCCACTTTTTCAAAGTTCGTAACCACGAAAATCTTTTCTGTTGCTTTCCACGGCAGGAAGGGCTTAACTTACTCCTATTTTCAATAGCTCGGGGCTACAAGGTTTAGGTGGTAACTACCTTTTTTTTTGTTTTACGTGGGGGAAATGCCTACGCATACTCGTCCTCTCGGGGGCAAGGACGGTTTATGTCGAACTTGCACCGACTAAAACCCTCATGATGTTCCGCCTCGTCGCCTGATGTCAAGGTCACGGGAATGCTTTCGCTCGCAACCGTGACCCTGCCGACGGTAGCCGCTTTCGCAGCCCCACCTCGGGAGGGAGGGATGAACCGTCCCTTTCCAGAGCGCGCCGGAACATGCAGCGCGCCCCTCCTCGGCTTCTTTCAGTCGTCCAGAGGCCATGGGAGCCGCGGGAGAAAACCTCTCCTGGCTCCCCGCAGCGAAGAGATGTTGGGCCCGCCGCTACCCGTTTACGGCCGCAGAGGATAGGGAGAACGGCGCATCGCAATACCGACACTCCTCTTCCCCGGCGGCCCCACCGCCGGTGCGACATCGGTTAGTCGCAGAGGGTACTCCCTCCGCTACTCCACCTCGGCTGCAAGAGGTAGTATGAAAACGCCCCTGCGGCCTCCGGCCGCTCCGGTGAGCTCTAGTTATTCAACCGGTGCTCGAACCTACAGCGGCCGCCTCGGTCGGCCCTTCGCTGCGGGTCCGCCGGGTGGGTTCCACTTCGCTTCACCGTGTGTCGGTCCACGGTTACTAAGCCCCTTCGCCACGACAAGGCTGGAACCCGTTGGAGGAAGTGGTAACTAACTAGAAACAGATTTTTTTAAAAAAAAATGAACTACTATTTAACTTCAGTTTAGACATGATGTTACGAACAGATGTTGAAACAGCAATGCTGTTATGGCTGCTGGTATACAATATCAATATAGTCGTCTCTTTTTTCTACCATCGTTTCACCCTGCACCGTTAATCTATTATTGAACACCTTTTTTTCCCCTCCAAAACATTTTCTTTACGACCGTGTAAAATCGTCCAGACGTGAAATAAGCTGTTCGCAAGTGTCACAATCGATTCGTTACAGATCCGATAGTCTATTCTCAACTACCAGACGCTTGGTGAAAGCTGGCCCCTCAGAAACAGGCTAGACTAGACCTTTACTACAGGAATACAAATTTAAATAACAACATGCTATTTTATACTTGCTGTATGCAAAGTGTATTAGGATCATTATAGGCAAAGTATTAGTGTTAATATGCCCTACCTTGTCCAAAGTAAAATAGAAAGTACAGCAAATTATGTATGTCGAAGGAATTGACATCACTCATAGTCTTCATCACCATTCATAGGTTGTATAGTTTGTGAATTTGTTATAGCCTAAGAAATGTGCGACATGATTATTGTTATATCAAGGACCAAATCATTTAAAATCAAGTAAACAGAGTATTACGTTGGTTATATATGTTAACTAGCTAACACCCCCGCAACTCCCTTAAGGGAAGGAATTTCTTAAATCCATTTTTAGCTGACCTCTAAATGATAAAAGTATATAACTTTAATAATGCAAGTTTTACACTCGGTAGCTTTGAATATTGAGAGAATGACCAATGATGAAAAGATTTAGTCAAAAAAAAATCTCAATGGTGTTGATTATGGGTTACCACCGTCAGTGGCTGTGGGTAGGTACCTGCGTAATACTACCGCTGCACTAGGATATATACAGTAACGCTTAATTTTTAAAGAGACCAGCCTCTAGTGATATTACCGGAGTAACGAATTTGACATATAGTTTCAAAGCGAGCGCAATGTGATGCTGTATGGACTATCTAACTTATGCCAAATTTTTTTAGGCATTTTATATAAACTGTTTTTTCGCCTCGTCGCTTCTTTAAATAAAAAAAAAAAATCGCTAAAAAAACATGTTGCCTGATTCGATAGTTGTATTTTACTGAATTACTACGATTAGGTAAATAAAATGTCACTTTAATATTACCCGTAATGTTTACGACAACGATTATAAACAGATGAAATATTGCTGTCGTTACGATTGCCACTTGACTTCTTGGCAATCGATTAATGCTTCCCCTTTAGGTCAATTAATAAGTTCATTTACGTATTTAATGACTTAATAAATCAAGGGGAATTCCTTTTGCATGTTATATAAATATTCTCGATTTTTTTGTTACAGTTCAATGACCCATAAGTGAACATGTAAATAGATTTATATGTAGCGATGAAATGTTCACCCACTGCCTTTCCACTCTCACTGATACTCTTTGGAAAAATTTAGAGCTTTAATTTTTTTTTGATGATGTACTCGTAGCCATGAAACAGACACAAGATGTTGTTCTTTCCTTTATAGATTCACTAGTTACAATTTCCTTCTAACATAGTAATGTTTGCACACTACTGTTTGGCGGCGAAATAACGTTACAGTGTAGGACATACCTAGACGGTCTCCCGCAACAGGGACTTAGCACCTTAAATTTATAAAATTTTGCTAGAAAAGTTCGATTTGGTACCTGTATTTAATATACAAATATCTATGAAAAAAATCTTACAATATTAGGTGTAATACTAGTCAAATGTTATATGTTAGAAATTTATTTAATGCTTGATCTTTGATTTATTTAAGTTCAAAAACATAAAACGAATTATAAGCAACGATAAGTAACCGTCAAGTTTATAACCATGAAAATAAATATAATTTACTAAAAGTTTAATAGCTTAATTAATTATTTTTCTCGAGTTAGATAAAAATAAATCCAGGCTAAACCGTTTTAGTGTGTGGTATACAGGAAACCTAACAATGGAGTTAATAAAGTTGAGTACGCGTTTTCCTCGACGATTATTCCCTTAAGAAAATTGCTGTAATGATGCAATACAAACACGATATTGTAACATGAACCGGTTTGCTCACTCGTGTCCAGTTTGCGTGGATTAGCACTAGGATACTGTTTAAACAGCCTTATAGGGTAGGGCTTTGCAAAGTATACGCCAATGCCGCTTTGTGAAACTTTCGTGCTTTTGTTTCTCACAAGCTGTAGACTGTTTGTGTAAATAACAAAACAAGACAAATTACCGACGAGGAAGAATCTGTACTGTCTTCCGATTTAAAGGGCGTTGTATCTTGTAAAATGACTGGGTATGGAGACTTAACATCTTAAGTTTTAAGACGGCGAACATAATCTGGCACTATCTGTATGAACCTAACTAGCGCTACGTTGTTACGGGCAGTTGTATCACTTACCATTGCGTGATGCCTTGCCAGTTATAATTTATGTAGTCAGTATAATCAAAAGTGATCCAAAAAGGACGACCGGATCCAACATCCCAATTGATGTCTTGATGACGATCTGATGTCTTTGACGAATTTGAAAGACATTAGCCGTACATGGTACAGACTGGACTTAATACCTAGGTGGGCATTAATATATGATTCATTTAATTTTTAGTGTATGAAGTAATAATGTTTAAAAGATATATTTTTTTTTTAACTTTTTTATTTTTGCGCCTAATGCATATTAGGGGTAAAAATAATATTTAAATAAAATTACAGTACTATAGTTTTTTTTTATATATGGGTAAAGTGTGCGATTAAAAATATCCACACACAAGCAAGAATTTATTTACAATAATAAACTACATAAAAATACAGACTATATAATATATAAGGACCCTAATCTTTTGCCGGTCCGTGACTTTGCGTTTTAGTAATTAATATATTACTACTGACAAAACTTCATTATTAGTTAAATGTTACTAATATTTCAACAAGGCCAGAATACATTATCTGCTAATATATATGCGGTTACTATATACTAGACTACCTGTTTTTATTTTAAAATGCTATATGTAAATTCATTCATAGTCAAGATCAGATTTGTTGCTACGCTGTTCTCGTTATTGGCAGATAAAAAAAAATTTTTACTATACAAACACTACTACATTCTAGGCGTACTGGTTGTACATCAGGTTGTTGGCAGAGACCGTCTAGGTACATACCAGCGCAGCGTCTATATCTGCCGCCAAATAGTACTGTGCAAATACTACTATCTTCCAAGGGCGCTGTATCTAGTAAAATTACTGGGATAATAAAGACAATATCTTGTGAGACAACGGACGCAATGTGGTGTAGTGTATGTGTCTATCCTAGCTGGCGCTACATTGTTATGAACAGGCGTATCACTTACCATCAGGCGAATGCCCATCTCGTCGCTTCTTTGAATAAAAAATACATGGTTTCAATATCAATATGCCGTTAAACAATTAATTATCTTACAAGAATTATAAATACTTCTATTTTTTATTAAAGTTTACTATTAGTATATAGCTTCTCCATCATTATATTACTTTATTAAGTGAAAAAAAAAACAGTACGAAATATGTGGAATGTCTCGCGGGCTCCTTTGATAAGCACGCAAGAACCAACGGCACGCGGATCACGAGTCTGCAGCGCCACGTGACCCCTGAGCACATGTCCATGCGATACCTTTTCGTACACCACACGTTACGCATAACCCACTTTGTCAGCCGAGATTGAAGCCGTTACCGATATTAACATAGCAACGGGCCTCGTCGAAAAACCTGTAAAACTTGTTATATAACACCTTGTTTTTATATATAATCAAACAAGCAAATAACGGTTGCCCTTAACAACATGGCGCCAGCTAAGATAATATACACAGCACGTTGTGTTCGGCGCTTTGAGGCATATTATGTCTGTCTCGTTACCCCAGTAATTTCATTAGGTACAACGCGGTTGAAATCGAAACACAGTAATGATTGCATATAACTGTTTGTGGCAGAAATAGGCGCTGCGCTGGTACCTACCTAGACCATCTCCGCCAACGGTGACCTTTTTTTTGTCGAGGGGGAAATCTTCAAAGGGAACCTGCTAGAGACAGATTATGTAAGATTTGTACCCGCTAAATCCCTCTCGGTGGTCATTCTTAGTGCTCTGCAAAATGCACTGGGATTTTCTACGGAAATCATCGGTGCCTGTCCGCCTCTATGTCACTTCCTGAGGAGTGTTGTAACCCTCTCTAGCGTCCACTTTTGGCTACGGCACGCACGAGACTACCTCGTACTTGTTCATACCGGATTCGTTTAGTGGATAATAAAGGTCCCCATCTTCAAAGCTCACGAATCCAAAAAACTCTTTTAGTCGCCTTCTGCGACAGCCTTACCTTAGTCGAATTCTTTATAACCTCAGTGGTCAACATTCACCTACCAGTGGAATTCGACCAATATTTTCGACCACGCGATACATTACCCACATTACTAATCGATATAGTAAACTCAATACCACGTAAATTTTTTTGGTATGCATGTATCATCCTGATGGTACGTCTTTGTTGTTGGAATCCGTCTTGATAGGAACAAGGACAGCTCCTTCCTATTTATGGTAAACAGTAGTATGCAAACATTACTTTGTTCTAATTCAAAGTCACTGGCTTAACAACTCTTCATACATTATGTCTCAAGGTGACCAGCACTACGATGGTGGATTGTATATCGTATTATTACTATATTATGGGCAGCGTATGACTTACCGTCAGGTAAACGTCCCATTCTGCTTGTTTCGCAAAAAAAAAAACAAATAATACAGACTAGTCCGATTTGTTAATGTTGGAAATACTATAACTTTATACTGGTGGGAAATAGATATGCATGATTTTGTCTCTCTCAAGATTTACTGTTGAATCTTTATGTTTTATCTGTTAGTGTTTTTATGATAATAGATTTTTTTTCCTAGATTTTTAGTGTTAAAAACATATAAACTTTTAGCGCCGTTAAAATGATAGTTTCACACGCGACTACTTGGCTCTGTGGAATAACACCGCCGAGAGTTATTCCTTTGGCGTAGTATATTTTATCATCATTAATAGATTTTTTTAAGTCTTAATGTTATATGATGACAGTATATAAAATTTTTGCATAATTTACTTTTATTACTATAAGAATCTGTGACTCTTCATAAAAATCAACACAAATAGATCATACTCCATCCTGCACTTGTTTGATGTCTTTACTGCTTTTGTCAGTAACATGAATTTTAATTTTTTCTTTTAATAATTCATTGGTAAGGAAGTAGGTTCTAAATATATATATCTCCACTTTTTCAATAATAATAGGACTAACACTTGACTTTATACCTCACATGATGTTGATTTAATGGTAAACAAATACGTAATACATCGCTTGTAAATAAACAAATATTTCTTCTTTAAGTATACAATGTAGCGCTGTCGTCACATTTTATCCTATCTAACAGTGATAAATTACATTTGCTATCGTTTTAAAGTTTTTCAAGTGTAGCGGATTATTTCTGTTTATTCATTGAGTACCGCTGGAGGTCATCATGTCATTGAATATTAAAACACTGATCCGACAATTGTAAGATTTATGTACATATTTATAAAGCTAATGAATGACACAAGGGTCTTCCTAATTAGGCTCTATAGAATAAAAATTAATTTAATCAAATTGTTTATTTACTTTTACATATTGCCTGATATTGTTATTATATCAAAGCATATATTTTAAAACATTTGTTGCGGACGATCTGTCTTATTAGTCGACTTTTACAGTTTCATCAGTGACAGCGATAAATTCATGTTAATTTTTCTTTTTGTATCTTTCATTATATACTTTTTTTTATAATTGTAAGGATAATGATAAAAAAACTATATCTCGTTGAGTTTTTGTTCTCGGAGTCTCTGGGGTGCAAATTTATTTATTTATTTTCCTCTCTCACATCTACTCTTATAAGATAGCCTAATACAGTAGTGTAACATAATAAAATTATTAAATAATAAACATAAATATATTTTTTTAAATTTCTTACATCGTATCTTCTATTAATGGATACAAACAGGCATGCGCTGAGATTTACTGATGGCAGGTCTCTGTTGCTGGAGGCCGTCTAGGTAGGTACCACCGCAGCGCCTATTTCTACAGTCAAACAATACTGTATTCCAGTGTGTGCAAAAAATACTGTATTCCAGTTTGAAGGGTGCTGTAGTTAATGATATTACTATGGTAACAGTAACAACACCTTGTTATGGGCGGGCGTATTACTTACCATCAGTTGAACGTCTCGCTCGTCGCCTCTCTTCATCGAATAAAAAATAAATTCGAGAAGTGTGCTGTTCTTTAGCATCCGGTTAAATGACCACGTCAGGACCAAGGAACTTTATTATTATTAAGACCGTACCTTATACCGTGCTGTCAGCGTGCAATGTCACAGCACTTTAATCGTAACAACCGTAAACTTAAGATTGTTTCTAATGACTTTCATCTCTATAAATAACATCACGCAACCTGCAAAGTTTTTACAGTACTTAGGTCATTAACTATTAATTCTCTATTCTAATCGATTCGAACTTAATCCGATTACAATCACCAATCCGATCAACAAAGCGGAATACGTAACGCGAGGCGCCACTAAAGAACAATTAGTCGTGCAATTAGTCATAGCTTCGTTGAATTATATAACGTTATTCTCCAGCGATATAAAAATACAGATTTTCTTTATCTCCGCATAACAGAAAACGAGTTGTTTATTCTCATTTGTTCGCATATGAAACAAATAATAAATGTATGAGAATATATTTCATGTATTCATAATTAAGGGGTGTAAGCGGTCCCGCAAAATAACTCACGAGATCACTCATCTTGCTAATCAACAAACGAAGCTGTGGCTACCAACATCTCGCATTGGACCAGCGTGGTGGAAAATACTTAAAATAAATATAACGAAAAAATAACATCATCACAATAACACAATCCGTGTTACATATATATACATTTTTTTATTCGCGACGAGACAATCGGGATGTTTACCTGATGGTAAGTGATACGCCCGCCCGTAACAACGTGGCGCTGGTTAGGATGTTATACGCAACACCACATTGCGCTAATCGCCACATAGGATGTACAGTCTCGTTATCCCAGTAATTTCACTAGCTACAGCGCCCTTCAAACCAGAACTCATTAAAGTTTGTACAGTACTGTTTGGCGAGAGAAATTAGGAACTGCGGTAGTACCTACCTAAACAGTCTCTGGCAGAAGACCTACCACCAGTAAAAATATATTTGTATGGTTCGATTCCTAGAGCTCCTTTTTGTGAAGCTAGATTGATGATAGGAATTTTCCGAACCCATCTTACTTAACACCATGTGTAATTGAAATCGGGTTTTAGCCTATTACTGAAAAAGATTGAGATCGTCTAAGTAGAGGTAACACCGCAGCTCTTATTTCTACCGCCCGACAATAGTTTCCAAACATTATTGTGTTCCAGTTTAAAGGGCCTTGTAGCTAGTGAAAATACTGATGTAACTTTATTAAACGCTGACCTTGTCTATATTAAAAAAAACTTAATTTATTGTCTCAACGTAACTAGCGCAATGAGGTGCTGTGTAAATCATCCTAATTGGCACCAATAGTGGGAAATAAATAGAGAAGAGAAGTAAATGTAATTAGAAAACGTAAGAAATGTAAATATAGTCGGAATCATTGAGAAAGAAATAAATAAATAAAATTGTAATAGAATAAGAAATGTGGCGAAGGATGGGAGGATAAGTAAGAGAGAAATAAGAGTAGACGGAACGGAATGATAGAAAATGTGGTAGAGAAAAGAGGAAAGGAATGAAATAATTGTGATGAAAAAAGTGAGAACTGGAATGTAAAAAACCCTGCCCTGCAAAGCAGAGGAATGCTGTTAAAAAAAAAACTGGCGCCACTTTATGAGCAGAATCGTCTTGTCTAATTAAAAAAAAAAGTAAAACCTTCATAATCATTTCTAAATAAGTTCTAATTCAATATTTATAATGTCGTTGTCTATGATTGATAGAGTTAACGCAATATCAATCGTAAGCAACAGTTTCAACGGCTTCCTAACGTTTCAGTGACCTTTTTTTTCTCTATACATTCGCAATGGTCTATCTAGATGTGTGTCACGAATCTCTATTAGCTGTACGTTCTCTTAGTTACAAAATATGTTTTGCAATGTTAAAAAAAACTCACATAGGCTCGACTAACACTGTAATGCGACGCTGTAATCATATCTATAAGAAATAAAAAATATCTATTCGCAACCATTTTTATATGTAACTGTAAATTTCTTACTTTTAAAGGAAATTTTTTAAATTTTCATAAAAAAAAACTGTTAAGTCTTAACAGGAAAATACATTTTGTACCTATTAACAATTTACGTTAAAGTTCTTCAATATTATTAAATTTGTATTAAAGCGATGTTTCACGTGCATCTACATATATATGAGATATCCAGAGCTTCATTGATCATCATAAGATCTCCGAAACTATTAGACAAACACACAAAATTGGGTAAAGATATTGCTTCTGCGATTTAGAGGTCAGCTAAGAAAGGATTTTACAAAATTCCTTCACCAAAACAACTAGGGGGTATTATGGCCAGCAAAGCAGACAGAAAAGAATGAATGAAAGAAGATTAACGAAACAGGTATACAAGGTAAAAATGATTGGAAAAATCGGTGCAGGTCGACCTAGGCGGATATATTTCGATCAAATCGAAGATGTCCTGAAGAAGGGCCGGGTCAAGAGTACTCGCAACCGACGAGCATGCTTGAAGACTCATGAAATTGGAGGAAGCGATAGAGGTGTGCCAGAATCGTAGCAAGTGGAGAGAGGTGGTCTCTGCCTACCCCACTGGAACGAGACGTGATATATGTATGCACAAATATTGTCTCCGTTCTAGTAGGTCTCGCCGTGCGCAACAGTTCAATTATCAAATAATTTTGCGGTCAAAGTAAAACTGTGTGAATTCAACGCCAATTTCCGGCTGTCTAAACGCAAATTGTGAAAGTTTTGTGTTTACTTATAACACTGTTGTTAATCAGTTACGTTTGAATACCCATTTCCAATAATCTTAGGCATCCAAAAGTCTCAGCTGTATTCCAATTTACTTTTGTTATTAAACCAATACTTTATTATAACCCTTCATAAATGAATTTTAGGTAAATGGAATATTTCACATATAACCACTAATAAACAAAACAAATTTAATCAAGAACTATTAACAGTTACCTGGTAATAGGTCTCCGTTGCCGAAGACTAGAGGGTATCTAGAGAGATAAGTACCACCGTAGCGCTAATTTCTGCCGCAAAACAGTGTAGTGTTCCGATTTGAATGGCGCTGTAGCTAGTTTAATGAGACTCAACATCCTATGTTTCAGACAATAAGCGCAATCTGGTGCAGTATATATTATCCTAACTAGCGCCACGACGTTGTGGTCGGACTTAGTATCATTAACCATCAAGTGAACGTCCCGCTCGTCTTGTCGCTTAATTAAATAAAAAAAAAGTTGCTCTATCAATATTGTTCTCCCACTTCTACTGCGAGTTTCTTCTATTATTAAACTTTTACGAGATCAGTTTCTGAGAGTTCCCAACAAAAATACTACAACAATGAAATTTTGGTTAGCGATATTTTCATCTCAAAAGATATTTACATTTCACTTAATATATGCTAAAAGAGTGCACAGTAATCGTATTTAGAAACATGTTCAAAATAAGTGTTTCCTCTTTAATCACCTAGTATATTTTCACCGATAGACGCCCACTGCTGGACATAGGCCTTCTCCAAAGATCCCCACATCAATCGGTCCCGCGTTGCTCGCATGCAGTGGGTTCCCACGATTTTCACCAGACCATCGGTCCACCTCGTGGGAGGCTTCCCAACACTACAGCTATTGACTCATAATAATGATATTTTCACCACTTATGTGCTTCCAACTTAAATAAAATCACCATGATCTTAATCTTATAAACGCAAAAAATAGTTAAATCGGTGTAATATCGCTTAGCTAAATATAGCTTATAGTATGCGACTAGCGTAGTCGTTATATATTTATCAAGTTAATAAAAAGGTATTGCATAAATATTTATAGATTTGAACCCAGAAATGTTTGCACACAGGTAGGTGACGTTCACTGTTTAAGATATCTTGACTTCATATATGATTATTGATTATAGTTATGGTTCAACTTCCTTGTGTTTTGTTGTATCGATTATTTATGGATTAATGCCTTTCATGTCGATTCGCACGAGCGATGAATTTGTTAGTCTCTTTAGGCACTTGTCCAAGGTTCAACTTGGTAAAGGAAAAATTCTGTCTTCTTGCTCGGCAAGTTTTCTGATCCCAATGCAGGCATCGCTCGGCGATTATTAACTTTCTTAGTTCTACTTGTTCAACTATTCATATATCTACTTCTTTCATTCAAAATTCTTGACTCTTCGTAAAGCTGCTGCTAAATTTTTTCATCAAATATTGTTTTCCTCCGGGTCATCCCATTATTCTTAATAGAGTATAGTTTTTTACCTTTGTAATAATATAATATGTATTTCATCTGTCTCACATTACTGGGGTATATTTTATCATCATTACATACATTTATATATCTTTTAAATTTTTACTGATAATCCTTAAACAGGAATATTTAGTAATCGTTAGACGTTTATGAAATTTTTTGCCTATAAACACACTAAAAAACATTCCTGTTATCATAAAAAAATATCACAATGAAGAATTTTGAAGTATTTTCCTTATTATCCTTGCACCATTATACAGCAGCGCCCAATAGGCGCCTACTATTGTGTACAGTATGTTTTTTGATCTATGAAACGATTATACGAGAGAGACGTTAACATTATGGTTTCAGTTTGATACACATAAATTCTCGCCGGTGTAAGACCAATATATTAATTCTCATTACCCCAGTATTTTCACTGGTTACATACAGCGCACTGAAAACCGGAAAAGTAATAATTGCACGCTACTGTCCGGTAACGGAGACCTGCCTCCAATAAAACCGGATGTTCTCAAAAGTTATCCACACCTCTCCGTTTTTGCTTACATCTATAGAATCCCTGCTACCTTCAACAAATTATCCAATCCGAAATCAAAATTCCGGATTGGATCCGGATTATCTACAAATATAATGACTATTGGTACACAATTGTCTCTCAAAAGCCTCATCACCCTAATTTTGTTTGAGCAAAGCCTAAGTGTTATAATATTACAAAACTAAAACTAATTAACAACAATATACGTTACACAACAATATCGGAGTTTTAATAGAGTTCTGAAACTTTCTTAATTATAGTTCATAATTATCGTTGTATCACCGACATAGTGTACCTACGGGCTGCTTTGTTATGGAAATTGTTACATACCCTCTTAATAAATTAAGATCATTTTCTGTCGTTTCAACATCGATGATGATGTTAAGCTAGATGTGCCAATGTTAGATTTCCATTCTGGTGAGAGGGCTGCGAAGCGAACCATGCAAAAGTGATCGATATTAAAAGGGTTGTGGAAGATCTCTTGTCCGGCTTTGGACGTCTGTCTGTTGATTATTTTAGTAAATGTACCGACGAGACGAGCAACAGGTTCTACTGATAGCGAAATGTCTGCCTATAACAATGTGGTGCTAGTTAAGATAACATAAAAAGAACAACATTCTGCTCGTCACCTTGAGACATAAGATGTTAAGCCTCTTTACCCCAGTAACTTTACTAGTTACAAGCGCCATTCAAACCGGCACACTATTGCCTGTTGGTTGCAGTAGGAGCTGCTTTGGTATCTACCTAGACGGCCGCCGGTATAAAGGGATTACCACCAGCAAGATGATAATGATGTAATTATTATTAATTTTTCTTGAGATAGGCGAGTGTTTCATGATGTTTCGTAATATTTATATTAGCTTTTATGACTGTGTTTAGATTGATCAATTGAAAGTTTTTTTTCTTACAACATCAGTCTTATAATGTGATAATTGTCTTCGATTGATTACAACACGCGATCGCAGAGCTTTGTTCATATTTTTAATTCAACGACGCGACATGACCAGCAAATGTTCACCTGATGGTAAATGATACATTGGGATTGCCGCCTTGAGGCATGCGTTGCTTTTAAACTGAAGCAATAACTATTGCAAACTACTGTTTAGCGGTAAGTATTAACGCTGCGGTGATACATTTTTAAATTTTTTTTTCGGTGGTGAAATCCTGCATTGGGTACCCTTCCGCTGTCGGGGCAACAGAAGACTTATGCCGGACTCTTACTGGCTAAAACCCCACGGTTTCTCACTCATCGCATTTGGCCGAAACCACAGGAACGCTTTCGCATACCACCATGGGTCCGACAGCGAGAGGCGTTGGTAAGGCCACATCTCGGGGTGGAGCTACTACTATCCACCCTCTATACAGGTATTAGGCGGAAGTACGCTGCGGTGGTAGCTACATAGACGGTCTCTGAAAACAAAGACCAGTAAAGCTTAACTAATGGAATAATGGTTTATTAAATATTACCCAATTTTTTTTACTTCGCACACATATTCTTGATTATTATAATGAAATTTTGTAGCACAAACTCATACACGAATATGCGATAATCATTATTTATAAAAACTCCTCTGATCTTCATCACAAGTTTGGCGGACAGATTGTCCAAAAGAAAACTGTTCCTTCCATATCTTTCATACGGACACTATTCCTCATACTGGTAAGTTTTCGGTAAACCACACTCAAAATTTCTGCGCTTATCTTTACCTAAAAATTAATTTAGCATCAATTAAGCAATAGTCATAGTATAGTTGTATAGCATTCAAGTAACTTTTGAGATTATTATTTAGGTTTAGGGAGCCAGGATATGCAGTGCTTATTTGCGTGATGGAGCGAATGCCTCTTAGGAAGTAATCACGCGACGTCGACATAAAACATTTAAGGTTTTGATCTATCAGTTTGGTTATAATTTTATTTATATAATTGATAATTACGCGATAAAATGTATTTACTTAATTTCGTTGCCGGATAAATGATATTATGATCGGGTAAACAAACTTTACTATTATGTAGGACTCATTACGTAGGCAGCTAACTGAAATGGACTATGTTAAAGAATCGATAGTAAATAATTTCTATTATTCGATTTACCAAGTTTCACGAAAAAAATTAAATACTTAAGTACTAAGTTAAAATTACTCTTTACTGGTCAATAATTGAGTGACCTATATGATAGTTAAAATTACTTCTTATACAAATAAGAATGATTAGATTATAGATTTACATTGATGGAAATGAATACTGCCGCATTACTAAAAGTAGTAAATTAAATTTATCGAACGACAGTAGTAATTTAAAGGCTTCTTTGTTTTCAACAAAGGTCACCTCGATTGATTTTCACGATTTTCTACTTTCAGACAAAGCGTCGGGAGCCGTGTAAGGTTCAAGGTGAATCGATATTTGTCATCCGATTGCCAGTTTGTGTTCATTGTTCATTATATGAATATTTATGGGTTTATGATAATCGTTGTTTATTTACGTATCTAGTTAACTACGTCCTAACACTTACGTTAATATAATTACTATGGATCTAAAATAGTGATAATAGTTCAATAATGCACCTTAACCAAATGTTAAGTATTTACTGGTGGTAGGTCTTAATTGACGAGACCGTCTAGGTAGGCATCGCATCGCCTATTTCTGTCATAAACAGTAGTTTGCATAATACACTGTTTCCGGTTCGACTGGCGTCAGTATTTATGAAATTACTGTTATAACGAGACGTAACATCTTACGCCTGTAAGTAACGAGGATAATGTAGTACAATGCTTGCTAACCATTGTTATGGGCAAGTGTATTTCTCATCACCATGTTTATTAGGCCATAGACAGCGGGTCTGGGAACCCACTATGATATGAGCTAAGTTTAAAAATTATTCGCGAGCGATGTATATCAACAGAGAATAAAGGATCAGGCTCACACGTATCACCAATTCGTCGAAAAAACAAAAACAATCCACGAACACTTTCCTATGAGTCATTTGTTAAGAATCTTTCTTATATAAATAACGCTGTCACCATTTTTGTTTTGAAAAATTTCGCAGATTATCACCATCAAAGAAACACGTTATGAATCCAGTAATATATTTTAAAAGCATTAAACAACTTACATGTAATAAAAATATCTAATAATAATACATAAACTTAAATGTCAATAAAGCTATTATAATGTTAGTTAACCAAAATTTATTGAAAGTATCTACAATTGTATTCATCGGAGGTTCATCACAAATATTATTAGCGTTTTAAATACATAAAAAAATTTAAAAAAAAATTGCTTCTGGTGGATCTTTGTTGACAGAAACCGTCTAGGTAGGTACCACAACAGTGCCTATTTCTGCCGCCAAACATTGGCGAATGTTGTGTTCTAGATTGAAAGGTACTGTAGCTAGTGTAATAAATGGGGTAATTAGACTCAACATCTTATGTTTCAGGTAACAATGTCATGCAGTATATATCATCCTAATTAGCACCGCGTTGTTATGCGCAGGCGTATTACTTACCATCACTTGAACGTCCCGCTCGTCTAGTCGTTTAATTGAACAAAAAAAAAGTTGGATGCAAGATTTATCTTGACCCACTTTTCGTTGAATACTTAACTGTTGATCTTTTTAATTATTAACTGAAGGCAAGTTAAACTGTATGGGGCTGATAATACATTTCACCTTCGCACTAAGACTTCCTTTGAGTCTTCCTTTATGAGTCATTTATTCATACAATCTATTTACAAATAGGAAAAAAAAGTAAATGTGTATCATGTGCCCGTTGCTGGAGGCCTATGTAAAGCAGTGGACGTCTGTCAGCTGATGATGATGATGTGCACGTTAAGAGTACAGTCCATTATAAGTTTTGTCATAATTAATGATAAAAATAAATTTTATGCACAATTTGTTTAACAAATATTTTAATGAAATTTAAACCCCCGTGCCGTTCCCATAAATATAACCTTCAAAATATATTCTGGCGCATATGTTGTACAGATTAATTATGATACTGTTTTAATTACAATAGTGTTATTTCTGAAGAAGCATAATGTTGCGAAACAGCGTGGGACTACGATTATAATAATATCTAATTATATTGAAATTTTAATACAAAGACAACAGGTCGTAAAAACTGAGTTCAAGGTCTCTACTCACGCTCACCGTACCCGCAAAGATCGTGATAATTGATAATTATATCAAAGTATCGCATAGTTTTGAAACTCACGAAAAAAAATTGTTAGTTTTATCCTTTTTTTTTAATATTTTTCTTAATAATAACAAGATTATTTCGTCGATTATTCTATACAAATGATCAAAGAGATCATACTGTCAAAATTTCTTTAGCGCCGACTCATAGTTTAGTTATTAAGTACTCGCTGATTATTTTTTCGTTTTTTCTTTAATGTAACAGGATTTAATACTTATTTTGTAAATGAACTTAATGTATTAAAATATCTATGAATAATTAGAGTGAAAGTCCCCACAAAATAGGTTCAACCGTTTCAGACAACCAATAGATATGCTGAAAGACCTTTTGAAATTAAATTAAAAGCTATAATTGGTAAAAATACCAGGTACATCAATTTTATATCTATAATAATAAAAACTGGGCTCTTTGGCAAATTGAATAAAGTACAAAAAAAATGTTAACTAGAAATAAACATTTATTATATATGTGGGCAAATCTAACTGTAGTGAATGTAATCAGATGAGCACATTGGTTAATGGTAGAGGGAAATGATTTAGGTATTCTGAAATGGGCCACCGACAAATGTAGACTGTATAACTTCCTGAATTATTTGAATTTATCCGATTATTTACTTCAATGTAGTTCACAGAGGGTGTTTCCTTCAAATAAAATACTGAGACGTGTCACAGAATAATTATAATGTTTATTTTTAAACTTAACAAATCTAGTTTCTGATTATTTACACAATACTACACTGTATTCTGATTGTATAAATCTAACACCACTGACTTTTATTAGACAATATTATAAGTCCTGACTGCGATTACTTTAACTGAAATATCTGACTGGGTGCGGCTCGCTAGTCTGAAGCTATACGTTGTTAATGTTCTGACGATTGACCTTGAAGTGGCAGCGCCTCCTGGTACACCAGGCTCCGGGGTAGGGTATTCCTGTGCCTACCTCACTGGACAAGCGTATACGCATAACCCTACTGCATAAGGATCTCGATAATCTGAACTATTTACATTTTTAAATAGTAGAATAATAATAATGTCTGTAACATTAAATATTATGGTTACTGATGGTAGAACTCTGCTGCTGGAGACTCTCTAGGTAAGTACCACCGTAACTTCTATTGCAGTCAACAAATAGTAGTGTGCAAACATTAGCATGTTCCAGATTGAAGCCGGATATGTCGCAAGGCGACGAGAACAATGTGATGCTGTGAATACCATCTTAACTAGCGCCATGTTGTTATGGGCAGGCGTATCACTTATCATTAGGCTATTCTTCCGTTCATCTAGTCGCTTCGTTGAAATAAAAAAAAAAGATATGATGATAAAAAATCTACGATGTTGCTAATTTAACATTAAACGTTGTTAAAAATTAAATTCCTTTACATACCTTTTTTACATGTATATAACTATATAGTTAAATCTACTATATAACAATTAGATGAAATCCCGGGGTCCCGCACAAAAACTCACGGGACCCAAGCTAACCTTACCTGCTCGCGGTGCACCCTGCTAATCAACAAACGAGACGCTGGCTCCCACCAACTCGCATTGAGCCAGCGTGATTGAAAGTGGCCCAAAACCCTCCTTACGAAACCCTACAAACGACGGCCCCTCGTGCCCGGTGATGCGGGCAGCACGATGTGGGGATCTTTGGAGGAGGTCTATGTCCAACAGTGGTCGTCTATAGACTGATGATGGTGGTGGTAAGACGATCGGTGAAAGTTGCCTACATTGTACTCCGTCATAAAATGAGGAAGTGCAACAAAAGCGAAATGTAAATCGACTTAACACAAAAGGGCTTCGAGGATAAACATCCTTTATTAGTTAATTCGCTGCTGTCACAAAGAGAAACATACTTATTCATCACCCGTTTAAAAGTGATATTGTATTATAAATAGTTGAACCCTATTGTTTTAAACTAGTCGCTTTCACATATGAATCATTGAGAGAGAAATGTTCTTGCAATAGATGTTTTTTTGGCGCATGGAACGTCCGGTATAACATGAGCTCTGTGACCTTTCGCCTATGCGGATATTACGGAGTGTAGATATAATATTGATCTACGCTGCAGGTTATTGCATACTCTATATTGCAAGTGTATATAGTCATACTTTATTTAAGTTTTAAATATAGTATAATGTTCCGTGGACCGACGGTCTGATGAAGGTCGCGGAAAGCCGCAGCACATGACTGATCGCTGTGGAGATTTTAGGTAGGCCTATGCCCAACAGTGGACGTTTACTGATTTCTTACCTGCATAGCCATTTTACTACCGTCATATTGTAAATGTGCAAAATAACAGCATTGAAGTCTTCAGGCTGTCAACATTTGAGATCCAGAATATTCATGACGAACACGCTTTACTATCTTAGGTCTCATTGTCGCTTAGTATCATAAACGTATCATTGATGGTTTAGGTTTCTGTTGCCGGAAACAGTCTAGATAGTTACCACCGCAGTGCCTATTTCTATCACCAAACAGTAGGTATGCAAACATTAAGTGTTCCGGTTTCAAGTTATTTTAATTACTGGGGTAACGAGACAATATCTTATGTATCAAGGCGATGAGCATAATGTCGTACTGTGTACACCATTCTAACTACCGTCACGTAATGGACGGGCGTATCACTTAACATCAAGTGTACATCCGGCTCGTCTCGTTGCTTTGTAGAATTGAAAAAAAAAAAATGTAGAATATAGATGAGTTGTTATGTTATCCGAAAAAAGGCGATGATAATATTTTTTTTAATATAATAACATTATATCAGATTAATTGTACTTCTGTAACTATGAGTTTATATTATCAATTTATTGTTAAAAATATTTTAACGGTTATCAATCTTAGCAACGCTACTGTGCTATGAACAATTAAATACATTAATCATCGGAGGACCCATTTACGTTGGACATGTTCGTAGTTAATACGAGCTAAACAATTATTCATCTCAGGCATGCGTAGAAAGTACATTGTGTGCGTACCGATAACTGAATAATTATCGTGTATTGTTTTTATGATATCATCATCATTTGACGACAGACGTGCACAGCTGGACATGAACCACCTCCAAAGATTCCCATATCGATAGTGATACATTTGGGGGATTTGGGCCATTTGCCACCACGCTGGCCAAATGTGGAATTGTGGCAGCCAGAGCCTCGTTTGTTGATTAGCAGGCAGCACCACGAGCAAGTGGAGTCGGCTTGAGTCCCGTGAGTTGTCGTGCGGGAACCCTTACACCGGACACGACATACAACGCTATATATTTTTATTACATGTATCAAATGAGTCGTATCGCTTAAAACGATTTCAGATAAGTTTTCGGATGTACAGAAATTATAAGGGAATAAGACGGGACGTAAAAGGAAGATTTATGAAGAATATAAATAAATAAATAAGAATAAAATATTAAAGTAATTAAAGAAAATTTTAATAACGTCCTGTAAGAAATATCTATTTCCCTCCCATCGCTGCTTCTAGTATCTTTCTCTCTTATAGTAGTCACTGTAGTACATTTATCTCTTTGTAATAAATTTCTCATGATGTGATCTTTGGTCTACGTGGCACAATGACTAACCGCATGTGTATGTGCCGCCATATCAATCAGACTTGTTGTTTCGGCTGTTAACATAGAGCCAGAGTATATCCTGGGTGATACCGCTTCACCATCCACAACTTCATTGTCACCAAACCATATTAATCTGTGTACAAGTGTTCATCGTCATCATGATCAGATTGCGAAAAAACTAATCCTGTCCTCAACTATTCTTTTTAGAGATATATACTCTCTTTGAGCCTTTAAGCCATTATAAATAGAAGGAAAGGTTTTTGTTTTGTTTAATTATTTTTTTTTTACAATTTGTTTGAAAGCAATGGTTTTTCAATTAAACAGGCGGTAAACTAGCAGTGTATTTGTTCATTTTTATAGACACAGAAGTTTCGTGACAAAAAAAGCGAGAGTATCATTACAAAGTTGCCTCGTACACTTGCTTATTACGTTACCGACCACGACGACAATACAAATCCATCGATTCGTCTTGTCGCATTCGTTGTGTAACGTTGTCGACTGTACCTTTGTGGGTCGACTTAGTTAATGCCAAAATATCAAATGAACCAACTTTTACATTGTTACCAACATTATAATTACAAACGGAATTTATTATTAAATTTATTGATTTATTTACTATAAAATAACAAACAACACATTCCATTGTCTGATGAATGATTGTATGGGCATAGGATTTGGGACAAATGAATAAATGACGCAGTGAATAATCTATGTAACGATGCATTGTCATCATCATCAGCCTGTAGACGCTTGCTACCGCACATAGGTCTCCTAAAGATCTCCGTTCCAATCGGTCCCACAACGCCCGCATGCCTTAATTCCTTATTGTCGCAGGTCTTCCAGAATTACATCTACTGATACGCGGCCGCCACTCCAGGGCCTTTGACTACTATTAGTTATAAGTAATTGTTAGTAACTAAACCGGAAACCGCTCCTATTGGCAATTCTGTGGGTCTTTTTTTTATATATATAAAAAACTTCCCCCCAGTTATGTCAGGCTAAGGCCCTCTTTTCTTTTCTCTTTATTTGTTTATCATTTTCTTATCCTATTCCGCCTTGTCTTCTATCGGTCCTCTTTCTATCATACATTTTTACGCAAACTTCCTTTCTCCTATCTTCCTCCATTCTATTTCCTTGTTTTATCCGTCTTCTTAAATAAAAACAACACACTTCTATATTTTCTTCTGTTTACATTTTTCCTGTTTTATTTTCTTATCTTTTACTGCTGTGTCTTGTTTTTATTTATAACTCCCTCTATTACCTCTCTACAGAATTTTAGGAATGTGAACCGACTATTGGAATCACCCATCAGGGAGGCAATGCTACCTGCGTTCGGGAAAAATATCCGGGTTGTTGTCGCCATCGTGCCGTCCACATACCCGCCTGTTCCACTCGTCAAGCGTTCTCAGCCTTAGCTGTCGCTTAACGAATGAGTCAGGACACCCTTCGTATACCGGTCTCCTTTTGTTATTCAGGGATGCATCCTTGGTCAGCTGGTCCGCCCTTTCGTTGCCCTCCGTCCATGCGTGCGCTCTTACTTAATATATTCTTACATCCGTCCCTTTCTCTCTCGCTCTCTTTACATCTCTTTCACTCTTAACGCTAAGGGGTGGAAGGTGTCATGTGTTTGGACGCATCTAGGGAGGACCTTGAGTCGCTCAGAACAGCATACGACTGGCACGGCTCTCTGGCCGCGTACCCTGTCGCCTCTACTAAGTCCACCAGCTCTGCTTGGTATACACTGCAGTAATTTGAGGTTTTTGTTTGTTATCTGGTGCTGCCGTCGGTTTATATGGCTGAGTCGGCAGCCGAGGTCGAAAGTTGGACTTCCTCCGCACCATCCTCCAGGCAGAAGAACTCCACATCGACCTGTTTAGACGGGTGTGGTAGTCTCAAGTCTCTCTGTGGGTAGGCGGTAACAGCCTGTTACCACAGTATTTTTCTTGAGTTACCACACTTTGGCTGACTGTTGAAAGAAGCACTATCCGTGAAGTAAGTATAATTGATGTATATACCTGAAGTGTATCGAATACCTAGATGTGAGTATATACCGTTAAAAATATCTGTTGTTCCCATTACTGCTTAACAATCGTTGACCTAGTTGAATGATTACCAGTAATTGTCGCTACACATACCTTCCATAAGTTAAGTAGTAACTTTGTTTAATTATCACTATCATTGAATATATTTTTTTATTCAACGAACGGGACGTTCACCTGATAGTAAGTGATACGCTTGTCCATACCAGCGTGGTGCTATTTAGGTTGGTATGTACAGTTACCCCAATAATTGTATCAGCTATAACTCTTTCCAAATCAGAACACAGTAATATTTGCATACTACTGTTTGGCGGAAGAAATAGGCTTTGCGGTGGTACCTGACGAGACGGTGTCCGGCATCAGAGACCTACCACCGGTAAAGTATATAAAATAGTAATAAAAAACAATATTTATGATTTAATAAACAACTCGGGCGAAGTCATTTGTTATTTGTTAGTGGGTGTTCTTGGCGTTCCGTGCGCGAGAACTATGTCCAGCAGTGAACATATAAACCAAAAATAACCAACACACGTACATAACACTACGCATCAGAGCAACGCATCTGCCTTAAAGATTGGCAACGAACTGCACATCACTACAGGCGTTATCGTTTGGAGAGCGCGCGAAAGTCGAACGAGAGGAAGTCGGCCACTGGGTGAGCAGAATTCGTGTCGTGTCGGGTTATAGTACGCGTTACCATTACCCACTTTATTAATTCGTCTCTAATGCATGGTACATGGTAACTCGATAGTGGGGTTCAATGAAAGGAAACACAGGCGTCTCTCTCTTCTCCATGTGTTTCGTAAGTTTCACAAGAGCCTGATGACGCATGCATTCACCTCGACCTTTTCGAAAGAAAATTCCTAAATTCATTAGATTAATTTTCAAATAGAGTATCTCGATAATAAGAAATACTGTCTGCTGCCCTCATGGAAGTCAATATAACCTTAACGCTGTTCGTTCGTTTGCAGGTTATAATATAACTTGTAGCTAAAGCACCTGGAAATGGAAATTCCAAAGATGTCATCTGCACGCTTTCTTATATATAACTATGTTATATAGGCATCGGTAGCTCAACTCGTCTTATTAAATATGAAAAGAAATTGTTTGACGAAATGGTCTTAAAAAATACATAAATATGCATATCATCATTTACGACTGGATGGTGGCAGACGTACAGGCGAAAAAAAAAACCAGTCATTAGCAATAGCCCGTCATTTGTTTAATCAAACATTACATGCACGCCAGGGTAGAGACGTCATTCGCGACAATCGGATTTGTGTGATGCAACCGCAGCGTTGGTTAGAAAGTCTTGAAGCAGTTGGCGTATAGACCGAGCTGCAATTCCATCATGCGTAATTACCAATTTTGATGACGCTAATGCATACAGAACTCTTAACCTCACTTCATATCTATATACATAAATAAACAGCTTATCTCTCTTAGATATCAGATGTTATCTATTTACCATAGTAAATTCAATAGCATAATACTTGTGGTAGGTCTCTGTTGCGGGAGACCTTCAAGATAAGTACCACTGCAGCTCCTATTTTCGCCTCCAAACAGTAGTGAGCAGACATTACTGTATTAAAAATTTAAAGGCTACAATTATTCAACGCTGCAGATAATTCATCACTTAATAAGGTAATGAACGAATTAAGCTCCGGCAACGGGATCGAGATCAGGTTGCTCGCGTAATATGAAATCAAAGGTAGTACCGGCTGACCACTTGACCTATCACGTCTTCGTATGTTGCTTATTATAGAAATGCTAGTTACCCAATCATGAACAAAAAGTTATGACTTCGCATAAATCTGACTTACGACATTTAGATGGTAATCTAAATATACCCTGGAGTCAAATTTATTAAAATATTTGGGTCCAAATTTTTCAGTATCCATGTATTTTCGCCGACCGTAACTGGTCAATGTAGCTTAAAATTAGAAAATCGGTGCTGTTGGGGATTTTATAAAACAATTCCTGGGATGGGCTTTCATAGTTATAGCCATAGAGTGGTCGCGGTTTTCTTCCGGACGATGATCCCGTGACCACTCTAAAATTTGGGGACGATCATCTATGGGGGTTTTAGTGGGTACAAATCTCGACATAAGCCTTACTTTCCTCCAAAAGACAGGTTGGAACCTTAGCAAAGATTTGTTTTACGGAGAATGTAGAAAAAAAAATTTTGATTTAATGATTTAAAAATTCATTACAATGTGTAATCCAGCTTTTCACACATAATACGTTGACAGTCATTGCAAAACGTCCAGATTTATCTCGGTATATACTTTTTACAGAAGAACAATGATTAAAAACAAACTCATAGGCACTGAGAGTCGCCGAGAGCGATGGAAAGCTACGCTTGGCGATTCTTTGATGGATAAGATTCTAAATGAAATAATCCGCCAGAGAACCAATGTTACTGATGTCGCCCTTCGAGCGTGTAAGCTAAAGTGGCAATGGGCTGATGACGTCTGGCGCAGAAGTGACTATCGTTGGAGTGGACGCGTCTTAGAGTGGAGACAAATATAGTACGAGACGTCCACTGACCAGATGGAGTAATGATCTGCGCAAAGCGACTGGCAGCAACATTATCCGCATAGCTGAAGATCAGACTAAATAGGGTTCTTTGGGAAAGGACTATTTTCGGCAGTCGACTGCCGTAAGCTGTTTATGATGATGATTCCATAATGAGCTGAAATTATTATAATGGTATTAACATATTATTACGTGATTCTCACTGAATATTCCAAAAAAGAGTAAGAATATTTAAAGCATCTACAATGATTTCTCTCGATTAGCACTATTAAAAAAAAAAAAACTTTTTTTTTATGCTATTGACATTATAATATTATAGACGTTTCCAAAGGTGCTCTTGCTTTTGTTTGTTCACATTTTCCACATTAGCTGAAATACCTGGCATCTTTGTTAACTTCTACAAACGTATGAGGTTATTTATTTTAGTGTTGCTGAACTTTCTAACCAAGGCTTTCGCGTTGTGCCAAGGAATTTCCTGTAAAATAGTGCTTTGATATTATATTAAAGAATATGAGACTCGTTAGCGGAACAGGAACTTGTTTCGATGTGTACGAGGCGGTGTCAAGTTGCGGTTTTCACTATTATACAAGCAATGCGCCTGACGATTTTTACATAGTGATAATGCATTTTAGTAACTTGACTCGTTTCATTTTAAACTGACGAAAATTGTTTGAATATATATGAATCCTTTACCGTAAATATATGATGTTAGATAATTATAAATACTATAATAGTGGTTGAGTATTAACAAATATTGACTTAGAAAATTAAATCTTTTATTAATGTAATAAGATTGCTTCGGAACCAATATCAAGTTTATATACACGAACATTTATATGATATAGTTCTAGTTTACTAATGCAAATATATCGATAAAAAGATTGTGGCAACTAAAAAAAATTGCTATTTTTAAAACGCAAAATTTAGACGTTTTTTTTTACAACATTACGTCGTATAAATATTTCGGTGAAAAAAACTTTGTGGACTAATAATCAAACCGCACTCTGCTAGCGTGATGGATAAATGGTCTTAACGTTCATTGTGAGAAGGCCTCTAATCCCAGTAGTGGGTACTTTTAAGAAACCGTTTAAGTATAAATATTTAGTCGTGGACTCATTAGTTTCTTCTGGATATATTCAAACCTACCGTATCGTCTTAATTATGAATATCAAAATTCGTTTAGGGTAGTTGTTTATTATCATTGTTTTATATGAATAGAAGGTATAGAAATATCGTGCAATAACACAATTTCATAAATTCATCTATATTCATAGAAATGAACTGAAGGTTGCTGAATTGAAGCAACTTACAAAGATCGCTGGGAATCGTTGCCATCAGACCGGATGGTCTGGAAATCGATTGTAGACGCTTATGTGCAGCGGTCAACCAAAATAGGCCGAATGACGGTGATGAAATAAATTCATTGCACTTGTATACATTAAAGGTGGTAGGTGTTTGTTTCTGGAGAATGTTTACTTTTCTGCTACCAAACAGCAGTAGGCAAACATTTGTGTTCTAGTTTGAAGGGCGATGTAGCAAGTGTAATTACGGAAGTAACGAGACTTAACATCTTATGTCTCAAGGCGACAAGCTCAATGTGGTACTATGTTCATCCAAACTATCGTTACGTTGAACGGTAGGCGTACTTACCATCTAGTGAACGTCACGCTTGTCTCGTAGGACTGTCGTATAAAAAGAAAACAACAATTAACGGATATTTCTAAACACTCCACTCCATTTGCTTATTGATTAGGGATAACTTGTACTCAACGCCAATTACAAGTCCCCGTATAATTGATTAGACATTTGAAACGAATACCTGTTATAATTATAACATTCAATGATTATACTAAGTAGCAAAAATACGTAATTTTTTATCTAGAAAATTGCTATTAAAAAGATAACGTTTAGTACCCAAAGTGATAACATTGACGTCAGTATGGATTGTTTTGTCCTCTAATTGAATAATGATATGGTTAATTTATTATGTAGACGCAATAAGAAAATCTAAATTAACAGGTAAAAAATCATGCACACGTTTTTATCCCTAAAGTTAGTTTATCAATTTTTTTTTATCACTACTCTCATGAAAATTTAAACGTTGTCATGCATAAACAAAAATAATGTATGATACCCTCCCATTATACATATTTGCTTTTGTTAAACTTAATGTAAAAATCATTGAGATTTTGTTTATATTATAATAAATGACGAAAAGGTGTGTGATAATAATTTTATTAAAATTTTTTATAAGCATGGTAATAGTTATTTAGCGGAAATTAAAAAAAGTTGTTATTTTTCCGCGGCCGTGTGTATTCAAAGTACGTATCATAGCTGGAGCACGCCTCTTGTCGGGGGTGACCTAGGGCGTCTAATTCCACTGCTAGGCAGTCGTTTGCTAATGATACTGTATTCAAGCTTGAAGGACACTGCAGCAATAACAACTGCAAAACCATGACGTGTTATTTTATACTAATCTGAACATTTCCTCTTACATCCAGGAAGACTTCGCTTTGTTATTGCATGTATAATTATCGCGATTAAAACAGTCTAATTGCTTCTTTATTTTATATTACATCATCAGCCAATAGACGTCCCAATGTTGGACATAAGCGTTTCCCAAATATCTCCGCATACAGTCAGCATGATCTCCGGTACCGCAGGGCACTAGGGGCTGTGGTATGTAGGGGTTCGTATGGCGAGATTTGGGCTATTTCCTATCACGCTGTACCAATGCGGGTTGGCGGGAGCCAGAGCCACGTCTGTTGATTAGCAGACTGCACCACGAGCAAGTGAGTTTGACCTAGGTTCCCGTGAGTTCTTGTGCCGGAGCAATTACACCCCTTTTTATAATACTATGGACTTAAAAATGTTAAAACTCGTAAGGGCGAATGTTTGTATATTACGCGATCCAGAACTTTCGTTTCAATCTAGAATATTTCCTATTTCATAACTACAGCGAGTCCGATAAAGATGTCGTAACCTAAGTACGGGGCTTATATTGTTACGTCTTAATATATATATGTACGCAGTGTTAAGGTAATTAAAAAACACTTTCTTTTTGTTAAAGAGAAAACTACCTAATGCACTGGTAATTTATTTTATACGATATCATTACATCTAATTTATTATGCCATTTGAAATATAACGATAAACTTGTTACACTACTAATATAAATATTTTTGGATAATTTAGTGTAACAACATATCTATTAAAACATAATACACATAGTCGGAACAATTATTTTCTTGTTAAAGCTAAGAAATATTCTGCTTCTATTTATTTATTTAAAAACACAAAAACATTTACAGAACATAGTACATACATATGTTGGTAACTGCAGTAGTCAATTGAATGACTGTATCGCAGTTAGCAACGCTTACTTCCGGACGTACACACAAAATAAATTTTCTTTATCAGTACGGTACTTGTATAGATTAAAGATTAACTATTTTATTAATATCTATGGTGATAAGTAATTTTCATACATTTGATAACAGTTTCATATTATTGGAATTTTTGGAATTTTTATGTATCATTACTGAGCTTTTGCGTTAGTGTATCTAGTGAATACAGGAAGCGCTTTGATCTAATAGTCTGAAATATAAACGACGTCTATTATCTCATAAATCGAGCCGCGGGTTGCTTCACGCTGCACCGGTGTTGGAAAGGCAAATGCCTAATTGCATAACGGCTTGTGTAACAGAACGGTGAAAGAACCTTCCCACCACCCGCCGCCGACGGCATCAAACGTCGAAGCGCCAGTCCTCACCGCGCGCGACAGCGGGACTGCCGTCTGACGCACCTTCATCACGATTCTGCAACGGTAGCTTGTGTTTGTGACAGGATTTTGTGCTTTGTGCGTCCTTAGCGAAAACCAGCATTCACCACGTTCAACATCCATATGTACTTATAAAACTTTTGTATGCATTTCCGCTCACTTTACCACATACATGTAACCACGGCCCATAAAATTAGAAAGCCAGACTTGCACATTTGTTTATTTACGTACGTACTTCCTTAATGTTGGTAAATAGCACACGATTGCAAATTAATATATATATATATATATAGTATACTTATTTTTTTAATTGTAAGTAACGACAAGACGAGCGAGACGTTCACCTGATCCAATGCGGGCTGATGGTAAGTGACATGCCTGAAAATAACAACGTGGCGCTAGTTAGAATAATATACATAGCACCACATTATGCTCGTCGCCTTGTACCTTTACCCCAATAATTACACTAGTGACAACGCCCTTCAAACCGGTACAATGTAATTCTGGCACACTTGCATATCAAAAGAAAGAAGCGCTGTAGTGATACCTATCTAAGACGGTCTGCGGCAAGAAAGACCTACCACCAGTAGTTTTTTTACATAAAACAGATAGTCGCAGGTTTTATTAATATATATTAAATAATTAATATAGGTATTATACTTTTACCCAATACATAAAGTGAATTTATATAAAAAAACGTCGATACGTATGAAGTAATGAATGCAAGGTGGGTTTGTTCCGTCTGACTGGCAACCCGCCGCCGTTGCACTTTCACGCAAGCCTTAATATACATTTTATTATCGTCGAATGGAAACAACATCGATAGTTTATTAGTTTTTATATTTATATATGTCCGTTTTATTATTATCAAATTTGACATTTCGTTGGTTTACTTAATCAAAAGACAGTACGATCACAAATAAGATAAATATCCTAACAACAAAGTCAGTTCTTCTCGGAGGAGAGCAAGTTCAACTTTAGTATAAACGATTATAGAATTATATTAAATTACTAAGTACATATTAATAAAAAATAATAAGCTTATTCTATTTATAACTTAAATAAAACGTTGTTTATATTGAAAACAATACTTTTTTTATAAGGTAAGAATATATCAGTATATATATCATATATCGAATATTACTAATAAATAAGTTTTAACCTTCAAACACCCACAGCTTTATACTTTAAGGTATGTCTAGCGAATTTAAGTTAAGGTCGTAGGCTTCGATCCTACATTTTAAATGAAGTATCGTTTTATATGAAATGCCTAGATAGCCCAACTTTTCATATACGTTATTACGATAAATAATATACACTTAAAAATGCCTATATTACTACTATTATCTTGTACTACTAGTATCTTGTAATACTAGTAAAACTTGATGCGTATATCAGAAAGACCATTATCTATTACTTCACTAATTAATAACCTCAATCAAACGCTTAAAAAGATTACTTAACATCGGATGAACTCATTTGTTTGGCCATTTACGTCATATTACATCATTATCAGCCGGTAGACGTCCACTGCTGTACAAAGGCCTCCTTTAAAGATCACTACGTGGATTGGTCCTGAATTGCCTGCATCCAGCATCAACCCGCGATGTTACAGTCAGCATAGCCTCCGGTACTGCCGGGGACTAGGGGCCGACATTCGTAGGGGTTCATATGGGAGATTTGGACCATTTCCCACCACGCTGTTCCAATGCGGGTTGGAGGGAGCCACAGCCTCGTTTGTTTATTAGCTGAGTTCACCACGAGCAGGTGAGGTTGGCTTGGGTTCCGTGAGTTGTTATTACAATACTGAATAATTTTAGATATGATACCCTCTGTAGTAATTACAGAAGTAAACAAGGCATACTCCCTTGTACTTTAAATGACGACAACAATATGGTTTTCTTTCATGGATCTGACGACTTCTCGCGATCCTCACTATATTGTCGGCCCACATTGTAGACCTACTAACAATGTCTATATGTTTTTAAAATGTTTACACGGAACTGTATGTAATTGAAAACATGATAAGAAGGATGATAAACGGACAAACCCATTAAGTTTCTTGTCAGTTATCAGAGTAACAAACTTTTCAAACTGATTTTAATATTAAATGAATTTCAGTCCCTCCGTCGATGTGGCCTGCTCATCATCATTGCCGTCTTTTTTTCTTTCTTCAAACAAATAGTGAGACAACCGAAACATTCACCTGGTGGTAAGTGATACGCGTGCACACAACATCGTGGCGCTAGTAAAATTTATATACACAGTACGACATTGTGCTCGTCGCCTTGAGACAAGATGTTAAGTTTCGTTACCCCAGTAATTTCACTACCTACAGCGCCCATCAAACCGGAACACAATAATGTTTGCACACTACAATTTGGCGGCAGAAATAAGAGCTGCGGTGGTACCTACCTAGACGGTCTCTTAAAACATAGCTATATATATATATATATATATATAGATTATTTTTTTTGTTCGTCAATCACGTGAAAACTAGTGAACGAATCGACACGGGAACATGAGCATTCGACGTGGAATGATTTGTAGATGGATATATGTTATTTATTTACTGAGTTTCATAGATTCTTGATCATTTTCTCAGATTCATTCAGATCTCTAACTTTTGTTAACATTTTCATTTCGTAGTTTTTATGCGGTTGCGGTCGCTCTCATAAAATATTTCAGACAAAATTCAAGTCTAATTTTATATTACGGCCATTAAAGCGGACTATGAACAGCTAGTGTTTCCATACACGTGTATTGTTTATTTGAATATCATCATCAGCTGATAGTCGTTCACCGCTGGACATAGGCCTCCCCCACAGATCTCCATATCGATCGGGCCCGCGTTGCTCTCATCCAATGGATTCCCGCGATTCTCACCAGAAAATCGGTCCACATTGTGGGAGGTCTCGCAACACTACGCCTACATCGGCCGTCGATCCTTCGAGCAATGTGCCCTGCCCACTGTCATTTGTCTAGCAATCTTTTAGGCTATGTGACCTTAGTTCTTCTGCGGATCTCCACATTTCTGATTCGATCACGCAGAGAAACTCCAAGCATAGCCCTCTCCATTGCTCTTTAAGTGACTTTGAACCTTAATGATATACTTTAAAAATATTATCTCGTTTCATGTAGTATATACAGTAGTAATACAATATTAACTATAACATATTATATTGCCTTGTTTAAGGTTCTACTAATTGAATAACAAATGGCCTTCCATAACTAATTAACAGAAACTCGTTAAAACAATATTTAATTGTTGTTTTTCCTGTGTACTGTAACAACTATTAATTTCACATTCTTAATGGTTCCGTGTGAAATACATAAAATGTTTTGTTTACTACGTAACAATAGTACAATACTAGGTTTACTGGTGGGTAGGTCTCTGTTGTCGCCACCACCGCAGCGTCTATTTCTGCCGCCAAGCAGTATGTAAATATTACTGGGCGGGCGTATCATTTACCATCAGGTGAACATCCAGGTATTCTCGTCTCTTCATTGAAAAACAAATCTTTTGAATCCTATTAGTTACACAAAGTTATCAAACTCGGCAATTTACGTATCTATTTTAAGATACTGACCTTCGTTTATATTCTACTAATTTTCATATAACTTACATCAAATGAAACTTGTTTAAGTCATTTAGTATATTTTATAAGAAATCCTTTCTTTTTAGCACTTTTTCTTCTTGTGCCCGTCCAACTAGTAAAGGTCCTTTCTGTTGCGCGCTAAGTGGATCAGGTGCGCGACGGTCTCGGTATCGGTCCACTCCTTGATATTGTCTAGCCTTGAAGTCTAATTGTTCTTAGCGAATACATTAGATTTTTCTCCTCCTGCTACGCTAGTCGTAACATCCCCGCATCTGAGGTCTAAATGGTAAAAGCAGTATTCTTTCCATACAAGTGTTTACAAATCTCTAGACCTTATGGTTATAGACATGATGATGAGTCTCCATATAGGGGAAAATATCTGTTATAAGTATACATATATATATATATAAATTTTTCTAAGGTACCTAACAGCTAACTTGAACTAAGCTGTAAAATGTTAACAATCGATTATATTTCTTGTTTAATATTTTTTCCTTTTGCACATCAAATCAAAATGTCAATCGTTGCGTCACAAAGCCAAGTGTAAATCATTTCCGTAACGTTCCATGTTTTCTTAGCTCATATATAACATCCGCTTGACATATGTTCGATTATATTGATACACGTTTATGTAATAGTTAAAGATTAACCTCTTAAAAAAACTATGTTTTATGTAATACCTTTCTCACGTAATCTATTATCATCATTTCACAATTTTACAATCAATTCTATTATCATCATCAGCCGATAGACGTTCACTGCTAGACAGGCGTTCCCCAAAGACCTGCACAGAGTTCATTAAGGGAAATTAGGCCTTAACCCACTGCGGGTTGATGGGTGCCATTGTTTGTTATTCAGCAGAGTGCACCGCGTGCAGGTGAGGTTGATTTGAGCTTTGTAAGATTATGGGCGAAATCCCTTACACTCAACTGCTAATTTACGTCCACACTGTTGAGGCACAGGCCTACCCTTAATATGAGGACAATGGGCCATTGTCACCACGCTGGCCCAATCGGGATTGGTGACCTCACACACACTTCAAAATAAATTCTAATACATGTGCAAATTTCCTTCACCGATTGTATTTCGCTGTTTTTTCTAAAGTTCACAAATGTACATAACTTAAATATTAAAAGTCATCGGTACATGCCGAGATTCGAACCTGCGACCTTCGGAATGAAAGCCTCACGCTCTAACCATAGTAGTTAGCTAGTATAATTACTGGGGTAACGATACTCAACATATTACAGGCGACGATCGGAATGTGGTGCAATGTATAACATCGTAATTAGCGCCACGTTGTCATGACAGTCGGCGTATTAATTACCATCAGGTGACCATCCCGCTCATTTCATCGCTTAATTGTTTGAAAAAAATTATCAATGTTTACCGTCTACAACTAATCATTGAGCACACAGGAATTGGATCGTTGTTCGGGCAGCGTTATTGTGAAATAAGTCAAATACCATAATTGACAAATATTTGATTACTTAAATTACACTTGCCCCTCAAACACGACCTTAGTGTTGTTGACACAAACATCATTATTGATTTTATACATCAAAACAATTAGCAAGTTTAATAAATATTTTTTTTGAATTGTTCATCCTAATCATTCAGAAGTAATTTCGTGATACTAACACTCTGTTTCTAGTGAAAGCAAGTCTAAAACTGAAACAATGGGACAACATGTCTCAAGGCGGCGAGCAAAATGTTTTGTAGTATACTTCATGTACACTACCCGACTAAGCAGGTATTTCTGCCAAATAGTAATGAAAAATTACTGTGTTCCGGTTTGAAGGGCGCTGTGGCTAGTGAAATTATTGGGGTCTCAAGGCGACGAGGACAATGTAGTGTTGTGTATATATTAACTAGCGCCATGTTATAGGCAGGGGTATCACTTACTCTCAGGTGAAAATCTCGCTTGTTTCGTTAAGTTTTCATGTTTACTTCTAAAAGCTTTATATGCTCGTAAAAAATAACGATACTAAACACTCGTACTGCCACCTTGTATAAGATATTGTCAAGTTTAAGCGCATTAGCGTGCTGAAGTCCCCAAGTTGAGTGATTACGTACAGCTGTACACTGTTACTAATCCTGGATTAACAAACAGCTGATCCTCAGGATTATACCGTCCGCATTAACAATTATGTAACCGACATAATGAATATCCTTTGACAATGAAGTACTGCGAATAATAGAATATATTTGCAGATTTGGATTACATTAGATCAAATTATAAATCATCCGCTGTTATTATACTAACATGAGTGTTTTATTATTTTTAGTCTGTGATATCTCCGGTGGGTGATATCAAGAGGGTGTAAGGGGTCCCGCATAACAACTCAAGGGACCCAAGCCAACTTTACTTGCCCGTAGTGCATCCTGCTAATCAACAAACGTAGCTCTGGCTTCTACCAACCCGCATTAGGCCAGCGTGGTGAGGAAAGGTCCAAATCCTCCCAATATGAACCTCTACAGATGACGACTCATAGTACCTGTCGGTTTTGCGGACAGCACAGGATCAATCGATGTGGAGATCTTTGTGGGAAGTCTATGTCGGTCCAGTAGTGAACGTCTAACAGCTGGTGATGATATCACCGGTTTGATTAGCAATGATTATTTTTTTTACCATTAGTTTATCAGATCCCGCGGAATTTTACTTTACTCTAGTGGTAGATTTCTAAAGCCGAAGACCTCCTAGGTACTGCAACAACTGTTTCTTAATGTTTGCACACTATTGTTTGGAGGTTCAAAAAGAGTCATCGTTAATAAAAATATTCAGGGTTATTACTTACATCTGGTGTCGACAAGTAAACGCATTTTTGTTATTTATTTTCTGGGGAATATCTTCGAAAAGATACTCTGTCTTATGGAGGGAAGTCAGAGTTATGTGGAAATTTTTACCGAATAATACCCTCTCGCTAGTCACCTTCAGCGTTTGGAGAGGTAAAAGAATCTCCGTTCGGAATGCAAATAGTCCATCCCGTGGTCTGTTTTATGCAATGTATATCATCTTAACTAAGGCCACATTGCTAAGCGCAGTTGCTTATCATCGCTTGAACATCTCACAAGTCTCGTTTGACGATCGTGTTTGTTCGAGAATCGTACATTTCCATGTAAATGATTCTCTAAACACGTCACAATGGGAATTTTCCAAATTAATACGTATTAGCGTCTAATTTAGATAGTATCATATATTCACATCGGCTACACAACGCAAGTAAAATTGTTTACGTTATTTAATATTGCATCAAAAATGTTTACACTAACACATTTATTTCGTTAGTGTTGTTTATTTAATCAAGCTTTTTTTGTCTGTTGACGTAATGGCTATACACTACAGTGCTCGTACGATTACATGTTATCGACTTATAAACTGAACACGCCAGTGACTAATCGATTTTCTTTATTTTTTAACCTAACCTTGAATAACAGATTAAAGAGAGAAAAAAATTTGAATGGTTAAAAAAACACCGGACTTTAAAGGATGTTGTTGTGTACTAGTTTGGATAAGTCAAGGTGATAAGTGAAGTGAGGATAAATATTGTTATGTGATAGTGTGAACGTTATGTCAATTGCAATGTGGGATCTAATGCCAGCGAGGTGCCGGTGGATTGAGACATTGAGGCACTGCGGGAAGACTCTGCTGCGCCGCCAACGTCGACTACTTAGACGTATCAAAAAGGTAACTCACTTCCTGTACCCGGAAATTAATAAAATTTTCCCATTAAAATCAATATTTTGTCTGAAATCTTAAAGGGTGCAAAATTGATCTCTTTATTAGATATTCATGACATACATTCACATTGTATAAGAGAGGAATGGCGACGTGTTGTTAAGCTTGCGACCAACACCTGAAGTGATGTCTACCACCACTCGGTTAAGAGTGGAACCGACGAAGAAGAATTGTATAAGAAAATTCTTTTCCGTACTTCAACTAAATCGTGCGGAATAGAATTATAAAAAGTAACAAAATTACTAACAATATTCATTATACTAACTAGTTATTGCCCAGTAATATTTATTGCCAGAGACTGTCTACGTAGGTACAGTAGTGTGTAAACATTACTGTGTTCAGGTGTGAAAGGTGCTGTAGCTAGTGAAATTACTGTGATAACGGGACTTAACATCATATGTCTCAAGGCGATGAGCACAATGTGGTGTAGTGTATATCACCCTAACTGGCGCCACGATGCTATAGGCGGGCATATCAATGATTATCAGGTGAACGTCGTAGAATAAAAATCTGGCGTATTACCATAAATGGAGACTTGATCACATTGTTAATAATGTGCTAATTTAGACCCTCAAACGTGTTATAAATAAATAAAAAATTGTGTAAGCTACGACCTTCATTAAATAGTAGTAGACGATTTAGTCACCTAGCATTGAACCTGTGACCCTATTACGAAAGGGCGGGCGAGAGCAGGGTACGAGTCATCGATCCCGGGGATCGCACAATACTTAATTGTGAAATCGGCGACGGATTTATATTGGATCGCTCATTTGTTTTTGATCTATTTATCATTTCGTGAGGAAACCTCGCAGACAAGTGTTGACAAGAGAACGGACAAGACCACCAAGAAGTTGAACATTACACCCATACGGTTAGTTTATTTATTTTTATTCGACGAAGCGACGAGATGAACGGGACGATCACCTGATGGTAAGTGATACGCTTGCCCATAACATGACGCTAGTTACGATGATATACACTGCACTACATTGTGTTCATAGCCTTGTGTCAAGTTTTGTTACCTTAATAATTTTATTAGCTACAACGCCTTTCAAACCCGAACACAGTGATATACGTACAGTACTATTTGTCGATAGAAATATGCGCTGCGATGATACCTATATAGAGACAGTCTCCGACAACAAAGAACTGCAACCCAATAGTTTATTTTAACCTTATTATTCATAAATTTCACTATATACAAATAAAACCTCTTGTGGGTGTCACTGATTATATATATAGTCTTCCATTCTACCTTCGGCGTGTCGTAAAAGGCGACTAAAGAGGGAACAATTTCAGTGATAGGGCAACAATTTTCCATGTGACCTTTACCAGGACACTAGGAACGCCACCGCTTTAGTGCGATGAGGGTATATTTATATTTCACATTAAATATCAATATGAAATGAGGATGACGCAAAATAGCTCCTCTCGTCGTACTAAGTCATAGAAATCTTTACTCTTCGGTTAAGGAGGGGTTATTACTCTTGTGAATATTTCCGAAGAAATAATATATTAAATAAATATATATATATTTTTAAATACACGCACTAATTAAACGCAAAAGCAATAAATATGAAGACAGTACACGTTTTTATCAGAGCAATAAAGGCTAAGGACGGTTCACAATGATATGCTATACGAGAACGTGAGTCAGATTCCAATGTGTCAGCGTTTTTAAATTTCACCTTGTAACTATACGCTTAATTGCATTTTATCGGCTGAACTGTACGAATCGGTTATGTGTTACACACCAGAGATTAATTACTCGTTGCACGTATAATTAACCATTATTTCTTAAAAGAAAAAAAGAAAGTGTTTGTTTAAAGTCCTTCTGAAAGACAGCTTCGTAAATCACAAAATGATAAAACTACAATGATTTAGTTCTAAACAAAGAATCTCGTATTTTTTTTAAGAATAAAGGAAACGGTATAAAGAATAGTCCTTGTTATTGTTAATATTATATAAATAATTAATTATGTAAAAAAATAATTTTATTCGTACAATTTTTTTGACCGCATGCCACCGCCAAACTGTTGGCAACACCAGAACAGACGCTCCGTTTCGTTGTGTAAGTTTTCCGATTTCACGTTAACCGTATGAGTCAATGGGCATGGGCCCGTGTGTCCAGGTCGGCGATTCAGATATGCTGATTCCACGTATATTGTATTTCGCAATTGCACCACATAACCGCACAAGTGACGGGGTAAAAAATTTCCAAGACACTTCCGTTTGGTCTTTATGATTCACTATTTAATCGCCAACACAATAAGGGCGGCGTTACAAGTTAAAAGCAGGTATCTGTACATATATTACATATATACATCCGCAAGTCCGACGTCCGCTTTAAGAGTATTTATCGAGTATTTTCAAATTTTACTTTTAAGAAATCCTTATTTACTTTGTTTATTTTAAACTATTTGCCAAAAAGATTGCTTGTATTTATTTATATTGTGATTGGTACAAAAAAAAAAGTTTAGAATTTCTTGCATTATTAAATTATCCGGCTTTACAGTCGTCTTTATAAATAAACTATTACAACTTCAAATGAAAGTGAGCCGTATAACGAATTTTAAAAACCTCTAATAGCTGAAAGAAATTGCGGTGGATAGGGCATATACTGCGAGAGATGAGACTATAGAAAAATGGACGATAAGTACTATTGAAATGGTACCTAAAAGATAGCAAAAGAAGCAAGAGGAGACAGAGTAGACCATCAAAAGATGGCTGATTTAAATTGCATACAAGCCAAGGAGAGAGAGGTGTGAAAATTTTTAAAGGAGGCCTATGTTAAATAAAAACAGACAAAATATTCAATTGAATAACTGAATAAAGACCATATCAATAAGTAAAATGGTTACTTAAACTATTACATACTCAATATGGTTTTGGCCTTTTTTCTTTTGTAAATCAAGCAAATTATTAGTTTAAATAAAGCATCACTTGTATTAATTTATCAGAGAAGCCAGCTCTGTGTCTTATATCTCCATTTAACGAAATTTAACATTACGTGTATGACCTACAGACCTATTGGTATATTATGTAAAAGTAATGACTATCAGACAACACAAAAGCTGGTTTTATGTTATCGTTTGACATCCTTTAACGTTCCTGGATAGTTTACAATCTTATTATTAAAATAACACTAAATATTAAGTAGTCGTGGTGACTCAATGGCTATGAACTCGGACATCGCAATCAGATGACGAGGGTTCTAATCCCAGCCGGGGCATGCACCTCTTGGGCAGTTTTTCAATGCCTAATGTGCCTATTGTTACAATTACCACGTACTTAACGGTGAAGGAAAACATCGTGAGGAAACCCGCACACTGAAATTATCTTTGTGTTTGTGTGGTGGCCCCAATAAAGTGGCAACAGGCTCGCTCCCTGTTACATGGGACCTAATCTGACCACATCTGGCGAAAAGTGGGTGTTCATTCGCCTTTGCCTACTCTTACTGTAGGAAAAAAGGCGTGATAGTATAAAAAAAAAATCTAATGTCTTTGGCATTATCGTCCAACCTGCTCTACTTTTAAAAAATACACTGAACGATATTTCACAAACACTTTCTCCTGTCTCTGTAAAGAAGTGACTGACCGGTTACTTTGTAAAATGACGGTGTCCGGTTCATATCTAGAAGCTCTCCGTCATATTTTTGATTATAGTAAGATTTTAATCGAATCTCTCTAGTTAGATTCCACTCTCACATTGTCAATCTTCTGATGTACCAATATTCTAAACATTCAATACATTAGAGCCTCATTATTCTCTGGCTATTCAAATGAAACATGCTTTTCTATAGGCATTGTCCATTGTGTTATAATATAAAGTAAAAATGAGATCAAGTGTTAGTAGTCCTTTATGATCAATAAATTTATGTAATGATAATTGTTTAACAGTGTTTACTTAATGATAATGACCTTCATGAAATATTTTTTTAACCTATTTCTTCGCGTTAAACCAAAAATGTTCATACAATAACAAAGGATATACAATAAACTAATACATTTTAACCACTGGCCAAAATACAGACATATTATAAGATTAACCGATGCAACTGTTACCAGTACACTTTTTCTTTTTTTTTTACTATCACTAACCCTCAGTAATTTAAAAGGTTTGATTCAATGATTGTCATTGTTTGGAAAATCGCATGCTCCTTACCGTTCTAAATCTAAATCGGAAACTGATTTAATTTATCACAGATTAAAAAAGTAAAATATCATCATGAAACAAAAAGGAGGCGTTATGCACCGGCCCCACGCGAGATTAGCAAAAGTGAAACCCCAGCCGAGCGCAATAACGGCGGTTTGGCAAGCGGCTTCCAGCGGTGCAGCAACGCGTTGCGAAACCCGAGCCCCAGTGGAGCCCCAGTCCGAGCCCCAGTGCACGCTCTCTCTCTCGGACGGTGCGCGCCCACTCACTGCGCTGCATATACTACTGAATGCACACTACGAGTATACACCAGCTACAATCAACCTGCGCCTTTCCCGTTTCGACTATCTGACATCCCTTCATTTTAAACCATTTCGAATTTCACGCCCTATACAAGTATTCAAATATACGCCATAAATCCTTTTATAGTTCTTTAACTATATGCAAAATTATCGCGAAGACATAAAAAAAAATATTACATAATTTTCCTTTTACGACCTAATATATGTATAGAAGATTGAATACCAAAGAAATTTTTGAAGTATATACAGATGTGATTAACTCTATTATAGAGTATTCTTCAAATAAACATTAGAATAAAAAAAGTTAACAAAAATCGAGTTTGAGGTCAACGCGATAAGAGTGAAATTTTGTAATTTAGTTAATTACGTAAGAGGACGAGACGGCACTATGAGAAATGATAAAGATAGAAAAGAGAGAATGATTGATCGATTGATCTACAATTTTTTTTTTATTGAAGTAGCATAGATAAAATAACATACTATAAATTTCAGTTTCTCTCTCTCTTTTCCACATAATTCCAGTATAATAAGCATGGAGCATGTACAGTATGGAGATTAGTCTCCATGCTGTACATGAAGTCAATGTACGGGTTCCTATACTAACGAGTACAGTAGAGTAGTTGGTACGCTATGAATCATAGCACAAAGAGGACACGGAAGATAGGAGGATACCATACCAGCGCAAATACATTCATAGTTATCTGGCATCTTTTTATCACACTTTTTAAACCACTTTAGTTTTTTGCCAATTGGAGGCCAGCTGAGAATGGATTTTAGAAAATACCTTCCCATAGGGAGTTGCAGGGGTGTTAATAACGGGAAGGAGCCCGAGGGCGGCGGGTTGCCGCCGGTCGGGAATGTTTTGGACAAATTTCAAATCTAATTTTATATCACTGCTAGCAAAGCTGATGGGGTACTGCTAGTATTTATACATATTTATTATCACGATAACAAAGTTTTATTTGTGCAACAACATTATTATTTAAACTAATACGTCCACTCCTTTGGATAGTCTGGAGGAGATCGATAACAACGATAAAGACTGTCTCTTTTACTGTGGAGTTTATTATATTACTGCAACATAACAATAAAAAAAAATTCTTACTACTTTCAAGCCGACGGTATAGCTCGTAAAAATCAGATGATCGTTTGGTAGATTATCATCATGATCATCGTATAAATGTTCATTGCTGGACTAACGCCAAAACAAACATTTGGCTAATTTGTTATTAATTCTTGCCGGTAGGTGTACCTGCACAGTTGGCGCTCCGTGAGCGAGCTGAACATGTTGGTGGGTGCGAAGGTCGGCGGCGCGACGCCGCTCGTCATCGCGTGCAGGAACGGCCACTACGACGTCGCCGAGTACCTCATAGAGAGGTGCAAAGCGGATATAGAGCAGCCAGGATCCGGTGAGTCACGTATCCTATTCAATGTTCCTCTATAAAAATGCTACTACTGTACTTGAACCAGATGTTTATTTTTTATCTCTAATTAAACTTAATTTTTCGTGACAATGATGTTCGAAAGGGTGGAGAAAGGTCTAGCAACACGAAACTATTGTCTATTTATATTTTACTTACATGGTCAGACGCTAAAGGGTGTTTTTGTATCTACCTACCGATGTTGTTCCCGGTCCGCTTTGTTTGCCGTAAAACTCCTTCAAACCTCATTGGGGAAGGAATTTTATAAAATCTATCCTTAGTTGACCTGTTAATACAGGAGTAATATCTCTACCATATTTTGAGTGTTTACGTCTAATAGTTTCAGAAATGTAGTGGTCAGTCTCTGAATCTCTCTCCTATATATATATATATATATATATATATATATATATATATATATATATATCACATAATTCATATACATTTTAGGTTTTAATTAGCTCAATCCAGTCGTTGACATTTTCCACTAATTTCTACACATAATATTAATCAATTCCTCGTGTACCAACTGCAATTACATGCATTACTGCAGAACCTACCATTTCAAGTACGATTTTATTGCACCTAAAGCGAAAATTACTTACATCATTTAACGAGTGTTCTGTGAATATGTTCGACGCCAATCTTTTCTACTTACGCGGTTATACGAAGAACTAAAGACCATATATAACATTTATTTATATTAATAAGACATTAATGTTTCTTAATAAACGAATCGGTGAATGTAAAGTTCGCATTATGTAAAAGTCTATAATCTAATATAAGAGACAAGCGGGAGGTTCAACTGATAGTAAGTGATACGCCTGCTTTTAACAACGTGGCGCAAGTTATAATGATATACACTTCACATTGCACTCGTCGTTTGAGACACACAATCTACAACTCCCTTCAGACCGGAACACAGAAATGTTTGCACAGTAATGTTAGGCGGCAGAAATAGACGCACCTGTGTTACCTAGACGGTCTCTGGCAAAAGGGTCAGTCAGTCAGTAAAACTTTAGAAAAGGCAATATTAAAAACTATCATTTAAGCACTCGATATTTAAGGTGTGTTTGTTACCAACAGTTCAATATTTCTTTTATATATATATATATATATGATAAATATAAAGCTGGGTGGGGTTCGTAAAGATTTTCGTGTCATCGTTACATGTTGACTGAGATAAGATTATTTGCCGTGCAAAAACACAGTGAACAGTAAACATTTTTGAGCAACGGCACAGTTCCCCAGATTTACTCATAATGTTAATTTTTCGCTAATTTATAGGTACGAATGAGAACGAGGAGGAATACTATCTTTCTTTCATCTAGAATTTTAATGGGGTCAGTAGTGAGCTCGTTTCTATGTCGACTTCTCTTGTATTGTAAGCGAAATCTATTTTAAATAATATACTACGATTTAAAATTAACAAGTGTGTATCGTAGTGCCTGCATTCTTTTGTATTAGATAGAATGGGTTTTAAGAAAATTTTCATAGTTCTTGATTTCCAATTTAACGTTTACAAAGCAAATTATATAGTTTCATCTATTGACGTAATCAATGTAGTACTGAAATAATCCATAGGGGAAATGTTTAATTATTATATCAATTAAAAAAATACAAATAATAAGTAAGACATTAAAAAAATTAGATATAAAGTTTATTTTGTCAAGAAAACATGATTTTAAAAATTATGGGTTTTTTTTTATTCTTCGAGGCGACGATATGCGCGGACATTAACCTGATGATAAAAGATACTACTGCCCATAACAACGTGACGATAGTTAAGATGACACTGCATAAAATTTTGCTCGTCGCCTTGAGGCATCAGTTGTTAAGTCTCGTTACCATAGTAATTTCACTAACGTTTGCACACTACTGTTCGGCGGCAGAAATACGAGCTGCAGTTGAACCGACCTTGACGGTCCCCGGCAACAGAGACCAGCCATCAATCAGTCAGTTATCATGATTCGTCATTAGAATCCAAACTATGATTACCACATGATTTTGGAAATCAGTTTTTCTTCTAATTTCATTAAGGTTACAACATTTAGAAGCGTTGAACACTTTAATCCGTTAGCTATGTCTAACATTACTAAAATCTACGATTTTCTGTAAAACATTGTAATTTGTAGCTTAGAGAACATTTGTTAGTGTTCTCGTTTATTCTACAGTCGTTTCTAACTGCGTCAATATTTTGGCACATGTTCTATTCACTCCTTTCACAAATGGTAACGAAGACGAAAATATCTCTCGTCGCATACGTGTAACAAGATTACGTGTGTCTTTTTGCTGGATTGATGATCAAACACTCACCAGAACGTTATATGCAAACGCCAAAATTTATGCACAAAAAGAAAGCTCTAGCATGGCTAGGTATCTTGTACTTGCTTCGGCAGTACATATACTAAAATTGGAACGATACAGAGAAGATTAGCATGGCTCTTGCGCGAGGATGACATGGAAAATCATGAAGCGTTCCACATTTTTCAGCCTCGTCTCGGGCTAGTAAGAATAGGACTAATGTAAGCCCTGCCTGAAGCAGGCGACTAAAGGGGTCTAGGAGTTTTGCGGGCCTTAAGGGTGGGGGCCCTTATCGCTCAACAAGCGAACCTGATTGGGACAGCGTATGGCTCAGCGATGCTTAGGAGGGTTTGGCCTCTCCTCAGAGACGTGTTTACACAAAGTGTGGGGCATCGGTGGTTTCTGCCACCACTGCGGGGGTTTTAGTAAGAATCTCACATAACCCTGATTTCCCCCTCGAACCAGGATATCTTTCCAAGATTTCCCCTCAAAACAAAATAAAAAGATATTATTTATGTATATGAAATTGACTTGTTAGATTACTTATATGTAAGTTTAATGATACGAAGAAAATAACTATTAACATTGGATCAATAATCAATAATCAAAATGATTATCCATATAGTTTACTATGATATAGTTTACCTTCCGAATGATACCAACTACGTTATGTTTTGAGTACGAGAAAAGATTCCTATAGAGTTTGTTTAGCCATATTCCTCTCTGATAATATTATCTTTGAAAGCGGCCGCAGACACTGATTAATAGACTTTCAAAGTGAATTTAAAGTATACGCTGAGTAAATTAATTTGATTTTCACTTTACGGTCAGCGAACTTTTAAAGAAGCCATTGGCATATGGCGAAAAACTGAGACACTGCGAACAATAACAGAAGTAGTCTCTAAAAATGCAAGGATAATCTCCTCAGGTGCATTTCTTTTGCGAATGGGTTTGTGATGAATGGGATTATGATGTTCAATATTATATTATCAGATTACAATCATCGGTGCATATATATAATAAGATGGTACATGTTTGCAGTAACATTCGACGGGGAGACGATAGAAGGCGCACCGCCTCTGTGGTGTGCCGCAGCAGCAGGTCATATGCCCCTGGTGCGTTTACTGGTGTGCGCCGGGGCCAACGTCAACTCCACCACTCGCACCCACAGCACGCCGCTACGAGCTGCCTGCTTTGATGGACATTACGATATTGTTAAGTTCCTAGTGGAAAACGGCGCAGGTCAGTATCCATGATGCCTTACATTTTATACTTAAACCTCTAGACCAAAGCTAACGCCATATTTGAAAATATCTTGTAGTAGGGAATGGTTGCATTTTTAAGTTATATATCGTTCCCCATGTTAGACACATAAATGTTCTTCAAGAAAGTATTTTTTTTTATTAAATTGTTATCCTTAAACAACGCGATAAAATATTGTAGACAATAATATGAATACAGTTATGTTATATGATATAATTTGTTACATTATCTCTACTCTTCAATATGTAAGGATTTAGTATAAAGCGTGGATGGTCTACATTTTATGAACTACTGCCCTCTTAACAAGATAAAAATTCTCATCGTCCTCTTTTCCATATAGTTAATTATAATAATTTTATAATAATAATCACTTTATAATAAAAATACAAAAAAAAATATTTTCTTTCTTTTTACTCATGTTATAACAAAACTTCAGCATCTACTAGGACTTCTGCCGCAAAACAGTAAAGTGCAATCATTATTGTGTTCTGGATTGAAAGGAGTTGCAGCTAGTGAAATTACTGGGGTAACGAGACTGAATATCGTATGTCTCAAGGAGGCGAGTGCAATGTGGTGCAGTGTATACCATCTTAACATGCGCCACGTTGTAATGGGTTATCACTTACCACCAGGTAAATGTGCCGCTCGTTTCATTGAATAAGGAAAAGAGTACAGTAGCGCCGTCATTAGTAGTCTGATATCAAGCATTATAGGTACCAATCTATTCATCCCCCTATAACATGCTTCTATCATTTTCAGACATAGAAATAGCGAATCGTCACGGGCACACATGTCTGATGATCGCCTGTTACAAAGGACACATTAGGATTGCCAAATACCTCCTCTCCCTCAAGGCTGATGTGAATAGGAAAAGTGTTAAAGGAAACACTGCTTTGCACGACTGCGCCGAGAGTGGGTCGCTGCACATACTGAAAATGCTTCTCGGACATGGAGCTACGATGGACGTTGACTCTTACGGTGAGTGGAATAAAGTCTAATTTTCCTTGAACTAACTAAGGTAACCCACAGCAGTTTCGATGAATTAACGACGTGTCCATCTTACGATTTTCTTTTCTTCAAACATTACCACGAGATGGATGTTTAAATTGTTCTTAGATGGTACTTCACAAAATTGTGCTACTTGTACTATTTAAATAGCTTCATATCAACAGTTATTTAATTACAGCAATCTTAAACATGGAACTAACGATTTGACGACGGAAATATACGCTGATATTGCGTTTATTTCCGTTGCCAAATCGACTGCTGATGACTACGTTCGTGCTGCTTTGAAATATAAATAGTACATAATTGTGTTTTGGACAAATGACTCCTGCTCGGTACGGCCTTAGCGCTTATCAAGACCTTCTGTTTCAGTTGTTACTAGGTTTCGGTTTATATTGATTTACTGGTGAAAAGTTTCTGTTATTGATGACAACAATCTGAAGACTAAAGACTTTAACTCGTGCGTGTTTCCAGTGTTGACATACTATGAATCCGAAATATGGCCTCTTACTATCGGCCTTATAAAAAAGCTCAAAGTCACCCAAAGAGCAAAGGAGAGGGCTATTCTTGAAAGTCACCGATATAGCCCAGAAGATTGCTAGACTAAGTAGCAGTGGGTAGGATACATTGCTCAAAGAACCGACGGCCGATGGGGCAGTAAGATCCTCGAGTGGCGTTCCCGTACTGATAAACGTAGTGTTGGGAGGCCTCCCCCCACATGGTGGATGATCTTGTGAGAATCGCGAGAACCCACTGGATGCGAGCAACGCGGGACCGATCGATGTGAAGATCTTTGGGGCAGGCTTATGTCCAGCAGTGGAGGTCTATCGGCTGATGATGAGGTCTCTATTGGCGGAGGCCGTCTGATTAGGCACTACCACAGCGCCTATTGCAGCCAACAAACATTAGTGTAAAAGCACTACTGTGCTGGTTTGACAAGCGTCGTACCTAATGAAATTACTGGTTTTACGAAACTTGGCGTCTTTCAAAGCTATGAGCATAACGTGGTGCAGTGTTCTAACCAACGCATCGAGAACAAAGAACAGTTGATGTTTACACAACTTATCCACGCTTCAGATAGAATCACCAATAGTATACACTACTGGCAATTATACACATGTTAATAATTCTATTGTATTGTTCCTCTTTCAGGTATGACACCGCTGTTGGCCGCGTCTGTTACCGGTCACACGCACATTGTGGAGCACCTGATAAGCGCGGAGCAGGGGCTGGTGAGCCGGCAGCAACGCATCGATGCGCTGGAGCTGCTCGGTGCGACCTACGTCGACAAGAGAAGAGATATGGTCGGCGCTTTAGCACTTTGGAAACGCGCTATGGACGACAGGTATTGTTCGAACTATTGAAGACATTGTGAGGACTTAACGATTTATTGACAGACTTTAATACTTGAACCAAAAAGAAATACTCTCCTCTCGCGCAGGGACTCAAAGTGAGGAGACTTGGCCTCCGAAACAAGAGAGCGTTATCTGTCCAAAAAGAAATATGTTAAGTTCTTTGTCCGTATATATCCGTCTGTGGGATTATAGTCTACATTCAGCTACACCGATTTTGATATTTTATCTGTATAAATATAAGAGATATCCAGAGATTCATTGACTCATCAAATTCTCGAAACTACGTAAACACCCTGAATTTCGTAGAGATATTGATTCTGCCATTTAACGGTCAATTAAGAACAGATTATACAAAATTCCATCCCCAAAAGGAGTTGCGGGGGTCAACATGAAGAAGTCAGGGGGCGGCGGGTTGTCTCCGTGCAGGAATATTTTTGTGACAGATTTCAAACCTAATTCTATATTACGGCCTTACATAGAAATTTTTACAAAATTTCAGGACCGAATGGGATCATTTTTATTTTAGTTTTATTTCAATGATATATAAAATTTGTTATAAAAAAAAATTCTAAGAAGACATTATAATACCAACTACAAGATATACTTGTACAATTAATCAGCAAGATTTATGGGAAAATTTCAAACTTTTTGCGATTGGAGCACTGATAGTTCGTTGTCATTTTCTTCGATTATATTTATAGTCGGTTATTTCTGTAATAAACAATTTCTACCTTCAGATTCCCGGCCGATGGTAGCGAACCGATACCCAAGTCTAAAGACATACCACGCATAGAGGCATACGACTACGCGGTGGAACCCAGCGACGCCCAGCAGCTGGAGGAGCTACTGGCCGACCCCGACGCTATGAGAATGCAAGCTTTAGTTATTAGAGAAAGAATATTAGGTGGGTTCCCTTAAAAACATGATAAAGTTGTTTCATAGCTTATACAATTCTTAATGGAGTTGGTGTGGTTGAACCAGATGTGCACGATTGTACTACGGTCGTGTGTTTGTTGGACAGCTAGTGCAGTCACTAAAATAATTTTAGTTCACGAATTCTGCGTCCGAGAGTCCTATGAAGCTGCAAAATTAGTTCAAAAGACTAACAACACAAAGGTCACTCCAAAAAGAAACGGAGTTCGCTTAGATTAAATATTTCTATGAGATTGTACGGTCATGTGGTAATACTGAAGCTTCTATAATCGTTGAATTTACCTTATGTTAAGTGATACCCCTGCCCGTAACAACGTGGCGCTAGTTAGGATGTTATATACTGCACCACATTGAGCACGCCTTGAGGCAAGGTGTCGAGTCTCGTTACCCCTGTGATTACGCTAACTACAGCGCCTTTCAAAACGGAATACAAACAATACAAACGGAATAATGCTTTGCACACTACTGTTTGGTGGTAGAAACAGGTCTGGCAGTGGTACCTACCTAGACGGCAATTAAAAACAGATACCTCCATTTATATAATAAAAATGGACTTTCTTTGTTCGCCAATCACTTGAAAACTAGTGAACGTTTCGACACGGAAACATGACCACTATTGTTTGGCAGCAGAAGGTGGTAGCCACCTAGATGGTCTACAGCAAGGGTGTTACCACGTAGTTACCAATAGTAGTTTGGCGTTAACTTTCTCTATGCTATTGTAACGTAATGTTTTTAGAGATGTACTGATTTTGAGGCATAGATTATATAAAGTTTAACCCTATGTTTAAAATAAAACTTAATTCTCCGCTGGGTGACACGGACAGGCCCCGCCCACCCGGACACGTCGTACTACGTGCGCTACCGCGGCGCCGTGTACGCAGACGCGGGGCGGTTCGCGCGCTGCCGGCAGCTGTGGCACCACGCACTCGACATGCAGCGCGCGGTGCTGCCGCCGCTGTCGCCGCTCACCCAGTCCAGTCTGTACAGCTTCGCAGAGCTGTTCTCCTACATGTTAGCTGAACGTGCGCGACCTCCTTTGCGCGGTGAGTGTTCACCAAGTACTTACTAAAGAGAAGGCTTAATGTACCCCCTAAAAAATAAATACACCGATACCAAAAAGTTAGTGTACCTATTATTTAAGGCTAGATTACTAATGATGTATATTTGCTACCTCAAACGTTATTTTTTTGTATATTTACTTAATGTGTTTGTATCCTCCAGGTCGGATCGTGCCGCCGGTAATATTCGATGACATCGACCCCGTGTTCGGCAAAGCACTCTGCGAGATAAACAGGGGTATGGACCTGTTGGAATCGAAACTGAGTATGGATAGGGAGCAAACCCTCACCACTCTGCAGAGGGTTTTGGTGATATCTTTGCACCTAGTGGCGCTGATGGCTAAACTATTGGACGAACCGGAATGCACGGAGGAGATCTCAAAGAAAATTCATAAGGCTGTTTACTCTCTTGTTAAGTTAAATATTAAGGTTAGTTTTTTTTTAATATCTTAATTACTAACAAAATGAAGTTTAATAAATTAATTTGATAAATATTACTTATGTAAGCACAAAATATGATCAGATATCTTAACAACAAAATAAATAAACTATTACAAGGATCTAGAGAAAATTGCGATTGGAAAATTAAATTAAGAAAATTATAAAAAATTTGGTGCAAAATGTGTCGAGACAGACAAAGGTTTAGTGGAAGTTTTGTGTGTGTACATTAAGCAATGTGCGTAGGTGCGGCAGGGCCGGTCCGCGCTGCACGTCGCGTGCTCGGCGGAGAGCGCGAGGTCGCGGGGCGCGGGCGGGGGCGCCGCGGGCGGCGTGTGGCTGCCCTCACCAGGCGAGGCTCAGCCCTGCTGCGGCGCGCTCGTCTCCCTCATGCTGCGATTGGGTGCCTCGCCGCACGCACGCGACGCCGACGGCAACACGCCACTCCACCTTGCCTGCAAGGTACCAGGCACATTCTATGTTTACAAATAAATAATCAATTTTTATTATTTTTTTATTAATACCATAGGTTTTTAAATTTACATTATTTCTGCAGTCGAATTGTACATTTTTGTTACTTACTCTGGCGCAGCGATCTATAGTGAGTCTTAGCCTCCGATACAAAAGAGCGCCAGCGTTGTCTGTCTAACACTGCGTCTTGCCAGTTCACTGCTTGAAGCTCGCATAAGTAGCGCTCTACGGCAACCTTCCAACGATATCTGGGCCAGTCGATAGATCATCGGCAATTGGGGTTCCGAGGAACGCTTTTTTGAATCTACAATCGTCTCCCATCCATAGTAAGTGGCTTATCCAGCGAAGTCTGTGGGCTTTGGGTTCTATGATATTCGATTCGCCAACCAGCTTCTGAATTTTAATATTGCCGTACATTTTTCTTATATATTTAAATTTGTTGCTTGCTCAACTAAACATTACCTTTCTCTTCCCCAGCTCAATCCATGTCCGGCTGATGTAGTGCGCGCATTATTATCCCATGGCGCCCACATCGACACTGTCAACTACGAAGGTGAAACACCTGAAGAGATATTGAAGTCCACCCAACAAACAATCACTGCCATAGTGAATCCCCTTAAGTACACTACGCTTAAATGCCTCGCAGCGCGCACCGTCAAAAACTACAGGCTCCCCTACAGACACGTGGTGCCCCAATGCTTACACTCCACCATTATCACGCACTGAATACTAAACAGCAAACAGTCCCTAAAACCAAAAAAACACGACGACCGAAAAAAAAATTCACTCATCAACTGTATCAAAAATTTTTTAGCGAACTACACAAAGTGGTCATGAAAATATTTATATACGCCCCCACCCCATAAACATTATCAACATGAAGTTCCTTTTAGAAACTGAAGTTGTACCATCGCCACAATGCCAGACCACAAATTACATTTAAACATTGCGCCTTAAAATCATATTTGACATTTTATATTAACATTTAAACATTGACACATGACAGGAGTCATAGTTTAAGGTTACATGTATCATCTGTCGATAGTCGTCCACTGCTGGACATAGGCCTCTTACAAAGATTCCCACTTCGGTCGGTCCTGCGCCGCTTGCATCCAACAACTTCCCGCAACCGTACAGTCAGCATGGCCTCCGTCATAACGGCCGTCGTTTATAGCGGTCCATATGAAGAGATTTGGGCCACTTCCTAAAACGCTGGTTCAATGCGTGTTGGTGGGAAACGGCCCAAGACTGCATATTCGCCGGATATATTCAAAACAGCGAGAAGACATGATTCAAATCCTTTTGGTAGACTGGTGTACTCTCACACCGTGTCTTGTGGATATGCGGCTTGTTATGAAATGTGTGTTGGTGGTACAAGCAGACCAATGAGCAATATAGTGTGGATGATAATGGACATGTAGACCAAGATTTAACAATACCTAACTAACTGACAATCAATTATCAATATTCAAAACCTCATGTTTTTTTTTTCTTCTTCAAGTTAATACTAATTTTTATCACTGATAGTAGTAATCAGTATTCATTCGAATATTCAATAAAAGTTACCTTTCTTTGAATATTACTCATATACCACTGATGTTACTTTGACTTTTGTTGTACACTAAGTGTTTAGGTTCGAAACCGATTTATTAATTGTATATATAGAAAAATATGTTCCGCCAGAAGTGATTAAACATATAAATATATTTTTTATTAAAGTCATTACTTAAATTGAAAAAAAAAATAAATGAAGATTTATATGATATTATTAAAATTCTAGTTTCATTTAATTCAAATAAATTAGGAGTCTTTTTGTTGATTCAATTATATGTTAAATAGAATATATTTACAAATATCAGTTGTCCGCCATAGTCATTATACAATAGACCCAGCGAGAACAATTTGATGATGGTGTTTATTTAAAAAGTTATTTATATATCGTTTGGTTAAACAAATGTTTTTATTAAGAATCAAAAACTCATATACATATGCTTCAAATAATACTTTCATCATAATTATGGGTTAATAGATAATATTTTGTATAAGCAGTAAACATTAAGTGATTGCTGCATTCAGACCATAACTGCCTTTTCGGAACCTTCACGTAGACAACCAATTGCAATAGACAAGTCGTCGTTTGATTTTTTGAGGGGAAAGAATTATTGTATGCAATTATATACGTAATTTGTAATAGAATTTGTTTGATTCTATATATATATATATATATGAAAAATAACATTGACTAGTCCTCGTGTTAGCATATTCTGGAATGATTAAGTTTTTCCTTACTCGTGTTAATTAATGCATTGGTTTAATAACGATCGTGTGATACCGTTGTGTGCGTTTACGAGACGATTCCGCCCGTTGCAGTGATCTTATGGTTTTTGACGCGTTTTGTATCAAGCCGGACTTAGTGGAACAGATCTATAGATGGCGCTGTGAAATTCCTTTAATGCTATCATTGTATGTAGAAGAAAAAAAGTGTATATTAAGTTAGTTAAATAAAAGGGTTATTTGCAAAAAATCACCATTGTATGTTTAGGTTAATTTACAAATTTATAATGAACGAATTGAAACACAAAATGTTAGATGCAGATTATATATTATGTATTTTGTCATATTTTCTGAACGTAGTAGTACCGCGTGGCAATATACTAGTTATTTTTTTGAAATTAATAAAGACGCTTGAAAATAATTGGTGTTTTATTCATAAACGATATTGAACGGTCTCTGTTATCTAAGACTTAATAGGTAATAACAGCATCGCTCATCTCTACCGCTAAAGTCATCTTCGTCAGCTTGCAGCAGTCCACTGCTTAAAATAGGTCTCTCAAGAAAAGCTACATAGGCCGATCGTCACCAAACAGTATTGTGCAAAAAGGGTGGGGTGGGAAGCAGGTTCGAACCTCTCTCTCATAATGTTGTCTACTGTGTACCATCCTAACTAGCGCCACATACTTTTCTGATATTATATACGCGATACTTTCATTATAACTCTCATATTTATATTTAAAGAAAACAATTTCTGGCATTCTAGTAAACGTCTATCGGGTAATGGTTATGACGATCGGTTTTCTGGCTTTGTTACTACGACAAGTGTAGCACAGTTTGCTGATGATGCTAGATAGAATGGTATTCACTGCACCTCACTGCGGCACACGACATAAGTCATGCAGATATAAGATGTTGTCTTGTTACCCCAGTAATTACATTAGCTATAGATACCTTCAAACCGGAATATAGTAATGTTTGCGCGCTAGTTTGGCGGTAGCAAAAGAGGCTTCGTTTGATTTTTCTCTAAGTTTTGACTGGAAGTTCGATCTCACCGGGAAATGAACCAACGCCTCTTCGAGATGTACGAACGCTTTGCAAATTGAACGATCGTGTCGTCATGATTATAATCCGTACTCAATTTCAAATAAACCGTTCTTGGTAATACAACCTACAACGCGACTGCTGTCAAATTAGTACCAAAAAAATTGTTTCTAAATTATCTCCAGCAACAGTGACTTATCACCAGTTTAAGTCGAATCACAGCGATGGTGTTATACCGTTGAATTTACAATATGAGGATGGCGGCTAGGGAAAAAAACCCTTTAACAACAAAACACATTGCCGTCTAGCTTCCGTCTCCCTTTTGAAATGCAACAGCAGTTCAAACACTGAAACGACAGTAAATTTTTTCTAGCTGAGTTTCTAAAATTAAAACAATTGAACATACAAACCTAAAAAGAGAAGTTTGAGGAAAAAATATTAGACATTAAAAAATCATAACACAGAGTGCAATAAAATTTTATTTTTATAATACACTGAAGTAAATATAGCAATGATACAAAAAATATTTTTTTATGAAGTACAATATATCTAGTTATAAATTATCATGAATATTATTTAAAAACATATTGTAAAAAGATTTGCGAAGCTTTACTGCTTTGTTATTTAGATTTTTTATTTTATGAGGCAACAACAGGAGCAGCATGTTCACTTGATAAAAAGTAATTCACCTAAATAAATGTGATATTGTTTAGGATATACTGCATTACACTGTGTTTGTCACTTGAGACATAACATGTTAAACCTAGTAATTTCATTATCTACAACATCATTTATAAAAGGCAGTAGTAATGTTTGCACACTACATTTCACTTCAGAAACAAAAGCCGTGTTGGTACCTACTCAAACTGTATCTAGTAATTGTTTAACCACCAGCAAAGATTACAGTGTTTGTTAAACAAAATGTGTATGATGACAAATTATGAGATTTCAATTACCTTGAAATATATTCATTAGTTGTGCAGGAACAGTATTAATGACTGATTTAAAATCAACATCATTTGTTCCAGGGAAAGACAGCCATAAGCGTTGAACGTGCACAAGATTATTCATTAGATCTTTACCCATTCGCACGCCATCACTGTTTTTAATCTTTGCCATTTTGATTACTGGTTCTAACGTAATTTTTTTCATTTGTAATTTTCTCATTGCACAAATTAGTGGCCAATATGTAAACTGGTCATAAAAATGTTCAGTGCCACTAACAGCTGATAGGAAAAGCTTGCATTTTTCATTGCTTGAATTATCCCATTTTAATCCTAATACCAGTGCTTCGCTGGATTTCACAACAGGAAACCTGTGGTGGTTTTCAAAAGTGTATGCAGCTACCAATCCACTTAGGCGATTTGCAGTGAATTCATAGTTCTCCACTTCAACTTTAGGACCAGTCTTCTTAATTAAAAGTGGTGTACTAGAAAGAATAATAAGAATAACCATAAAATTAACATATTCAAAGAAAAACTAGAAGAGCTGATAATTTTGAAATAGTTTAAAAGATTTAATTATATTCAATTATACTCTCTATTGAGTGTGAATTTGAAATATTTTGACTTCCAAAACAAACAAACTAGCCTAACAAAGTTTAACAGACTAGAGACTTTAACATGAAGATAACAATTTACTCACACATGCAGAAAAGTAACTGACTGCTGTAATTAGGCAAAAGGTAAAGATGAAACTTTTACTGCAGATTTCCCTACAAAATTACTGAAATATTGTGATACACAATCAGGTGAATTTAAGTATAGATTTTTCTCTAGTCATTTTAAATACAGAGTTTTTAAACACTTATATTTGTTTACTATTTAGTTGAAATAAAGTACAGAATTTAATTATTTTATATTGATTTACAATTAAGTTTATAGTGATTGATGTGTTAATTATCTAATTATTTGTATTCACCAACTCAAAGTTGGTGAGAGTGGTAGAAAAACCATCATTACACTTTGCTTAAGAGAGAAGTCCCTAGTCCTGTCAGGGGTTCCATTAAACAGTGTATTTTTTGTTATTAATTTGTAACAGAATGATATCTTACTTTTTCTCTAGCCAAATCCCATCTACCATAATACTCTGTCCAGGTACAACACCTTTCAACTTCTGCCTTAACTCGTGGCCTTTTGACAATATTGTCTCTATATTATCACTATGCCTTAGAAATTCTGCATCTTTATATACAGCATAAAATAGTCGACCAGAAAAAGGTGTTATGACTTGGTTTTTTCCAGAATTTGAAGAAGAAAATTCAAACTTCTCCATAGCAAATCTGTAAGGATAAAAAAATATTTTATCTATATACAGAAAGGAAGTTATCGGAGATTCATTAACTCATCACTGGATCACTTAAAATTTGGTAGAGATATTGCTTCTGCAATTTAGAGGTCAACTAGGAATGGATTTTATAAAATTCTTTCCCCCAAAAGGCTGTTGAAGGGTGTTAGCCAGAAAAGCGGATGGAGAACAGCTAGTTCTTTTATACAATTAATTGGTTAGATTATCAACATGCATGATACAATTGACCACAATGATGGGGTATAATTGAGATAATAAGTTGTAATACAGATAAAATATAATTATCGCCTTGAAACATTATAGTACATATTCTTACATAAAGTAATATCAAAACATGTTATAATTTAGGTATTACTAGATGTCTTTAAAACTACAATAATTAAGATTTTTAACTCTTCATATTGGTATCATAAAAAAATTATTACATATTTTAAACTAAATTTGGTGACAGTATTTTCATAACAGACGGGTACTTATCAATAATAATTAATTATCTACTAGAATATTCTGTTTCTACAAACGGTGCTAGGAAATACAAATACAATAAAAATAAATAGAAGTGATACATACTATAAACTAGTTACACTTCTCAATCATCTAGATCATTTGTCATAACGTACATATACGTTTATCAAATATTAACAAAAGGAATAACACATAACAAAACAATCACAGTTAAATGATTACAAAGTTTACATGGAGTACTCACAGGTTTTGTACGTCTTGAAAACTGAATAAACAGCTTTTTATATATATGAACAGATTGAAATGAACCTGTGAGTAACAAACAATGAACTACATATGACGTAGTGAATACACATGAAGAAATCCCCTTGAACAATGTTGCCTAATAATTTTAATCCACATAGATAATGTTATGAGTAATTAATAATTTCCAATAAAATTTATTTAAAATATATCTCGTAAAATTGTGTATTTATTAGTTATAATATTATATTTATGTGTCAATATTATTTCAAAACTTTTACAGTGGCGACATCTGTTACTCTCGTGTTAGTAAAGTGAATGGGGACAGTTTAGTACACTAGGTGGCGTTGGTGATACACAAATATAATTTAAATGAACAACACTGTATTGTTCTCGGGAATAATTAGCCCTCTAAATGTTCCCTCTGCTGGCATTCGGGACTTCTCGCAACGAAGGTGAATCTACTGAACCATTTGAATATTCTACACAAATATTAAACACTGCGGTGGTACCTACCTGGATGGCCTACGGCAACAGAGACCTACTAAGTGGGTACCACAGACTAGTAGACTTGAGTATTATAAAAATTTGGTGACGAAGTCGTTTTATTTACCGGAACCATATTTTTACTCTTCTGATAAAGTGGTCGTGATCAATGATGATTAGATTGGTTTGTCTGATGGTAGGTCTCTATTGCCAGATTCTCTATGGAAATACCACCACAGTCCCTATTTCTGCCGCCAAAGTTCATTCATTAGAATTCAAAAATTACTGCGTTCCGGTTTGAAAGGCGGTGTAGCTAGTGAAATTACTGGGGTAACGAGAATTAACATCTTATGTCTCAAGGCGGCGAATGCAATCTGGTGCCGTGTATATCATTCTAACTAGCGCCACAATTTTTATGGGCAAGCTTATCACTTACAATCAGATGAACGTTTTGCTTACTTCTAAAAAATTGATGATGGTGTGCTCTATGATAACTATGTAATCTAAAGGTTTTGCTTGTAAGTTTTCGACACGAGTAAGGGTTGTTTGCTTTGTTTATTTTTCTATAATAAAAGAATACGTATGCTTATAGAGAGGCAAGTGTAATTTACGGTAATCCTCTTTTGGGGAGTTTTCTCGATACTCGGAAATCACTCCTGTAATTACCTACAAGCGGCCGGAGCCTGCAGGAAACCCAACAGAGCGTCAAACAGCATTACGTACTCGAAGCGATTATGACAGACCCGATACTACAATTATATCATCAAAAAAACATTTTGGCTCAAAAGCCAGTGCACGGCCAATAAGGGCTTGTCGCCCTATATATCACATCTAAGTTATAAACATATTTTTATTCACATCATCATCAGCCGATAGACGTCCACTGCTGTCGTGCTGCTGCCTCTCCTTAAATTATCTAAACCGATTGTTCTAGCTCGTCTAGATCTGCTGCCCCAGATCGTTAGTCTACAATGTACACAATCTGGAAGACAGACACTACGGTCTAAAGGAACAGGGGTCAGTTCCATATTTCTACATCTTTAACGAAGCTATATAGATCATAAACTGATCTCAGTATTACGTTTTAACAAAAATTAGAGGTTTTTTTTAGTAGAAAATAGAAGAGTAGATCGCTGATTGGCAATCTTCACTAGTTGAAGAGGCACTTTAAGAAGAAGAAGAAAAGTAGGGAACAACAAAGTAGAATACTGAGGACTTTCATATAAAGTATCACATTGCGCTGTTATTTTTGAGACAATATTCATACCTAATTAAAATATTGCAATCTCGCGAAAGCAATAAGTATTAGCTTTTTACACTAGGAGAACGCTCACTTGGTGATAAGTGACACGTTTGGCCTTAACAATGTGGGGTTAGTTAGGATGATAAATCAAGAACTATACTTGTTGATTTGGGACGTCTCCCATCCAAAACATAGCTAATAAGACCTAATATATCGTGTATATTAGGTCTTATTAGCAGAATATAGTAACGTTTGCGCACTACTGTTATTCGGCAGAAATAGTAGCTACGGCGACAGAGATCTATGAATGAAAGATCGAATAAAGGATAGGAATAAGAAAAATAATAGTAACTAAATCCGAAATGGGAAAAGAAAAAAGAGGAAGCCTTGAGTCAGAGCTCGCAGGAGACCTCGCTCGCTCGCTCGAGAAGATAGGGAGAACAACGAAACGCAATACCGACACTTTTCTTCTGCGGCCCTAATGCCGCCGCATCAGTGTCGCTTAGTCACGGAGAGTAGTGAGACCGGTGAACAGCAATATCGACACTCCTCTCCTTCCGCGACGCCACATCGGCTGCGAAGCGTAATTCAAGGCTGCCCCTGCAGCCCACCGGCACACATCCGAGGTGAGCTCACGTAACTCACCTGAACAAGCAACGGCTACTGAACCCCACCGCCACGACAACGCAAGAACCTGTTCGGATGGCGCAGGATGAGATCTACCACCAGTTACACAAGTATGAAGTTTAATGTAAATGCAACGTTATGTAGTCGTTTGTCACATTCGTTGATTTAGATAGAATTCCGAATCTGTGAACAGAAACCCGGCACACCAGTCCACCATGTCACTTCTGGCTCTGATAGTTGCATTATAGAGTTAAACTGATTCGGCTGAGTCGGCTGAGCAGGGACGGTTTTTAAAATCAATTGCCGATTGATTCTGTGAAAATTTTCATGTTCTCCTTTTAATATAATTGTGGGTAGTTTTATCTGTTGCGGGATTACGGGCGGGGATTATGGACGCCCGCCGGGCCGCACAAATTGAATTGTAATACGCCGCCATTATTAATAACGACGATGCTGCAGGGCTGCCGGAGATACACTCATTCGTCATCTGGATACAAATACAAAAAATTATGTACTGTAGTATAGTTATTCATTTACTTATTTATTTGATAAATCTGTGTTGCCCTGTAGTCTCGGACTATTAAGAATAAGACTAAGGTAAACCCTGTCTGTCGTAGAAGGCAATTGAAAGGTCTTTGGGGTTCGTGTGCTTTGAAGGGGGTCTACGTTGTCTACTGAGTGAGCCCGGGATGAACGACAAGTGCGACGTGTCTAGTTCTTACCGTACCAAAGCGAGAGTGTCGGGAAGGCTACAGCCTTCCCCAGGACATGCTTTTTAAAGATAGTCCCGGCAGGCATCGGTGCGATCCGAAGGAGATTCCAGAGCCTTCCGCAACATACTGATGATGACCACCGTGGGGATTTTAGTGGGTAAAAATTCCACATAACCTTGTCCTGTCAAAGTATGTTTTTAGAAGATTTTCTCTTCGCTAACAAAAAAAAAGAAAAGACCTCTGTTGCCGTGGTAACGAGACTTAATATCTTACGTCTTAAGGCGGCAGGCACACACAATGTGGTGCTGTTCATATTAAATAGCGCCAAATTATTATGGGCAGGCACTTACCATCAGGTGAACGTGCCAATAGTCTTGTCGTTATGCGGAATAAAAAAAAATATTACCTCAATTTTATATAGTGTTGTGACAAAGAAACTGAAGATGGTAACGTCTGCGACAGACACGAGAGCCCAAAAGCTATAGTTATTTATAGAGAGCTGGAACACAACGATATTGTTATGGTGGCATATTTACTATGTGGCAGTTGTGAATTGGAGAAAGCTCCACATGTGACTCCGGAATCGAACCATAGACCTCCGCGACAGTTAGGCTCTATTAGACTCTCGTTTGATGGTGACGGTAACGAAGCGCGATTGTGTTTTAAATCTAGATAAGTTATAGGAACGGGATAACCCTACCGCCGCAACCCTGTGCGCAATATAAAATGCCTCCAGCGGAGCGCAATGTTTTTTTTCCCCCGCAAATTTTAAGCGTCTCCCCTGGAAATTCCGTGAATCAGCCATATTTGTACAACCGTCGGTCCTTTCGCACAATGCCCTTTATGTTTAACGTCTCCACTTCTCTCCAGTCGCGTGCCGAGCTTTTTTTTTTTGGTCCCTCCACTAGTCCGGATGTACTTTTGCAATTATTACACCGCTTGTCTAACAATTTGTTTCCCTTATATTTATTTTTTTGCAATTTGCTTAATATGTGTCGCGATTAGTATTTCATTGTTGTGAAGTTTATCAGAATATATCAACCCTTTATAATCTCTGTTTGTGCTTAGATCTATTCAACATCATGTCGCAATACTCTTTAATTTTCTAAAACTCGAACCATTAAGCTGATAATATTCGAATTAGTTCTTATTATTCTATATATAGAAAATTCTATGATCTGAGCTAGCTTTTTGTTATAGATAAATGGCGCGTGTATCAGTTTTTTTTTCTCAACTTTCCTCTATATTATTGTTCAAGGCTTTATATATTTATGTGTGTTTGCTCTTTTTTTTATTCAACGAGACTAGCAAGACGTTCACCCGATGGTAAGCTTACCCATAACAATGTGGCGCTAGTTACTATAGTATACACAGCATCACATTACGCTCGTCGCTTTGAAACATGAAATGTAAAGTCTTGTTACCCCAGTAATTTCACAAGCTACAGCGCCATTCGAAGAGGAACAAAGTAATGTTTTGTCAGTACTCTTTGGCTGCCTTACCTAGATGATCTCCTGCAGCAGAGATCTACGACAAGTTATTGCTTACGTATGAATATTGAGTAAAGCTTTCTTTCTCTATTAATAATACTGTGTGGTTAATCCATGCAGTACAGTAGTCGTGATAACTTCTTCATATTGAATTTTGGCCGATTTTATGAAACATTTGACTTGATCAAAAATCTACTTTTCAGGGGAGCAACCCTAGAAAAGTAATTTTTGAGAAAAATGTTTCATGTGGAATTAGTTAAGCAGTAGTTTTTGCGACAGAACAATATTTGAGTGAGGGTTAATCATACTTTCAATCTTCAGCCGAAGAATCAAAAGAAAGTCGTGTTCAGTTATGTTACTGAGGCGGCGTGAGGCGGTGTAATTCCGCTGTAGGCACTGGTGTAGTTCGCCAAGACATGGGTGGATAAAATGTAAGGGTCATAAAAATGTATGAGGCATAGGGAATGGGCAGATAACGAGAGGTTGTTGTTTACGCCGGCCGCCCTGTTATTCCGCGCCGCCGGTTATTTTGATAAACGACCAGAACCGCCGCCCGCTAACACCCGTAACATACACACAGGCACACAAACGCGCACACAAATACAGCTGACTATATGAGAGAGTAATTGGTGTTTAAGCAAAAAAAAAACTGACTGTAAATAAGTAATGAAAATTACCACTTCAGCTCCTTTTTCTGTCGCCATACAGTAGTACGCAAATATTACTGTAGCTAGTATAATTACTGGGGTAACGAGTCTTAACATTCCATGTTCCAAAGCCGAGTGCAATGTAGTGCAGTGTATACTATTCTAACGAGTGTCACGTTGTTATGGGCAGGCGTGTCACTTACAATCAAGTGAACATCCTGCTCGTTTCATCGCTTCGTTGAATAAAAGAAATTATACACAGCACTACATTGCTCGCAGCCTGGAGACTTAAGATGTTAAGTTTCCTTACCTCATCGATTTCACTAGGTACAGCGCCCTTCAAACCGGAACACAGTAATATTGGCACACTGCTGTTTGTCTCCTGCATTAGTACCTACCTAGACGGTCGTCCACAGAGATCTACCACCTTAAAGTTACAATCATGCCGTTTGTTGTTATAATCTGTGATATAACAAAATATGGCGCGCTTTAATTAATTCCGGCAAAAATTTCAATCCCCACATTGTCTGAGCTGGTGGGGATGGGCGGGCGCGAGCGGTGGTAACGGTGGGCTGTGGGGGGTTGGCCTCTCGTTTTAACTTTCCGCGCCGGTGCTGCCACCTCGACGTCCTTTACCATTGCTCTCATAAAATCAAGATGTAAGGAATTTTCTCGAATTTTGTTTTATTAGCTTTTTATTGATTTGTTACTACTACATTACAGTAATTTGCAATATTACTGAGATCCTGTTAGAGAGGTGTTGTATCTAAAGAAATTAACTGAGGTTACGAGACGAGTTTAACTGATGGTAGGTGTCTGTTCTCAAAGACAATACAGTTCGGTGCCACCGCAGCGCCTATTTCTGCCAAACAGTAGTGTGTAAACATTACTGTGTTCTAGTTTGCAGGGCGCTATAGCTATTGAAATTACTGAGGTAACGAGATTTAACATCTTACGCCTCAGGCGTCGAGCGCAATATGATGCAGTATGTATTATTCTAAGTGGCGCTACGTCGTTATGGGTTGGAGTATCACGTACTATCGGGTGAACGTCCCGCTGGTATTGTCGCCTTATAGAATAAAAAAAACTAAAGCTCTTTCGACTTTTAAGTGTGAAGGTAATTTCGAGGGGTTGTGTTAGGGGTGAGGTATTCAATTAACTGGCGCGCCGATGTAGCAGTGCCGTCGCACTTTTAGTTATGTCTGACAACGCCGGGCCCGCGGGATTATTACTTAACTTATGAACGATCATCGATAGCGAAAGTCGCATAACAATTGCTTTCAACTGAAAAAAAAATATTCAATGAAGCCCTGAGACGAGCAGGACAATCACTTTGCGGTAAATGATACGCCCGCCCATAACCACGTGACGCTAATTTGGATGATATATACTGCAACAACAGATTTCGTTTATTGCCTTGAGACAAGTTATCGGGTCCCGTTATTCCAGTAATATCACTAGCTACAGCGCCTTTCAAACCGGAATACAGTAATGTTTTCCTGGACGGTCTCCGGCAAAAGGAACCTTATTTTCTTTTGGTTTCGAGAAGAAATCTTCTAAGAAAATACCTAGCTTCCGGAGGGAGGACAAGGTTATGTGGAATGCACCGATGCCTCCCGGCACTACGCCTGAAGCACATCCCAGGGAAGGCTGTAGACTTCCTCGACACCCTCGCTTGAGTACGATAAAACCTAGACCACGTCGTACTTGTCGTTCGTCCCGGGCTCGGTTAGTGGACAATGAGGGCCTCCACCTTCAAAACCCACGAACCCAAAAATCCTTTCAGTCGCCTTCTACGACAGGGTTTACCTTAGTCCTAATCTTAATAGCCCAAGACTACAGAGACCAACCAGCAGTAGACAGTACATCGCTATTACAGAAAACTAGTTAGATCGTTTAAGCAACTCTTCTTCCAGCTGCCGACCCCACGGCACAGCATGTACTTCTCTTCCACATCTCTCTATCAGCCGCCATATCTAAATTCACACTCTTCTTACACATGTCATCTTTCACACAATCTATCCACACTTTCTTCGGTCTTCCTCTACCCTTATAACCATCCACATTTACTCTCATTACTTTCTCTGTTATATGTCCTTCATTCTTCCGCACATGCCCGTTAAAGCAACGTCATCGTTTAAACAATTATAATGTGGTTTTTGTAATCGTTAATCGTTAGCACGGTACATAATAAGGATGCTGGGATCCGCCGCGCGCCTCTCGGAAAGCAATTTGCTTTGTTCGTCGCTTGTTATGTGGTAACCCAGGCATGCACGTTTGTTTATTGTTGAACGTACGGACTCGTTACCAACAAATCTTTCGGCTTTGGATTATTTTATTCTCTTATAAATAAAATAAACATGACCACTACTCATCAGAAGTGATGTTATTATCCGGAAACTGATAAATATATGTCTAAGTAAAGAAAGATCTTCATTATTCTCTCAGGTGTAAGGGGTCCCGCACAAAAACTTACGGGATCCAAGCTAACCTCACTTGATCGTGTTGCGCTCTGCTAATTAAGAAACGAGTCTCTGGCTCCCACCAACCCGCATCGGGCCAGCGTTTTGGGAAGTGGCCGAAGTCCCCCCATATGAATCCCTACAAAGGAAGGCCCCTGTTGCCCGGCGATGCGGGCAGCGCAGAATCGATCGATGAAGGGATCCTTGAGGGAGTCCTACATCCAGCAGTGGACGTCTGATATGGTGATGATGATGGAAGAAAGATCAATTAATGTATTTTATTAACTTAAATAGTACTATTTATTTTAACAATCCAATAAGGCCACTGTTATAAACTAATTCATACAATAGATTAATTATAATATAATTCTTATTTAATAAATTACTGGTGGTAGGCTTCTGTTGCTGGAGACCTAGATCGGTACCATTGCAGCTCCTATTAATGCCGACAAACAGCAGTGTGCAAACATTGCTGTGGTCCGATTTGAAAGGCGTTGTAGCTAGTGAAATTACTGTGGTAACGAGGTTTAACATCCTACGTGTTGACGAGCACAATGTGGTGTAGTGTATAATATCCTAACTAGTGCCACATTGTTATGGGTAGGTGTATTACTTACCATCAGATGAACGTCTCGTTTCCCTCATCATTTCGGTGTATACAAATAATTTACCCACATTTTTAAATATTATCTCATATTTGTTTTCAAGGTTCATATCAATAGACCATTTTTAGATATTTAAACTAAACATTATTAACATTTTAAATAAGGTGAAAGACTATTGATTGCTTATATAACTTAGATATAAATAAAGAGATATAAATAGAGGGAACGGGGAATCCGTACAATAAATTAAGTTAATTAAGTAAGAAAATAGATTATTTAATTAACTTGCCTAAGCCAGCGGCTACGAGAAATAAACGCGGATCGTAAGTTATTATGGTATCAATATCTCGTTTTCTGCTACCAAATAGTAGTGTGAAAATATTACTATTTATTAAAGGGCACTGTAGCTATAGTATGTAAGGGGTCCCGCACAACTACTCACGGAACCCAAGCTGCTCATCAACAAACGAGGGTCTGGCTCTCGCTAACCCGCATTAAGCCAGCGTGGTGGGAAATTGCTCAAATCCTCCTACATACGACAGCCCGTACTGCCCAGTGCTACCAGAGGCCATTCTGACTGTATGTGCAGCCGTGGACGTCTATCGGCTGGTGATGATGACTGTAGCAATATCATGTCTCAAAGCAAGTAGTACTATGCGGTACTGTGTATATCATCTTAACTTACGTCACATTTTTATCGACAAGCGTGTCACTTACTACTTCGCTTACTCGAATTGACAAAAAAAAATTATAAATGTAAATAAACATTGAGAAAATACAAAACCTTCATCATAACATTAAATCTTCCGCCTCTCTGCCTTATTAAAACACAATACTGTATTTAATCACGATGAAAAATCTCTTATCCCAATTAATTGGGGATTCCCCCGTGCGTTTACATTTTTAATGGTCTACCGTTCACTCGCCGATGTACGTTGTATTGGTAACGATTTTAGTTGTTTTTTTTTACAGTAGATATCTGTCGCCGGATACTGTAGGGTTCCATATGTCCCGCGTAGCCGTAGTGTGCAAACATTACTGTGTACTGGTTCGAAGACGTTAGTAGCTGGTGAATTTACTGGGGTAACGATATTAAATTGACAACTGAAATTAACACGTCTCAAGGCGATGAGTACAATTTTGTATACCATCCTAACTAGCGTCACATTATTATCGGCTGGCGTATCACTTACAGTCAGGTGAACCGCCGTTCCGCCCCGTTCGTCTCGTCGCTTCGAAAAAAAAAAATTTTCTTGAAGCTACCAGCAGTGTATATCATCCTAACTAGCGCCACGTTGCTATAGGTCGGCATATCGTTTTCTTTTAGGTGAACGTAAAAAAATGTTCATAATTCATTAATGAGAGATTTTTTTTTTACTTATAGTAAGCTAACATCTCACACGATACTGTATATATACTACTACTAATGATTATTCTCAAACGTCTGACTACTGGAATATAACTATGCTGTAATGACAGGTTGATAATTTAATTTAGGCTGTCATCTGTACGGTCTACTGGTGGTAGGAGTCTGTTCCCGGATAGGAGGATACCACCGCATTATTTATTTCTGTGGACAAACAGCAGTGTGCAAACATTACAATGTTCCGGTATGGGGGACGCTGTTGTTAGTGTAATTACTAGAGGGTAAAGAGATTCGTCTTATGTCTCAGGCGGAGAGCGGAATGTGGTGCAGCGTAAACCTAACCTAACCTAACGCTAAGCTGTCACTTTTTGCTCGTCTCTTCGCTTTATTGAATAAAAAAAAAACAACAACAAGACCTACCATCAGTTAGAATACATGCAATATTTCGCATAGATAAATAAGATAATAAAAACCCGTGTAGAAATAACTAATTAGCAGCATTAATTGGATGTTTACAATGAAAAAAAAAATGCAAGTGTGGCTTTAACTATTGGCGGCCATTATAAAGCAGCTTACACAATCTGTCAGTGATCGTCCTCATAAGGGTGAGTGCACACAGCACACAATATCGACAACTCATAATGGTGTGCGGCTTGCACCGTGACAACACTTCATTATATCTGTATAGAGCATTCAAGGAGCTAGTGATGTCACGTGAATGTTATCGATACAAAAATATCGATAATGTTTAATCATTTATATTGCTTCCGTTGCGCAGTGCGACGAACCCTCAGGTATTGGTAATATCCGTGGACATGGGTGATCACTTTCAATCACGTGAACTGTTTGTTCGTTTGCAAACTTTCACTTTTAAAAACACACGGTAAGAACATATTTAAGTAAAGATAAGTACAGACACTTTGATTACTGTATTAATTTTTTTAGGTCCTCGAATGGTGACCGCGCACCTGTAGACGCAGTGTTAACAGACCCTCACTAGGTGGTCCGACCATCTGGTGAAGGTTGCGGGAAACAGCTGGATGCAAGTAGCGCAGGATCAATAGATGTGGAAATCTTTGGGAGAAGCCTGTGTCCAGCAGTGGACGTCTATAGACTGATAATAATGATGATAATTAATTATTTTTTTACTCAACGAAGCAACTAGTAAGTGATACGCCTGCCCATAACGATATGGCGATAGGTAGGATGATATTGTGCATAGTACCATAGTGTGATCATCGCTTTGACACTTCTGGTATTAAGTCTCGTTACTCCAGTAATTTCACTAGCTACAACGTCCTTTAAACAGGAACACAGTAACCTTAGCACAATACTCTTTGGCAGCAGAAATAGGCGCTGCGATGGTACTTACCTAGACGATCTCCAGCAACAGAGGTCTAACACGAGTAAATAGATGTACCCTATATAAAATCTCTGTCGACAAGTGACAGCCAGCAGCGCATCACCATGCGCTTTAATCGCCACAACGGGGGCTCGTAACCCTTCAACGGGGCTTAATTTTATAATTGAGGGCTAAAGCCCGGCGGCGGGTGCGCTTGTTACGGCACCGGCGTCGCTCCCGGCGCGCCGCTCCGCCACCGGCTTATCACGATGGCATTTACTGCTGCATTGTTTGTTGATTTATTTATTTTATCTAACGTTTGACCTTAGCTTCACACGGTGCTAACGCCGCGGTGGTGAAACGCACAGAATACACTAGCTTGTGAGTAGTAAGCGCCATTAAAGCAAAAATGACTTAAATGGAGTCTCAACGAATTGTTCCAATCGAATGGTATTTCAAAGTAGGGGGTGGACACGCTGGTACCACCGCAGCGACTATTTCTGCCGCCAAACTAATAATGTGCAAATATTACTGCGTTTCGATTCGAAAGGCGCTGTAGCTAGTGTAATTACTGAGGTAACGAGACTAATCATCTTACGTCTCAGGCGACGAGTGCAATGTGGTGCTGTGTATAGAAACCAGGCTACCGCCACGTTATTATAGGCGGGCGTATCACTTACCATCAGGTGAATGTCCGGTTCGTCTCGTTGCTTAATTAAGGTTTTTAAATCGTATGAAAAAAAAAATTGATTTTTGTAGCAACTATGAGTCCATGGAATTTTAAGAAAGTCTGCAGTTTATAAATTTTTATAATTATAAAAACAAAAGAGATATCTTCGAAACGTTTTTTTTTTGTCGTATTGTTGTACTAAAATTTACCAGCACAACTACCACCTGAATACATAGGTAACAAAACACTCAGCCTCAACATACCTGGTAAACGGCGGAGGGTAAGATCGACCAAAGGATATGATGAGCTGCGATCTCAAGGAAAGCGATGTCCCGAATAGAGCGAAGTGGAGTGGAAGAAGTAAGAAAGCAGACCCTGTCAAAAGACGGGACAAATGCTAAGAAGAAAAAGTTGTACTAAAAAAAATTTATTTTTGTGGTCACGCCTTTTGGATCCAGAGATACTCGTATTTATTTATTAGGTTTACCATCAATCATAAACGATTACATTCACTATAATATACAAAATATTTAAACAAGAAATCTTAGTAGAAGATTGTTAAGGAGTAGTCACAGCATTCACTAATTATACACACTCTTTACGTCTAAGATAAGTTAGGATAAACAACATAAGTAACTGCGGCCGTAAAGTAAAGGTATCGGTGTTTCAGCGAGAAATTTACAAAATGAAGATGGTAGTCTACTGCAGGACATAGGCCTCGCTCAAAGATCTGTCTCTCGTTGCTCGCATCCAGTGGGTCCCCGCGACTAACCAGATCGTCGGACTTTCACTTTTATATATATACCAGATCGTCGGTCCACCCTGTGGGAGGCCTCCCAACGCTACTCATAACTAGGTATGCGCATTCGAAAGACACCTTACCACCGATCAAAGTACACCATATGAGTTGATGGTATCAAACCAGGATCTCTACTGCTCCATGAAAGTAATTAAGTGTTATTTGACTGAGAGATGACTTTGATAATACATAACATCATCGTCATAAGCCGATGGACGTCCACTGCTGGATATAGGCCTCCTCCAAAGATACCCACATCGATCGGTTCTGCGCTACTCGCATTACCGGTTACTAGGGTCCGTCGTTTGTAGGGTTTCATATGAGGGGTTTGAGCCATTTCCCACCACACTGATCCAGTGCACGTTAGTACGAGCTAGAGTCACGCTTGTTGATTCGCAGAGTGCATCACGAGCATGTGAAGTTGGCTTGGGTTCCATGAGTTGTTGTATGGGATCCCTTAAACCCCTGGAGATCCCACCGAGATATGAACTCGGATCGCTGAATTCAGAGTCCAGTGTGCTAACCATTACACAATCTGACCCTTATCAGCCTATTTGATATTAGTCATAGCTGAAAAACTAAGCCTACTCTCATGGAGAGTTCAGTTTTTAGCGTTTGGCCAGTGAAGTGTCCTTGACATTGGCTCTTTTTTTGATCACACATCAAATTCCTTAAAGAATGGAGTCAAAAAGGCTACAGGGATACTGAAGGAAAAATCTTAATACTGTGTTTTAGTATATGTGTAAGTTTTAGATTATTACTATAGACTTATCTCTAAATATATTATTAATAATTTACTACAGCTTATTGGGAGTAACGTAAGGGGTGTAAGGGTTTCCGCCCAACAACTCACGGGATCCAAGCCAACGTCAACTGCTCTTCGTGCAACAATCAAAATCAACAAACGAGGCTTTACCTTCCTCCAACCGGCATTGGGCTAGCATGGTGGTAAATGGCTTGAATCCCCACATATGAGCCTCTACCTGTTACGGGTTGGATGGTGATGATGATGGTGGAGGCCTGTGTCCAGCAGTGAGCGTGTATCGACTGATGATGATGATGACAGCTTATTGATATCTTCCGTTAAATGTACACTTGCCATAAAAGAAGTGCTTGCAGTAAGCCTCTACGCTCGACATGCAGTATGACCAGCGCAGTGTGCTGGTAATCCGCAGGAGAAATTGGCAAAGGAAGAATGACAGAATATAATACTAATATACCATAACTTGGCAGCAGGTACAAGCGGTGCGGTTGTACTTACCGGGATAATTCTCCACAACGAGAATCTACAATTTAAAATCTTTGCCACTTGCTCTACAAGCACTTAACCGGATTACTGGATAACCGGACTGTCTGACCGTCTAGGTACCACCGCTGCGTCTATTTGTGATGTGATGGTGTGAAAATAGTAGTGTGAAAACATTACTATGTTCCGGTTCGAAGGGCGTTTTAGGTAGTGTAATTACTGATGAAACTCAATATCTTATATTTCAAGGCGACGAGCGCTATGTGGTGCAGTGTATATCATCCTCACTAGCGCCACGATTCTATGGACATGTGTATCATGGGGTGAACGTCCCGCTCGTCTCCTCGCTTAATAGAATAATGTTTTTTTTTCTGCATTTTACGTCATTTATTTTTTTTTTTTTAACTTTGATAAATACAGAGCGTATAATATAAAAATAACTTGTTCGAAGGCGCATAAAAACTTCTTTATGGAACTATCTTATCGATAGATAATAAGGTTCACGGAGCCTGATGGCAGGTCATTCACCATGGCAAGCTTACCTAAGAAAATATGGCGCTACTTACGTAAAACATTGCACTAGTTTTCGATACTTCTGGAATTTCATTGGCTACAGCTACATTTTAAGAAGGAACACAATACTGTTTAGCAGCAGAAATATTGCTGCTTTAGCAACCCACCGCTACATATTCCTTGAATGAAATTATAGTTTTTTTATTCTACGAAGCAGAGACGTGAGGGACGTTCACTCGATGATAAGTGACACGCCAGGCCTTAACAGTGTAGCGCTAGACATGCAAGCACTACATTGTTCTTGTCGCCTTGAGACATATATTAAGTATCGTTATCCCAGTAATTTCACTATCTGCAACACCCTTCAAAACGGAACACAGTAATGCACGCACACTACTGTTTGGCAGCAGAAATAGGCTCTGTGGTGGAACGTACCTAGACGGTCCGGCAACAGAGACCTACCACCAGTAAAACAGTAATTGTATACTTTACAATTTTACTGGTGGTTAGTTTGCTATTGTAATTTATGAGCTGTGAACGTGTAAGGTGTTCACTAAAGCGTCATTGTTTAATCTGTGACCGCATTAAAAACAAACATGGCGACGATACACAAAACATCCCTTCGACCGCACAATCGCCGCTCGCTTTAATCGAATGATTCGGGGCGCGAACAACTTAATACAATAATGCTTGTAATTTCAATCACAAAATTAATTCAGCTGTGTGCCCGGTTTAAATAAGTGGCCCGGTTCGTCCAATCGATAAGTTGGGAGGGCGGGAGATACCGGTAAATAAGGTTTTGGCGGGAGAGCGATTGGTCGCGCGCTGGGATCGGGGGCGGGCGTGCGGAGGATAGGGCGTGGTTGCGATTGGCGGACGGCTATAACCGGTTTACAGCCGTCAGTGACGGCGCGTCCCGTTCGTGGAGTGTTACACTGTCGGTATCCGAAATGTCCGCGCTCCTGTTTCTTGTTTGATTCCGTTGTGATCGCTTTAGCGGTGAAAAAAGGAGCAAAGGTAATCATTTAACTTCATTAATTATGCTATATAAAAAGATTCATAGACAAATTAAAATAATAATTAAATTTTTTTTTTTGGGAAAATATTAAATATATAAATTTTCCTTATGTTTAAATGGTGAAATAGTAAGCCCGCTCCAGTTTTTAGGTTGCCATATAATTGGTTTTTAGTCTATGTCTATCGGCTGATGATGACAATAGTAATTGGTTTTAATATTTTTTTTTTACATTTGATTAATAATGTTTTATTTTATTCTACACATTAATATTTTCTATTAAGTCATTTACCTCAATAACTTGCCTTACTAAAAATTGGCTCGTAGTATTCCTATTGGTATTAATCTCGCCTTTATTACTAATTTGGTATAAGTTTTACAATAAAGCTATTAAATTTTAAATAACAAAACACTTTCCTATAAATCATGTGGAAACATATTGTTAATATTATATTTTGATAATAGTTTGAAATCTGTTTCAAACTTGTTAATATAATTTTCAACCAATTGTTTTAATGCGTACATCAAGCGGCTTCATTAGAAATCTTATTATTTTTGGGAAAGTATAGATGGTTTAAAATGTATTCTAGCGATTCTACGTCAAGACCTACGATCAGAAGAACAAACGCACTGGTTGTCTTTTCCTGATGGCAAGTGATATCACACATAAAACATCACGTTGCGGTCGTCGCGTTGTGAAGTCAAATATTAAGTTTCAAGGTCTCGTTAATTCCACTAGATACAGCGCTATTCAAACCGAAACACAAATATTGTTTATCTACAAATAAAAAGGCATTGCAGTGGTAGCTACCCAGATGATCACTCCAGCATACTCCATTTAATATGTTCTCATTGTTCTGTATACTTTAACTTTTACTTTCCGCGCGTTGTGGGTTTCCTCACATAGATCAAATCTTAATGAATATTATTGAGCATCTGATATCGTTATTCTATTCACTTAGTTAATATAAATTTTTTATATTTATATGTTATGATTATTCCTAATATACCGTATATTTATTGATTTGTGTTAAAAATGTTCCTCTTCATCTACCACAGTATTTCACTTCTTCCAAGGTTGAATAGTGGAGAATCTCCATAGATATTAACTCCACCGTTAGAACCTATTGTAATTTAACTACAGCTGTTACAATAAATATTTTAAATAAAAATAATGAATGGTTTGTATATACACAATAAAAATAATTGCTTTTTCACTAATCTGGATATATAACCTTACTCTTTCATTAAAGATGGCCAGTAGAAAACTCAGTGTAAATTCAGCTCGTAAGTTCCATGATATTACCATTTGTTTTCATGTATATCTATAGTTCTTATATGATAAAATGATTTAAATAAATAAAAACGCACGGATAAGTATAAAAAACTCTCAAACTTTCAACTTCTCTTATATTGTCCTGTGGGAAATGGGTTAGTATATCTCCATCGAACTTATTCTTTCGGCGCGTTGTATAAGGAAGAAGTACATAGAAAAAGTGACAGCTTAGTCTGTATATCAGCATAGTGAGCTCACCAACCTGCAATTCAACTATAGCATATGACAAGTACTAAATTCATTGAAGACTATGTGATATGATGATAACTGGATAAAATTTATATATTCTCGTGCAGGACACCTCGAGAAGATATCTAAATAGAAATATTAACTGCTCACTTGAACAAGTTTTCTTTTTTCAGTTGTGACTTTTCAGGAAATACACAGCCCTTAAGCGACGATAATCACTTACCATTACATAATTCGCTTTTTTGTAAGACTAATTACATTTAGAAAGCGGTAGGGGATGAAAAAACTTGCTCATGTTACGTATTCAATATAAACAAAAAAAAATTCTTTAATTGTTAATTATTTACAAAGCTTTATTTTTTAATAAATTAATACTGTTATGCCTTAAAAATAGTCTGTCTAGTGGTTTAGCTTTAGTCTGTTTAGTAGCTTTATAAATACAGTTATAAAGCACCAACAAGGATCCAACTTAAAAAGATCGCGTCAAAGATAACCTCGTGAGGAGTCATTGCACCTGAAAATTACATTCGCGGGGCACAGATAAGCGCAAGATTTAATTTCTGTCCCTATTTAAATATAAATACGTCTTTTGTTACGTTGTGTTTAAACAGGAACGGGGCGCGCAGGGATCCAGGGGGGCCAGGGAACCCTAATTGAAAGACAAACAAGGGACGGACGATTCACAGCGAATTCATTATTTTCACATTAAGTTTATTCCGCTCTGGAGCTTCGCGTTATCTGTCGTGTTTAAGTTAACAACTCACTTGAGCACGACGTTTAAATATATAGACATTAAGAACTTTGGGCAGGGCTTACATTTAATGCCTTTGTTATATAGAGTGGCGCAAAAATAACCTTATAAAAAGTACCTTATTACCTGTGTTATAAGGTACTTTTTATAAGGTTATTTTTGCGCCACCCTATATATAATCAGTGTTGTTAATGCTATAACAATTATATTTCAATTTTACAGTTTAGAAACGTATTTACAAGCAAAATAATTTAAACCTTGCCTTAAATTCTCTTCAGCAAATTCTTTGTTCCTTTAAAGATTAATATATACATATATAATATAGTGAAAAACATAAACACAATCACTCACTTGAGATAAAAAAAACATACATTTTGAATTTTTGAAATATACTTATACAACATGACATGAATACAAGTTTAAAATACATAAAGATATGGTATTAATTTTATTGTTTTTCTTAATTACGAAAATTTTAAAATTATGTACAATAAATTGTTAAGTTCAAGTTCGAATAAATTTCGAAATAATTGTAATAATCCTCTTAGAAAATATGTTAACAGCTAGTAAATAAATTTATGTTCTGTAGAATTATAATAAGTAATTCTGTATAAAACTTAGTTATAAATTTTTTTTCTTTTAATAAATTTCTTCGCGATCCCGCAAAAAACAAATTAGTAAGCAATGTGCTCTTTTTATTGAGTTCACCCTAAGTTAATTTTTGGAGGGAAAGTTAATAAAAGATGGCGCGAGTACGAAGTAATTTTCATCGAATCAACGTCGCAGATGTCATTTTGTAGATGCGGCCTATTCAATTACTTTTATAAGTAAATTCGAAGACAATTTGCATGTTTATGCCTATTTTTTTATACTAAAATACTCTTACTTATTTAAACTTTTTTTTTGTTACAACGACTGTTTCGTGAAATTAAATACCTTACTTCTTTATTTATTCATAATTATTACAGATTATAAATGCTCGACATGATAATCCTAATTGATATTAATAGACAAATAGACACAAAGAGATGCCAAAGACAAGATTGTATGGTCTTAGAATCTTAGCCTATTCCGAAGAAAGGGTCGAACAGAAATAAAAAGACACAAACAGACACTTTTGATTTATTTTAGACGAAAAAATTATTTTTTTCTTTTACTTACTGCATAATACTATTTTAAAAATACCATAAAACTATAATTTCAAATCCACATAATCCCGATTTAAACGAAATGTTTAAAATTCAAAACGAATTATTTCTAAAACTAACAAAAGGGGGGATAAGTTACAAATTCAATTGTGCGAAAAATCCGTGAAGCGAACCCGTGTGTCAACATAGCTCCCGCTATAAAGAACTGCCGGTTGTAGTTTTTTTTATAACGAAATTGGTTTGACTTATTTTATCGTCTGTGAGTGCTGCTTAAATTTATCTGTCTGTATATCTTCATTACCAATTTTTAGAATGTTTTAAAAGGAATGCAAATTAAAAGAACTGTGATTTTTTTTAGTCTTTGTATTTATATATTGAGGCATACCTAAAAAAAAATATTTCTTAAACCTAATTTCTTTTCATTTATTAAAAAATGAATAGTTACTGCGTTTTAATAATAAAATACAATGAAATTGCAGATAACAACAACAATGGAAAATAAATTAAAAGAAAATATGAAGAGATGTTTGTTCTAGACGTTTGTATACCGGAGCGCGCGAGAAATCCGCTTTTCCCGCGCTCCGTTCAGGGGAGCTTTCAAAATGGCGATTAAATATTAATCGACGAATTAACTCCATGTCTTCGCCCGTCGACACCAATTAAGCGCACAAAGTAACAAAGTAAATAACGGCAGACATCGCGAATTAATTTTGTAGCGACGCTTTGGATTTTAAGGCGCAGTTTGTTTAAAGGTTGCGAGCTTAGTTGAATTAATTAATTTATTATTAAACCTACCGGTTTGTTTAATTAATCAATTTATTTCTATTTGGTTCAACAAAAGACATATTTCTCGTCGGCTTAGTAGATAAATAGAGGTGTAAGACGTCCCGCACAACAACTCACGGGAGCCAAGCCAACCTCACCTGTTCGTGGTGCACCCAGCTAATCAATAAACGAGGCTCTGGCTCCCACCAACCCGAATTGGACTAGCGTGGTGGAAAATGACCCAATTCCCTGCATATGGTCTCCTGGCAAAGCGCTGGAACCAAGGCAGGACAAGACCGATCGATGTGGAGATCTTTGGGGGAAGCCTATGTCCACCAACGGATGTCCATCGGTTGATGATAATTAGTAGATAAATGCTTACCTACTGACATTGATATCCTTCGTTTAATGCCGGAGCCACATGTTGTGGGGTTAAGTACGACAATAGAGGCTAACGTCTATAATTAAATGTGAACCATGTCCAGCAGGCCCTGCATCTACACCACACAGGAAGGTGGATTATAAATACATCACTCCAAACTTTTTAAACTATAGCCGAGCATAACAATCGTTTATAAGCGCCCAACAACTGGTACCTTTTACAGATTAAATAGCATTCTATAACGTGGCGCAGTCCTCAAAGGAACACTTGGTATTGAATGCCTGAGGATGTATCGGATATTTGTAGGGCGACTACGTATGTATACCTGAGTGCCAGGATGTTACCGAATAACCGGAGAGTAATACATGTTATAGATGTCTTTGACAAATTACCGTTATTGTTTTTTTTTATTTATTCGGTATCCAGATTAATTATAAAATATTTAATTTTGGCGGAAAACCAATCGTAGTTCCTCAATATTTGTAACATTGTTGGAATTTATTAATTTTTTCTAAACATAGAATTGTAAAATGGCAACATTATGTTTATATGAATTCATACAAATGTGGAGATCTTTGGGTAAGACTTATGTCCAGCTATCGACATTTATCGGCTGATGATAATGATGATGATGAACACTATGATTATTTCAATTTTAAACTGACCTTGCGTATCTAGGTTTATAGTGCGTTTTTTTATATCAATTATATCGAAGTACTGTTCAGTCTTTTAACTTCGTTTAACGTATTTCCATTAATAATATACATTATCCTCGTTTAACAAAAACGATGGTCACCCAACTTCACCCTAAGCTTGACCCAAACAGCTTCAAGTCCCCTTTAGTTACGGATTATCCGGTATAGTGTACATTGTACAACATGCTGTCAATGCGATGTTATATCGGTGTTACATCGATTCAGAAAGGCGAATAGACAAATCGATACAGCCACGTTCGCTTCGATTAAAACAATTTGTAACTGATTGATTTAAAAAAAAAGATATCAATTAAAAAACAAATATTTTAATGTAGTTTTATTTTGCATATAAAAGCGATTATTCAGGTAAGTAGTTATATCAGAATATTAGTATTTAAAATGTTTACACTGTACAATATTAGTGTTATCTTCAGCTTCTTTAAAACTAAGATGTACAAGTGTTACTCTATTTACAAATCTCGATTAATGAAGTAAATACAAACTGTGACAATGAGAAGTTCTATCTTATATACAAGGTGGCGCAAAAATAACCTTCCGATGTTTTTTGGCTGTAATTTAAAAAAAAAATATGACAAACTTTGATTCTTCTTGTAGATTATTTTTATTTGGTCTTTGTAGCGTAACATTGTTTATTAACGTGTATTTCGCACGTGTTTACTACACAAATGTCAAAACAGAACTGACATTAGGGGCCAATCGCAAAATTTATAGCATTTTCTGATAGGAGGATTACTTTTGCGCCACCCTGTACAATGCAAGATAGTGTTGAGTGAACACTGTTACTAATAGCTTGATGGTAAGTGATACGCCTGTTCATAACAAGTTGGCGCTAGTTCTGATGACATACATTGCGTCACATTGTGCTCATTACCTTGAAATATGAGATGTTAAATCTTGTTTCTACAGTAATTTCACTAGCTACAACGTCCTTCAAGCCGGATTACAGTCATGTTTGCACACTACTGTTAAGCGACAGATATAGGCGCTACGGTAGTACCTACCTAGACGGTTTCCGACAACAGAGACCTATAAAAAACATTTATGTTTGAAAATAGCTTATTACTGAGAACTGTCTGAACTGGTGGGATGTCTGAGACTGAGACTGCAATTTCCGCAATTTTCGTAAAAATATAAAAAAATACTCACCATAGCGAATCCTTTAAGTCTTAACAGTGACTAGAAGAGCGTGGAGCCCGTAACGCCCTGATTGCGCTTATATGCGATTAGTTCCACAGCAAGTGCCCCACATGCGCTGGTCCCTGTCCCCGCGGAGCGTCCCGGCCCTGCTAAGCACCATATGGCACTTGTAAGGGAGTTATAATTACCAGTGAATACTGCGCCAGCATACGCAAAATTCAACTGATGACAGTCGGACCGTGAAATAAACTATTAATTAAATATGTAATCCTGTTATACCACAGGATATGTATAAAGTTAACAGATATTTTTTTTTTTCTATTAAAAACTTATTAAAACTTGCCCTCCCATTTATATTATGTGACAAAGGAACCGAAGATGTTGATTCGCAATCGTCTAGAAATATCAGGTCTTCATATGATGAGAGCTATAATTCAGCAATGTAACGGTGGTAAAGTACTTACCAGGTACTTACTCCCCTGGTGCAGCGACCAAAGTGAGTCTTGGTCTGATACAAGAGGGCGCCAGCGTTGTCTGTCTCCCAGGTACTAACCAGGTAGGTTCGAAATAACTCTACTACCATCACGGATGCCGGTAAATAGTAAAGAAGACTTTTCAGCCGTTCTCATTATTAATATGAAGTATTTTTTTTATTATTGGAAGCTTTGTCTTATATAACGACTAATAAAGACGGTCAAGCCTCTCAGGGATGTGTAGAAGACGCTTCGTGGGTTTCTTTGCTTGGTATACGTGGATCGCATCATCTCGGGTTAAAGTAGGCATAGTCGTCGGAACTCGTCCGATGCGAATTATCAGTGAAATCATTTAGTGAAACTGATGATGATGTGTTTAAAAGAAAAGAGATTAAGTATATATATCAAATTGTACCTTTGGGACTTTTCTATTCATTGCTTTTTACTAAGTAATTCGATGCCGCTACAAGTATGTGTCTGATTCTCAAACATCTTCCTTCAAACAGTAAATATTTCCAGTATTCTTGGATCTTAACTTGCACGATCTTAGCTTTAACCTGCCTCTTGGATTCCACTTGATAATAACACTTACGGTATCTGCTGATTGTGTAATTTTTCCTGCACAATCCAGTCGTTGAGAATTACATAACATCAGAGCCTAAGTTAAAAAGCCAATCTTCTTACTGAGTGTACAAGTTGATAGGGTTGCGAACAGCTTGCAATTTATCAACAACATAATCGATATATCGATCCGCGCATCCCATCGATAATGAAGCTAAAGACAGCCCTAAGAGAGGCGACATATGCAATCATTACGATAATGTTATATCATTTAACGTAATCAATTTGACGGCGCGCCCCACTGAGGGTGGTTGTGACCGATCGCGCCCTTTAACTAATCGCTAGTGATGTGCCGAACATTCAGTTTTTTAGTTTTTGGAGACTTCGAGGTTACTGGAGAAGTAAACATGTCAAATTTAATTTATTAAGCTTATTTTATATTATCTGTATTAAATTTCTCCATTAGGAGCAGCAGCAAATTGCTTACTTTATAACAGGAAGTTTCTAGTTTGATTTCAAGGACATATGTGATAAAGATTTTTGTGCCTCTCATTTTGTAAATCTGCATATGCTGTGTTCCAATTATTAAGATATGAGGACTAGAATATTCCCGTGTAGCAAGATTAACCATCCTCGGACTTGTTTTATATATATTAGCTTATTGTAGAACATATTTTTACGAAACACTGCTAATACTCCTATTATTTAATGATAAATATCGATAATGATGTGTAACAAGGAATGGAGAAAATCGACATTTATATAATCGATTTTTCCTTACCATAATTATGAATTATATTGTATTCTATAAGTAAATAAAATTTAAGAAAGTTTGAGTGTCGAAGACACCGTTGACCGCCAGTTAAACTAAACTTTGAGTAGTAGTAGATGTCTGATGCTGGAGACCTCCTAGGTAGGTACCATCGCAGCTCCAATTTCTGCCGGTAAACAGTAGTGTGCAAACATTACTGTGTTAAGGTTTGCAGAGCGTTGTAGCTAATGAACTTACTGAGGTAACGAGACTTATATCTCAATGCGATGAGCACAATGTGATCCAAGATCCACGAATGCCCCTCAAACTTAAGGGACAGATCGACTAGTCGGTCGTTAGACATGTCGTATTGTATGGATCTGACTGTTGGACCACCAAGGGGTCGGATGAATGGAGATTACATGTGGCCGAGATGCGAATTTTAAGATAGATGTGTGGTATGACGAGTATGGATAAAATTAAGAATGAGTATATTAGAGGAAGCCTAAAAATTGCGCCAGTGACAGAGAAGTTGAGGAGCAAGAGGTTAGCGTCGTACGGGCATGTTATGCGGAGGGATGAAGGATATATAACAAAGAAAGTAATGAGAATGAACGTGGATGGTTATAAGGGTAGAGGAAGACCGAAGAAAGTGTGGATAGATTGTGTGAAAAATGACATGTGTAAGAAGAGTGTGAATTTAGATACGGCGGCTGATAGAGAGATGTGGAAGAGAAGTTCATACTGTGCCGACTCCACATAGAATGGGAAAAGGGCAGAAGGAAGAAGATGAGCACAATGTGGTGCAGTGTATACCGTGCTAACTAGTGCCACGTTTTTATGGGCAAGCGTATTATATCATCATGTCAACATATCTAAAATGTTATTAAGATATATGTAGTTGTTTTATTCATTTTGAATGTCGATATCGCTACACATCACTATATTGTCTACACGAAATGGCACCGCCAAGACCCCATGTTGTTTTAAAACATTAACTGTATGACTTTTCAAGTGTTGATTTATTACATAGTCATCTTATACTATTTCAAACAATGCAAAAAGAGATCTATGAACGATCTATTCTGATTTAATACAATTTCCATATTTATTTTTTTTAAATTTTACGTATTAAATGTTTTTTTTTTTAATAATTTAATCGAATATGGTATGGTATTTAGATCGAAGTGTGGGTGGATTGTGTGAAAGATGACATGTGTAAGAAGAATGTGAATTCAGGTATGACGGCTGATAGAGGGACATGAAAGAGAAGTACATGCTGTGCCGTGGGGTCGGCAGCTGGGAAAAGGGCAGGGGCAAGAAAAGTTGCTTAAACTATCATTTTCACTTAACATCATGTGAAATATGTATCGAAAGGATATACATACTGCATATGATGGTCTTACGTTATAACTCGTTTCGCTTTTCGTTAACTGGACATAGCGATTTTTTTTTAATGTTTTAGTTTACTTCGGAAAAAAAATCGTCTTGATCCATCAACCCTAACATAAGGGCGTAACTCCGTACGTTACAACACCCTTCGTTCCCAATTCGCCCAATTGATATTCGATACACCAAATTCACACGCAACTCTATTTGTATACAAATGTTCCCCTTTTGTTCTCTATAGCTTTTGTGATTTTATTGCCGAACGCCAATGAAGCTGTTACACTATAATAGCTCAGTTTATTCACTTATTACGTGATACGGTGAATTTGCCAAACATTAACCAAATATGTGGAATGTTGGTCATTATCGTAATGGCTTCATATTGCATGCGTAATTGAACAAAACGATTACCCATTACAAATAGGTCGACGCTGACAAATACAGGAAACAATAAAAAAAAAATTACAGGGTGTTATAAAAATCACCTGATTTCGGTTTGCAAATATCTGGAAGGTAACGCTCTATACTATATTTTTATTTTTAATACAAGTATAAACTCAATAGACCTCATTTACTGTTCTAAGTAGGTATTACTGCAGCGCCTATTTCTGCTATCAAACAGTAATGTGTAAACATTACTGGGTTTCAGTTGGAAAGGCGTTATAACTAATGAGATTATCAGTGTAACAAAATTAAACTTCTTATCTCTTAAGGTGACGAGCACAATGAGCTTTATATATTATCCTAACTAGCGCCACGTTGTTACGTCACTCATCATCAGGTGAATTTCTCGCTCGTCAAGTCGCTTCTTTGAATATAAACAATCTTTATATATACATAAAAGAAAAAGTGTGTGTGTGTTCCTTATGGACTCCAAAACGTCTGGACCGATTTCAAGGAAATTTTTAGAACATCTTAACATTGGTCTGTATTTTGATGACGATCCGAGCAATAGATTTTTTCTTAGAACTTTCATCGCCGACACTAAGATGAGTACTATTTGTTTTTGTACCAATCACAAAGAAGATATTATGATAGTATGTTTCTGGATGTGAGAGACAATCTTCATCTGCCAGTGAAATGAATAGAAGAAAATGAAATGAGTGACAAATGATAATTTAAAATGCGATGGTTTCTTTACAATATTGGTTATATGTATATATATAACTTATTTAATTTATGCAAGCTTAAGCTCGGCGAAGCTAACTAGTTTTTATTAGTTTTCTATATAACTAAAAACTTTTTATAGTTAGTTAAATATTAATTTCTATGTAAAACGCCAGAAATATAGCTGTAAAATCTTATATGATGCTATTGTCCGTGGACAACAGTAATCGTTTTCCCTCAAGTATTTATTTATTTAAATTATTTATAAATTAAAAAAAAAAACTTGTACAATATTAATATAAAGAAACGAATATTTTCAATGGTAACCTTCTATATTGATTTAATTCCTTTTGTTGCAGTATGGAGGCCACAAACCTAGCACTTCCACCGCGTGACTCTTTAAAATCTCGCTCTGATACTAAAACACTGCAGTTGGGCACTAAACCTAACCAGGTATGTACATCATCATTATAAACCTCTATTAATTCACTTATATAACCCTGCCATAAAATGCGGTCCTCAGCTTTTAGCATCCGTTAAGTGCAGTACATCTTATCTCTTTTTCACATACTTTTTTTTAGTTAAAAAGCGTTAACTGTTTATTATATGATTTTATAGTTAACTCGTAAGAACAACTAGTTAGGTAAATATTTACCTGGTTATAGTAATGGACTATGATAAAATATGAATGTACTAATCCCTCTCAAGCAAGGCCAACAAAGATTACTTAATATAAACTTACTAATTTAGCAATAGATAAAGTATAGTTGTGTCCCTTTTGAGAAACTTGAGACATTATTATTCAGATAGGTTTAGAGCGCCAGGATATACGGTGCCTATTTGCCTGTATGGAGCGCAGACCTGCTCACGTGGACTAATCTTAAAAATTTATTTATATCCTTTAATATTCAATCGTCTATTTTCGAGTAAAATATGATTTTTTAGATGAATTGTCTTGTTATCGGAGAAGGAAGAGAAGATAAATTACATTTACGTTAATGATAGCTATAAATCACGTTGTAGTACAATCAAGTTGTAAACTTAAATAAATCAATAGTATAACCAAGTAACGTTAAAATTTAATTTTTAATAAAAATTACATTAAACTAGTTAAATATAATCGATATTAAAATTAAAGAAGGAAGTTAAATACGAACAATCAAAGAGTAAGACGGAATATAGAATTCATAGACCAGTTCATATAATGTGACCAAACAATGTACTGGTGGTAGATCTCTGCCGGGTACCGTCTAAATAAGTACCACCGCAGCTCCTCTTTCTGTTGTCGAACAATAGGATGTAAACATTACAACGTTCCAGTTAAAAATCAAATAATTTTTTTTTATGTTTCTATATATACCCTTAATTGTTTGCCAAAAGGTCGGCACGGTGCTTTTGTACGGCGTGCCGATAGTGTCGCTGGTTATAGAGAGCGTGGAACGCCTCTGTCTCGCCCAGATCTCCAACACGCTGCTGAAGCAGTTCTCGTACAACGAGATACACAACAGGAGAGTTGCGTTGGGCATAACCTGTGTGCAATGCACGCCGGTACAGTTGGAGATACTGAGGCGAGCCGGCGCCATGCCGGTATCCTCTCGTCGTTGTGGTACGTATAGAATCTCCATTTATTATGTATTGGACTAACATGACCTCAAATTCACATGGTGTAAAGCGGCAATGAGGAGAATGTTCTGGCTTTCATATGTTGATAGCCGGACTGAAGAAAGGCCGTCAAAGGAATAGATTGAAAGTATGAGGAGCCAAACGGGGTGTTATGAAGCAAGAGTTCAATCAATGTTATAGAGGCAGTTAAACTCTTTTTTCCATTTATTAGGTTAGGAATTAAGTAATTTTTCTATAATTTTGTACTAAACCAATTTTTTTATGTTATGATAATATTTAAAATATATTTTCCTATGCCATTGTTTGAAAGGAATGATAACGAGGAGAGAAGCAGAGCGTTTGTGTAAGTCGTTCCTCGGAGACAACGCCCCACCCAGGCTCCCCGATGACTTCGCATTTGCCGTTCACCATGAGTGCGCTTGGGGATGCCGTGGCGCCTTCCTACCAGCCAGGTTTGTGATGAAAATCACGTATTGGAGTTTGAGAACAAATATTCAGCCTATCGAAAACTAACTCGGCAGCTTTATTCTATCTTTAGATATAACTCGTCACGAGCTAAGTGCATCAAGTGCGCTTACTGTGGCCTGTTCTTCTCGCCCAACAAGTTCATATTTCACTCGCATCGTGTCGGCCCCGGCGATAAGTACGTTCAGCCCGATGCGGCCAACTTCAACTCCTGGCGCCGACATATGAAGCTGAGCGGCAGCCCGCCGGACGAGGTCGTTCACGCGTGGGAGGACGTGAAAGCTATGTTCAACGGCGGAACTAGGAAGAGAATGCTCTCAGCCGCTAGGTGAGAAGCGTTAAGACTGTCATAAACAGCTCACTAAAAGTTCCATTGCAGGGATACGACGCCCTTCCTCACATGAAGGCAGAGCTTAGAGATCAGGCTGGTCAAATGCGAAGAAAGGCGATCTGATTCTCAAAATCTTTTTTACTTAGAACATGTTGATTTTTTTACGCTCTCTTCTCTCTCTCTTCTCTTGTCTCGAGTTCAAAGGATCGAACCGCACTTCGAGTCATATACTGCAATTACAAACTGAACTATCAGGGCTTCGCAACACCAGCATAGTGTTTGTGGTCTGAAACGTTTTACTCTGTCTAAATCTTTAATGCAGTCCATTTTAGAGCGTCATAACAACTTTAGCTGATATATTATCATTCCGGGACAGCATCAGTACAGCGGCGTTTCCAATTACAGCCGCTAATTAGATGACAGGCACTACAGCTACTGGAATTACTAACTCAAAGATTTTTTCCCTTCTTGTACATCAAGGTGATGACCACTATGCGATGCTGTCCACATTGTTGTTGTCAAAAGCTTGACGTAAAGATAAGTTATATTCCTTATCATTATGTCAATGTCCTGGTCTTTTCAGTACGTCGAATTTCGGTTGAAAAAATTTTGAGGTGTTTAAATTCAAGATTGTATCAAAAAGTTCAGTTTTAATCGTGCTTCAGAAGGATGCCACTTCGCAGGCCCGAACCTGAGGTTACTGAATCGAAACGGTCACCGGCCACCCCGCCGGACGCTCACACACCAGTGCCGAGACTGGCTGACTACGTGTGGGGAGCACGACTGCCGCTGCCCTATATACCTTGGCTGAAACCCACGCTATGGACACCGGGTAAATACTTACTTCTTACCGTCACCAGTCAACTTCTACGAGCTTTATACTACATTAAAATTTTACTTGTAGGTTCGTTTCTGATGCCGGAATCTGTCTGGATAGGTACCACAGCAGTGCCTATTTCTGCAGCCAAATAGTAATATACAAGCAATTACAGTTATCCGGTTGGAAAGGCGTTGTAGCTAGTTAAGTAACGAGACTCAACATCATATGCTTCAGGCGATGTGGTGCAGTATTTACCATCCTAACTAGTGCCACGTTGTTAAGCGCAGGGGTATAATATACCATCAAGTGAACGTCTCGCTCGTTGCGACTGATTTTCTTATAAAGAGTCAATACTGTGTCCAACTTGAAGACCAAGTGCAAGTTGACTGGTTTTTTCAAGTTGAATCTTTTTTACCAGAAGCTCTAGCGGAAATGAAAATCATGACGAAACTATGAAAAAGAAAATTTTTGGATGTGGTTAGAAATCTGTTGCCGAAGACTTGTTGTCTTTAGAGACATCGCCGCTGCCTATTGACAAGCTTCTTTACGCTTTTGGTTAACCCTTACCTTGTACTGACAGGTGCATTAACAGCTTTAAGCGGTGTTAGTGCATTGGAGGAGCCGCGGGCGTTTCGTCCTGTACGATCTCATCGCCTGGAATCGCCGCAACTGTCGCCCGCTTCGCCACAGCATTCGCCTGCACGGTAAACCCACTCCTTGTTTTAAAAACCCAATTATTTTCAAATATTGTAAATCTGTTATAAAAAAAAATCTGTTTTTAACACTTTTTTTTCCCCATTTATAATAATGAATATCAACACAATAGAATCGACTTATTCATACCATCTGACGATATACGCTATTTGGATAATTTATAAGAAAGGATAAAAGCTATATTTTTCTGAAAGTTTGCGTGTGAAAATTCGAGATGCTAAGAAAATATACAAAAATAGTTTTTTTGGGAATTCATAGAGATTTTCATTTTAATTTATATTATATCGTTTAACAGGTGGAGAGAATTTATTATTTATTAACTTAGATACAACGTTTGATTATAAAACAAACATAGCATATTTAATTTATCGGCAAATAATAAGTTTTAGATATTATATGGATATTATTGAAATATCCTTTACAAGATGGACCGATGATGTTATGTAGATCGCGGGAAAACCAATTTGTATTGGGATCTTTGGTGGAAACAGCAGTGGAAGTCTATCGGCTGATTAATGCCATAATATACTATTAAAATAAATCCAGTTCGGTCATACCGTCCTGTTGATATATAGATCTCCATTAACATCATCCCCGAGACGGAGCCGCTCGCCGCTCCGTTCCCCGCTTCAGTCACCGCTTCGGTCCTCGCCCGCCCGCTCGCCCAAGAGCGACAGAGACAGCGATGAAAGTGTCGACATCGAGACAACAGAAGAGGACCAGACTAAAGATGCGGTAAGTAGCATCTGTCTTTGTCTCACATACGGAAATCAGATCGAGAGGTGTTTATGAATACAGGGTTGTGAGTAACATTTTGAGAATATCTTTAGTTAATACAACTGATTCAATATAATAAAATCATAAAAAATTTAACCATTAATATAATCTTAGATAAAAGTTAATTTTGATCGATTTACCTTTGAAAAAAAATCAAAAAGATACAGCTATTTGTGAAGACAATGCAACAAAGAAGTAAATGCTTAAATTATGAGATGGCCCCGTTTTCGTTTAAATGATTAAAGTTTCTTATATCTCTGTTCCTCTTTAAGCCGATCGAATAAAAAAACTAAGATAACCACCCTAGTGCTACATAAACGATCTCCATGCAACTCAAAACGTTAGTATTGAATCGATCGCATTATCTACTGGCTAGGAGTACTCCGCATTCGAAGCAAACGATGCTCACCCGGATCCAATTTAAAAAGTTTCTAAGAGGAAAAATTTCCCAATCACAATCCCCGCGGAGCGGAAACGGTAGCCGTTCGCTTGTACAATTTTTTTAACAATTCCTCATTTTTAAGTGACGATAAATATAACTTTTGCTTGCTAAGTTTACTGGACGAATTTTACTATGACATACTCCTAAAAGTATCTTTCAGAACAGGTAGTAAAATTTTACTACAGTCTGTTAGCGGCAGTTGCTGATAAAGAATAATTAAAAGTTTATTAAGATAAATTTAAACAATATTTTTAGTTAAGTATTTAGTAAATCACGAACGATTTAGTGAAAGTGGAAAAACGATGAATGCGGGCAGCGCAAGTCGGATCGGGGTGGACAACTTTTAACGTGTCTATCAGGGGAGGTGTATCAACTGATGATATCGAAGATTTAGCAAACTTTAATAAGATCATCACAATCGATTTAAATCTTGTGAAGTTAGTCCAAATATTAACCAATGGGGAGGGGGGGGGGAAGGGCTTCCCGCACAACAGCTCACGGGATCCAAGCCAGCCTCACCTGCTCGTAGAGCATCCTGCGAATTAACAAACGAGGCTATGGCTTTCATCAACAGCCATTGCGCCAGTATGGTGAGAATAGCCCAAATCTCCCCATATATATAGTGTTCCCCAGTAGTGGAGGTCTATCGGCTGATGATGATTATAATCATGCATATGATATAGCATATAACATTGTAATGAACTTTATATGCACGCAGAAATCGTCTCCATTTGAATACGTTAGTTGTAAATACAAACATTCGCCGGGGAGTTGGAAGCGCGACGCCATTTTGTGCAAAATGTCCGCCGGTAAGTTTGTCACGTCGTAAACTCTGTAATTACTGCCGGTCCGAATTCAAATGGACTTCATTTCGTTTTTAAATAAGAGAAAATGTTTAATTTACTACCCAATCCGATTTCCGTGGGACCAATTAATTAGGGATTTTCATTTTCCATTCCCACCGTGAACGTTTGCGTCCAATTGTGTTTTTTTTTTAGCGGTTTACGTGTGTACGTCGTCCTCGGTGTTAAGTTGTCAGCGGAAATGAGAGTAAGCTTTTTCATGTTCATTTCTGTCCTGTTATAATGTCGCCTCATTAGTCACGTTGTTGAGGAGCACGTTGCGGTTAAAAGGAATTCACGTCTGCCGAAACCAATTTTCCAAGAATATTTATATCGTCAACATTTTGCTTTCATCACCTAATCTTAGAAATTTTATGCGTGTGTTTTTAGGTTATTGTTATGTATACGAATGTGAAATTGTTGAGAAAACAAATTCAAATGAAATAGAAAATGCGCTACACTGTTGTTTATTTGTGACCTGTGCTAAAGCTATTTACAGTGCTGCTGTTATGAAAGCAGCACTGAAGGGGTATTATGTTGTAAATACAGAAGCGACAGAGCCTGTCTAATGATTGACGCAGTCGATAGTAATTAACGCGCCTCCAGGGTTTTCCATTTAATCCCTTCAAAGGAAAACATCAGGGTTGTCCGCTTGAATTTATTTTTTAACTGAAAAACTGTAAACAAGGACAGATAAAAGAACGATTACATTCTAATCGCTCGTCCGAAATTATTTGTAATAAAATTGTACATTCTAGTATATGTTTATAGTTAATTCTAGTATAGTTAATTTTATCTATGCATATCAATTATTTAACTTAAGAAATCGTTATATTATTAAATGTATTTATACGATCCCTTTTAGGGAAGATTGTAAGGAGATATTGAACAAGGAGTTCGGATATAGAGAGGTTGTCACCAGGACATTTGGCTAACTTGACAAACATAAGTAGATCTATATGTATCTTTACAACTTGGGTCAGGCTTTAATTTTGACGAATACTTGCCGTATTATATAGTCTGCTACAGTTTGTAAATCAATTTGTTCATATAAGTAAATGGAGAAAATTTTCAAAAAATCTAAAATATTGTTTTGTTTGTGGATAATGATAGAAAAATTCAGTTTGAAGATTTTTATTAAAATGAACTACGTAGGATACATATTATTTCATATTGTTATGATAAAATACTTTTATTTTACAAAACGTTACGGGAGGAACAGAACTCTTCTTCTTAAGATCAATCAATCATAGGGAAGACTAGCGAAGGTTGGCGGTCAGTTCACGATATTTCGCCTGGTCTCTTGCGAGGCGGAACAGTTGGGCGGCACTCGAGATTCCGGTCCACTCCCTGATATTACGCAGCCAGGACATCATTATTAATATTCTATTTAAACATTGACAACGCTTGGTAATATCACGGAATTACGCTTCGTAATCCATGAGGATTCGCTAATACTTACTCGTAACATCAGAGAACACATGTCGTAGACAATGAAATGAAACATTTCATAATCATTGATCAAATTGAAAATATATACAGAACACCAAATTGGACAGTGTTTCCGGTTCTTGCAACGTTTAGGTATACTAACGCAGACTTTGTCACCTATCTACTAGGACATCAAATCTTAAACAGGTGACAGCATGGTACCGTTTAAACCTTAACAGGATAATTGTACTATTTGAAGCTTAATTAATTTTTAGTGTTAAAATTGAAATACAGTAAACTTAGAGTAAATCCAAATTATTATGCTATTTCAGCATCATCTCAGACCGGATTGGAAATTAATATTGTTTCGTATATAGGATCGCCTTGCGACAAACGGACTAGGCGGAAATCGGCTTACGCTAGGCGCCCGAGGGCCCATCATGTTATTGTGATGGGGGTTTGTTTTGATTCTATCCGATCACTGCGGATATTCGTCCAACAGTCTGAAGGGTTATATTTCATTGCTTATAATTCATTTAATCTACGTAATAGTCTGTTTGTTAATAAAATGTAATGAACATGTAGTCTATTTAACTTTTTTTACAGTTACCTAATGTAGACATTTATAAGCGATAAGAAGAGCGGGACCTTCACGTGATATGCCTGCCGAAAACAACGTGACGCTAGGAAGATGGTACAAAGCAACACATTGCGCTCGTCGTCTTAAGACATATGTGAAGTCTCGTTATCCCAGTAATTACAATACATCACCCTTTACACCAGTGCACAACCCGGATTAAAGTAACAAAGAGTATTAAGATTAGTTCATCTCTGTTTTGAATTTTTATCTGCACACTAAAAAGATTATTCGTTTTTTTTTTTTTTACTTAGCTTTAGTTTCATTACCAGGTCATTAAATCTTCAAAAAAAAAATAAGCATTTTTTTTTTACATTACTGACATGAGTTCAAATATGACAAAGATGAGGCAGTATGGTCTTAGAATCTTAGCCTGTTCCCAAGACAGGGACGAACAGAAAAACAAATTGAGTTTATGATTTTTTTAAATATGGAATAAATTTTCACGTCAAAACATATTATTTTAAATATTCTTTTTTGGGGTAGTAGCAATATTTTATTCACCGAGAATAATTTTGGCTTTCGAAGAAAATGACTTCCATTAACATTTAAAAGTTTTACGTAGTTATACGAGGAAAGTTAATATACGGTGGTAGGTGTATGCTCTGGATTGAAGGTAGTTGTAGCTAGTGAAATTATTGGGGTAACGAGACTTAACATCTTATGTCTCGAGGCAATGAGAGCAATGTGGTGCAAGTATCTCATCCTAACTAGCGCCACGTTGTTATAGGCAAGCGAATTACTTATCACTTGGTGAATGTCCTGTTCCTCTCGTCGCTTCATTGCATAAAAAATAGAATTACCAAAGACAACAAAGCTTTTGTTTAATAACTTTTTCCACAATAAACATTTTTCACTATCATTAATGTGATTGTTTGGTAGTGGTCGCGTGTCCAGTGTAAACCGATGCACGTGTGTTTACACTTCACTCGATCTTTTTACTGCGACAAAGTAAATCTTATTTACTAAATTAATAATTCACTTCAATATAGCTTAGTCAATATAGCACACCTTGTTTTTTTTAATCTATTTTATTGTTTGGATTTATGTAAATAATAATGTCTTGTTTTATTACATTATCTATTTTAAGTACCTCGTGTATTACTTTAAAATTTCACGTATGAGGTTTTAAGTTAAATATTAACTTTGTTGTGTTCATACAAAGGGTGTAAGGTAGTTGAGTTGAATGCATTTTAAAACGCTTTTTACTGGTGCTAGGTCTCTATTGCCGAAGACCGCCTAGATGGATATAATGTAGTAGGACAGATAGGCGCTGTAGCTAGTGAAATTACTGGAAGAGATTACGAGTCTTTACATTTTATATCTCAAGGCGATGAGCACAATGTGGTGTAAGGTAGTTGAGTTATTATAAGAAACAAACAAAACAAACTTGCTATCATTATACAAGAACAAAATGATGTGATACAAGCGTAATGGAAACATTATCAGCCGATAGATGTTCACTGTTGGACATCGGCTTTTCCCAACAGCCCAGTAGTCTTTTGGGCTGGTAAGAATAGGACTAAGCTAAGCCCTGCCTGTAGTAGAAGGCGACTAAGAGGGTCAAGAAGTTTCGCGGGCCTTGAGGGTAGAGGCACTTATCGCTCAACAAGCGATCCTGCGTGGGATAGCGTATGGCTCAGCTATAGTGCCAAGGAGGGTTTGGCCCTTCCTCAACGACGCGTTAACACAACGTGTAGAGGGGCACCGGTGCGTTTTGTAAGAGATCCCGGAGCCTCTTCGAACGCACTGACGCAGACTACCGAGGGGGTTTTAGTGAGTAAGAATCTCACATAACTTTGACTTCCGCCCCCAGAAGCATGGTATCTTTCGAAATTTCTCTCCTCGACCCTAAAAAAATGTCTCTCCCAAAGATCTCCACATCGATCGATGCTCGCATCCAGCGAGCTAAATGAAAGCAAGCAAGCGTAATGAAATATTGTTACTAATATGTATGCTATATTATTTTTAAGAAATGGCTTAAAGATAGAACATAAAACACGATTTAAGTTAAGGTGTCATCTCCATGACTCCTGTGATCTTTAATGATATTCGGCTTGGTTAATTTTTGCCGCTATTACGGCTATTTCCAACTACGGCCTTAAATCTATTTGGACCATATAGTTCCAAAATCGGTGGTAAGTTGAAATAAGTGAACTGAGGTCACAGAGAATAGTTTTAATACAAATAACTTCAGGGATTCCAGTTAGAAACAGTTGTCTCCAAAGAGTTTTGTTGGTGCCTGCCCTAATGCTGTTCAGGTCTGTAGTGACCATGCCGTTAAATGTAGTAATTTAGTCATCATTACTTGCGACAGTAAAAACACAAATAATATTAAATTCAATACAATGAAGCCCTTTCTAACCTCACTAAGTTTCTTTATGGGCAAATTAAAGTAAGTTTTGCGACAAAACTGTTTCACACGGTGTTTTTTTTTTAACGTAGCTTTCGAAACAATTTCCTTCGTATCTGAAGATGGTCCAGCGTCTGCCCAATCACTATGACAAATCGACGTAATCCTCTGTACGAACATTAAAGGAATATACGCCGCAAATACGCGTCCTAAATACATCTCTGCTTTCATGTTACTACAGTGACAATTTCTCTAAAAATCGTTTTACATTTTGCATGTCATAATGTTCAGAAGAGCAGGCCGAACACCTGGTGATGTAATGGTAGTTAGAATACTTCACACAACACCCATTTGTTCCTAGTTTCTTCCACGAGTTACAGAGCCATAACTGGAATACAGTAATGTTTGCACATTACTATTTGGCGAGAGAAATAGGTTCAGTGTAGATAATTTAGATGAACGATCGCCAGACTTTTTGATCTTATGGACAAGTGAATTCATAATTTAGATCTCGTGGACCACTAATAGGATTAAATATATTTACAAAAACAAATTGTGGACTAAGAGCACAGGAAATTAATTCTAGTCAACAGAATGAAACTACTATAGGAGCTTTATTAATAAACAATTATGGTTCAACGCATTTTAAACCACTTTTTACTGGTCGTAGGTCTCTGTTGCCGAAGACCACCTAGATAGGTATAATATAATAGATAGGATAGATAGGCGCTGTAGCTAGTGAAATTACTGGGAGAGATTACGAGACTTTATATCTTAAGTCTCAACGCGATGAACAGAATTGCAGTATTGCACTGTATTGCAGTGTATACCATTCTAAAGAGTGCCACGTTGTTCTGGCCAGGTGTATCACTTACCATCGAGTGAACGTCCGGCTTCACCTGTCGCTTCGTTGAATAAAAAAAAAACGTAATGATTGAGTGTATTCCACCATTCTTATCATATTTTGGTGATCGCTGATCTAGATCGTCTTTTATAGCAGAAACGTAGTACCAGTAAAAATGTGGGATTGTCCGTACAAACAAGATTTATCTGGCCAACTGAGTACGGCACTAACTGCGCAACCATGTCACGTACTTAATAGATACTTTGGGCGTATCCCAAGCAAGCGATTCAATTGTACGTCTTGATGTCGGTATAAATCAGTGGCCATCGCCTTGAGCAACCGGTACACTTCAGTCACGTACCAGATTACGTTCATGGGGGCTCGTTTTAAAAAGTTTACAATTGCTATTGCCTTTATGTTATATCTAATCGAGCCATTTGTTTTGAATGCACTCGGTAACACGAACGAAGTTGAGCAGCTCATAGGTAATAAACATTTTAAAGTAAATTTTGTATAATTTAAGACCTACTGGTGGTAGGTCTCCATTGCCAGGGATCGTGTTACCTATACGGTCTCCACTGCAGCTCCTGTTTCCGCCGTCAAGCTGTACTGTGCAAACATTACCGTGTTCTGGTTCGAAGAGAGTTGTTGACGAGATTAAACATCTTATCACTCAAGGCGATGAGCACAATGTGGTGCAGTGTATACCATTTTAACTAACGCTATGTTAATATGGTCCCGTTTCTCCTTCGTTGAAGGAAAGAAAAATGAAAATCCTGGGGCAGAACGATAGTATCAGCTTCCAATCAGGACGGCGCAGCGTTCCTGTCTTGGACTATCCTTATTACATCTTGTTTCAACTGACACATATTGAGGGAAAATTAAAAAGGTACTACATTAGAAACTGTTCATTAATAAAAATTAACTGTTCGCATACAAATGACATATGGATGCACTGTGCCCTCGGGACCCATCCCCCGGGGGTTGGTCTTGGAGCGCATTTAATTACACGCTTCACATACAGACAATGCAACTTGTTCTATATTAATGCTGAACTTTCTATCATTGTAATGACATCATCGTATATATATATGTATATATTTATATATATATATATGATGTATATATTGTTATGCTCGTGGATGTACTTATATCGGTGTTGTAGTTCTTGGGTTTTAAACTCTTTAGTTAAGTCTTTAGAAAAAGAGTAGACTTTTTGTCATTTAATAATGTATGTAGAGAGAGATTTCCACCCATGTAGAGGTTCATCATGCTATCTCTTAAACCCTAATGCTTTTTTTTTGTTTCGCAGTGGGGGGGGGGAGGGGATCTTCGAAAGATACCCTACTTCTTTCAAGGTTATGTGAGATTTTTACTCACTAAAACCCCTCGGTGGTTCTGCAGCAATGCATTCGGAGAGGCTCCGGGATCTCTTATAGAACGCACCGGTGCCTCTTTACACTTTCTTTGAACAGGTCTCTGAGGAGGAGCTTAACCCTCCTAAGCTGTTCCACACAGGTTCGCTTGTTGAGCAATAAGTGCCCCCACCCTCAAGGCCCGCGAAACTCCTAGAAGCTTTTAGTCGCCTTCTACGACAGGCAGGGCTTACCTTAGTTCTATTCTTACTAGCCCGAAACTACAGGGCTGTGAACCGTAAGGCCTAGAAACTTGAAACTTGGTATGAATATTACTTTTGCCCAATACAGTTCAGCTAAGAACGGATTATACAAAGTTCTTTCTCCAAAGAGGTTTGGGGGGGTGTCACGGTGTTACCAGCCAAGCTGGCAGGGAACGGCTAGTATACATATTACACGGTAAAAATCGTTCTATGAAATGCTCTGAACATAAAAAAGTACGTCTAATTTACATTTTACCTTTTAGTATATGTAACTGTATTGATTAAGGTAAATTTACTTTAAGAGTACAATTCTTCATTAACAGTTAAAAAAGATTATTTTAATTAGTCAGTTAATTATTAGCACTTTCCTTATTATACTATTTAGACATTGATTACAATAGTATCTTCTGTGCAATTGACACGACTCCATTTTCTCTGTCTAAGATTGGGGATGTATAAGAGCAATTATAATTATTTCAAATATTTGATCATCAGCCGATAGACGTCCACTGCTGGATATAGGCGTCCACCAAAGATCTCTACATCGATCGGTCCCGCGCTGCCCGCATCCAGCGGCTTCTCTTAAAACCCCGGGCACTAGGGGCCGTCGTTGGTAAGGGTTCATATGGGAGAGGGAGTTTGGGCCATTTTCCACCACGCTGGCCTAATGCGAGTTGGTGGGAGCCAGAGCCTGTTGATTAGCAGGGTGCACCACGAGTAAGTGATGTTAGCTTGGTTCCCGTGAGTTATGCAGGACCCCCTACACGCCTATTTCTATATGTAATAAAATTTATGACTTCACCGTTATTAATCTAAACTTATTTATAAACTTAAACTTATATTTATCTTAGAATCATTTAAAAAATGTAGTTCGCTTTGTTTTAGACATTGTTGAATTGAAAGGTAAAAATATTTGCTCTATTTTAGGATTTTCGGTGACCATATGGCAACATTGTATTTCTCCGTATAAAGCTATATTTCATTCGTTACACAATAGAATGAATATTTCGAAACGCAATATACCACTTTGGTTTTTTCACAAACAACCGTTTCGTAGAGACTGTAATAATTAATATCTGTTTTAAGAGAGATAACAGTGTTATGATATTTAACTCTAAAATACTACTTAACATACATACTTGTTTTTACCAAAAAGCACTTTCTTTTTTATGATTTTTAATCGATTTGAACAGTTTTGTTGCCATGTCATGTTCGCAGTCAACAAAGTAACAGTACTGAAATTTGATGTCACAGTCCATCATCAAATTCATATAGGAATGACATTGATATAAGATATTTCAACATTCAATGACTTGTCTTTAAACCCAATTCCACTCGCAGATAAAAATTACTCTTGCACTGATGTTATTTAAATAATATCAAATAAATTACACTTCGATCATACAAGCGTTTTGAAATTAAAGCAAATGGCGATGATTATATGGCTCGACGTCACATTTATAATTCATACATTTTCTAACAAAACTACAAACGAATTATCAACGCTGGTATATTAGTGACTACAAAGATCTTATCGCCTGATATTAAATGTACGGAGCGTAATGAAACCGTGACATGTTATAGTATAAGTAATAAAAAGACAATAGACTATTATTTTTATTATACTCCGATGATGACATGATTTGATTTTGTTGCTTGCGATAAGTCTTAATTATATCATATTATTAAGACTCATCATCGTCTCGCCTCTTCATCTCATCCGGTATATAATAAACAAACAGTTGACTTTATGTTCTGTGTTTGGACTCCGGTCTTTCTCACAAAAGGAGACAGTCAACGTCATTTTACATCCAAGATGATGTGGTGAGAGTTGGCTGTACACATGTTCTCTTTGGAAGATGTCAGGTTCCTGTAGATAGTTCCCTTCACCAACAACAATGTGAGCTTCCAAATTGGAAATGAAGCAGTGCCTCCTCGAAGCATATTGTCTACGACCACATTTGTACACTAAGCAATCCCCCCATCAAATGTCTAGTTTATTTGTTGTTACATTACAGGAGATTTGTATTTTGATAAAGTGTCAAAAAAACAAGAAAATAACCAAAAAGTTTCTAATACAGTATTATACGTTTTTCTTATTCATTCAAGCGACGAGACGAGCGGGACGTTCACATGATGCTAAGTAATACGCCAGCCTATATCAATGTGGCGCTAGTTGGGATGGTATACACTGCACCATATTGTGCTCATCGCCTTGATATGTAGGATGTTAAGTGTCATTACTCTAGTAATTTCACTAGCTACAACTTCTTTTAATCCACAACACAGTAATATTTGCACACTGCTGTTTAGCGGCAGAAAGAGTCGCTGCGGTGTAACCTACCTAGACGATCTCCAGCATCAGAGACGTACTGTCATATATCAATAAATTAAAGTTTTTAAGTATCATATTACATTAGTATTTATTCTATTTACATACTAAAAAAAAACTCAAATATATTTTACGTCGCGAACCATAGACTAAGTTTGGTTACCGAAATGTCAAAGTGACATTTACATTTTTTTATTTACCTCATTTGGGAGATGGCATTTGGCCGGTCGTTGTTATCGGGAGCAGCGTGTGCGGAACATTAATTTTGCTATTCGAAATAATGGCAACGCTCTATAACAATGAGCATTATTATCCTTGTATTGTTAGAATAACGTTTACGAATGTATTCACCCTTAGGGTGGAGATATTAAAAACTTATTTATTATAAAAATGATACAAAAGTAATAACGTAATATAGATATTTATTATGCAAGAGGTATAGTAGGTACCGACATGCCCTTTTCTACCGCCAAACAGTAGTGTGCAATATTACCGAGTTCCTGTTAAAGAGGTATGGTATCTAGAGAAATTACCCAGGTAACGAGACGAGTTTTACTGCTGTTTAGCTGCTAAACAGTGGTGTGCAAATAATATGAGTAATGTACGCAGTAGTGTAATTACTAGGGTAACGAGACTCAAGGATATTGGCGACGAGCGCAATGTGTTGGCAAGAATATCACTTATCGTCAGATGAATGTCGCGGTGGTCGCGTCGCTTCCTAGAATAAAAAAAAAAGTATAGAGGTTATAAATTTTGGCGGTTGATACTTTTTTTATCGATTTTGTTATAACAAAAGAATATATAGATTATTTGGTCCATTTAATAAGGTTTTTGTTATAGTTTTGAAGCGATTTACGTTAATTATAGGACGTGTATGATTTGTGGCTGAATAAATGATCATTGGCATTATGTGCGCGACAACGTCGCGTTACATAAACAATTATTATACGCTGTGGACGCGGCTGAATTGTTTATGACCGCGGCGGTGGCGCGCATAACCATAAAGTTAATAAGTTTTTTTTTTTATTTAATTGAGCGACGAGACCAGCAGTTCGTCTAATGGTAAGTGATATGCTTGCCTATAACAATGTGACGCTACTTAAGATGATACATACTGCACCATGTTACGCCCCATCGTCTGAGACATGAGACGTTGAGTCTCGTGATAGACTTTTAAGTTCTTACTATCAACATGTTTAAGTAACTGTATAATTTTAAACATTGTTTAAAATTAAAAAAATATATTTTGTTTATGTTTAATACTTTTTTAAAGCATATGTGAAACGTTTAGTTTTGCATATGATTAAAATCATCATAAATTACTGATGACAGGTCTCTGTTGCCGGAGATCGTCTAGGTACCACCGCAGTGCTTGTTTCGGCGAGACGGTAGTGTGCAAACATTACTGTGTTCAGGTTTGAATGGCGTTGTAGCTAGTGAAATGGCTCAGGTAACGAGACGTTACATTTTTGGTCGCAGGCGACAAGCGCAATTTAGTGCAGTATATGTCATCCTAACTAGAGCCGTTGTTATGGACGGGTGTATCATTTGACATCAGGTGAACGTCAAGCGCCTCTCGTCGCTTGATTGGATAAACAAAAAAGGAAAATGATGTAGTATTGAATTTTATCGAATATTATACAAAAAAAAGTTTATTTTTATACCTAATCAAATCAAACTAATATATCTAACTTAAAGTAGTAAGCTGTTTGACTTTCAAGACGATGGTTAGATTTAGGACTTTTTAGGCCCTGGTTAGATTTTGGCATTTTATAGACTTTGATGGTGCGCATTAAGAAACGCCACAACCGGGTCGTTCACCTGATGATAAGTGATACACTTGCTCATGACAATATGGCACTGGTTAGAATGATATACATTGCACCAGATTACGCTTGTCGCCTTGAGACATAAGTTGTGGAGTCTCGTTAAACCCGGTACATTTACATTGCGCTAGCTACAACGCCCTTCAAACCGACACAGTAATGTTAGCACACTCACCACAAAAAGGAGCTGCGGTGGTAATCACCTAGACGGCCTCCAGCCTATCACCTGTAAAAGTAAGTATTGAAGTGATACAGCTGTCAACTTATGAGAGCCGGAATATTGTGGTCGAGCTTCACTCTCTAACGGCCTCATTATCACTTAATATCCCGTGAAATATCTTCATTATCTTATCACAAAGCACCACGTATCTGTTCAACGATTGCTTGTAAATCGCAGTTATTGTTGCATTAAGCTGGTTATTAGTTAAGTGATAGCGTTGTGGGGTATTATTTAAGTAATTGTCGTGGTGCGTGCACCATCAGATAGCTCGCCATAGATAAAGCCTCTCGTGTCGGTAATCGAATCGAACAATTTAAACGTTGCAGTAAACATTGTTTTGTTTCGAAACGTAACGTTACCAGCTCATCGTTAATTCATCCAGTTCAGTTACATTTCAATATCGTTTACTGATTTTAGGGAAGTTCGTAATTATTAATCGAATCAATAATAATCGAGACTTTTTCTATTCTACGAAGCGACTAGACGAGCGGGATGTCCACCTGATGGTAAATGACGCCTGTCCATAACAACGTGACGTCCAGTTAGTATGGTGTATACTGCATCACAATGCGCTCGTCGCATTGAGACATAAGATGTAAAGTCTTGTTATCCCTGTCATTTACTCGCTGCAACATCCTTAAAACCTAAACACAGTAATGCATGCACAGTACTGTTTAGCGGCTGTTGTGGTACCTATTTCGACGGCAACAGGGATCAGAGATCTACCACCAGTCGTATATTACGGTTTTTGAAACTGACCTCCAGAGATATAAATCTACCGCGAGTAAACTCATTGAAAGATTTCAATAACCCGATTGTTTTTAATTTTATTTCAATGCTAATATATGCTCCAAAGTTCTCGGGGAACCACACTTTGGATAGTCAGATTTTTTCCGAGGGCCTTATTATCTAGGAGTAAAATTTATGGTTGACACGGATCAACCCACGTCAATAGGTTTTCGTAAAAATACTATTGGATACATAGTAACTGTTATAACTTGGTTATTATATTACAGGCTTGTCCATGGCCATGCCGTGGTATTGCTACACCACGGTCAGAAGATAGTTGTTGGAACACGGTAGTTCCAAAACTGGAGAGAGATGACGAGGTGCGGATTGAACCTTGGCGCCTGCCCGACTTGCGGCCACCACTGCACTACATACACGACAGGGGTGAGAACACAGGTTTTAAACTTAGTCTTTTAATTGAATGAATAAATTCACAGGAAATAGATTCAGATATAATTGCATGCAATTGCATTTTGCATTGCAAATTGCATGTAGAATTTTTTCTGAAAATTTTAAAAGAGTACTTGAGGTTCTTTATAGCATATGTTAATAGATAATAAATACTATATAAGCATTGTTTTATTTTAAAAGTAATATAGTTATAATTACAAAAACTACAGTTGAATGTTAGAGAAGATTAATAATCTTACTTAACTATGTAATAACCTAAAATTATATGAAATACTTAAAACCGAGGTTTGGTTGAATGAAACACTTGAAACCTTTAACGACACAAAAAATTTTGTCTAATACGTTGTCTTTTTTTAGATTTTAAGGATAAATATGTATTTACAAATATTAATGTTAAGTTCTTTAAATCAAATAAAGTTAAGATTTAAAGTATAATAGTAAAATTAATTATAAGAAGGATGTAAATTATAATGATTGTAATAAAAAAGACGATCAGCCGGTCTCTCGTCATAACATTGGCTATAAGCCTTTATCGATCTTCCGTCTCCAGGTAGCGACGCATACCCTAAAGCTCAGACTTTAGGACTAATTAAGCAGATTTGGTTTTGTCGAACATAACCTGTATTTAATAATTTTAGTTAAACAGTTACTCACCTAAACGTGTACTATATTTATTCTTTCTTTTATAATTTCTTCCATATATTGCAATAATACTATTTAAAAATACTTTGAAACATTTAAGAAGAAAATATTTTAATAAGTCTACTTGATTTAGCCAGTGAACATGGTTCATCAGATTTTAGTAACACACGCGATTTATTTCGTATCCAACACAATCTTTTGTCAATTTAGTGACATTATTGGATACGAGTCCTTTAGCCGAATTCAACATAAGAGAGGACACTGTTATTCTCGCCGAAAAATAATAAAAAATGTTCTATGTTGCCATCAACAATATTATCAATTTACCAAGTTATTAAAAATATTAAAGCATTTATCAAATTAATTGTCAGTTAAACAGATAAAAAAATAATCTACATAATGAGCGCCAACACATCTTAAATTTCTAATGGTGTTGAATGACAATGACACCATGGATAGTAAAGCTTGCTCGTCCAGAAAATTCTAGCTTTTATATGTTGACAGCCAAATTATAGCTATTCTGCTAGAATAATAAGTAATACAGATCGGCGAATTAAAAAAAAAACCTTATTACCAAGCAAATTCCTCATCATGTTACTGGTGGTAGATCGTTTTGGTAGGTAGCACCGTTGCTCTTATATTGATTGGCAGCGTGCAAACATTACTGTGTTTCGGTTTAAAGGGTGTTGTACCTAGTGTAATTACTGGGGTATCGAGACTCATCATACTAAATAGCGCCATGTTGTTATAAGCAGGCGTATAACTTATCACCTGGTGAACGTCTCGATCTTCTCGTCGCTTAACTGAGTAAAAAAATGTGACTACAAACCCGAAGCATTCGTGTCGGTCCATGTCCAGTCAGGGAAGCAGTTGCAATGTACATACTTTCCAATCAAATTAATTCCCGCTTTACTGTGTCTCTTATTGTATTTATTAGTACGTTTGTAAAAATTATAAACTTTGAAATATTTCAGATGGAGAAAACTGTGCCGCTTGCGTTGGACCTTTACCACTGCTTCCACCGCCCGCACCTGCGCCACATTAGTTATCAATAAACACCAATTGTTTACCGATAAAGGGACATTTTCGAATTACAAGCACAAAGCAATAAAGTTGATAAACAACCGATATATAGAGCACAAAAATTTTAGCTTTCTGATCGTTTGTTAATGTTGCTTCAACTAAAATATATAATCAAATAAGACAGTTTACTAATTAAATTCAAAACTATTATATAATGTTAAAATCTTTTTTTTTAATTATCACATATATCCACAATTTTTTTCCAAACTGCGCTTTTCTATCATAGACCACGTCTCACCCATCAGGTGGGAAAATAATCCAGCTCTAGTCTATACAAAAATTACAAAAAAAAATAGATGCAAATTAAAGGTGGAATATGACGCTTCCATTTTGCAAATACATTTGACAATATATATTTTTAAAAAAAAAAGAATTTGTCATTAACAGCAACGTTATCTGTATTGTAATTTATACTGCTAAATTCAATATGATGTTACGTTATTATAATTATTATTTTTTTTACTTATTTACAAAATAATAATGTTAGTACAAAGTTCCATTATGAAACAAATACTTAAAACATTTAAACAAAAATTACTTACATTTAATGTATTTATATTTGTTTCCAGTTATTTGTGCAATGTAGTTCGGTTAAAAACTACTTATTTATTTTTATTTATTAAATAAACCTAATATTATTTACTTGTACCTACTTTTAAATCTAACTCCATCTATAATGCAAAATACAATCATACTATTCAATTATGGATCAAAAAAATTTCTGTTACTTTTTAAGAAACTAGATGATAATGGCTTTCCAAAACTAAAGCAATTTTTAATATATGTAGAAGGTTCTATAGAATATTAATATAATTTATCAATTAAAAGGAATGTAACAATGAATTTGATTCAATAAATACCTTTTTTTGTATTGGAAACATTTATTTTGTAAGTTATAGCAGGTATTACCTAATTTCTAGTCTGGTCTGATGTCTAGTCTGCAAAAACTAAAGCATTACTTGTTAAAAATTTAATGTTGTAAATATAGGTAGTATTTTAAAACACAAATGATTATAATATATACTTATTGAAAGACAAATTTAATATTACAATAAATATTTTATTTTAGATTAGATTGCTATTAAAAGCTATATAACGAAGCGGTAATCATAAGTTTGTAATACATATCATGAGCTCTTACAGTAAAACAAATCGTAGATTATAAATATGTATCTAGTAATATGTAGTGGCATTATCAATTAAAACGAGAATAATAGCACAACGTCTTTTATTTAAAGCTTATATCAACCCACGCAAGTGAGATACTCATATTTTAGGATTAACAGAAAATATTTTTTGCCAGACATTATATGCATCGATCTTTTAAAAAAAATTAAGAGAACTAGCCGGAGGCGTATTTATCATAACATATATAGGGTGGCGCAAAAATAACCTTATAAAAAGTACCTTATTACCTGTGTTATAAATCAAAAGTATTCGAAGATAACAGATAACAGCTGTTCGTGAGGTGTCATTATATCTGTTAAAAATATCATTTATAATTCAAAATACTCAAGTTATTCAATCACTATCAACAATTAACACTTTTAGTATTCGATAACACCTCGTCACTAACATAGCTTGAAATAATAGAACAGCTAATAAAAATGAAACAACTCGTCATTCTCACTCACTCGTTTTTGTCTTTTGTATAATATTGTCATAAGCTAAAACAAGATTGTTGTTGAAACGAGAAGCACCTAGTATTATCACTCGAAAAATAGAAATTGTAATCTTACAAGAAGATAATTATCCTCAAAACGTTACTCTTAAATTAGCTGTTATGCCGTTGATTAATTTATCTCGCTCACACTCATTGTATATACTGTTGCTAAAACGAGATGCACCTTGTATTATAATCCAAAATATAAATTGTAAAAAATAATTCTTTGTTATTTAAGGACAAAAATTGGTACCTGTTATTATTGCGTAACAGTAACAGTAATAATAGATATTATGTTTGTCCGGTTATAACCCACGTCTAAAGGAACAGGCGCATATCATTCAACAGTTATAAAAACTGCTACAATGTAATTCCTAAATACACATTCCATATTGTCTATGGTATCTACTATTAACTGCTTTTACAGAAGTATATATTAAATGCATTAATTAATTATTAAATTTCTCAGGATTTTTTTTATGCTTTTTGACAACTGTACTTATATTTTTGAACACAGATTATATCGAATATAATAATCAACCACGAAAATACCTCTTGCATGAATGCCCTCACTAATATCTTACAATCTATATCAAAATTGTAAGTAATATAAAAGTATTATAAATATTAAAATTATAAAATACTTATTTTGAATAGTTTTTGCTCTTAACACAAAAAATTTAACAGATTCTTTATATACTAAAATATTGGAAACTGGTTGATAATTTATTTGCCATTATTTTATAAAAGTTATTCAAAGGTTGTTATATATTTTTGTTAATGCATATAATAAATAAAAATGTGACAAAAATTCATTAAAAGGTAAAATTTTTTTATTTGCTACTGGTATCATTTGTTAAAACTTGTCAGTGTTCATAAATGTCAAAGATTTTGTCTATGTTCTTTTCCTGTTAAATTATTCTCTTGAGAGGTTGGTTTCGAACTTTAAAAATCTGTTTTAATCATAAAAAGTATTAAGTTCTATAATAAAATTAATTATGAAATTCGTTTAAATAGTGCTATGTTACCATGCACGTCGTTATTTTTACCAAATTTAAAATAATATTGTATAATTATTGATAACCTATGTTTGTGTATGCTACTAGTGACGAAAAGCCGCTCTGTTTTCAGTAACAAAAATGGGTCGTTATTCTCGGGAGCCTGATAATCCAGCCAAGTCATGCAAGGCGCGTGGCTCGAACTTGCGTGTTCATTTTAAGGTATAGTTTTAAAAAGTTTTGTTTAATTTATACTTCATAACCCACATGTATCTCTATAATCTAATGCTATTCTGATATTACCAAAAAATATCGCGGTTGTTACTTAGCTTTTCTAGTTTTTAAATCTTCTGTTCACTAGTACAATGGCAACAAACCAATATTTGAGTAGACTATGAGGTTAAAAATGAAAAATAAAAATTGCTCCTATTCATGAAAATTTATATTTTAAACGAATTCAATTTATACTTACTATATAATGTAATTACAAATACATTATTTTATCTATGACTGGGCATATAATTATTGAAAATGTTCATGCAGTATATTGAGGCCCAGTTCAAGTTTGTAACCTAATGTTAAATTTTTTTGATGTCTGAATACAAGATGCAAATATCAAGAAAGCAGTTTCTGAAAATTGTATAATAATTGAATGCTATAAATGTTTTCTGGATCTTGATAAACTTTAATATTCTGGACTTTTTTTGGGAATATTGTAAGTGCTTTTTAGTTTATACAGTAACTAAAATGTCTAAGCTAGTTTATTTCAAGCATTGTAGTACTTTTATTTGACAGACAAAGGTAATTAATGTGTACAAAAAGTAATACAAAAGGTATACATTTACAATAAAAAAAAATTTATATGTTATATTATTTTTTAAAACAAGGGTTTTTATTACTAAAGGACAAACAACTTATAAATTTATTAACAATATGTTTATAACTTCAGAACACTTATGAGACTGCAATGGCCATTAGAAAGCTGAACCTCCGACGTGCTGTCAAGTACCTCAAGAATGTTGTTGACAAGAAAGAGTGTATTCCATTCCGTCGTTTCAATGGTGGAGTTGGCCGTTGTGCACAGGCTAAGCAGTTTGGCACCACACAAGGCCGCTGGCCCAAAAAATCAGCAGAGTTCTTGCTGCAGCTTCTCAGGAATGCAGAATCCAATGCTGATTACAAAGGCTTAGATGTTGACAGGCTGGTTATTGATCACATTCAGGTATGTTACCATTGTTTGATCACATTAATATATATAAGTTTAAATATTTATTTATTTGATAGCTTTTTTTAAAAAAGTTGGTAATAGACCTAAGTTGTCTGTATCTAAATGAATAAATAAAATAAATAAAAATAAAGTCTAGTCTTAAATACCAATATAAACAATTTTTAATGATTTATAATATATAAAATGTTAATTGTTTTGTAATTAAATGAAAAATTTGTTTTATGGTTAAATGTTTACTTCTTCTTTTGATAATAATCATAGATAGAACATAGAATGATTATCTACTTGGTAAATAACTTTAATGTATAAAATGTTACATTGGGCTATGTAAATTATTTAAAGCAATTGATAGGAAATGTATGTGTTTTTCATCAATCTAACAATGTGGTTGCTTTACTACATACATACATTACGTTGGACACGGCAAACATTGTACAACCCATATATCTCTATTTAAATTTTTTTATTTTGTGAGACAAATCAAACAATCTGGATTTAAATTTATTCATAATTTGTAATAAGTATTTGAAGGCAATATGCTAAATTGAGTGACAAGCAGAACATTCATCTGACACTGGTGGTAACCAGTATCAGAGGAATGTTCTCTAGTCTGTCTAGGAAGGTACTACTACAGTGCCTTATTCTGTTGCCAAACAGTACATTACAAACATTCTGCGTTCTGGCTTGAAGGGGTCTTGTAGCTAGTGTAAGTACTGCAGTAATGACAGTGAATATGTTACATCTCAGGTGACATGGGTTATTGTGGAGCAGTATATATCATCCTAACCAGTGCCATATTGTTATGGGCAGGCATATCACTTCCATCAGGTGAATGTCTTCCTCGTCTTTTTGCTTAATTAAATAAAAAAAATGATAAGCAAAAAGTTATGCTATACCTATAAGTACACTAGCTAGAGCATTTCTCACTGGAATATACAAGACTTAGTGACATATGCTGTTGTTTTATGAGAATAGTTCATCTTCCATTTTTTAATCGTATGTAAATTTTAATGCATTCCCGTGTCATATTTGGAAGGCTACTGTAGCTAGGATAATGTGACTTAGTGTTCTGTGTCATTGTGTAATAGTGTACATCATCTTAACAAGAAAAACATATTCTTGCTTGTCACATCTCTGAAGAAAAAAACCCTATTGCCTTTATGCTTGACAGAGTACATTATTAGTACATCTGTTTTCTAAAGGCATAAAACAATTTATAACAATGTAAATGAAAAAATTGCAAATATGTAGTTTTTTTTTTATTAAGAATTGTTATAAACATTTAATTCCCTTTCTGTTTGAATTTTTTTTTATATACCATTTTTAGTAGCTTCATCATATTTGGTTTTGTTAGAAAAATCTGCTTTTAGTTCTTTTTTGTTACTTTTACTATCATGACTTTTATACATTTTTTTTTTAACAAATCATACACAAACACATGTATATAAATTAATTAAAAACCTTCACCAAACTTACCAGCAGTTTCGTAGTGACAAAAATTCTTTTTTGCCTAGTCAATAATTTTGTTACATAACTCTGTCTATTGCTGGACATTTCATTAATTATTCCTACACTAACTGGTCCTGATCTGACAGCCAGTGGAATAGACCAGAATCGCTATATACAGTGTCCTGCTTTTAAAAGTCGCCAGTTGCAATTAGACATAATATTTTTATTTTTAGGTAAACCGCGCCCCGTGTCTGCGCAGGCGCACGTACCGCGCCCATGGTCGCATCAACCCGTACATGTCATCACCATGCCACATTGAGGTGTGTCTCAGCGAGAGAGAAGATGCGGTGGCACGCGCCGCCCCCGCCGACGACGCGCCCGCCAAGAAGAAACTCTCAAAGAAGAAGCTCGCGCGCCAAAAGGAGAAGATGATGAGGGAATAGACGACTAGGGACTAATAAATGTTTTACAACAATAGTTATGATAGTTTTATTGCATTTATACTTGACTAACATAGCTCTGGATAGTGAATTGCTTACCTTGAAAACCCAGGCTCAGATATATTGACAGCCAGATTAGGGATGCTGTTATGGCGGACGGATTATAACTTGAGATTTAAAGACATTCCAAAAGGAAAAAGTCTGGCATATTTATTCACTGCTAGTGAAGTGTAGGTTGGCATATCTCGCATGTCTATATCACTTGGGTTGTTTTGTATGTAGCTATATATACATATAGACTTGTGTAAATGTGATATTGTAGTCTATGTTGATAGTCCTAGATGTATACAGAGTATGACGAATGCTGTTAGGGATATATCAGGTTTTCTCGACGTTTTACTTCACCGGAAGCTTGAGCAGGTACGGCATAAATACGGTGCTTTGAGACTGCACGTACGAATAGATTACAGTTATTTATTTGTTAAGTATTTTAATTTTAAAAACCAAGCAGTTTGTTATCGTCGGTTAAGCTACTAACCAATAGATGGCGTTAACATAAAATTTTATTTTGAAGTAGCAATCGTTTGAATTAACTACTTTGTAGCGATGAACTCTGTTGAAGTTACCAGGGATGCAAGTACAAATCTCAAATAACTTAAACTAAAAGCTTTTTTAATCAATCCCAGCGGACAAAAACGTTCTTTTTTATACATCCGCTTGTTTTAGAGAACCGGAATACTGTAAGCCTTGGGTAATATAATATGGTTATTCTGATTTATAAAATAAGGCAGTGCGCCTGGTGGTAAGTGAAAAGTCTTTTAACTGCCTACCCTCAACGGTTTCCGGCAAAGACCAAATGCTTGTTATTAACAACTGTAGGTCTCTGGTCATGTATTGCAATATGGTAGCTACCACCCTCATATTGTAAACCTGCCGCCAAATAGCATTGCTGTGTTCAGACGATCAACATACCAGAGCCTTTATCACTACATAACACCATGCCGAAATTGAGATCGTGTTGTAGATAAAAAGTAGCCTTAATTTCGCATCACTTTATATTACGCGTATTTATCAAGTAATCTTTGATAATCACATTTCAATTTATGTATTTCTATATTAACATTACAAATACACTTCTGTAGGTAATAATTTTCCTCTGCAAGCCTTTCGGCCCTCTTGCTCGCTTCCCAACGTTTTCTCTTGGCCGTTTCTATTTCTTCAATTAAGTAATTATTTTCAACTTCTAGATCAAATATAGAGTTGCCACGCATTTTTACATATAGATATTTTCTCGTAAGTTTCTGTACGTTTCTTTTAGAATACAGGCGCGGTTCTTCGCCTCGTGCACTTCCTTTTGTAAATTTAGATTTATTTTCTTCAAATGTATAGCTCTGGACATTTCCTGATGCTGCTTCTCAACAGCAACTGTGAGCTCTTTTCTCAGTCGTATGTTCTCTCCTATAACCTTACGATAATCAGCACCAAATTGATTATATATATCGCGACATTTCAACGTGTTTTGTAATTTTTGTGTTTTCATTATTTAATTTCCGTCCGTCTCTTTTTTAATTTTTATTCATGTCAAATCGCATTGTGACTTTATACTATTATTCTTCTAGAAATGTCATTGTTTATATTTATACTTATTACTTATAATATCATTTCATTAATATTTCGAGAATCTATCATTAACTGACCGTAAAAGGGTGTATTTAATACCACGAGTATCTTAGACGTCGTTGGTCGTTTCACACTTGTCTGGCTAGTCGAATAAATTTAAATTAGATGTTAAAGTAGAAATAAGGATAGTTGTCTGGTTTGATGTTGTTGTTTTTTAATGGAAAGAGCACTGTTAACAAATTCGCTGGATTCATTAAAAATTCCATAAAATCTGACGAACTTATCGTTCAAAGATTATCTATCGGCGGTTATCTAGTTCTACATGTCAGAGACCTTTTTTTTTATTCAACAAGGCGATGAGACGAGCGGGACGTTCTCCTGATGGTAAGTTATACGACCAGCCCATAACAACGTGGCGCTAGTTAGGATGTTATAAAATGTATCACATTGCAATCGTCGCCTGAGGCATAATTGTTGAGTCTTATTACGCCAGTAATTACACTAGCTACAGCGTCCTTCAAATCGGAGCACAGTAATAAATATTACTGTGTTCCGTTTACTGTTTGTCGACTGCAATAGGCGCTGCGGTGGTACCTACCTAAATAATCTCCGGCAACAGAGGCCTACCACTAGTGTTTTTGTGGTTATATGACGTAATTTATTTTTATTTGCAACTTATTATTATTTATGTGCAGGTTCCATGTCACGTGTACGTTGACGTAGAGTCTACGTGCGTATCGTAAGCGGCAGTTTAGGACGGTCGCTCCTCCTGTTCGGTTAGTCGTCGATAAACTCGTCCACATGTCGCGCGCGGCCCTCGCAGCTTTCCTTTGCGCATGCGCGCTCGCCGTCAACGCAGCCGCGGATCCTGCGCCGGCGCCACCAAGGAGGACCGAAAATAAAGGTAACTATTTCTTAACAATTTTTATTTCTAAAGGCAAACTGCCAAGATGAGCTAAACGCAAGTGTGTGAATGATATTCTCGCCCTTATTGCGATGGTACTTAGGATGAAAAACACTGCACCACATTGCGTTATCTTGGGATATGTTAAGTCTCGTTGCACCAGTAATTTCATTAGCTACGACGCTGTGGCGGTAGAAGTAGCCAGTACCTAGACACGCTACTTGTCTTTGAAATATATTTTTTACTCATCAATTGATTACACATAACATTATGTGTATAGCGAAAAGTAATAAAATTAATACGTAGTCATCATTGTTTTGATATTTAATAAATGTATATTATATAGTATAACTATGTATATACATATATTACAATTTAAAAGGTTTTTATGATCTTTTATAGTGTGGAAAACTTGTCTTTGTTAACACACATATACAACATATATGGGAAGTTTTAACTTATGTTTTTCCATAATGTACTTTGAAACATAATGAAAAAAAAAATGGATGATTTCTGTTAAGATTTACTTCCAAATCCGTTAATTAGGATTTTAAGTATATTATTAAAAATTGGATAGGCTATGTTTAGCGCGGGACAAGCATAGTATGAAATGATGATGATGTTGATTAAAAATTGGGAAATATGATATTCGTAGTTTTTTGTAAAGCTCGATTAATTTAAACTCACAGTTACATATTTGTTAGAACTTTATTGTTTTTATAGATTTTTGAAGTTAAGTCTGTTCTTCAGGTCATTTTTATTTATTCATGCAATCCTTAAAAAGCTAGAGTGCAAAGAAGTCTGCGGCGTCTTCAGAGTAGAATAATTAAATATTTACAACAGTAATGAAACAAAGTTAAATTATATTTAATGAATTGGCTTACACTTACAAATTACATAACGTAGTTACGGGCAGGTTCAACAATCCTGTCTTTGAGATTTTTATATTACAGAGATGTTAACTTATTTTCCGATATCACTATTATATAGCGTCCAAGTTAAAAGTTTCGGTTCTTCGCTAACTACTAGTAGGTGTAAGATTTAATAGTAAAAATTCTATTAACTACTAGATCATTAAGAACTTAAAGGGTTGGATAACACCAAGAAGAATCTAAACTGTCGACTAAATGTAATTGAAATTAATCAAGTTATTTATATCATTTAAGCTACATTTAATATCAGAAAGATTATAAATGTAAAATTAAGTTAAAAATATAAGCTTTCATACTCGAACTTTAAATTTTTATTTATCGTTTCTTTAGCTGTTTACTACGCCAACCTTTCGAATGTTTTACAGAGGCTATGGTCAAGAGGAGACTGTGGAAAGACCAACAACTTCTTGATTATCGTTTACAGACCTATTCAAATTGACCTGGTTAGTAATAATGTGGGTCACTGTTCAAGTTTGCGAATAATCTTCGCGACGATTTGTAACAAAAATTGTTAAATCGATCGCACGTTTAAAGTTTAATATAATAAACGGTTGAACAAATGAGGCCATTGGTACAGCAGGGAACCTGTTCGCAAAGCGACGTCGCGGCCGCGTATTGGCAGTTGTATACGACTGGCAATACTCAAGGACTCATTGGCAAATTTGTCATGGCTTAACCGACCAGAAACAGGAGGTCTTTAGATCGACATATACATATTTTGTAGTCTTCTATAAAAAATAAATTTGAATCTAAATGATACGAGTCGAGAAAAAGGAAATTGATAAATGTAATTATTTTTGAACTTTGTAAGAGCTATATAGAAATATATCCAAAATAGTTGTATTATTGGAAGGAGACTGAAAAGCGAAAAAAATAGGCTAAAAATATACCAAAAAATAAAAAAAATCTACTTTAATTTATTAATATATTTCAAACTTCCGATATATTATACGAGCTGTCCTCCGCCCCCCTTTGTAGGTAGTTACATCTCTGCAAATTTCTTTGTGTATGGAATTTTGTAAAATTCGTTCTTAGCTGATCTCTTCTCGGTAAAAGGAATATTCTTACCAAAATTCAAGTCTGTAGGCCTTGTGGTTCCAGAGGTATCGTGATGAGTCTCTGCATAGGTGGAAATTTTTTATATATATAGATAATTCATCCTCAGTTCCAGAAGTATTATTAAGTTAACTTGATATTTGCGTTGACAATGATGATTAAGATAATGGCGGTAGTCGTAATGTTAGAAAGATTTTTTTCTTTGTATTCCTGGTGTTGGGCATGCGATGTGCGATAAGAATTACAGCGAGGAGTCGCTCAGCGTACTCCGGCCTGGCGAGTGGATCGTTGACACCAAAACCAGTTAAACGGCGGGTCGCGGCGCCTTTGATCTGACAAACCGATTGACCCATATCACCTAATATTACTTAACGCCGCAACAGGACGCTCACAACTGTTGGATTTTATTTTTGGATTTGTTCTCGCTGCACGTTATCTTTAACCGTTGAAAGTTTTTATTTATTTCAATATTTACTTGCACATAAACACAAATACATAGAAAATGGCGGATTTAATGCTAAAAAGCAATCTGTAAATAAATATGATGTATACAAAATTAAATATGACGCAGAGAAATGTATTGGTCAGTCAGTTATATACTTTATTAATACGAATAATGTTGAATTTACCGAACCTTCACATATATAATTTAAATATTACCATTTAAAAGACAAAAAACCAAGAAAGTAAAAAAATTTTTTTTTTTTGATTTTTAAAGTACTAGAAACTTTTATTTAATTAAAAATATAATGAGGTATTTAAAAGTATGTAAATGTTAGTCAATTTGAGGTTATAACATTTATAGAAAATATATTAATATAAATGTACCTTTTAAATTATTTATAAAATCCAAAGTTGTATTTAAATTTAAATTTTTAAAAAAATATTTTTCTTTCAAACAAATATTGTTTTGTAATTGATGCGTTCTCAAAATGTTGCCAATAGGAAAAAAAATTTAAACCAAAATAATTTAATCAATCACTTTTACAGTTACTACAGATAAAATCAAGTATTTTTTTGACATATAAAAAATAATTTAGACGAAAGTATAACAATTTTATTACAAAATAAACTAATTTTTATCTGTGTACTTTCTTTTTACCGCCAAAAGTCGTGTTACTTTATTTTGTCTGTGACTGTGTAAATATTTTTAATTTTATTGGTCCTATCAGTCAATCTAGTTCATTCAGGCAGGTCATTGTCAGAGGTCAAAGGTGTTCTATACTATGAACATGAACTCTTAACTCTTCTAACTCAAACATAAAGACAGGGTGAAATAAATAGCTCCTGGTTAATCAGACTACATCCGCCTTTTGGTTCAGGTAAAGAGTTTTTATTTTTTAGTTAGAAAAGAGACGGGAAAGAGAGATTTAAAAATATTAGATGAAAGTAGGCAAGTGCTTAATGATAATAAGACAACCTGTTAGGTCTTATGAGCTAATGTCCACCACGTTGTACCACAACTTGTAGGTCTCTATTGGTAGTAATCCTCGGTTGCCGAAGACGGTCTAGGTACTTCCGCAGCGCATATTTCTGCCAGCAGAAACAACTGTGTTCCAATTTGAAAGATTATAGGTTATAGCTACTGACTTTACAGGAGTAATGAGACATCTTGTCTCAAGGCGACAATGACAATGTGATGCTGTATTTCATCCTTAATCTGATATCGTTTAACATTGTCTCGTGTCGTTGAATATAAATAAAATATATGTGTCTTATAATGCAATACTTTATAGTATAGTTTTGACATAATTAGATTATGCGGTAGATTTATATTACTTTAAATGTGGAAATAAACTGTTTTAAAGTATTATTTTTTTTATGTAGTATTGCTTGAAGTGAACTATGTAATTCATCATCATCATCAGCCGATAGACTTCCACTGATGGATATGGGTCTTCCCAAAAATTCCCACATCGATCGGGTAGGGATTTATAAGGGGGTTTTGGATTATTTTTCACCATGCTGGCCCAATGCGAGTTAATATGGAGCCGGAGCCTCGTTCGTTGATTAGCAGGGTCCACCACGAGCAGGTGAGATTGGCTTGGGTCCCGTGAGCTCCAACTATGAAATTGTTTAATTCTCTTAATGTTTTGTCAAACATTCGCAGATGATGTGATAATTGTAAACTTAGTCACCATCGCAGCTCTTATTTCTTCCGCCAAACAGTAGTGTGCAAACATTACCGTGTTCCGGATTGAAAGGTTATAGTTATTGAAATTACTGGAGTAACGAGACTTTATATCGTATGTCTCAAAGCGACGAGCGAACAATCATAACTAGCGTCAGGTTGTTATCGGCAAGCGTATCACTTACGACCTGGCGGACGTCCTGCTCTTCTAGTCGCTTCGTCGACTAACAAAAAAAAGGATTGTATTTCTTCTGCGTCGTAAAGTCCGTATGTGACGCACTTAGCTAAAAACAAAGGGTCCAGCGATAAACACGTGTCGGTTACGTACTTGATGGATCTTAAGTGAAAAATGGCGGTTCCACAGCTACCGCGCGACCGGGAAGTAATCACTGCTCGGAATAGGACAATTGTCAACATTTGTATGAGGAATGTGTTTGAGGTGATAAAATCTAGAATAACGGGAAATTAATTTTAACTAACCTATATTTAGTTAAACATACATAGAAACAGCTGCTATGTTAATGGGGTGATCAGCTAATAGCTAGTTTAGTGATTATCTTATAATACGGAACTATCTGCAGCGTCTTCGGAGTCACACGTTATGAAGTCAGGTTGACAGTCCATGGTATGGTTTATAGGGATTATATATATAAGAGATTTCTACCTATGTAGTCTCTTCTTCGTCGGTACCACTGTATCAAAATTGACGACGGATGAAGAAGAAGAGACTTTGCAATATTTACTATAAAGCCTAGATACTTGAAATTTGGCAGAAATATTCCTTTTACAGAGGATTTATTAGCTGAGTATTGGTTTTATAAAATTCCTTCTCGAAGAGGAGTTCCGGGGATGTTACGTCCAGCGAAGCGAGAGGGAAACAGCTAGTGTAAATCTGATAACAGCATTTCTGTTTGCAGTCAACATGTGAGAGCTAGAATATTCTAGACGAGTACGCTACATCATACACGATTTCATTAACACTATGAAATTAAGGTCTAGCCACTCTAGGTAAAAAAGACTGAGCTGACAAATATCCTGACGTCATTGTTACCGCGGAGTACCGTCAGCTCTTCAACTATTGTCTACAGTTCAATCTACGTAGAATAAGCTCTTTGTGCCTTAAAGTCTTTTATTGGGATGCTGTGTTTGAGTTGATTTTATTAATAATGGGATTCCAAGTTGATGATGGTCTATGCTCAGCAGTGGGCGTTATCCAGCTGAGACGGTAATATTAGCTGATCATATTACACTTTTTCATATAATGAAGCGACGAGACGAGTGGGACTGTCATCGGATGGTATTCACTGCACCACTTTGTGGTCGTCTTCTCGAGATGTAGGAGGTTAGGTCTCGTTATCCGAGTAATGGAACCTCTCGTTACCCAAGCAGATTCTCTATTGATATTCGGATTTTTATTATTATCAATAACTTCAATTATATTTAATAGGAATCAGTGTTTTTATCTAAGAAATAAATTAAGTATGATTATGAGTTATAGCAAATTAAAAGTAAAGATTAGGAATGGAATTTGAATGGGATCTGTGTCCAGCAGTGGGCGTCATACAGCTGAGAACTATGATGATAAAGTAAAGAATTAAATTGAACTAACAATATATAACCTAATTTTATTTTTTAACTGTTAAAGTTATATATAAAGACTGTACGTTAAGAGTCTGATAAAGAATCTATATTAGTGAAAGTCCTAACATTTGGCGAAGATCCGGTGCAACTCCTCGCCAAGCAGATGTGACGGCGATGCGTTTATGCAGTGATGAAGGGAATCCAATATTTAATAGATGTAAAGGACTTAGTTTTTTTTTATAAACAAGGAGGTATAGAAAATTTGTTTGAATATAGAAAAGGAAACAAAGATATCTAAGAAAAACAGACAAAGGAACCCTAAGAGAATTATATTTCTTTATTTAGACTAACTGCAGGTTGTGATGATGATGTAGCAGTTCAGAGCATAATGTCAAAGTGCATAATATAATATTTTAATGATGTACTTAAATTTGATGTTTAACTGAGATAAATCTTTCATTTGCGTCTGCTAGATCGATCGGTTTCTTTATAAATGAGTGCAACGCACTGGCGACATTAATCAAACACGATCACAGACAAATATTACGACACGCAATTTCCTGTGACCGGAACGCCTGAAGTGTGTGACCGGGCAAATAGATCTGACAAGTGCTAAAGTGTGCCGGACACACGGCCGGTAAGAAGCGGACGCGAGTAGATCTAACGCTGTATCAAATTAGATTTTTTTTTAATCTGGAAGATGAGGAGAACAAGACACGCTACAGCTTACGTCTCGTTACCCCAGTAAACATATTATCTACGACGCCCTTCAAACGGGAGCACATTAATGTTTGCACAGTACTGCCCGGTGGCAGGTCCACCTTCAAAACCCACTAACCCCAAAACCATATCAGTCACCTTCTACGACGGTCAGGGCTTACCTTCATCCTATTCTTAACACCTCGAGATTACAAGGCAATACATAGCGTACCTAAAAACAGAAAAATATAGCTTAAAAAAAAAACGGAAGTGAGTATTATTTAATAATTTAATACTAGTAAATTTTTTTTATACTTTGAACTTAAGTTATTGTATTAAAGTTAATAAGTATATGCGGAATCGCAAGGTTAGCTTTGTTGTATATGACTTTGACATTGAATCCCGGCGGACTCTTCCTAGTTTGGTGGGATGTGGTGCCGTTTACCAAGCGCTGATCCCTTCCTTGTTCCCGAACCTTGACTTTGAACGTAAGGGACTTTGCACTCGTGGAAGTGAGAACAATTCAGTTTAATCAAAACCTACTTTATTTAACCCTTACTGTCGCGAGCACGCTTATTGGTGGCCGCCGTCTCAATATATTGCTGTTTATATATTCAATAATCTGGCGCACTTGTGTGGACAGCCGGGACTGGTTGTAACCTTTATTGCTGGAGACTATCTAAGAAGGTATTAGGTTTCATAAAGAAGTAGTTGTGAGGAAGAGCGTATTGTTTTTTTTAGAAGAAAACTTAAGGATGCGAATGCGGATGAGAAAGTTTTATAAAGAAAGAGGAGATATAAATAATAACGTAATAAAGATATTCAGATACCGCCACAGCTTCCATTCCTTCCGCCAAGTAGTACTGTGTTCCGGTTTGAAGGGCGTTGTCGCTAGTGAAATTACTCGTGTAACGAGATTTAATATGTCTTAAAGCGACGAGAACACTGTAGTATAATGTATATCATCCTTATGGTCGGGGCGTATCAATTACTATCAGGTTAACGTCTCTTACTGTCGCTTTGTCGAATAAAGAAATGAATGTAGTGGTAATAGAGATGAGTTTGAAGAAATCCTATTACCATCAAAATCCAGTGAAACGGCAGTAAACCTTGGACTCTCGTGTTAAAGAGTATGTGTGTATTTAATCAATAATCATGTGAAAAAAAGTAATGTGATAATATTACTGAACTGAGGAGTCGAGCGTTACGTTTACCTGATGGTAAGTGATACGCCTGTCCATAAGAACCTGCCGCTAATTAAGATGGTATACACAGCGCCACATTGCGCTTGACGCCTTGAGACATAGGATGTTAAGTCTTTACCCCAGTAATTTCACTAGCTGCAACTCCCTTCAATCCGGACCACAGTAATGTCTGTTCACTGCTATTTGGCGATAGAAAAAGGAGCTGCTGTGGTATTTACCTAGATGGTCTCCGGAAACGGATATCTACAACCATTCAAATGATGCTCTAACTTATATACCAAGATGATGGTTATGTGGCGCTGTGTAAAGATTCTAACTGGCGCGTCACTGTTGTCGATACGAGGTTTGTACACTACCATCTAAAGATCCCGATCAGATTCCGTCAGATTGCCTTTTTATAATGTGATCTCACCATCGGGATCAAACACAACAAAGCGTATTGAGTATTGTCGTGAGAACGTTCTCGAGTAGTTTAGTGCGGAGGCTTACAATGTTGGCGCGTTAAGTGAATCTGCTGCAGATAGACGGCGGAGGGGTTTGATTGGACGGATCGGGAGGACAGCCAATCACAGGCTCCTCGTCTCCTCATCAAGTATACTTTAACTATAAATCGCCAGCAGGACATCAAAGTAGCGTGCAAATTCGATTAGATTTTTTCATTGAATTAAACCTGCGAGACCTTCACTTGAGCTCTGATAACGCGATGTTAATATATATACAGTACAACATTGATACATAAGATATTGTCTCGTTACCCTCGTTATTCCATTAGCTACTGCGCCCTTCAACAGGTAGGTATGCAGGTGTCTGATGCCAGACACCGTCTAGGTAGGTACAGTACTATGTAAATATTACTGTATTCAGGTTTGAAATGCGCTGTAGCTAGTGAAATTACTGTGGTAACGTACAGTCTGTATCACTTGTTACCAGGTGAATGTCTTGCTTCACTCGTCGCGTAATTGTGTAAAAAAAATACGACAGCCCCTGCGTGGCACTCGTTCAGGTGGGACACTGCACGTCGTTGTGGTCGTCGCCTTGAGACATGAGATGTTAAGTCCTGTTACCTCAGTAATTGAGCAAGCTAAAGCGCCCTTCAATCCAGAACAAAGTTGTATTTCATCTTCATTGACCTGTATATAATAATAATATATGTATGTTATATAAATGTTGCAGAGTCTAGAGTCCTGCAGGAGAAGACAATAGCAGTGAGAAGGATGCCCATAGCATATTTCTACCCGTTCAGCCTTTGGCCTATGCCAAGGTTTATTCCTCACGGTAAGATAGCACCAGGTTTAGTTCATCCATGTTAAAAATCGAACTTCGATCTGATTGAATATAATTTTTTTTGTACAATTAAGCATCCAGATGGATGGCACGTTGAAATGATGGTAAGTAATACGCCCGCCTAAAACAAAGTGACGCTAGTTAGGATGTTATACACTGCATCACATTGCGCTCGTCGCCTGAGGCATAAGACTTTGAGTTATGTTATCCCAGTAATTACATTAGCTACAACGCCCTTCAAACCGGAATGTAGTAATGTTTGTACACCACTGTTTGGGGGGCAGATATAGGCGCTGCGGTGGTACCTACTAGACGGTCTCCAGGAACTGAGATCTACCACCAGTAAAAATAAGTAACACACACAGATAAGTTGTGAGGATGTGCAGGATCTTTACTTGATGGTAAATTGTATAAGCTCATGAGAAAGATGCTAGATAGGATGTTAACATACTTTCTACTTCCACCTTCGTAACTTAGCGACCAACTGCTTTGTCACACGGTTCCTATTACGATTCTAAGACTATATGTGATGAGTTGGTGGTATGTTTGTAGTGATTTTTGAGGGAAGCCAAGTCCAGTGGGCTTTTATCAGCTGATGATGATGATGGTGTTTTCGCACCGAAGAGAAGTTGTCATAGAGCTGAAGTAACCAAACAAATAATAGCTAGACTATTCGGTGTGGAGAATTTTATGAAATTTTAAACATAGTGTATTGAAGTTAAAAAAAATTGTTTAAGCGGTAGTGTCTTATTACCTTTTTTTTTTTGTTTCGTTAGTGGGAGAGTCTTCGAAAGATGTCCTGCTTCTGGAGGGAAGTCAGTATGTGAGATTCTTATTCACTAAAACCCTCTCGGTGGTCGGCATCAGTGCATTCGGAGAGGCTCCAAGATCTCTTATAGAACGCACCGGTGCCCCTCTACAGTTTGTTCTAACACGTCTCTGAGGAGGGACTTAACCCTCCTAGGCACCATCGCTGAGCCATACGCTCTCCCACGCAGGTTCGCTTGTTGAGCGATATAGGCCCCCACCCTCAAAGTCTGCGAAACTCCTACACCCTTTTAGTCGCCTTCTACAACAGGCAGGGTTTACCTTAGTCCTATTCATACTAGCCGAAGATTACAGTGCTAGTGTCTTATTAACTTAGTGGTATAACTTTAATTTTCATTCAAACTGGAGCACAGTAAAGATTGTATAGACAGTAAGGTGGTAGAAATAAACGTCACAGCGGTAGGTCCGTTTATCCGGAAACTGTTTCGTTAGGTACCACCGCAGCCTCTATTGCAGCCGATAAACAATACTGGTGAACATTACTATGTTCCGGTTTGGAGGGCGTTGTCGCAAGTGTAATTATTGGGGTGATGAGACTCAATATGTTTTGTCTCAGGCGACGATTGCAATGTGGTGCTGTGCGGTCCTAACTAGCGCCACGTTGTCATGGGCAGCGCTATCACTTACTATCAGGTGAACGTCCTGCTAATTGCTTAATTGTATCAAAAAAGAGAATGATCTTTTCACCTAATTTCTACTTATAAGTATATTTTAATTATTCTTGGTATAGATAGAGGAGACTCAATGCCCATACACAAGAGAAGCATACAAGAAGAAGAGAGAAGAATACAAGAGAAGAGATAAAATGTTCTACCAACACTCTTCTATGATGCACAGGTACGCTGCATCTTGACATCTGTAGTTTGTTAATTGTTTGTTTTAATAGAAATAAATCGTGTTATGGTGCTTTGTATAATAAATATGAAAACTAGAATTGGCTTTATTTTTCTAAGTTAATGTAATGTTGTAATAAATTTTTTTTTAATTAAAATTTGGTATCATTTCTAAGCATCGCTCAATCATCATCAATCTTGCCACGACCCTGGTTGACGTAGTCGGGTCTATAACAAAATGGTCTATGATCCTTTCTTCCTCTTGAGTATCGTAGATGCGTGGCATACCTGCGTCATGTCGCCACTGTTGAACGCTGCCAGTTTCCCTGACGCGTTGATACACCGCAGTAAAGACTCTATGACTTGGTAGTGGACGATTTGGATAACAAAGCTGATATTCTCGTCATGCTTGTAAAGAATTTCCATAACTAAGTCCGTAACAATAGAAAATGTCAGCGTATTATTCATTACCGTAATCCGCCATTGAAATTAAATTTATTTGCTATAGAAAAGAAAAACTATTCAGAATTATGTTACCTAATTCTATACCTAACCTAACCTAAAAGTGTCATTACACATATTTTACTCTGAACTCAATATCTAAAACGACAACAATAAGCTCGCACGCGTTACAACAAAAACGAAAGGGTCAAATTAAGGGCCGGCGCGGCGTATACTTTTGTGAGTGTCTACAGTTTGATATTTCATGGTACTGGGTTTTATTACAAGTGTTTTTTTCTAAATTTTAGAAACTTTCTGTACTTCCTATACCTTGTCGGATAGGTATTGAAATCAGGTACTTATTTATGTGCTTTACACATATTTTTTATATATAACATTTAATTTGAAGATGAAATAAAAATGTAAGTATGACGCCTTGTTTTACTGTCACGACTTTCAAAGAACTTAATTTAAAAGTTTTAGCCTCCAAGTGATGATCATTAATTTAATTTAATAAAACAATGATTAATCAATAATTATTACATTAAAATTTGTGTAGAAATAAGTAAAAAATAAAATCATTAAATTTTTTCCTAGAAAATCGAGAATTTTTTGTAAAATATTTAAAAAATTACTAACTCCAGTATCATTGTTTTTGGATGGTGTATACCATACATAGATAGATGGGATACGAGCTATACTTTAGCTCCTCCAGATCTTTTACACCTATTACCTTTAACCCTGTATATGTACATTGCACTACATTGTTCTCATCATTTTAATACATTGTCTCCATATAGATCTAATAATACTCTCCAATAAAATCATTAACTGGAACGCAGTAATGTTAACATATTATTGTTAGTTAACACAGTTAACATATAGTTCTCCGGCAACCTGCAGTAAACACGTAACAAAGTATCGGTGGTTTGTGCGATCCTGCTAAGCCACTACCTTCTCCAACAATGTTGTTAATAAATTTACTTAAAACAAATTTTAATGTAAGTATATTTAAGTTAATTTCAATACGTTGCTTTAATTTTAATTTAATTTAAGATAAAGCAAATTGTAAATGTTTTATGGGTATAAGGAATATAAATAAATTTGTAACTAACGACATCTGTTGACGAGTAGATATATTCAATGAATATTTCTTATGCATAATATTAGCGTGGTAGTAATATGTCTAACGTCTCTGTCAGATATAGATTTATATTAACTAGTCATAATAAATTTTAAAAGAATTGGTTAATAAGAATTAGTTTTTAGTTACTAAAAATGTTTTATACTTACAGCGTCTTAACAAAAATAACGTCCTTAACAATATTATTTATTTCTGGCTTATTTCTTAAATGATTGTCTAGTCATCGTTTAATGATTTTATAGGAGTTAAAGAAAGCTAGAGCAGTTTTATTATTTTTGTATGTGACATCTATTATCGAAAAGCAATATTAGTGTCTTCAATTTTAGTTCTCTATTTTACTGCTGCATACAACAGCGCTTTACATCGGCATGGTAACGTATCGATTACGCCTGCGCACAGCATCTCTGATCTTGCAGGGCGAGGTGCAGAATCTAAACCGGATTTTTGTAAACAAATTGGTCGATGGGGATCTTTTAAGATTTTACAAAAATGAAGTTGGAATTGTTATGGTTAATTTTAATCTATATAAGAAGCTGCTTTGGTAAGTACATTAACATGTATATTCCAAGGCAATTTCATTTCAATTTTGTATAACATTTATAATAGACAAAAAATTAGCACTAAAATTGTAAAAATAATAAAGCATTACGAATAATGTGATATTAATACATTAAAAATCATATCAACTTAATCTCTTTACTTCGTTATGTTATTGATAATAACTTTTATTATATTTTTATTAGAAGTTTTGCGAAAAAAATGTATTTGATGTAATATTAAAACATCTATCAAAACAGATAAAATCTAAGTAAAATCTGAATTATATTCGAAATCGAATAATAGATTTAACGATATGAATCGATATTGTATAATCATCATCATCATTTCCTTATATTTGAACATTAATTTCTCCAGGTGTTAAGTTACTAGAAGCTAATCCGGATGTAAAGAGATTGTACGACGACCTTCTAAGTAACTACAACCGGTTAATACGCCCAGTTACCAACGTGAGTGACATACTGACGGTGAGATTAGGCCTGAAACTGTCGCAACTGATGGAAGTCAATCTGAAGAATCAAGTTATGACGACAAATCTATGGGTCGAACAGGTAACTTATATTTTGTAATTCAATTTAATGTTGAAATGACGTTAAATGTTTTATTATAAAAGAATATAAGAGCAACATGATGTTAAATAAGTATAGTAATAGCAAATGTTTAATGTTTACTCTTCAATATTCCAGAAATGGTTCGATTATAAGCTACAGTGGAATCCAGAAGATTATGGTGGTGTTGAAATGCTATACGTACCTTCTGAGCACATCTGGCTGCCTGATATTGTTTTATACAACAATTGGGACGGAAATTATGAGGCAAGTGGAGATATAAAATTTTGTAAAAAAGACATAAGATTTGTTTAGTTTAATTTATTTATAGCGATTATTTTGTATAATTTTAGGTGACACTGATGACGAAAGCGACGCTGAAGTACACCGGCGAGGTAAACTGGAAGCCACCAGCGATCTACAAGTCCTCGTGCGAGATCAACGTCGAGTACTTCCCCTTCGATGAGCAAACTTGCTTCATGAAGTTCGGGTCATGGACTTACAATGGTGCTCAGGTATTTTTACGATTCTTCTAAACCTATAGAAAAGTTTTAAATTAGGCAGTTGTTTCAATTGTTTCAGTTGTGTGTAAGACTTACAAAATTCTTCCTTTCAAACTTTATGTTTATTTAAAATAAAAGACGTAACTAATTCTTTTCTTCAAATTCTTCAATTATTCTAATTCTTCAATCATTACAAATGTGTTAAAATCTATAAATATGTATAAGTTCTTCGTCAAAGAACTGTGGTGACAGTTTTTGATAATTATTAAGGATTAGCTTGTATTTTTCTTGGAATTAACCTTAGTTTAAACATATGAAATCTTTAATATAAATTCAAGCATATACCATAAGTGATATTCTTTTAGGTGGACCTAAAACATATGGATCAGTTGCCCGGAAGCAGTCTCGTCCACGTTGGTATTGATTTGAGTGAATTCTATTTATCAGTGGAGTGGGATATTCTAGAAGTGCCCGCGACAAGGAACGAGGAGTATTATCCCTGCTGTCCCGAGCCATTCTCAGGTATCACTTTCGTAATGATCGGTATCCTTAATAAACAAAAATATCCTTTTATCTGAATTATGGAATTTCTTCTATTTGTATCTTCATTATCAGTCCGAAGACGTTCATCGCTAAATGTTTTTCTCTGGCGGAATTTCACACTGGTCCATTCAGTGCTGCTCCATCCTGCGAATTTTCGTTTATTATATGTTAATAGTGGTTCATATAAATGGCTGTTTTTTATTTCTTCCAGACATAACTTTCAAATTGACTATGCGTAGGAAGACACTGTTTTACACAGTGAATCTGATCATACCGTGTGTCGGTCTGACTTTCCTAACGGTCCTAGTATTTTACTTGCCATCAGATTCCGGCGAAAAGGTAAAATGTTTCATTGCGATGTGAGTATATAGTTGTATTTGAATTAATTACGTGTCCAGTGAAAACCTTTTTTTTCTTTGCAGATGAAATGTTTAAAATCGTGTGTTGTGAATATTTCCTATTTTGGAAATACTGATTTTTAGTATTTATTCGGACAGTACCAAACATCATCTAAATACAAACATTTCTATTATTTCATCTTTGTATTCTATTGGATCAAAAAATCAGTGTTTCCTCTAGATCTACATGTTTTATCCAAGGGCATGCTCATATCCATCCTACAAATCCACACAACCATCCATAATCCATTCGAACCAAATGTCATATCCGTTACAATTGCTAGTCTTTTTTGATATTCATTGGCTGTTGTGATTGTGGTAGTGTCATCAAAATTAATTTGCCCATCATTAACTTTTGTCTTTCCACGAGAAACTGATAATTCAATTGATTAAAATTTTAAATATGCGTTAAATCAATCAAGTAAACCATTTGAGACGATGTCATTCATTGTATCAATTATAACATCGAATTACCGACACTGTAAAACAGAGAATTAAAGGCAGCGCAATGTATTTACATTATTATTTGCAAAACTTTCAACGGTTTCGACAAAAACTAAATTTAAAAAGTAAATGTTTACTATACGAACAATTATGAACCGTAAATGGATCTATAGACCTTAAAGGGTAAAAGGACCTGATGTTAAAATTTCGTCTATTATGATTTTTATTTAATTTTTTATATATATTTATTTATGGGTTATGAAATTGGCTTCGCGTCTGCATGCATTAATTTTCTTTATTTTCGAAAAAAAATTGCTTTTACCTATTTATAATTGAATTGGAATCAGAGATCGAAATTTTTTACATGTTTCAGTTTATATCTGTTATAAACGTTGTCTCGTATTTTCATAATATTCTTGACCATAAAGCAATTGATAGTGGATTTTATAACGAGGTGAAAATTAGGAAAAAAAAAAATTCAATGAGAATGGAAAAAGATTTCATCTCTGTTTTAGACCTTATACTGCTTGAATAAATATAAACTCTAACAAAAATAAATATGATCTAATACAAATTCTCTAATTCCTGTACTATCAAATTGGCAACTGTTCCAATAAAACGGAAATAATCATTAAGAAATGCTAAAGAATTCATTAAAAATAATGAACATTTCGTTGTTGCAATATATAACAGCGGCCATTTTGAAGACGTGGTGAAGGTCAGTGGAAAGACAACTGCTGGATTGTCATTAGCGTGTAACTCAAAAAGGACTTCTCTCCCTTAGATTTCGCTCTGCATCTCCATCCTGGTGTCCCTCACTGTGTTCTTCCTTGGTCTGGCGGAGATTATACCGCCAACGTCCCTGGCGATCCCCTTGCTTGGGAAATATCTGCTATTCACCATGATACTCGTCTCTCTCAGCGTATGGGTCACTGTTTGCATAGTAAACGTCCATTTCAGGTAATCCTTATGTATCTTTTTCTTTTTCGTAGATATCATTAAGCATCTCGATACTGGTATCACTGACTGTGTTCTTCCTGTTGATGGCCGAGATAATACCGCCTACCTCGCTGGCGATACCGTTGTTAGGGAAGTATTTGCTGTTCACAATGATATTGGTGTCTTTAAGTGTGTGGATGACGGTGTTGGTACTAAACGTGCATTTTAGGTGAGTGAGGATTATTACTTAGTCGCAACGTTCTCCCGTTCGTTTCCTTTACAACTCTTAACTTCTTCCGTTTTATCTTTTACTTAGTTACAGAATTAATATTTTATTGGTCGACAGATATTTTAGATTTAAACTCACTGTTGTTTTTTTTGTGTTTTTTATTTCTTTCTCGTGCATGTCGATTAACATGTAAATAATGTAAATGAAATTTCCTTTACAGAATCCAATTCATACAAACATATCGAGCATAAGTACGTGTGTGTTATTTTTTAGCACTTTCCTTTTCGTAGTTGATGAAATGCAATTTACCGTTATAAATTGCATGGTTTACAAAGGGTCCCAGTAATACATTAGTTTTATGATGCACTTCACCAGTTTACTGAAACTACTGTTCATTGGTAATAATATGAACTTTAAAGTAATCATCATTTACTTACGTCTTTAAGACGAACCGATCTATCCGAATAGTACTTTATTCTAGTCCACATGATGAATGACTATTTTAGAATTTACAATTTTTTTCCACTGTGTGTATCCTATTATACAAAAGTAGCATTTCCGGTTATTTTTGTTGTAGTTTAAATTTTATGTTTTGGCTAACTAGCTTTTTGACCCACTGGCTAGTTGGTTGATTGCCTGTTTTGTATAAATAAGGGCCTGTTAAGTAATGCCTATTTATACTTGCCACTGTAAGGCAAGGAAAAAGTTACGTCGGCCTAGCTCTGACTTAAACCTCACCGTGTTATATCTTCGGGGTTTTCTTTTTATTAAATTTCTTTATTCAGCTATAGACCCATTAGGAAAGAAGTATATATAATATATGATTTTTTTATCTACAACTAAAATATTTAACTGAAAACGAACTCTGGCCTCCAAGAGCGCTTTCAAAATTTTATTCGATGTTTTGTATATCCTTCTAAATGTTGATACATATATTAATCACAATAAAAATAGGAACAAAAATAAGCTTACGACGGGTTAGTTTTATCTGGACCAAATTAATGTATCCTATATGTGGCTAGAGTGCGCATCTATAACAAGAAGCAGATCCCACAAAATGTCTTAGATTCGCTTCTTAATAAATTTAAACGTCTAGTTAAAATGTGTTAATATATATACTAGCTGTTCTCCGGTCGTTTGCTGGCCTTAATATGACCTAAGAACTGAGACTTTCAATATCAACCGTTACTATAGCGACTTTCTAAATGATAAGAAATGATAATCTTCACAAAAGTTAATTAGAAATAAAATGACGAAGCGTCTACGAAATTCAAAAAGTAACCTATATATATATAAATAACCTATAAATATCTACAAATCATTCCGCGTCGAATGCTCATGTGTTCATATCGATACGTTCACTAGTTTTTACGTGATTTGCGAACAAAGGAAACCCATTTTCATTATATGTACAGTTATTTCCAGGATTATATATACAGATATTCAGGATTCATTGACTTATCACGAGATCTTCGAAAATATTAGACGTAAAGACAGTAAATTTTCCGCTAGCTTTGGTAGCCGTAATAAAGAATTAGATTTGAAATATGTCAGAAATATTTTCGACCCCTCGGGCCTTCGAGAATTTTGTATAATCGATTCTTAGCTGACCTCTAAATGACAGAAGCAATATCTCTACCAAACTTTGAGTCTTTACGTCTAACAGTTTCGGAGATCTTGTGATGAGTCGATGTATATCTGGATATCTCTATGTATATGTGTAGATAATACCCTACAATTAGATTAGTTATTGAAGAAAATATTGTAGGTTAGTGTGGGTAAAATATTTTTTTTTTATATATATTATCACGCCTTTTTTCCCGATAGGAGTAGGCAGAGGCGAATGAACACCCACTTTTCGCCAGATGTGGTCAGATTAGGTCCCATGTAACAGGGAGCGAGCGTGTTGCCACTTTATTGGGGCCACCACACACACACAAAGATAATTTGTGTGCGGGTTTCCTCACGATGTTTTCCTTCACCGTTTGTATTTCGCTGTTGTTACTTAAGTTCAAAAATGTACATAGCTTAAATATTAAGTTATCGGTACATGCCGAGATTCGAGCCCGCGACCTTCGGAATAAACGTCGCACTTTTTAACCATTAGGCCAGCGAGCTACTGGTAAAATTATAAAGACTGTTACCTTTAAAGTAGGCTTTATCAAAGCGTTGTAAAACCTAACATTTACCGCAGCATCTCCTTTAACATAGTAAAATGTAATGACCTTAAACTATGCATATTAACGGAATGTTAATTTGACTTGACAAATGGGGGCCCGGTTTCGACACCTCGTAACTATAAAATTTAACAAACTGCACTCGTTAATTTGTGTGAAGGACCCGTTATAGAGTTATTAACGGAAATGGCTTCTCGTTCAGCGAATATAATTTTATTGGACGGTTACATAATGACTCGCGAAAGGAACTGTAACGGTAATGGAAAATTTAAACTTTGACTTTAATAAAGTTTAAATTGATCTTTAGACAAAATTAAAAACATTAACTACTCCAATAGGCTAAGCGCTTGCTTTTTAGCCTGGGCGTTCTTTGTTCAACTCTTGGTTATACTCCCTTCTAACGGGTTCTCGCTTTGTCGTGGCGGAGGGGCTTAGTAACCGTGGCACGAAACACGGTGAAGCTAAGTGGAACCCACCCGGCCGGCCCACGCCGAAGGGCCGGCCTGAGACGGCCGCTCTAGATTCAAGCTCCGGAGGCCCACCGAGAGCTCACTCGAGCGGCCGTGGGCCGCAGAGGCGGCTTTATGCTGCCCTAGCGGCCAGGCTGCAGCGGCGGTTTCATACCGCCTCTCGCAGCCGAGGTGGGGTCACAGAAGGAGTACTCTCTGCGGCCAACCGGGGTCGCACCGGCGATGCGGCGGTGGTGGGGCCGCGGGGGAAGAGGAGTGTCGGTATTGAGATGCGCCGTTCTCCCTATCCTCCGCGGCCGTTGACAGTTAGCGGCGGGCCTAACATCTCTGCCGCGGGGAGCCGGGAGAGATTTTCTCCAGTGGCTCCCATGGTCTCTAGGCGACAGATTTGGGGGAACCGGTCGCCCGCGCAATGAGGTCGAAGAGCGGACGCGCTGCATGTTCCGGCGCGCCCTGGAAAGAGAGGGTTCATCCCTTCCTTCCGAGGTGGGGCCGCGCAAGCTGCCAGCGTCGGCATGATCACGGTTGAGTGCGCCGTCCCGTGTTCCCGTGACCTTGCAATCATGGCGATGAGGTGGAACATCGTGGGGGTTTTAGTCGGTGCAAGTCCGACATAACCCGTCCTCGCCCCCGCGAGTACGAGTATGCGTAGGAATTTCCCCCGCGTTAAACAAAAAAAAAAATAACTCCTGGTTATGCTGTGAAGTGTAGTTGATGATAAGGTTTTTTCAAATTAGCTTGAGAAATTAGCCCCTATTGTAAATCTGTTATCATAACAGCATTATTTTGTTTCCAATTTAAATTTTGAGTATTCTGGACGAGCAGTCCTTCACCTTTTATGTCCATATTTTAATATAAGACCATGTAAAACTGAGGAAAATTGTTAGCCCATTGTAAATAAAATAAGAAATAAGAGATACTACCATCCAATAGGAATGCGCTAAGATGTAAGGATTGAGAGGAATGATTTTTGGTCAGTAATTCTCTCTAGTTTCCTCCAAACTGCTCGTGCTAATCAACAAACTGGCTCCGGTTCCTATTAACCGCATTAAGCTAGTATGGTGCGAAATGGCACATATCCCCCGATATGAACCCGACCTAATCGATGTAGGAATCTTTGGAGTTAGCCTATATCCAGCAGTGGATATCTATGGACTATTGATGATGATCGTTCGTCAGTCTTTTCTCAAGAATACTTACTTCATTATTATCATAATTAATTCTGGGCAGGCCGCTACTGGACTTAGGCCTCTCCTTAGGAACGCCACTTAGCTCGATTTTCGGTGACATGATTTACTTGAATATTGCAAAATAAAACTTCAAACACTCGATATTTCTTATTAGTTCAGTAATTTTATTAACTTAAAACGGTCTGATCGCTTAGTAAATTATACTTAACAAATAGACAGACGTACATACCAGCTGTTCCCCGTCTGCTGTGTAAAATCCATTGTCAGCTGACTTCTCTATGACGGAAGCAGTATCTTCCAAATATTGAGTGTTTACGTCTAACAGTTTCGGAGATCTCTTCATTAATCAATGAAGCTCTGGATATCTCTTATATTTTGTATAATGATTACATATTTATAGATATGGTTCTCTTAATATTCCCACTTATGAGACTGGAGAACTTCTCTCATAAGGACAGGGTCAAGAGTATTCTACTGCGTCGGGAATGCTCGCGGAGGCGCGGGTAGATGTATTCCACGTCGTCATGAGGAATAAAATAGCTTCCATGATTCTGCGCCTGTGAGGTAGCACCAATAGCATCATAATGATGATAAGTGGTAGACCCGATCGTCCAATTAAAAATTATTGGATTCGGGTTCTTTTAGGAATAACATAATGAAAAAAAAATATATACTTACATTTTTTGATGTTTTAATTAACATTACTAACCTAGTATTTAAGGACTAATATTACTAACCCTAACTGATCTTATATGGTCTGTTTGGTCTGAAATAAGGAATATTTTATTCCAATTATTTGTCCACTACGACGATCAATTGTTCTTCTTCAAATCGGGAGGATTTCACATATCCACGAATTTACTACATGAGTCCATCTCAGTTTCCTCGCGATCTTCTTTACCGGGAGCGTAAGCTTAATGAGGCAATTTTTCAACGAGTGCCATGAAGTAATTTGATTAAAATAACGCATTAATAAAGCATCAATCATTAACGCGCTAACTAACATCTAAACAACTAATAAACAATTCTATTTAATTAATTGAACATGATAGTGTATCAAACAGTACTGTTAATGAACGCTTGATGGAAATTGATTTAATATAGTGTCAGTGATCCCAGGCGTTGTGTGTGTATATATAGATATTATATACACATATATTGATATGCTAACAATTATATATACAAGTAATTGCTATTTGTTTACAGGGAAACTGTTTATAGGGAAAATTTGTGGTTATTCCTAGTGTTATAATGCAAAAGCTTTGATTAGATAAATTCTAAATAACAGTGTATCAGAACATTCTATTTCCTGTCCTCAATATACTTATTTAGTTTGGCCGAGGAGGAGATTACATGTGGCCGAAATGCGAATGTTAAGATGGATGTGTGGTGTGACGAGGATGGATAAAATTAAGAATGAGTATATTAGAGGAAGCCTGAAAGTTGCTCCAGTGACAGAGAAATTGAGAAGCAAGAGGTTAGCGTGGTACGGGCGTGTTGTGCGGAGGGATGAAGGACATATAACAAAGAAAGTAATGAGAATGAATGTGGATGGTTATAAGGGTAGAGGAAGTCCGAAGAAAGTGTGGATGGATTGTGTGAAAGATGACATGTGTAAGAAGAGTGTGAATTTAGATGTGGCGGCTGATAGAGAGGTATGGAAGAGAAGTACATACTGTGCCGACCCCACATAGAATGGGAAAAGGGCAGGAGGAAGAAGAAGAATATACTTCTTTAGTTATATACTTATTGTACTTAAATCTAGTCCTTGTTTATCAACGGCAATACTATTCCTTTCAAGGACGCATCGCTAGATTTATTTCACCAATTTCTACCGCTTGTGTTTAATTTCTGGGAAGGTCGTGATCGTTTCTGACAAATCCTGATTTCTTTTTTTTCAGTAGTTCACTCTCTATTTTATAATGATGTAGAGCGTTTGGAAGTCATATTGATTTCTATAGCTCATCTGATATTGGGCATGTGGACCGGGTCCACGGTCTACTAGTAGTTCACTGTCACTTCGCGTCCATTTTTTTATAGATATTTGATGTTACTTGAGGTTTGTTTACCTTCAGCTTTCTTCGATCCAGCTCCACTTGCGCATATCACTCCTTTCCGATGGCTTATGGCGCCATCAAACTTCAGTTCGTATTTTAACACCATTTTGGCAGATAGTTTGACTTCCATCGTACATCTTCTCATTTATCTGCTAGTAAAATATTTGATATTGACGAATATTTTAATACTGTGCAAATATTTCCGTTTTTCACTGGTGGTAAGTAAATACCACCGCAGCACCTATTTCTCGTCAAACAGTATTGTGCAAACATTACTGTGTTAGGATTTGAAGGGAGCTGTAGCTAGTGAAATTACTGGGATAAAGAGGCTTAACATCTTGTCTCAAAGCGACGAGCGCAATGTGAATAAATTTAGATATAAAATTCGAACTACCGTCACGTTGATACATGCAGGCGTATCACTCACCATCAGGTGAATATCCTGCTAGTCTTATTGCTTCGTTGAGTGAAAAAAAAAGTTCCGGTTCGAATATCAGTTTATATAATGATCTAAAGGACCAACTCATTACTTGTTGAAAGTGTTTCTTAATGGGAATCATGGAGGGTAGTTTTTAAGAGGAAATAACCGTTCATTTATTAGACTATTTACACCGCAAGTTTCTGTAGCTGTTAGCTGCAGTATAAATTTCGCAGTTTCATTGTTAAAACGTCATCACTGTAATAGTACGTTGCGGTTTGAGTTATCGCTATGAAAGCAATTAACACTGCTGTAATACGTCGCTTAAAATTTAGTTTGTAAATGCTGTTAGGCATATATCATGGCCAGCTTGTCTGGTCTCCTGTGTTTGGACGTTTAATTTATTACTGTTAATTGTTTTTTTTTTATTGATTTCATATTGACAAATCCTATGTCCAGATAACTCGTTTAAATCATCATCATTATCGGCCTTTGTTTATCCACTGCTGGATATGGGCTTTTCCCAAGGATCGCATTTAGTGGGAGACCTAAATGCGATCCTCAGTTTCTCGCATCCACCCACCGCCCTGATGACATCGTCGGTCCATCTGGATGGTGGGCGTCCTACACTTCTACAAGCTATACGCAGCCTCTACTCCAAGACTTTTCGCCTTTTAAATATGAAAGTTGAAGAAAGAAATTGAATCTCGTTACCCCAGTAATTTCACTAGCTACAACTCCCTTCATATCGGAACACAGTAATGTTTGCACAGTACTGTTTGTCAGCTGCAATAGGCGCTGCGGTTGCATCTACCACCAGTAAATTTTAAAACACTATAATCAACATATAAATAAATATAATAGGTACATATACTTAATACATATAACACAATACGTATATTACTTATTTACATGAATAAAAAAAGGAAGTATTATAATAAAAAGACAAACTAAAGAGAATATTCCGGAACTACTTGTTTGAAGTAATTTCCTTTAGCAAATTACAAAACCTTTGAATCTTCGCTGTTGATGTTTTCTATATAAAAAAAATATATAAATTTTTTATTAATCTAAGCATAAGTTTTTTTTTTGCTTCAGCATTTAAGTTTCAACGATTTTATATAAATTTTGTAAACTTACTTGGATTTAGACTAGTCAGTTTATTCCAAGAGTTAATAGTGATGTTAAAATGACTTCCTCATGTCTTCCCTTTAAAAAAAAATCAATCTTTAATTCTTCTAATTAAACACAAGTATTGTATATTGTGTATAATTACTAAGTAGTAAATAAACTTTTATACGATGTTAATAAAATCATTAAATAACTTTAATATTTATATAGAACCTGTGCTTCAAAAATGCATTGTTTATTAGACCTCTGTTATTTTACACATAATAAAAAAAAAAAATTATAATTAAATCAATTAGTTTTCTATACAAAATCATTAAAATGATATTCAATTTAAAGTATGTAGTTTACATGTAAATATGTTTTTTTTTCGTTGAATAAAACCTTATTTTAAGTATAGGGTGGCGCAAAAGTAATCCTCCTATCAGAAAATGCTATAAATTTTGCCTTGATGTAAAAAAATTAAAAGACCAAATAAAAATAATCCAAAAGAAGAATCAGTTTTTCATATTTTTTTTTAAATTACAGCCAAAAAACATCGGAAGGTTATTTTTGCGCCACCTTGTATACCTTGTATAATTTAATTTTTTTACATCAAGGCAAAATTTATAGCATTTTCTGATAGGAGGATTACTTTTGCGCCACCCTATATTATCTGTAATGTAAAATTTGTGCATAGTATTGTACTTACCACATTCGGTCTACGTCGTCTAAATTAACTACGAATTAGTAAACTAATTAGTATCTAAAAATAATTAGTATCATAACAATATATTAATTAGGTACTTAGATATTTAATGACTACCCAATACTGGGTTCCGTATTTCTAAGACAAAAATTCGATGTAATTTTGTAAACGATGCCCATTGATTCTATAAAAACTTAAGTTAAGTGCTATTAAGAAATAATAATAATGAACAGCCTATATGATCCCATTGCTGGGACTCGTGTTCCGGTTTGAAGGGCGTTGTAGACAGTGTTATTACTGGGGTAGCGAGTTTTACATCTAATGTTCCAAGGCGATGATAGGATGTGGTGGTCTCTCATACTAACTATTACTCCGTTGTTATAGGTAACTGTTACTTACCATCAGGTGAACGTCGCTCTTGTTTAGGACTAGATTAAATTCTAGGTTAACAAGGCTTTTAGTTATACGTATTAAATTTTTTTTAACAGTTATTAATTTCAAATTATATGGGATCGACGTTAAAGTTAAGTTTAGTCAACAAACTCCCACCATTATTGGGCCAGCATGGTGGGAAATGGTCCAAATCCCCCCATATGAACCTCTACCAACGACGGCTCCCAGCGCTCGGCGGTACCGGAGGCCGTGCTGACTATAGGTCGTGGGAAGCCACTGGATGCGGGCAGCACAGGACCGATCGATGTGAAGATCTTTGAGGGAGGCCTATGTCAAGCAGTGGACGTCTATCGGCTGATGATGATCTCAACAAAAAACAAAAACCGGAAACGTATAAGCTTCTAATTGGGAACTTCCGCTCTACCGATTAATAACGTTTGTTAAAAATTGGACGCTGCTTTTGCTCTCACAGGATTATAGGTCTTCCTCGTTAGAAGAAGAAGTTAAATCCGATGGAGTTTGTACCATATTTCTATTTCTGCGCCTAAACAGTAGTAAACTTGATATTGAACTAGTGATATTACTAAAATGTAAATGTGTTGGTTTCATAAAAGAAGAACTTTTACTAATATTGATAATACCTATAGATTATACTATTTAATATAAATGATGCATTGACCAGGTCACCATCGACGCACACCATGTCGCCGTGGATGAAGAAGCTGTTCCTGCAGCTGATGCCGAAGCTGCTAATGATGAGGCGGACGAAGTACTCCCTGCCCGATTACGACGACACATTCGTATCGAATGGATATACGAACGAGTTGGAGATGAGGTGAGAATCCCTTCAATGATAAAAAGATGCACGTTGTCTATGGACCGTTGGTAGGTCTCTGGTGTCAGCGACAGTTTAGGTACCATCGTAGCTTTTTTTCTGTAGTCAAACAAAAGTATAATAGTAGTTCTTGTTTGAAGGGGGTTGTAGCTAGTGAAGTTATTGGATTAACGAAGCATAACATCTTATGTTTTAAGACGATGAACACAATTTGATGCTGGGTATATCAACTAGCGCTACGTTGTTACAGACGTGCGTACTATTTACCACCAGATGAATATTTCGCTCATCTTGTCACTTTATCTATATAAAAATATGGTTATATATCTTTGTGTTTGTCACATCTTCAATCGTCTGAATTAGTAAAGGTTCCTTTGAGACAGTATTCAGATAGATATAAAACGTTTATTCAGTTGTTGACACGAGTATTATTAAGTGTAGCATAGTAAGAAGTAGCATATAAACACTACTCTTTGGTAGTGTTCAGTTACTACTTCTTCTCTTCACCTACTTCTCCTATTTGATGAAGTGCCTTCTCATAGAAGCGTAGCGCTAGTTTGGATCACATAAACTGTACTATATTGTACTCCTCGCTTTGAAAGATATGAAATCTCGCTACTTTAGACATTTCACTAGCTGCAGCGTCTTTCAAACCGGAACATAGTTATATCTGTCAAGTACAGTTTGATGGCAGAAATAGGAGCTGTAGTACTAGGCCGTATCTAAATATCTGTTCATTCTGTTCGTTATTATTTTTAAAGTAATATAATATATGACTGCTCGACGGTAAGAATAAGCGCTACGGTGTGACATAGATCACCAGTAATATTTAAAAAGTTATTACATAAAACATTATGCGTGTGCGGAACCCTAAAACAGGTTATACGATAAATAAAATTACGTCCCGCCCAGCTTCGGTACATAAATGAAATTGACTCGAATGTATGCGGAGCTATTTATTTGCGTGAAAGCCGTTAAAAGCGAACACTTTCATGGTTTTTTTTTTTAACCTACCGACGAGTTTTATGAGGTTTTTTTTTACCTATTTACTTATTACTATATCTTATATTATTTTTTATATGTTTTAACCAATCATTTATTTCAACATCTTGTCTTACCAAGGATTCTCTGGTAAGATGAGTATGAACATAATGTATTGGTTCTCTGATATATATTCTATGAAAGAATTTTTTATTTATTTGGGAGACATTTGGAGAAGAGCTGGTATAGGATTTTATACACTGCAGACCATGTTCAGGTCGTCGCTTTGAGATGTAAAATAAAGTCGCTTTAACACGTACGGTCTAGGTTCGTTACCTTAGTAATTTCGAAAGTTACAACGCAGTAATATTTGCACACTACTGTTCGGCGGCGTTATATTTATTGGTGGTAAGGTCTCTGTTGCCGGATATCGCCTAGGTAGGTGCCACCGCATTGCCGGTTTCTGCTGCTAAGTAGTGTGCATACATTACTGTGTTGCAGTTTGAAGGGCGTTGTAGCTGGTGTATTTACTGGAGTAACGAGGCTCAACATCTTGGGTCTCGAGCGACGAGTGGATTATACTGTACTAATCAATCCTAACTAGCGCGATATTGGCGGTGTCGGTGGCGAGCGTATCACTTACTTTCAGGTGAACGTCTATTTCATCTCGTCTCTTCATAGAATAAAAAAAGATTTTATGTTATACTTGAAAATTAAACTATGAACCTGCGTATTCAATATTGTATGGATCTATTAGAATCATCATCAGTCTCTTCTTTCTCATTATCTATACAAAATTCCTAGATAATTTTTAAAGTAATATTAAAATCTAAAAATCTATATCATCATCAGCTGATGGACGTCGACTGCTGGATATGGGCCTCCCCCAAAGATCACATCGATCGGTCCACCGTCAAGTGTATATATATACACGTTATGCCTGAAATGCATAACACTGTAAACCTTTTAACGAAATCAGAAAACTACCGGAACTGTTATGGTCATTTTTTGCGATAAAAAAAAAAGAATAGAAACGGGAAAGCGAATCGAATGTCGAAATGAGATTTTCGCGTGTTTACAGTCGGCGGAGTGCATCGGACCGCGGGGAGGTCGAAATAAAAATAAAACAAACAAACATACAAACAAATGATGCTCCGTTAAAACGTTCCAAACGAATTAAAAGTGAAGGCTTTAATCGAATTTTCAGCGATTCCGTTTCGTTCGTTGCATTGCTGAATATATATCTAAGGGTGTAAGGGGTCCCGCACAACAACTCATAGCACCCAAGCGAACTTCACCTGCTCGTGGCACCCTGCTAATAAACAAACGAGGCTCTGGCTTCCACCAACCCGCTTCGAGCCAGCGTGGTGATATGAACTCCTACAAACGATGGCCCCTAGTGCCAGAACTGGAGGCCATCCTGACGGATGCGGGTAGCCCAGCACCGATCAATGTGGAGATCTTTGGTGGAGGCCTATATCCAGCAGTGGAACGTATAATCACGTGAAAGCTAGTGAACGTATCAACATGAGAACGTTCTTTAATGCGGAATGTTTATAGGTTATTTATTTTTTGATTTTCATAGATCCTTCGTCGTTTTATTTCTAATTAACTTTTATAAACATTTCAGTTTCGTATTACTTGTGTGGTTGCTATGGTAACGGTTGCTATATAAATTGCATTTACTCTCAAGAAACATTTCTGACAAATCTCAAGTCTAACTGTACATTACTGTCAGCAAAGCGGGCGAGGAACAGCTAGTAGTAATATGTCATAGTTCTACATTTAGATTGATAAAGAAATATTTTTAAGACTAGATTATTATAATTAAATCTAGTTATTTTATTTATTATTATGAGTTCTTCAAAACGTAATATATAATTAATTAATGATTCATCTCCCGTTCATAAAGTGATGCTAGTTGAATGATATACACAGCACCACATTGTGCTCGTCGCTTTGTGACATATATGTCTCGTTAGCCCAGTAATGTCACTGGCTACAACGCTGTTAAAACCGGAACACAGTAATGTTATCACACTACTGTCTGCCGGCAGGAGTAGGCGCTGCGGTGGTACGTAGACGGTCTTCGGCAACTGAAACCTGAACCTTCACATGTTTCCTTTTAAAGCTTGTTATTTACCCTTCGTTTTTTAATTCCTTAGTAGGGACAGCTTGACGGACGCGTTTGGCGACAGCAAGGGCGACAACGGCGACTACCGCAAATCACCAGCACCTGAAGACGACATCCTTGGAGCCGGAGCTCATCAGCGACCTTCTGGTAAAGTGTTTAAGTTTCAAGTCCATCGTGCCAAAGTAAGTTGTATCTGTTAGCAACCTTGGTAGCTACAAACAGATAGACTCATTGACGGTATATTTATTTTTAGTATATATATGAATAAATGGTGGTTATAAAGGAAAATAAATAAATAAATAAATAGATAATTAGGGTAGACTGGTTACTATGGATGACCAAGTCACAGCTACTAAGGCCCGTGATAAGGTGGGAACCCGTTTGGAGGGATATATAGTAGTTCCTAAGTTACGTACCAACAAGTGATAAACAAGTATTTTACTATAAAATAACTGATTGTTACAGTGACGGAGTCAGAGAACATGCTCCCTCGTCACCTCTCACCGGAAGTGGCAGCGGCGCTGCAGAGCGTTCGCTTCATCGCTCAGCATATCAAAGATGCTGATAAGGATAATGAGGTGAGGTTCCAACGAATCAAACTTATTTCTTTATCATTCGACAGGTCATGAAGATGTCGTCATGACAGACTGTACGATAGTTGGAAGAGCTCAAATGTTTCGAGTGATGGTAAGTCTGGTCTTCCTAGTACTGCGCAGGTAAGTACTATCTTAGCAGCTATATCTGCTAAACTATGTTGTGTTGCTATAGCTCTGTTCCGATACTAATATTAAAATACTTCCGCTGTATCAGGGGTAAGTAGATTTTGTTATACGTCTTAGTAAGAAAAGTGGAACAAGATGCTGTGTAAACATCTTAACTAGTGCTAGTGCTTTATAGGCAGACGTATTACTTACTTGAGTTTGAAGTCTAGATCATAATTACTGAGGATAGGTGTCCGTTGCCGGAGATTAGGTAGGTACTATCGCAGCTCCTATTTCCGCCGCGAAAGGGTGGAGTGCAAACATTCCTATACTCCAGTTTGAAGGGCGTTGTAGCTAGTATAATAAAGGTAACAAGCACAAAATGGTGCAGTGTATATCATATTAACAAACGGCATATTATTATGGGCGCGCGTACCGCTTACCACCATGCTTATCATCATCAAAGATTGGCAACGCAGCCGCGACAGGTCTCATGCTGCGACTGTCAATGGGCGCCAGTGATCACTGTCCACCAGGTCAACTGTTTACTAGTTTACCCTCCCCTCCTATAAAAAAAATGTGAACCAGTTTCTTCCAGTGCTAAATGGCATCCAGTAATGTCACCCCGTGGTAATTAATACACTTGCTTATATGCGCGCATTCTTATATTATTTACAGTGTTGCCAGTGTAATTATTGTGTGGTATTACGGCAATTGAAGGGTGTGTGAAAGGGGTGTTAATATTCGCTGGAATGACTTGGGAGTTTTGTGTACGAGTGTGAGGGTTAGTAAATATACTTCATATATATCATGATTCATAACGGGTTTTTAATTATATCGGATTACTTCATAGTCATGTAACAGTGTGGTGCTACTCAGGATGATATACACAGCATCACTTTGTGCTCATCGCCTTGAGAGGTAAGATGTTAAGTCTCGTTACCCTATTAATTACACTAGCTACAGCGCACTTCAAACCAGTAATATTTGTGTACTACTGTTATATGGTAGTACCTAGACGGTCTCCGATATAAAAATACAATGCAATGATAAGATGTACTTGTTCTCAGGTGGTCGAAGATTGGAAATTCATGTCCATGGTGCTCGATCGGTTCTTCCTCTGGCTGTTCACAATCGCCTGCTTCGTCGGCACCTTCGGCATAATCTTCCAATCGCCGTCACTTTACGACACTCGGCTGCCGGTTGACCAGCAGATATCGTCGATTCCGATGAAGAAGAACAACTTCTATTATCCAGCGGACATCGAAACAATTGGAATCATCAGTTAGATTAGCAATAAATTATAATTCTTTGTGGTGTTAAGAGTAAACAACGGTAGTCCTGGTGGTAGGATACACGTCTCCGACATCTCGGTGATAGTGTATCCAGGTATCCCATAAAACAGGTTATCGTTCTGAAGATTTCCCAACAAACAACTAAAGAAAGGTATCCAGGCATGGGACAGTCCAAGATGACCACCGCAGCTGCTTACTGCTGTAAATTACTAGTGTGTTTATAATAAACATTTCACACAAAAAAACTGATATTAATTAAAAATTACTACACAACAGTATTATCTTATCATCATCATGCTGATCCTTTAATCGGACAGTTTGATTAGAGGCAGTTAACTACAATATTTAAAAGGTTAGTTTTAAGTTTTAGCAATCTAAAACAAGGAATTTTTTTATTAAAAACGTTAAAAAACTCCTTGATCCTTATCTGGAACAAACATTCTATTGTCTGTTCCTTAAAGGAGTTAAGGTTCAATGTAAAACTTAGCCAGTAGTTAGGAATTAAGGTTTGTCTATGTGGGTCTTTGATCTGAACTATTTATATTTAATGTTAAAAACGGCTGTGGTTTTTTATTGTTTAATAAACAATACGTTTAAGTTAATTGAGAAAAAAAAAATTGTTATATATTTAATTTTGATATGGAAATAAAAAAAATTCGTATCGATGAGAAGTTTTGTTTATTTCGTAAAATACATCGGCTTTATATTATCTATACTAAGAGATGTCTCCCACGTAGAGACTCATCACGATATCTCTGGAACCATAAAGCCTAGACTTGAAATTTGTGAGGTACATTCCTTTCCTTTTAGAAATCTCTATTGTCTTCTTTTCTGTTCTTTACCGGAATTCGATCGTTTAAATCTGCACTATTAAGGTTTCTTGTGACATACGTAATTTTCAATTTCGTATTCTGAAAGATGTTTTATTGGTGTATTAACTTTTGGAGATTTCATAAAAACTATGAAGATTCTGTTTAACTCAGCTTTTTGACATAATTATTTTCATGAGTAAATTCCTATTAAGCTACTTATCTCTTCATTATCATCAGCCGATAGATGTCCACTGCTGGACATAGGCTTGCCCAAAGATTTGTATAGAGTTTATTGAGGGGAATTGGACGTTAGCTCACTACTCTGGTCCAGTGCGGGTTGATTGGTGGTCAGAGCCCCGTCTGTTATTCAGCAGGGTGCATCGCGTGCAGGTGAAGTTGACTTGGGTTTCGTAAGATGATGTCCCTATCAATCCTTATACTTATTTTGCTATAGAAATAATACTAACATAAAATATCATAAGGTAACCGAAGCGGCGATAACTTAGTTTGTAAAAAGGTTGTTTGTACTATACGTTTGAAGGAGGCGCAGGTTTGATCCTCACTGAGCTTGCTGGGCTAGCTGAGCTTGTCCTGCGGTGAATGAAAACATCGTGAAGATATCGACATGCTCTAACCTTCAACGAATCAACTCGCACTTGGCGAGTGTAGTGTATAGTTAGCATTGATCCTTGTGAGTGGACAACGCAAGTTCTAGCAGTTTGTTTATTTATTTATAAAATGTAAAAATAATTCCAATAAATGATAATCTAGTGTTTAAAAAAGATTTTTCGAGTAATAATTTAAAAGTAGTTATGACTGTTACTCTTGTAACACTACTTATCATCATTATCACGATCAGCGGACAGACGTCCACTGCTAGACATAGGCCTCCCACAAAGATCTCCACATCGATGGATCCTGTGCTGCTCGCATCCAGCTGCTATCTGCAACCTTCACCAGATCTTCGGACCACCTAGTGGGGCGGGCCTGCAAACACTGCGACTTCCGGTACGCGGTCGCCATTCCTGGAGCTTGCTATTATACAACTACCTAACTTATAGTTTCGTAAAAAGCTCTTAATAATTTAGTGAAATTTAGAAATAACAAGACAACGTTGCGAGTCAGGCAAAGCCTGTACACTGGGCGACACACGCATCTAATCCACACCGTGCATGCTTCAAAATACGTTAAATAGATTAAAGTTTCGCGAGACGAAATTAGCATAGACTTAATGCGATCTTAACAATGATTTCGGCGGCTTTACTGAGCTTCGTGAAACATCGCGTCGCTACAAAAGCTCCTGAATATTTAACATGCTATCTTAACCGTGAAATATACTGCTATTACTTATAATGTCCTGGATACAGTTTTGTACAAAACGAGTAAGTTTATTTTTATATACAACGGCCTAACAATTAGCCTCGATTTTACGTAGTGTTGAGCTACTATGAGATTGCGGATACCAGTCATGCTCACCTAGAATATTCAACAACTCAATATGTTTACAGATAGAAGAAATCGATATTACTAGTAGGTTTCTGTTACCGGAGACCGTCTAGGTGTACTTATCTGCTGCAGCTCTTATAAAAAAATAAAAACCTTTATTTCAAACTCAAGATCCAAATTAGTACAATGAAAAACACAAAAAAAAAAACTATATATATATATCCGCTGTCAAATAATACTGTGCAAACATCGCCGTGTATTATTTGCAGCTAGTGAAATTACTGGGGTAACGAGATTTATTATCTTATGTCTTAAGGCAGCAAGCACAACAGTTCTACGAGAAGGGATCAAAAAGTAGTGACAACGCCATATATACTCCTTGGTAAGGAAAAGAATAAATAGTGGCATAGCTCAGATACATATTTGTAATATTGATAAAGAAAAACATTTTCGATTCTTTTTAGTTTTTTTCTGTATGTAGTCATTTGTTTGCTTGGTGTCGGAACGTATTCTCGGAAATGGAGAATTACGAAGTGCGAGCCGTTATTAAATAGCTCTGTTTGAAGAAGTTAACGAAGCAAGAGATTCATTGCGGGTTGGTGGCAACATTAGGAGAGTCTGCTCCGCCGTATTCCGCTGTCGCAAGGTGGGCTTCTCAATTTCGAGTAGGAAGAACGAGCATGGCAGACGAACATCGTTGCGCCCATCACCACGTCCATCGACGTCAATCACCCAAGGAAATGTTGCCAAGGTCGAGGAATTGTGAAGAGTTACCATCCGATACTTAATTAAAGAAACGGGCATTTCATATGGAAGTATTCAATACATATTGAAACAATCTTTGAATATGAGATAAGTCTCCGCGAGATGGGTGTCGAGAATGTTAACCGACACTCAGAAACAAAATCAACTTGACATTCCGAAGATATTGTTGGACAAGTTTCAAGAAGATTCTGAAAACTTTTTGTCTCGTTTCTTAACAATGGACGAAACATGGGTCTATCATTTTGACCCTGAGACAAAACAGCAATCTTCGCAATGGAAACGGCCATCATCACCGCGCCCGCAGAAGTTACGTGCCGTGGCATTGGCTGGCAAGGTTATGGCCTCAATATTTTGGGATTCAAAAGGGATATTGTTGATTGATTACCTGGAGCGTGGAACCACTATTACAGACCAATATTATGCAGCTTCAATTCCCAAGTTGAGGAATGTCATCAAAGAGAAAAGGAGAGGGAAACTTCGAAAGGGCGTGCTGTTTCATCACGACAACGCGTCCGCGCACAGGTCAGCAGTTGCGATGGCTGCCATTCAGCAAGCTGGCTTCGAATTGGTTGACCACCCTCCTTATTCACCAGATCTGGTGTCTAGCGATTTTTATCCGTTCCCCAAATTGAGAGAATACTTAAGGGGAAACAGGTACGAAGATGATAACGAGGTGATGGATGCCGTGGAGAGCTTTTTGCGGGACCAAGACAAAACTGTTTTTTTGAAAGGGATTGAAGTCTTGGCAAAGCGCTGGACTCGGTGTGCAGAGATTCGGAGACTATGTAGAAAAATAAATTATTAAGTTATCAATAGTCATTATATTCTATCTCATTCTCACTGCTTTTTGATCTCTCCTCGTATACCGAGTGTGCGACACCTATAATAAATTGTTCAGTAAGGTACACATGGTCTTACGCTCCCACTAATAAAGACAAAAAAAAATACTGTGCGAAAAAACATACATGTTTCCATTTCCTTACATTTATTTAGAAAATTATTATTTATTAAACTCTGTTGCTGAGTTGTGTAAACCAAAAAATCTTCTTACTGAGGCTATATATGAAAGCAGTTATAATTATTTGCATGATTTTACATTTGTATTTTTGCACCTACCCTTTCTGTATTCTATAAAAAAAATGAAAGAAAACAAAAACGAATTTCCTTAAGAATTAAATTTAACAATGTTAGATTCCCAAATAAGTAATAATCCGCCCAAAGCCGCAGTATCTGGAGCGAATCCAAAAGTTCCCTCGGGGTCTAAGATCGATGGGCGGCGAGTTAGACTTGCTGACTTTTACGTTTCTATCATGTAATGAGTTAATGTAGTAGAAGTGAGAGAAGGTTTCCTGAAATATGTTCCATTTAATGTCCTGATTGTATCATTCGTGTTGTACGGTTAGGGGTTAAAGAAATTTACGTTAATGTAACCGGAACAACGATAAATTTTTTTCCACGTCCAAAAAATCTTAATAAAATCGTGGTTAAGCAAAGAAATTAGAGATAAACTTGTGTCCGGGCCGAGAACTCAATTTTAACGGAAACCAACTGATAAATATTTTGCAAGCCTCCAGGAGTGCTATGAATATTGCAGCGAACATTCATCAGAGATTCTCCGATAGTACAAATTGAAGCCATTAATATTCACAGATACCGGCGACTGAAGTTCAAGGAATGGTTTATTTATTATCTCATATTTATTAACAGTTTGTTTTATATTTACATTGGATTCCTACTACATATTGTGTTTAGCAATGAACTCTTTATTATCTAACAGTTTAATAATTTGCAGCAATTTCATTTTAATATATTTGTACTGGTGGATTTAAATAGTTTCCAAAATAGCTCCAAGTTCTCCTACCAAAAACTAGTGTACAAATATTACTGTGTTCAAGTTTGAAAGGCGCTGTAGCTAGTAAAATTACTGGGGTAAAGAGACAACATCTTATATATCAAGGAGACGAGCGCAATGTGATGCTGTGTGTAACATACTAACAAGCACCACGTTGGTTTGAGCAGGAGTATCGCTTATCATCAATAGAATGTTTCCTTTGTATCATTGCTTCATAGTATAAAAAAAATTGCTTCTATTTTCTTCGCTATATCATTAGCAGAGGTTTGGACGATTTTAATCATTTTAACTACTAGTTGTTGTTAAGAGTTAGTAAATGGATTTAATTTTTTAGTTTTGCATATTCTGTTTCTTACTGAGGAAGATCACTTATTAAATATCAAATATGTTCGTTCCTAATTTTTCTTTTTGGGGTTTCACTTAACGTTTACCTCACCATTATATTTCTTTAGATTTTATATAAATTTTAGGTTTCTCCAACTTCATATAATCAAAAATCACAAATTCAAGACCTGTGAAATTAATTAGACGATCCATCAGCCTTTAAACTTTATTACAATTCTTATCTAAACAAAAACAAAAAAAAACTGCTATTTGTATACGAGGCAGGCATTGTATTGATATCCCGAAGGCGACGAACTCTTTATTCGATCAGTTAGCAGAGACTTATGGGATTAGGGACTAATCTAATTACTCGGACTCCATCCTTGACGAGTGCAGAGATCAGCACATTTAAATTGATGCTCTTCTATCTTGAGTCCCTTTGGAATTGTTTCATTAGTGTAACCTTATCGAATCCGCTTTCAGATTAAGAACTCTTCGAGTAAAGATTTTTATAATTACACATCCTTATTTTCGTACTTTTCTATACTTTTTTGTACTTTATGGAAGTTAATAGTTTAAAGTATATTAGTTAGTTTGAAAACATTAAAAGCTAGTATGTAATAGTAAAAAGGGATTGGATGCTGACACTGAAAAACTTTTGCAAAGATCAGATATATAGGAAGTTAATTTATTTTAAATTAAATAAAATATATAATTTTTATAAAATTATATTCACTGGCATACAAAGATACACATGCACTGGTGGTAGGTCTCTGCGGGAGACCAAGTAGGAACCGACACAGTTAGATCCCAGGCCTTCTAGCAACACACTGCATAACCACTAAGTGTTTTAGTGAGTTAAAATTCCAAATAATCTTCTCTTCCCCCTCGAAGCAGGGTAGATTTTCCCCGACAACAAGAAAGAAAGTATCACTGTAGCTCCCATTTCTGTCGACAAACAGTGTTCAAATATAATTATATTCTGGTTTGTAGGGTTTTAAAGCTAGTAAAATAGAATGTTTCAAGGTGTTGGGTACAATATGGTGTCGTGTATAGTACCCTAACTAGCACCACGTTGTCATGGGCTGCCATGTCACTTACCATTAGACGAACATGTCATCCGTGTCCTCGGTTCGTTGAACGAATTATAATACTTAAGAGGTGGCCAAGAGTTGGATACCACATGGTCTCCTAGCTTACTCTCCTATCCCCCCATCGATAATACAAATTTAACTATAATATTTGAAATATATAGTTTATAATATTATAAGAGGAAACCATTGAAATTATTTTATTCTCATCGCATCAGAGGTGTAGCTGACTCCGTAGGAACTGTCTGATATGTTCAGATATGGAGGAGTTTTGATGATGGTGGGGTATTATTAGAACTCGACCACCTATCATCCACAAATTGTTCTTATGATGAGATGTGTGTTCGCTTACATTGATAAAAAAAAGTCAACTAACGTTATTTTGTTTCGGTTTATAGTAAGACAGCGCTTGAGAAAGCATTGTGTTCGCTTAGGATTTATTTATGGTCTTCCGCTGGAGGTTTATTTTTTGCTTTATTCCTTCCGCTTTGACAGTGAAAATAATACTGTCCGACACAATTCAGTTGCAAGCTAAGCTAAAGCCTACTTGTTTCTTATAACACATATAAAACGGAAACAAAGAAATGGAAAGGGTTTTACGTGACAACTTTTCTTATAGACTATTGTCGCAGATGTTTAAAGGTTTCGCTCTAATTTTTTTTTTAAACTTTACATGCTAATTAAAATTTTCAGATTAGTTTGTTTTATTAAAATTAATTAATACAGTATGTATACATATAAATAAAATGGATATTTATTGGGAATGTCGGGACTTTTGCAAGGTTTCGTTACACACCTCTATCAAACCGAAAGTCATATTGCAAGTTGGCGGAAAGGTAATATCAAATAATTTTTTTTTATTGTACCCGACGAAGAGACCCTCACCTGATGGTAAGTGCTACTATTGACTGTAATAACATAGCGCTAGTTACGATGATATACACTGCACCACATTGTGCTCATCGCATAGAGACGGAAAATGTTAAGTCTTCTTACTCTAGTCATTTCACTAGCCACAACGCCATTCAAACCGGAACACAGTAATATTTGTACACTACTATTTGGCAATAGAAATAGGCTCTGCGGCAGTACCCACCTAGGCGGTGTCCGCCAACAGAGACCTACCACCAGTAAAGCATAAATTCTATCCTAATAAGCGCTATACAGCAGGATAATGATTCAAATTAAATTAACCGTTAATTTTCTTCTTAAGGTGCTTCTTCAACTAGTGAAGGTTGGCGATCAGCGTGGTGCAGTCCTTCCTGTCTCTGGTTCGGCGGCACAATTCGGACGTCCCAGACATGCCAGTCCATTCCCTGATATTCCTCAAGCATGACTTTTTTCTTCTCCCCACCTTTGATTTTCCAGTAGCTTTACCCATTTTAATCAGCTGCAGAAGATCATATCGCTACGGACGGAGTACATGATCAAGATTGGAGATTTTACGTATCTTAACTGTAAGCACGAGGTTACGCTTTTGGCCAATTCGTTGAAGAGCACTGACATCGGTCACTCTCCGAGTCCAGCTAATGGATAACACGTGTGTGTGTCCACATCTCGTAAGCTTCAATACCTTTGGAAAAATAATGGGCCATATGTATCGATGACGTGGTGATCTTTGGGGGAGGCCTATGTCTATCGGCTGATGATGATGATGATGTAGCAATGGTGTAAATGAGTAGGTAAAGCTGATGTTTTTGAAAGTGTCGAAAGCACTGCGAGAAATTTAATGATAGCTACATAATAATGAAATCGATTTGACCTTCGTTTTTGGCGAAACGTGATAAAATTTTTAATAGAAAAGTTTTTTTTAAAGACCTGGTTTTACAGAGCAAGCGAGAGGAAACGCTTAATAATTTGTATCGCTTCAAGAAGCCCAGAGTCGGTAAGAGCGAGCAGTTCATGAACTATTCACTAATATTATCAACAAAAGATGTCATTGTTAGCCAGAACAAGTGGAAAGTTTGTGAAACTTGAAGTTCGCTTTTCGCTAACCAGACCACCCTCTCCGAACTAAAGCAGAAAATTATTTATTCAGTTTTCAGCCTGCGGAACAAGTTATAATTTTATTCATAGATTTCATGCTATTCTATACTTTTCAATCAATTCTGTCTTTGTCTAAAACCTTCGATGCCTTAGCTGTAACGTTTGTTAAAAAACATAAGTTTTCAATTACAGTTATCGTGATAAAGTATCAAGTAAATATTTACTGGTGGTATATCCTTGTTGCCAGATATCGTCCAAGTATATACCACTGCAGCAGCTTTTTCCGCTAAAAAATAGTTTGCATTACTTTGTTCGGGTTTTAAAGGCGTTGTAGTTACTGATATTATTGTGGTAAGAAGACATCATCTTCTCTCAAGGCGACGAGAATAAATATATCTATTTGTGATGGTAATGAAGATTAAGTAAATACAAATTGCTGTTTTTAAAACTTGTTGGACGATATGTAAGTTACCATCACAGTTACTGCAGCATCAGCAGAACAAATAAGTTTAGATGGTGAAAATCCTTTGGTCGGTTTTTAACCTTTATACGCAAACACAGAAATATGTAGCCGGATGTAGCAGTTGTGCAAAACTACTAGCTTCCTTCGACTATAATCTGCTGTTGGAAGTGGAGGTTTTGTATAAGAGTTTGTATGAGTTTAAATATCGTTTCCGGTCTGATAATCCACGTATGACTTAAATTATTCTTACAGGAAAGGTTATAAATAGTATTGAGATAATTATAAGAATCCATAGATAAGAAAATGGGGCAGTACGAGACTGATTATCCAGGGGTTCTGAGACGAAGCCGTCGTGGCACTAACGTGTCATCACGTCGCACTGGTGAATGGTGTTCCCCTACCTTAATGGGGTCTTTAGGGTCGTTGGCGATCAGAATGAGTGTCCCCATCGCTTTCTAAACGACTCTGAGGAGGACAATGTCTGGACGTCGTCTCCCGTTGAAGTAGTATTCACGAGGCTGAAAGGGTCTGCAACAGACCCCGGGATTAGGTTATCCGGGAACGGAGATCTCGCGACCTCTCCAAACGCCGAAGGTAACCACCGATGGGATTTTAGTGGTTAAAAATCTCCACATAACTTTGATTACCCGCCAGAAGACAGAGTATCATTTCGAAGATTTCCTCCGAAACCAAAAAAAAAGAGAAAAAAAATCCAGGGCTGTGTTAGCTTATCATCCAGTTTGACAATAGATGATTAAGATTTAAGTTACAAGTTTTAATCAATACACAATGAAATATATACAATACTCTTGAAACTATTTAATACCAACTATCTTCCCTTTCAGAGGTCACTAAAGAGTTAACCCTCCAACACCTCTCTAACAGCATGACATCATTCCCTCCGCGCGTCCCTTCCGTGCCGCCATATTTTAAATGTTGCCAACTTATAAATAACAAAAGTAATGATACCGATATAAAATGCAATATATTTTATTATTACTTTACTAACGTAGTTATTAGACAAAGTTCTCTCTGATCTGAGAATATCATGCATTGGAATCGCACGGAAGACCTTCGTGTGGCAGTCGGAGATCGAGGTCAAAGAATTTAGTATTTAGTTGAATTAGATTTCAGGTGTTAGTCAAACAGTGACCGTTTGTACACTATACATGCGAGCTTTAAAATTATAATGAATATAATCAAGGGAATTAATCCAACTCCCGGCTTAACTTGTTCCAACATGTTGTTAGTTGGTAATAAATGATTTACGAGTTCAGTTGTTAAACTTTTGGAGCTGGAACCTTGTTAGTGTGAAATTTTGTTAACTTTCAATGTTCAGTGCGAAGTTATTATAAATCTGTTAAAAATAATCTGTAATATCAATGCTTTAAAAGTTTATTATATTAAAATTTCCTTAAAAATTAGCCCCCATTACACATTTCCTGTTTAGTTTCACGTTGTACTAACGCAAAGATATTGAGACAATAATAAATTATATGTAAATAATGTTTTATATATTAACATGTTTTTCTTGCAAATTATAATTTTATAAAACCTTTATATATACATTAATTATATATATATTTTTTTAAAAAAAAGATATAAACGTATTAGTACTCTATTGAACGTAATAGCGGAAATGATTAGTTGATTTTTATTACTGGAATTACCCGTATAGAGAATAATTTTTTCAATTTACCTATAATTTTAAATACACATAGTAATATGAATAATTAAGATAAATTCTGATACTCCATGTTTTAGTCTGAAGTAGGTAGCTCGTTTCTAAAGTCTTAAACAAAATAAGAAGAGAGAAGAGCAGTAGGGAAGGACAATGTGATCAAAACGATGTTTCTATATTGCTGCGGAAATAGTAGCTGCAGGATCTACTTAAATGGTCTCCGGCTACTGAGAATAATATACCACCATATAATGTGCGATCTTCAGACATTTGAATAGAAAATATGTATTATAATTACCAAGTTTGATATGAACTAAAACATAATAACTTTATGATATATAATTGTAATTACTTATATAAATTATTACATAAAATAATGCTTAACAACATATGATCACAGCGAAACAGAGATTACTGGTAAAGTTCCTCATCAAAGTCTATTTATCAAAAACGCACCCTGTGTTAACTATCAATACCGTCTTACAACTACCCTACAAATGTTACTTTAAAGCTTACGAAAGGGCCGGGAAACAAATGGAAAGGTCCCCTGAGCCGATCGCCTCTTTCCTACGCAAACAGAGATTTCCAACCGGATCCCCGCGAGCTTCCCGGATACATAATGTAACGCTATTTGCGGGCAACTCGCACCTCGCTCGCTCCTCGATCGTAAATTAGCGCTTTATATGCCCGCTTGGGCTTCGCTTTCAGGCACTAAGGAATTGGGGACTAACTTAATTCTATAAAACAACGAACCTATATATTTTGGTTGTATGAATATTTGATTTAGGAAACAGCTAAGTTTTTAAGTGCCGCCTAAGTAAAGTATGCAATGAAAATATTCGGAAAGAAATCGCTATAATCAATTCAGAACAGTTTCCAATGACTAGCAATGAACTACGTAGTGAATAAACACTTAAAGCTTCAGCAGCGGGTCTCTGTTACCGGGTATAGGCAGCGTTGGTCTCTTTCTATGAAGTCGTAATGGTACAGAAGGCGGTCGCCGAACAGAATAGAGAGAGGGTTGATTCCGCTCGGAGAAGAAGACATCGGAGCAATAGTAATAGACGTACACGTCCGTCAGCCCTATAGTCTTGGACTAGTGAGAATAGGACTAAGGTAAGCCCTGCCTGTCGCAGAGGGTGACTAAAAGGGTCTAGAAGTTTCGTGAACTTAGAGAGTGGGGACTCTTATCACTCTACAAGCGAACATAGCGGTGGGACAGCGTGTGGCTTAGCGATGGTGCCTAGGTAACACAAAGTATAGAGAGGCACCGGTTCGTTTTATAAGATATCCCGGAGCCTCTCCGAATGCTCTAATGCTGACCACCGGAGAGGGTTTTAGTGAGTAAGAATCTTACATAACTGTCATTTCTCCCCAGAAGCAATGTATCTTTTGAAGACTTCCCACACGAAACAAAAAAATATCTTTGTTTCCGGAGACTATCTAGATAGATACTAGGGAAGCTCTTATCGCAGCCGACAAACAGTAGTGTGCCAATATTACTGTTTGACCGGCGTTGCAGCTAGTGAAATTACTGGAGTAACAGGATTTAACATTTTACGTCTCAAGGTGACGGGTGCAACGTGGTGCTGTGTATCCTTACTAGCGCCACATTATTATTGCCAGGCGTATCACTTACCATCATGTGAATATTACGTTCGTATCGTCCCTTCATCGAATAAAAAATAACTTTAGGAGGGCTGTTTCAAATAAAAACTATTATTATTCACATAATATAATACCCTAAAAAGTCCTAAGAATCTTGAGTAAATACTACAGCGGTTTTATTTAATTTATTTAAGTTAAACTTTACTATTATTTTAACTTGGTTTTTGAACTATAAGTGAAGAAGCAGCTGATATCAACTACTAATTTAATATACATAAGTGAATGTTTTAATTGATCATCATCATTAATATTCTGATATACTGATGTCCACTACATCTCTCTGAAAGAAGTATTAATATTAGTCAAGACTTTTGTTTGGGGAGAGCATTCCACTTGTGATCTTTACGGAGAAAGCGGCTGCATGAAAAGACCTAAGTCTATAATTATTTCCTTCTTAGTCAAGTTTGTGATCCTTTGAAAAGAGAGAGGCGATTAGGACATTCTTATACCGGGTTCATCTTATATTTTTAATATTAAAAAAAGTTAATAACAAAGATAAAATCTATTTCCTGTAAGATATATCTGCAGTGTATATAGGATATGGATCTTTGAAGACACTTTTTTTTCATTTAATGAAGCGATGAGACGAGGGGGATGTTCACTTAATAGCAAGTCATGTCCTGCCATGACAATACAGCGCTAGTTAGGAAGATATATACAGCGCTATATTGTTCTCGTCGTCTTGTAACATAAAATGTTAAGGTTTGTTACACTATTAGCCCTTCTAATGAGAATACATTAATGTTTGCAAATTACTGCAGTGGTACTTAGACAGTCTCTTGCATACCCTCGAAACGTTTCGAGGGGATGCAAGAGACTGTTCAATAGCCGTGGCTTAGTCACCTACAATGAAGCTAATAGAAATCTACCTGGCCAACCCGAGGAGTAGAGATGGCTCGAGGTGGCCGCTTCAAGTAAACCTAACCAGCTTACTTTGGATGTGTGCCGGTGGGCTGCGGAGGCGTATGCGCACTGCTCTACATAGCCGTGATGGAGTCGCGGTGGTAGAAGTATCGTTATTGTGATCCGCTGCTCTACCTACCGTCCGTATAACGATTGGCGGTGGAGCCCAAGCTTAGATAAGCTGAAAGAAGAGTTTTATCTCTTGGCTACGAACGCCTTTGGGTGACGGATTCGGGAGGATAAGTTGCTCAGGTGACGGTGAGAAATCGAGAAGAAAAGGGCATACGGTATGTTCCGATGTGCCTTTACAGAGGTGGAAGGGAAGCGGGATGTTCTCATCACTTAGGTGTGCGAAAGCCTTCTCGTGGCTCCGCAGTAAAGCGACAAAGATGAAATATCATGAGGGTTTTAGTCGACGCGAGTGCGACATAACCTATGCCCTCACGAGAGCAGGTACGCAAAGGTATTTTGAGACGTATGGTTCCAGAAATATCGTGAAAAGTCTCTACATATGTGGAAATCCCTTACATATGTAGATATTTTTGTGAAGCACTGTCATCTTTTGGAGTTTTATATCTAAATATGTCACTTGGATATTAAAGATGAAGACATTTCAATGTATTACTATATATATATATACTTATCTTTCCTCACAGCTTCTGTGAGAACTCCTTCTTTAAGTGCGTCGCTATTGTAGCAGCTCCTGTGTAATGCGTTTGAAATTGTCCCTTTATTTGTCGAGTTCGAGCAAAATTTATTGACGGAGCTGAGCAAATATTTTTACTCGTCCTCTCCGTCTGCGTTGTGTATTGTCACGGACATGTTTACCTTAATTTTACAATAAAACAATTTTTTTTTTCCTTCTGTAGCTAATGGACGATTTGTGTGATCTTTACTTGACGTTGAGCGTTGCTTTCAGACGATCCGACAGTTTATTTGGCGGTGAGCTGTTTTCTGTTACAACCTGTTCATATATGACTTATATTTTAAGGGTAGCTGTTGCTGCTGAAATTAGTAGTACCGATCGACATTTCAGAGGTCAAGACAACAAGCACAATGTGATGATCTGTAGGATTCATATAAAGCTCCAGTTTATTGTGGGTATGTGTATTATTTACGATCAACAGCTTTCGACTATAACTGCCACCATATAGTATTCTGCGGACATTAACGTTTTCTGCTTTCATGTAAGCTGAAGATAGTGAATTAGCGGCAGTGACAGGTATCTCAGGTCTAAGTAAGTCAGTGTAAGTTTCTTAACATGCCCTACCTCGTTATGTATATGTTTATTGTTTATGACCAACTACTTCCGCCTATTTCTAACGCTATATTCTACTCTGGAAACTCAACTGTGTTCTGTTTTTAAGGTCGCTGAAACTACTGAATTCCTAGCAGACATAGATATCTTAAATCTCAAAGCAACCAACACATTGTGATGCAGCGTAATCTTCTTAACTAGTACCACGTTGGCGAGGCATACTATTTACTATCGTCTGAACGTTCCTCTGCAGCTGCTTTGAATATATAATAAATTCCTTGAATGCAAGTTATGGTCTAAGTCATAACAGACTTTCGCGCATGAAGTCCCCTGTAAACATCTTAATCTCCAGAAGGGAATTGTTTCGTAATGTTATTGCGGCCCACAAAGTAATTACATGACACGGGCTGGCAAAGCGACTGGAAATTGTCGTATAAAATTTAATAGCGGCTTTAAGAGTCGACTGAATGTGGAAAAGGAAATTTAGGACCAACTGTTGGTCGGATTTATGTACCTTGAAACAATGAATGCTAAGCTATTTAAACAAAAAAATGTCTCTGTCGTCGGTGCCCAGGTGCTGGCCTATGTCTGTGACCAATTCTGACTTGAAGGCTGCTGTAGTTTTCGAAATTATTTCGATCATGGAGTAATTTTGAGAATAATGATCGTATTGTCTATTTCTATTTATTTATTCATTTTAAAAATAACTCATAAGCCTTCTAAAGCGGTTCGTGATTAAGAACCTAGATTTGTTGAATGACAGGAACAAGTTTTAGGTTCTATAAATTCGTTTATCGTTAAGTTTATATTTAGTAGTCAGAGCTTTGAGAATAATTAATAATATGGTGATGTGTAAGCAGTCTATCAAATGAGGTGCTTTATTTTCGGTGTTGGTGGTCAGGAATTGTTCTTTTATAGAGAACCTATTGTAAGTAGATTTATCTTTATAAAATTAAAGAATTATACGGGAACTACAAAATTAAGGTATCATTACATACTTCGTATTTCTTAACATAAGAAGTTGTTACATGATCACCAAATCTACTTCCGGTGGTCAGTTGAAAACTTAATAATACAGATTATATATGAGTAATAGTGAGCTAGGAACTAACTTCATCACACGTGATAGCGGTAACAAAGTAGGGACTTCCATGTAAAGATTTTATTGAAAATTGTCGTTTCCTTGTTCAATTATTTTTCTGAAAATGTATTCATCAGCATCAGCAATCATTACTGATCTTAAACTGCCTCACCATTATTGGAAGTTGGTTAAGCTGATAAATTATATTATTCACAATCAAGGGATAATTCTGTGCGTCTCGTAGACTTTTTAAGAGGAGCGCTATGAATGTTGTTTCATCACACAAATCCCACACGTGGAGTACTTTCAGGAATCGCGTAATGAAGGTGCAGTAAGGCTTGTTGAGCTGATACTATTCTGTGTGGTTCACTGAATAATTTTGACATATAACAACGCTTCGTTTCAGTACAAAATTTTGTATTCACTGAATTTGCTATTAAACTAGCTCGCGTGCTACCTCATCCGCCTGAGTACTGAGTTCTCGCTCGTGTAAAAGTTTCAACAGATGAAACAAAAATAATGTTTCTTACAGCTCTGAATTTGAAATGGGGAACCCACAGTTTCCAGTATTTCCTGGAGTGGATTTCTATCGACTGATGAAAATGATAATGATGATGCTATTCGGATTTAGAATTTGTTATCAACGTAAATTTTACTATTGTAGGTTTAAATATAGTGTGTTGTCTATTCTATTTCTTAAGAATGTTGATTTATCTTAGTTTTTGCTATAAATAATAGTTGAACATATTCTAATGTGGATCATGAAGCAATAAAATGTGAAATGCAAGCAGTTCAGCACAGCACATTTCACTTTTCCACACTTGCTTCCTTTCAAAGGTTTCTTGTACAGCAAAGTGCTTTACTGTAGCCGATACAAGGCGAAATTGAAATTCAATATCCGTACACTGAACGGGGGAACTTCTTTCCGTTCCCTGAATTTTATTCAAATTTATTGTAAAATATATTTTAATGTTCTAAATCGTTAGTGTTCTCTGATGTCAAGGGTGAATTTCCGTCCAAAAATCGTTTTCCACTTTGAAGGGAGCTGTAGACAGTGAATTAATTGCAGTCATAAGAACTAATATCTTATGTTTTAAAACTACACACTTTCCACACTACTGTTAGACGGCAGAAACAGGAGCTATGATGGTACCTATCTATCAGTACATGGTCTCCAACAACAAAGACATCTTCATTGATTGCGAAAGGACTACGTTATGAAGTATAATTTATTCTGTAATAAAATTTTTAGGCGATCCGAATATCGACTGATCCGTATATGTTTGTTGTTATCAGTTAAATGTTTTATATATATAATTACAAATTTAAACATATAATCCACGTTATATATAATGTTGATTACAATGAAAATGAGAAACATTTTCTTCGCAGGATACGCTATTTGCTCCATGAAATCAAGTGCGAACGCGAGATTTCTGTTTAACTATTGCTTCATTATTCTCATCCTTTGTTCCCCTTTCAAGAGGCCATTGAAAAGTGGAAATAATGAAAAAAGTGTCTTTTGCAACTTTTTATGCTACCAAGAAAAGGTTCAATTAGAAGCGCCTCTTTGAAACGGGCAGCTGCCCCAGTCGACTTGCGATGGTACTAAGTCAACGGCTGTATTGTCTAGATATTTAACGATAGTCAATACGATAGTTAACATTTTCGACTAACTCTTAATATACAATCTGACATGTTCAAATATTTTATACAATTTAATAATATCTGTACATAAACAACAATTGGAAAAAAATATATAAGTTAAACGATCGTTAATGATTGTATGTATTGCCGATAGATGACGCTTTAATTAAAATAGCTTATGCATCAATGTTTGTATGAAAATGTTTGCTCATTTATTATCACATTAATATTAACTACAATAAAAACTACAAGGCATAATAAGAACACACAAAATAATAAACCAATTAACATTTAGTTTAAATCTTATCCCGGTAAACATTCCTACGAGATCTTAATATTGAAACAATAATGTTACCTTATTGTTTAGAGCTTGAAATACGTCAGCTATATAGACTATCTCCGATAGCAGAAATCTACTGTTAGAATAATGAAATAATAAGTTCTTTGTGAAATATTCAAAACCAAATTAGTACGACAAAACGTATAAAGTATTTATTATTGTAGAAATAACGTGCCTGGAATTACTTTTAATATGACACTAAATAAAGTATTAGAAATGTTGTTTGTTATCTGAAAAATATATGAAGCGTTCGTGAAGCAACGTGTTCTGTCCGCGCTTGTCGCAGTTATGAGTTTAACGAAGGGGCACTTTGCCCGAATCGCTTTGAGTGAGCACCACCGTTCACCGAGAGCGCAGTGACATTGTTAGTACAACAAAGTCACTATCATGTAACACGCCTTTTTCCTATAAACTTTTACGGCACTAAAATTCGATTGAAGGCGGGATAAGGACATGTAAGAATACAAATTTAAAGGAATGACAAGTTATTGAATTCTCTTTCTTAACATTGTAATAACTTACTGGTACTACCACCGCAGCTTCCGTTTCTATCGCCAAACAGTAGTGTACGAGGATTAATATGTTCCAGTTTGAAGGGAGTTCTGGCTAGTGAAATTACCAAGATTACGAGATTCAACATCTTTTGTTTTAAGGCGACAATCATAATGTGGGACACTGCATATCATCCCAACTAGCATCACATTGCTATCGGTGTTTCAGTTACCATTAGGCGAACGTCATGGTCGTCTTCTCGCTTCAAATGAAAAAAAAAAACCTAGTGAAATTACTGGGAGAACCAGGCTTAACATCATATGTCTTAAGACGAACATCGACGTTGTAGTGCAGTGCATTTTTTTATATCGATAAGGTCAGCATTGACCACGATCCCAGCTGATGTTAAGTGGTGATGTGATCTGTGGTGGTAAGGAGTACTAACCCAGTATTCCCTCTTTTCACAAAGACACCCACGTGGTATTTGGACGATAACACTGGCGCCGGCAAGATGTCATCCTAACAAGTGCCATTCTAATATGGGCAGGCGTTTGTATACCACGAGGCGAGTGTAGTTTTGTCTAATAGTACAAAATATCTACGATTCCTTCAAAATTATTTAAATTATATTGATTTACTTAACAACTCCTCGTTGACGGAGACCATATAGGTAGATTCATCAAACATCTGCAATTATTACTGTTACCTGGTCACCAAATGAGGCCTCGTTTGACGTCATGTGAAATATTAGTTCGTTGTATTTATAACAGTTGTATCTTCAGAAATATGGAAGTGAATTCTCTTTAACCTAGTATATTTAATTGTCCATATCAACATTAAAAATATTGATTATTTGTGAAAAAAAAAAAAATGATTTAAGTACAATTGTATAATATAAAGTTAAATAAGCTCAGTGTCGTACTTCAACTAATCGCGTCACTATATCAAAAAGGCTGAATGGGCAGTCGTCCAAATATTTGTCGCAGTCACCGTTCTGACCATCCAGTTCCGCTTCGTAGTAAACGTCGTCTATGCCTTCCTCTCTAGAAGACGAGGGTCTGCAGAGATAAAACTGAATTAACAATTACATCGTAGTGGTTTTTATTAGCACGCCTAAATTACTAGATTTTACGATATGTTAGTGTAAGTGATGAATCTTGGTGTTGGTATTGCTTAATTATTTCTAACCTTGGTCTTGCATATCCAGAAGAAAAGCATATGATTAAGTTTTGACATAAAATTTAACTAATAATTTCAACATAATTTTTATTTTTTCCTTTCATGTCTAATCTTGCAGATTTGATCTTGGTTTTGGACTTGATCTTGCTTTTTCACAAGAACAATACCAGTTTTATTTATCACTAGTGTTCTCGTCATAAAAAATCTTTTACGCCGCGCTCACCAAAATGGATGCAAGGGATTTCGTACTCACGTGAAAATTATATGCATAATATGTCCCAGCAGTCCGTTGTGGTGCAGTGGAGTTTCCGCCGCCTCGCAGATGTTACGCAGCAGACACTCCCTGCCGTTCATGCCGTGCCTGAAAATATTTTACAGCGAAATTCTGAACGACTCCCCTCACGCTCCGAGATTACAATGTAACGGAAATTCATACATATATATATATATATAGATGTGTATGTATTTACAGTGGTGGTCGTATAATTAGAAACGCTACCAACGGCCCTTGACATTATGTGGGATACTTCACCGCAATAGTTTTTATTTTGAAATTAAACAATATATAGAATAACAACATGTTCAAGGATTAATTATTTATTAGAAGATCTATATAAATCCCATTACACAAGTGCAGTTCCAACATTACATTACGTACAAACATTTAAATCAGTTTTAAGTAATGAACAGTAGTCAACTAATTAAAAACAACAAAAAAGTATAAAAAACAATACTTTTTTTAAGTATTAGTAATTAGTATTGTTATTTACGAAATAGCTACTATCCATAGTCTAACAATAGTTATAATTAATATTTAGTGGAGTATCCCTTATTTTCAATAACGGCAACACAACGCAACGACGAACACGTGGCATTGGTTCAATCAATTTCATACATTTTTGTGGGGGAAGAAGCATTTGTTGAATTCCATGCTTCAACAAATACTCCATATAGTTCGTGTTCAATGGTGTTGGTGTTACCTTTGTTTCAGACTTTCCAACAATATACCAGAGATCGGGTTTAAATCCGGACTATTTGCTGGCCAGTCTGAAACGGATATACGCTGTTCGCTAAGCAAACATTTCACGCTATCGGCCGTGTGTTTAGGGGCATTGGCATGCTGAAAGATCCAGATTACAGACAAATGATCGTCCAAGTAGGGAATTATTGTGTGCTCTAAGATATTTTTGTATTGTCGTTGATATACTCTACTTTCAATCTTCCGGACAACAAACACCACCAAACCTTAATGTTACCGCCACCGTTCTTGATTTGATGTATACTCCTTCTGTATTTATAATTACGAGAATAGCATTGATTCCTGGACGTCTAACATAGCGCTTCCCATCGGAATTTACCATATTTATGTTTATTTCATCTGAAAATAACACTTTTTATTCTCGCACCGTCCAATTAACATATTTTTCAGCGAATAATAATCGCTTCTCTCGCTCTCGGTGATGCTTGGTAAGAAGCGGTAGCTTTCGAGCGATTCTTACGAACAATTCAGCTTCCACTAATCTTCGGCGTATCAGATTTAACGAGATGTTTCTCGGGTCTTCAGGCGAAACAACTTAATTTTTAATATGGTTGGAGCCTTTACTTGGGTCTTATTTAGCAACACGAACGATTAGCGTATCGTCTCTTGGAAAGGTTTTTCTTGGCCGAGCCTTTCTAAGAACATTTTCAACAGTTCTATGTGTATAATGATCAATTGCATTAAAAACGTTTTTAAGAGAACAATTTAAATACTCAGCTATTCATCTGTAAGCCCACTTCATTTATCTATATGTAAATTATCAATTATTTGCCTAATTGACGGGTACCTACTTTTATTTTTGTCCATTTTGAACAATATAAAATACAGATTAAATTTTGAATAACAAAAAAAGCCAAGAAAGAAATGTTATTATCCAATTTCAAAAAAAGAACGAGCTATAAAAACTTTTTTAAAATGTTTCTAATCAGGCGTCCAAGCGGCCAGTAACACTATAACAGAAAATAAACTCCTACATGTGTAAGACTCATTTTGTAATTAAAAGTAAGATGTTTTATATTTTATGCCATTTAATGAGTATTTTTATTTCGGTGGCTATATTAATTATTGTATGTGTATATATTTTAACTTTTGTACGTTGAAGTTATACTTTGTTTATTCATAAGAAGTGTTTCTAATTATATCACCACCACTGTATATATATATATATATATACTGGTTCCCGCCCGATTTGCTGGCCATAATATGAAATTATTTCATACAACCGCAACCATAAAGGACTATCTATAACCACCGTTACGATAGCAACCGCATAAATAATACGAAATTAAAATGTTTATAAAAATTCCTTACGAAAGAAATGATGAAGGATCTATGAAATTAAAAAAAAATTGCCTATAACGATCTACAAATCATTCCGCGTCGAATGGTCATGTTACCATGTCGATACGTTCACTAGTTTTCACGTGATTGGCAAACTAAACTCATTTTCATTATATATATATATATATATATATATATATATATATATAATATTTTGCATTTATTATATATTAGAAAATAATAAAACATTAAAAACAGTTAAAGGAAAATGTTTGAAAACTCTCTTAATAGTTTAATAACATTATTTGAGTTTTAGCTTAGATTAATTTACTCTCATATACATATACGAAAATGTGGGTATATACATATTTAAAAACAGACGTGTACACGCGATAAACATATAACATATATATATATATATATATATATATATATATATATATATATCTCAAACATATCTCTTTTTTACGTCCGGTATATTTCGTCTGAAAGACGGATGAGAACGTTCCACAGCCTCTCTAACTTAAGCTCGTTGTATAACACGACTAAGATGAAACAAAAAAAATACTATAGAAACAGGAAGCTGGTTTCCCCGTGATCAATACGAACATATTGCGCTCGCTATATCTCGTGCCCAAGTGTGGGAAGTGGGGCAGTTATCTCAAAATGAAACGAGAGTGGTACATTCGTCACAGGACTACAATAGGTTAGCTGTTTATAATAACTTAATTAAACTAACTACAGTTTTTTTTTAATAACAATGGGTTAATAATTGATCTCATTTACACACGGTGTTAAGTTACAATGAGGCTGTGGATGGTGAAGCATACTGTCTCAGAATATTCCAGCTGTCATATGTTGGAAATTGAAGAATAGCAATGCTCTTACTGAAGACAGTAGCTAAGCAGGCGGGTTATAAAAACCTTCGGCCTCATGAGGATCCCGAATCGAATTGAGGACTTTCATGATACTATGATAAGGTGTTGGTTAACTTTTCCAATAACTTAATAACAATTTTCTCAAATCAATGTAATATTTGAAATACTTACTCTCTAAACTTTGTTTCCAGTACTGTGTAAGCTAACTCCCTTGTTATGCTTCTACTCTGACGGGAGGCGATGACCTGGAAATAATTTAAGTTAAAGGTGATCAAGGTATCATGGAGAGGAGCGAGACGTTCACCTGATGATAAGTGATAACCTAATTAGCAGAACATTGTGCTTGTCGCCTTTGGATATTACATATTAAGTCTTGTTATCTGAGACCGTCTAGGTAGATACCTCCACAGCTCCTATTCCTGATGCCAAACATTCGCCAGTAAACATTACCGTATATGGTTTGAAGGGCGTTGTAGCTACTGAAATAACTGGGGCGACAAAACATCTTTCTAATGCCAAAAATTATTATAGCGTCACGTTGTTATGGGTATATCATTTACCATCGCCATGATGTCTCATATTAGTTCTTTAGTATAGCAAGCGATAATCTCATTAGGAGAATACTTACCGGCAAATTGGGGAAGAGGACCTGGTCGATTTCGGTTATGTTGGTCACCACACTGTAGTTAGATTCGAAATTGTATGAGACGAAAACGTTCTTATCGGGAATGTCGATGGGTACAGCGATCGCTACGAATGTCTGGAACACAATAGAGGACACATTTTGACCTTCACCTTTGATCATATATTAACAGTCATAAGGAAACCTGCTATCTTATCTCTTTAATTGATCACCGTTTAGTCGCCTTTTGCAATATCATGAGAGATGAAGAGGAAGTGGAGACATTATAAACCATTTAAAACACGAGGGACGTTGATGTATGTAGGACATTTTAACGATTTTCCAAAATATTTCAAACTTTTTTTTAATGTAAAATTACAGTATCACAATACAGCTGTAGATTGTTGGTATCTGTGATAGGTTACAAGCAAGGGTTTTACTGTCTTCCAGTAACAAATTCATCAATCGAAAGGATTAGACTAAAGCTGGATAACATTAAGTAAATTCATCTAAATAATACTTACCCCGTATAAGCTTGTCGGTGGGAATATAAGACCTCTTTTCTGTATATCACCTCTCACTGAAAATAGCATTGTGATCATCCTGAAAAATAGAAACTAATTATAATAAGTCTACATTATAAAAATAGCAATCAATATCCTAAAGTTATCTTCCATAATATTATATTACATTATTATGGAAGATTTCAGTCATCAATTTTACAGTACATATAAATGTTGATATATATAAAAATATTTTTAATTGTTTATAAACAATAGATAAATAGTTTAGTAAATAATTAAATTTTACTTACATTATGCACACAGTTCGTTTAGAATACATGGTAGAATGTTTACACAAGGCAACGATTGTACGATTGTACGGCGCGCACCCTTTCACTGCTTTGTACGTACAAAGCGATCAAACTTCACTTCTTACTACGTTTACCGTAGGAAAGGATCGTGCATACGCTAAACTGCTGTGCGCCGTTTTTTTTAACATTTATATACAGTTTCGTGTGCGTGTATATTTCTGTTTTCTATTTAATTTAAGTATTTAAGAGAATAAGACAAACGCAGCTGTTATATGTATAGGATATTTTGTAATATATTATATAATAGCTGTTAAATATAAGATATTTTATCTAAAACGGTTTATTAATGTACATTAAAATACAATTTAATAGAGTATAGAGATGTAAGTTTTTTAAGCTTTTATTTAATCCAACTTAAGATCTCTCATATAAAAGTATATGTTTTCTTATGAGATAAAACTAACGAAGTAGAAACTGGAATTGTTTTTGCGCTTTGTATATAGTTTCTCAATATCTCGTGGTTGGTATATTTTCGGTCTTGGTGGTAGGTCTCCATTACCGGAGACCGTCTAGGTGACTACCACCGCAGCTCCGATTTCTGTCGCCCAACAATGTGCAAACATTACTGTGTCCTGGTTTGAAGGGCGTTATAGGCAGTATAATTACTGGAGCAACGCGACTTAATATTTTGTCTCAGGCGACAAGCGCAATGTGGTGCAATGTATAACACCTTAACTAGCGCTAAGTTGTTATTGGCGAGCGTATGACTTACCATCAGGTGAACTTCCCGCTCGTCTCGCCGCTTAAATGTATAAAAAAGCTTAAGTGTGGAGATCTTAGAGGGATGCCTATGTCCAGCAGTGAATGTATCTATCGGCTGATGATGATGATGATGATGAAAGTGTGTATTTTATAAAGCTTTTCTTATAATCATCGAAGCGACGAAACGAGCGAGACGTTCACCTGATGGTAAGTGATACGCCTGTCTATAACCGTGGCGCTAATTAAAACAGTATCCATATCACCACAATACCCTCGTCCCCTTGAGACATAAGATGTTAGGTTAGGTTAGGTTAGGTTCGCTCTAATAATTTCACTAGCTACAGCGCTCTTCAAACCGGAACACAGCTATGGCGTCACAATAATGTTTCAAAAGTTGCGATCTAGTCAGCCGAACGGTGTGTAATCCGTCCAGGTCCCGTTAGGTGACAACGAGCTGACCGCGTGTAGTGCAATGAGCCCCACTCGCTAATTGCCCTGGAAATGTAGCCATTGGTGTGGCCGGTGCCGGACGGTCGCCGATTCGATTTTCGTTTAGCACCACATAAAACACCTTGTGACCGGATTTTTTTATATGGAAGCATGATAATGTAGTTAGTATATCGATTTCTATGAATTTAGCTGAAGTATGTAGTCGCCTACTTCCGTCGTCTGGACTTGAAAATTTCGCTGATGGTAGGTCTATGTTGCCGGATACCGTAGGTAGGTATCATCGCTGCGTCTATTTCTAGCCTAGCCTAGCACTGTGTTACGATATGAAGGGCGATGTAGCTAGTGAATCTACTGGGGTAGCGATACTCAAAATCAAGTCCCGAGGTGACGAGCATTATGTGGTGCTGTATATAACATCCTAAGGTCGCTTTGTTATAGGCGTATCACTTACCATCAGGTGAACGTGATGTTCGTCTCATCGCTTCATCAAATAAAAAAGAGAGAAACATTATCTTGAATTCCCAGCTTCCTGAATTCTCTTCTTATGAGAGGTACCAGTAATGAGATGTATAATATGTAGATGATATCCAGAGCTTCATTGACTTATCACGAGTCTCCGAAACTATTGGAAGTAAACACTCAGAATTTAGTAAAGGTATTGCTTCTGCCATTTAGAGGTCAGCTAACTATGGATTATCCTAAATTCCTTCTTCAAAGGAAGTTGCGGGGGGTTACAGCCAGCAAGGCGACGAACAGTTACTTTATATATTTATATCATCATCATCATCAGCCGATAGACCTCTACTGATAGGCTTCTCCATCGATCGGTCCTGCGTTGTTCGCATCTAGTGGGTTCCGCGCTTCTCACCAGATCGTCGATCCATGTTGTGGGAGGACTCCCAATACTACTTCTACCAGTACGCGGGCGCCACTGGGGGACGTTACTGCTTCATCGGGGGTCAGTCCTTTAACTAATGTGCCCTGCCCACTGCCACTTAAGTTTACCAATCTTTTGAACTATGTCAGTGACCTTAGCTCTTTTGCGGATGTCCACATTTCTGATTTGATCGTGCAGAGAAGTTCCGAGCATAGCCCTCTCCATTGCCCTTTGGGTGACTTTGAACCTTTTTATGATGCTAATAGCATGGTCCTACGTCCCGGTTCCGTATGTCAGCTGGCAGCAGGCACGAGTTGAAGATTGTATTAAAATTATTTATATAGAAAACGCTTAATTTTTAACATTATATAGGTTGGCGCTTCTCTACCATTCCACCTGATGGTGAGTGATGTAATCTTCGGTGGTAAAGCACACTCGTGCAGCCTATTCATTCTTCTCTTAAAGATTCCATCGTCATATAACGCCGGCAGACTGTTTCAATCCTCCGCTGTTTGCATTAAGAAGGAGGCGGTTAATTTTAACGGTTAAACTTAAACCTTTCACTCACCGTAAATACATCGTGATGACTGATGAGTATTGTTCTTGAGTCATCAGGGATCATGAGGTTCGTAATTAGAATTTCCCATCGTAATCAGATTTGTATATTACAAAACGTTGAATACGTACAGCTTTGTGTTTTCGGTTCAAACGAAACAATGCCTTATTACTATAGCGATAAGTTTGTTTTCGCTATGACAACACGTATACTACTGTGTTATTACGCATTAAGAATTGGCTTTGTGTCGTCTTAACGTTGTGTATGCTTATGAGGTTATTATGGGGTATTAAAGATTAAGTTTTGACGTGTGTATGTTGAAGTTTATCTATACTGTAGTATAACTTCGTTATATATATTAAGTAAGTACGTTGTAATTGAATATAGTATAATAATCGCATTAGGTTTTTGATGTCTACTGCGGAACATGTTCCTCAACAAATGTACCTTTTGTATTCGGTGTACTGGTTACGGAGACCTATTTGGGGTTCCCATTTTGACTCGCTGCTTTCGGTCAGAAAGGTAGTATTTTGATAATGCTAAGGGAAGAACAAGACCAAGACTGTGGAAGTCCTTGCTATTGGTCTTGTCCTTGTCTGATTGCTCTTGGTCTTGCGTATTTAGGCTTGGTTTCACTCATTCGATCTGATTTTTATTTTTTCGTTTAGTCTTGCACATTTGGTCTTGCTGTTGGTTTGGCTTGGCTTCGTGTAAAATTGATCTTGGTCTTCCGTAAACCCAAGGCTGCAAGGCCAAGGCTAATTTTACTCATCACCGAATGAGACATTACCAAACGCTCTCTTTGAATCTAGGAAAACAGTGAGACCTATCTTTCGTTTGTCCACTTGACTAATAATTAGTGAAGTTAGAATTAAGACTGCATCTTCGGTGGAAATTTTTAATTGATAAATTAAGGGTTTTCTTATAAAATATGAAAAAAAATTGGAACTTGAATTATTCGTCGCAAGTTTATACGGCGGAAGCGTGGTACGTAAGCAATTTAACGAATTCTGGCTGCACGAAACGGATTTCAGCGTTAAAGCGTTTCATTTCTCCTCACATTTTCCGGATACACTGTTCCGTGTACTTTTCGTTTTAAGTTATTACTTAGAAACTTTAATTAACACTTTAATAATAAAACAACTTTAAATATGTTTTAATCGATGTATTAACAACAAAGATTGTACGCCTTCGTGAGGCAGCAGCTATCCACCCGGTCTTTTTGATTTCTAGGAAATATGTGATAGAGTATTATTGGTGACAGGAAATTGGCTAACCATAAATTATACGATAAAGAAAACCGCGAAATTGATCAAATATAAATTTATTCTATGCAACTCTATGGTATTGCGGCACTAGATCATTTATTTTTAAGATACATAAACTAGGAGACGGTTTATGGTAAAACCCTTTTACCGAAGATGGTATACATTAAAACTATGTATACATTGTGTTCTGAAGAAACAATGATATCATATTCAGCCTGAAGAGTGCTGTAGCTTGAAATTACTGAAATAAAGTAGTATGTAATTTTGTTCCTCAAAAATGATGAGTGTAAAATGACGAAGTCTAAAGAGGTGAAGGTGTCGCTTATCTCATCTATTCTGATGTTTAAAAGAAATTCGATATGACGTGACGATCTGAGCTAGGAATTTGGGTTCTAGGTTCATTATAATGATTACCATTAAATAATTGTGACTATTATTACCGCTAAGAAAGAAGGAACCTAGTTGAACCAGGCAGAGATTGTATTGTGAGAGTGGTATGGACTGCACACAACAGACTCCGGGATGGGCTATCCCAGCATAGAGTTAGAGAGGCCACGTTTGTGTTCCGAATGAAGATCTCGTGACCTCTCCAAACGCGGAAGATGACCACCGAGTTTAGTGGAAAAAAATCTCTATATAACTGATTCCCCTCTAAAAGGCAGTATAATTTTAAGATTTTCATCCCTGACAACATAAAAGGCAAAGGTTGTACTTGTACTGTATATCTATTTTATTTTTTTTTATTATTATTTTTTTAATTTGTTCATAAATTAATAATATTATTTCGAAGGAAATTTTAGTGTTTTTTTTTTATGTAACTACTCTTACATTAAGACTTATGTATTTAGATATTTTTAAAATCCATATTAGGATCGGTCAAACAGTTCCGGTGATTACTGGAAACAAACGGATAATTTTATAAAATAGATTATTTAGTGTATCATCATCATCAGCCGATAGACGTCCACTGCTGAACATAGTTCTGCCCCAAAGATCTCCACATCGATCAGTTTTGCGCTACCAGCATTCAGCGGCTTCCCGTGATCTGTTGAGAACATGGTGTTGTCGTTTGTAGGGAATCATATGGTGGGATTTGGGCCATTTCTCGCTGGACTAATGCAGGTTGGTGGTAGTCAGATCCTCGTTTGTTGATTAGCAGGGTACACCACGGGCAAGTGAGGTTGTCTGGTCGTTGTGCGGGACTCCTTCTACCCCCTTTTTTAGTGTTTGTGTAATTCAGTGGTTTTGCGAGTTAAAAGCTAACGTTAATTAGAATCAAGTTGATTGTAATATGTTTCAGAGAAAGGAGTGGTGAAGTTAAGTTTTTAGTAGAGTGCATAAAGTTTGGAAACCGCTATTGAAAAATATAATTATTTTGATGTTTTAAACAGACGATTAGATTTTATGTACAGTGTAATTATTAAAACGTTCTCGTATGAGTTAGATTTATGGGAATGGAGCAGTTAAATTTTATTCAAGCTTAATACAAACATGCTGCATAAACTCATTTCCTTACTTGTGCCGCATTCGGCGATGAACTTAGATATTCGCTTATTGCAGAGTGTAAGCAATTTAGCAGGATGCAAATATTTGCAGCGTCAGCGGCGGTGACGCGCCGCAGCCAGTAACGAGCTTTCGGTTCAGCACTCACCAGCTAAATTGGGTTTTTCACCACATTCAAACATCTGAAAGTTAACCGCTTTCGTGTTTTGATTTGGACGTCGGTTTGCTGAAAATTAATTTTCTGATCGACACTGCTGTACCTTGTCGCGATGTTGGTTTCCTATATATTTTTTCATACTGCGAATTAACGACACGAGCGGGATATTCACGTGATAGTTAGTGATATACCTGTCCATGACAACGTGCAGCTAGTTAGGATATACACATCACCACGTTATGTTCGTCGCTTTTAGACATATAGAATGTTAAGTCTTGTTACCCCAATGATTTCACTAACTCTTCTTTGTCGTAACCTCATGACTGAGGGACGTGGCTATGATGCGTTGCCCTGGCCACCAATTCTTTCCAGACATTTCTGTCTTGCGCCATTTGGACGGATGATTGTAGGGTAGCTCCTGTACCGTCCTGAGTTGTGTGTGTCCATCTTGTAGGATACCGCCCCCTCACTCTCTTTCCTTCCACACAACCAGTAATAATCAGCCTTTCCAGACTGTCTGGGTCTCGCCTGACCGTGTATCCGAAGAGTTTGAGGACTCTCTGCCTACAGATTTCACTAGCTACAGCCCTTCAAATCGGAACACAGTAATGTTTGCGCACTGCTGTTTCTCGGCATATCTACCACCGACCTGAGAACTACTACCATTAAATACTTCTTGTTCATAATGGAGTAGTTATAGTAATACCAAAAGACTAATTAAAATGCTGTTAACATTACAAGGGTATATATACCATACTAATTAAATTCAAAATTAATTTCTGATGATAAATATTAATAATATCCTATTAACATTCATTAGCATTAAAGTCAAGGAGAAGATCCTTAAAAACTTGTCCTATTTTATGAGTTACTTACCTGTTGGCAGTTTTAGTTTAGTTTTTGCTTATTAAATATTATGAAGTTAAACATAGTATATATTATGTTGCAGCTAGATGTTGTCAAGCTAATATATAGCTTAAAGTCGAGTTTACATTGAAATTCTGACACTTATTAACGTTTTCAAAGTATTATAAAACAAGTTAGGAAACAAATATTGATCTCTTAATCATTGTTAATCAGCTTTAATAAGAGTAAAACAAAGACGGATTAAACATAACATTTGTTCTATGAAATATTGTTTCATTATCAGCCCATAGACGTCCACTGCTGGACATAGGTCTCACCTAAAGATCTCCACGTCGATCGGGGTCGCGATGCTCACCAGACCGTCTGTCCACCTTGTGGGAGGCCTCCCAACACTACGTCTAAAATATTGTTTATATACTATATATATAATGAAAATATGTTTTCTTTTTTTGACTAATCACGTGAAAACTAGTGATTGTATCGACCTGAGGACATCATTCGACGCATTTGTAGATGTTTACAAGTAATATTTTTTTTTGAAATATCTTTCATTTTATTTATAAACATTTTCATTTCGTATTATTTATGCGGTTGCTATAGTAACGGATGCTATAGAAAGTCATTTGCAGTTGCGGCAGCTCTTAAGGAATATTTCAGACAAATTTCAAGTCTAATTCTGTATTAGACAGCAAAGCGGGTGGCGAACAGTTAGTGTTTATATAAAAGGGTAGTATAAATTTTTTATTAAACCTTTTTTTTTATTATTCAATTAAGCGACGAGATGAGCGGGACATTCACCTGATGGTAAGTGGTCGTGGTCGTGGTCATCACTTTAGGTGTTGATTGCAAGTTTAACCTTCATATAGTGACAACAATGATGAGACATTTACTGCCGCCTTTATCTGGTCAGTCCATCTCATATACGTTCTTTTTCGTGACTAGGTACCCTCAACGTTTCCCTGCGCCACAAGTAGCTCAATAGCTACCTGCCCTCGGCGGCATATGTGGCGAAAAAAGGTGAGGATACGAGACTGTACTAAAGATGATGAAAGCTGCTTGATGCCGAATTCTCGAAGTATAGACTCGTTGGTACGAAATTCAGTCCACGATACTCCGAGAATAACAAGGCGGTGCTAGTTAGGATGGTATACACAGCACCACATTGCGCTCGTCTCCTGAGATAAGTTAGTCTCGATACACCAGTAATTACACTAGCTACAGCGCCCTTCAATCCGGAATAAAGTAATGTTTGCACATCACTGTATACCTACTTAGATGGTATTGAAATGATAAACGTATGCTGTTTACGTAAATACAGATCAAGTAAACAAATGTGGAGGGGGATACCGATCTCCCTACCATACTTGTTATATTACCCCTGTTATACTTGTAATATATCATAGTCTGTTGTCTATGTACATAGATATAAACTCGAGGGGACTGGATGGACAGTTGTAGCTGTAGTGTTCGCAACTGTCTTCCAAGCCGTTATACTCGGCTTCGTAATAACAATCTCGTACATCCTCTTCGGAAGCTGATGTTGAAGGTCTGGAATTTATAAAAATAAATATATTATACACTCTTTTATAATTCTATCCCTTTGATGTCCAGTGTTCGCCTAAGGGTTCTCCGTTGGGGGTAAATGTTTAACTCGCCACGCCTGAAACGCGGCTTAGCACAGTAACTCTAAATTATATAAACCTGTTGTTAAATGAGTATAATTTTTTTTATTTATATTATTACGTATTGTATTATAAGCTTTAGGTATTTTTTTTAAATATGCAATTTCTTAAAAAACTTCATAGAAAGAAAGATTTTTTTTTATTCAACGAAGCGATGACACGAGCAGGATGTTCACCTGGTTGTAAGTGCATTAGATTGCTCTCGTCTCCTTGGGACGTAGAATGTTAAGTCTTGTTATGTCAATAATTTCATTAGCAACAGCGCCGTTCAAACCGGAACAGTAATGTTTGCATACTGCTGTTTGGTGACAGTAGTACCTGTGATGGTGGATACCAAGACGGTCACTAGCAACTGAGACCTACCACTAGTAAAGAGAATAGTTGTATATTGATAGACATGCGGTAAGTTATTAGATTGTTACTAAGTCATGTCGCATGCGATAAAATATCGTCCGATAATATGATAAAGTTTGTGTTTTTTCTTTTTATTTAAAAATGGAAGACTTACGTAAGTATGAGGTAGAGCACGTCTCCGAGTACGCCGTTATGCCAGAGATGCGAGGTGGTGCCCTCGCAAATAGCTCTGAGCAAGCAAGCGCGCCCCGGGTAGCCGTGTCTGCGAACGAAAATGGCCCGATTACAGCCCCCACCAACATAGATCCTTAAAGATTAATATCCTATAAAAGGTTAGGGTAGGAGAACCTGATAACTGGAATTTGTAACAGGTTTTTTTCTTTCTAAAAGCATGTATAGATATTTACTTTCCGCACTCCTTTTCTATTTCACGCGGCAACGAGATAAGCGAGATATTCATCTATCTAGTTACCACAGTAATTTACCAGGTACAGCGCCCTTCAAGCCCGAACACAGTCATGTTTGCACACTACTGTTTGAAGAGAAACAGGTGCTGCAGTATCTACCTAGACAATCTCCGACAACAGAGACCTACCACTAGTAAATTTCACGTTGATAAGATATCATATTTTTATCTAATCTATATATTTTATGGTTAAAGTGTAGTTACTGGTTCTACTCTCAGCCCTTAAAAAGGGGTGATGTAAGACATCTCGCAAGTGCAGTAAAAACATCCTAAATATCATCACTTCCGGTGAAGGTACCTAAATAAACGGTTTTGGAGAGCTTGAAGGTGATATGAATAAAATGAAAACAGGATAGTCACTTGATGTCGAGTGTGATGTAACAATCACCAGCTAGTTAATATGTTTACACAACATCTAATCATTTTGTGACATGATGGTGTATGAATTGCTATTCCTGTAAATTCAATGAAAAAAAAAAATTAATTTTGGGTTTTGGTTCATATATAAACAATAGAAATAGGTCACAAGGATAGCTCATCCTAATAAGAGTTCATGCACTCTACTTGAAGTTGTTCTCTCTTAGTCTTGTTCCACTGTTGTTAGGACTCTGTTGTAGTGTGAAAACACTACTGTGTTTCAGTTGCTTGTCATGTTTGCCGCTTAGTCTTTACTAAATGTAAGATGTGACTAAAGGTGGGGATAATCTTAGCCTTTCACCACAGAGTTACGCAACAGCCACACATTCTATCATCATCATCAGTCGATATACGTCCACTGCATATAGGCCTCACACGAAACCACTTCCGGCGACGTTACAGTCAAGTCAGCATACACATCGGTACCGCCGGACAGTAGGAGCCGTTATTCGTAGGTATTCATATGGGGGTGTATAGGCCAATTTCCACCACGCTGGACCAATACGGATTTGTTGATTATCAGGGTACACCAGATGAGGTTGGCTTGGGTCCCGTGAGTTGTGCGGGTCCCCTTACACCCATTATATTTTACATTTAATATATTTTATCGTCGGGGGTATCTTTATCGTAGGGTCATGCCCAGTTGTGGGCGTCTATAATCTGATGACGATGATGAATCGTGTGAACTATAAATTGTAAATGACAACTTTATCTTTTAAGGATAAAATACTTAACATTCTTCCTTCGCGCGAAATAATGGATACAGAGAAAACAGGAAATATTCGTTAGAAACGAAAATCTACGCACGGATCGAAGCTTAACTGAACTTTTAATTGAAAACAGAACTTTCAGGAGTCATCCGGTGCCGGAAGTGAGACGATATATCCATGTCCGTGCCCCGCGTGCTCCCGGCGCGAATGCATAATAGATTTGACTCATACATAACGTGAAGTTACTACGGTAATATAAACCATTTGCCGGTCACCTACTTATTAATTTATATGTCCTCCCCACCATAACAATGTGGTATAGTTAGGAAGGTATACATTGCACCACATTGCAGTCGTCACCTTGACACATATTTTAGGTATCGTTACTCCAGTAATTTCGCTAGCTACAAAGCCTTTCAAACTAGAACACAGTAATATTAGCCCAGTGGTGTTTGACGGCAGAAAGCAGCTGCAGTGGCGCCCAACTAAACGTGGTCCGGCAACAGAGACCCACCACCAGTACAATATCCTCAGTTACAGCAAGGGTCCTTTAATCATCTCATAATGAGATATCATTAAAAAATCTAACGTAAAAACCGTTTTCCTTTTTTTTTAATTCAATAACCCTAAGTAGTTTAATTAATTTATCAATTTAACCGTCATTAGAGAACTAGGACATGGGAAATTCGCCAACTCGCACTTGGCCAGCGTGGTTGATATGTAATCTAGACTATTATTGTGAGAGAAAGCACTGAGTCCCAGCGGTGGTCAATATATTTTTATTATCAAAATATATTATTTAGTTGACGGGGCGATGAGATGGATGAAATGTTCACCAGATATCCTTGCCCATAACGTGGCGCTAGTTGGGATGATATACACAGCACCACGTTGCGAGACGTAACATGTTGTCTCATTAGCCCTGTAATTTCTTTAGCTACAACGCCCTTCTTGAGCAACAACCGGAATACAGTAATATTTATCGGAAGAAACAAAAGCTGTGATCTTACCTTTTATCACGAGATAAACCTTATTAAAAGATACCTTGCTTCTGGGGGAAGACAAGGTTATGTGGGGCTTGACCCACTGAAACCCCTTCGGTGGTGTTCGTTAGTGCATTAGGAGAGGCTCCGGGATCTATGGAATGCACCGGTGCCGCCTGCACTCTGGCTAAACATCCCATGGAAGGGCAAAGCTCTCAGCACCCCCGCTGTGCTACGGCTCATTGAGTTTTGAGGGCCCCCACCCTTAAGGCTCACGAACCCGAGAACCCTTGCAGTCACCTTGTACGACAGGCAGGGAATACCTTAGTCCTATTCTTAGTACCTACCTAGAGGATCTGCGGCAACAGACACTTGCTACCAGATATCATCTAACTTTGCCGTTACCATTAATTTAGAGACTAGTGAGTTTAATACGAACTCCTCTTTTTCGATCGGTGGTAAAAGCTTGAATACGTATCCTCAATCATTTAATCATTATGTATGTACGTGGCTTCGTTTGCTTGTAATATATCCGAAGCTCTCGGTGAGCCTTATTCGGCAGCAGTATTACTGGATTACGAGGGTCAGCAGCATGTTGTGAGCGGCTTTATTAGTCTCTAATGCGGCGGCCGCGAAATTATGACTTAAGACCGTGCATGGATATCTTTATATGGACGTTGTAACCTCCGTACACCTGGATACTAAAGTTTCATTTCAGGAAGTACTTATTTATTTAACACGAATTGCTTATTGTGGTGTTACACGAACACTCGCTTTCGGTAGATTGTATTAGATAAAATATTTTTATTATACAAACAGTAGGAGAACAAGCAGCTTACTTTATAGATCTTATTTTACCTGTTAAAACTTTAGACAATTATCAAGATATTTCTCTTCACCGGAAGTTTATTCTCAGTGCGTATTGAATAACTGTATCTTCACGTAACATAGCGTGGACTTCCGAGGCTATAAAAATTTAAGTACAACCTAGACAATATTTCCATAGATGTATCATGATTGATTCACTCATCATTAGATCTTCGAAACATGAACGGAAATACTTAAAATTTGGTGGAGAAATTGCTTCTGCCATTTAGAGGTCAGCTAAGTATGGATTTTACAAAATTCTTTTCCCAAAGGGAGTTGCAGGGGTGTTACAGCCAGCAAAGCGGGCGGGTAACAATTTGATATATATTTATTAACGATTGAATTGTTTTACCGGAAACAGTAGAGCCCTTCTAGAAATTAGCATAATCTATGATCTAAAATTATTTAGCCTTTACAATTTTTTGAAGATTTTCAGTCCTATCGTGATAAGAAATTATAAAATGGTTTCGGATTACTTTTTGGCAAGTGACTGTCAATGTGTGCAAGGGGGTGGGTAGGATGTATACACTATTATGTAAAGCTCATATCTACTATGGAATTTAGACGAAAGATTTCTTTCCAGGCATCTATTGAAGGTTTTCGTAATAACACCTTCGTCCTTTATAAGTCAGCCATTTACAGTGAAATAGCAGATTTTAAAAAAAATTGGTATCTCCCCCCTAGTTTTCACTAGTAGTTACTTCATTATACCTAGTAATTTGATTAGCTATTGATTGTAATATTTATCTATATAAATATAACAATCAGAACTATTTCTGCTTTGCAGAAGTAGTTGCTGCATTGAGTTGACAATAAGACATTGGCAAAGAAAGAGCTGCCGCCACTTAATAAGGATTATATATTTAGATTAATATTATGAACTTTTCGTCCCTTTGATGTCCACTGCTGAACATAGGAATCCCAAAAAATTATAAAGTATATTATAATATGAACAAACTTACTGTTCGAGCATAGTTTCAATGACCGCATAAAGTCGTGTTCGAGTTAAAATACCGGATGGCACTTCCGCGTTACGCTGGCTCCTGCTGCTGGGGAACTGGAAATATATAATTTATACTTCATTAGTGTTGACTAGTAAACAGTTTTGCTTGTTACTGGGAACCTGAAACTGCTAAAAGAAACAATAATGGTAACCAAAATAAAAGAACATACAACACTCTAGAGACCTACCATCATTAGATACATTGTACACATTTTGCTCGTAGCCTAGAGACATTATAAGTCTCGTTACCATGGTAATTTCACCAGTCTCAGCGACCTTCAAATCGGAATAGTAATGTATGTACATTACTGTTTGATGGCACATATAGGTGATGCGGTAAAAAGCTTTAGCAATAGAGATATATCATCAGTAAACTAGGTTCCCTCCTTTTTGCTCCCTTGATAGAAAACAGATTATTTAATATGTTTGATGTGAACAGACTAACCAGTAACAGGCGACTGCTTTATTTCGTTAGGAAATGAACACTGATGGTGAAGTGGTAGGTCTCGGTTGCTCCTACTGCAACCGAGAAAAAGTAGTGTGCAATTTCTGTGTTCCGGTTTTAAGTGCGTTGTAGCTAGCGAAATTAGGGTAATAATGAGACAACACGTTATATCTTGTAAGGACGAGCACAATGTAGTGGTATAACATCTTAAATACCGCCACGTTGTTATAGGCGGGCGTATTATTTACCATCAGTTGTACTACTCGCTCGTCCCGTCGCTTCGTGAAGAAAAAAAAAAACTTACTTCAATATCGCCGAGTAACGGTTCAAGGTACGAAGCGTTCGCCACATTGTAGTAGTTCGCCTCGAAGAACCAGGCCACGTTTACTAGAGATCCTGCTTTCAACGGCACGGATACCGTAGCGAAGACCTGGAATATGAGTTATCGTCATCTCAATTGATGAGTTCACATGGGCATGGAAGTATGAGTAACATTAAAAATATGTTACGTAAATATTTTAATATGTAATTACGTTGAAATGATTTCAATGCCGGTAGGTCTTCATTGCCATTGTCCTGTAGTCTTGGACTATTAAGAATAGGATTAAAGTAAGCCCTGCTTGTCGTAGAAGGCGACTAAAAGGATTTTCCGATTCGTGGGTTTTGATGGTGGCGGCCTTCATTGTGCTTTAAGCGAGCCTGGGAGGGACGAGTACGAGATAATCTAGTGCTTGTCGTAGCAAACTGAGGGTACTAAGAAGGACCACAGCGCTCCCTAAGACGTATCTTCACTCCTAAAAGAAGGTATCCTTTAGAAAATAAAAAAAGGTCTTTATTGCCAAAGACTTCCGCAGCTTCCATTCTTGTGTTCAGGTTTGAATGGCGTTTTAGCTACTTAAATTACTAGTAACCTGATACAAAGAATCTTGCGTCTCAAACGATGAGCACAAGTAGGTGATGTGAATAACTTTTTAACTTGCGCCACATTGTTAGTATAGTAAAATGTAAATATAAGTTAACATAAAGTGAGTTTCTGTTAAAACTGTCATATTTTTGATTTTTTTATAGCAAACTTCCTTTTTTTAAGAGTTTAATGAAACACCTTTTTTCAAGTCAATCCTGGGAAATTTAAAATAACGGTAATTGTAAAGGAAAACATAGACGATTGACTTTACTGTGGTCAAATAGCTTTATTTCATCTTTTTCTTTATTTCATACTATTGCAAATTTATTAAAAAAAAAAATAATTAATCTGAATACAGTAAGGCATTACGTTCAATATTGTACTTACGCCCCATTGGGTGTTGGGAGTGAAAAGCAAATAACGCCTTTGTCTGTCCCGCCCGTCGGCGTTGTTCTGTCCGCTGACCGAAATATTCATTAGGCAGAAACTGGAAATCAATAGCAAATTACATGAGAAGGCTTTTAGTTTTTTTTTTTATTGCCTACAATAAAATTTTATACAGTTATTACATAAAATGCTACTCCTATTAGGTTAGAATTGATATAGAAATGAATGAGAGTTCGTAAATGTTTTAGAGGTTATTATTCTCATCCAAAAGAAAATTTTACTTCTTAAGAATAATTACTTTCGAACTTCAATAATAATTATTCCTTGTTCTTATAATATATATAGAAACACAGTTTTATATAAGTACTTCTTTTATAATTAAGTGAGAAATATTTAAGTAGATATAATTTTTTCTTCATAGCAAATGTGAATAATGCATACTTTTATTATGATAAAATATTATAGTAGTCATGAATGATTTTTTTTTTGCTTGTATTAGAAATATGTTTCTCAAACTACCCACATAGAATATTTAGTAAAAATCGATCTACGTACATTATGGAATACGGTAACTGCATATTAAAATTCTCGCTTCTAGGAAACGACTGTGCGCCTTGAAATTTATCGTGTCTATGTTTCGAGAAAATTGCCACAAATAATCCACAAAGAATCCTCAGACGGACGTTGCCCGGATATAGTCCGTAAATTAAAGGTCTCCAAGGTCCGTTTTAGTGTGGGCGTTGTGGAACTTTAAGTCCGACTTAGGATTTAGAGACGCCAAAGTGTGTGTATACGTGTGGATGATGCTTAGCGTTAGACGTCAGTTTGGTCAACAAATTTGTTCAGTCATCGCCCCAGCGAGCGCCGTACAGACATTAAATATTTCCGTGTGATATTTCTAAACTGCAAACCATAAACAAAACTACTATGAGCATGAGTGACACAACCATAAACAAAAGATTGCCTCAACACAATATGGATGTGTGTAGAATTATCATTAAACGATCTAAAAACTAAGTATATTGTACTAAGACCTGATTTAGTATACCAAAAATTTACAGATTGAAGATGCTCAACCTTGTGTCAGTCCGTCGATCAAACTGAAATATTTATACATGTAGTCCATCATTTGTTATCAGTCTGACCAAAACTTGGACTATGAATGGCGTAAATGTGGTGCTAAACTTATCATCACCAATCTTTATCGATCCTCATCCAAATGTTGTCCTTTCCTTTCTACATAAATTATCTTCCGATTGTTTTAAGTAGAGAAAAACATTAACTTTTTACTTTCAAATAACCTATTTTGAAAGCACAATTAGATGGTTTTTGGACTAATTGTGATGATTCATGAATGACGATCTTTTGTATGCTGTAAGGTTAAAAAAATGTATTAAAGTGCAAGGCATCATACATACTCTGTACATACACTTGTCACCGATTGCTTGTAGTTTATGAAACAAGTGTTAATTGCCTGGCGAAGTTAAACTGGAGTATAAAACTTGTATCCCGAGTTCGGCGAGGATCGAGAGACCAGTCTGAGTCGTGCCTTATTTGATTAAGGTCAAAGTTCATGTTTATAGGATTGGTGTCAGAGAAATTGGTTAGGTGCTCATCAGGCCGCTTGTTCGTATGAATGGATCTGATAAGGTAGCCTACTGAGCTTAACTTTTTTTAATAATTGAAAAATTTTCTTTGCTTAATTAAATTAAGCTATTACGTACCAATTGTACAATATTAACAACAAATTAATACCACGACGGAATATTTCCTCTTCTAATAGTAGAAGATATAAAAAATTTGTATAACATATATATATATATATATATATATATTCAAATTTACAAGTACATAGCACCAGTACATAGTAGCACGGCGAGCGATGGAGAGAGTTAGTCTTGGCATTTCTCTAAGGGACAAAATCTGGAACGAAGAAATGGAGATGATGGAGACCTAAGGCTGTCGACGTAGCTCCCAAGCTGAAATAGTAGTGGGCCGGCCATGTCTGTCGTGTCAGTGACGGCTAATAGGGGAGAAAAGTCTTGGAGTGGAGGCCGTGTATAGGTCGCAGAAGTGTAGGATGCCCTCCCTCCATATGGACTGACGACATCATCAGAGCGGTCGGAAGTAAGTGCATGCGAGAAGCTGAGGATCGCATTTGGTGGAAGACATTGGGTAAGGCCTATATCCGGCATTGGATAAACAAAGGCTGATAATGATGATAATGATTAAGTGCATATACTAACATTGTGCATCATTATTAATATCAACATCATCAAATAGATGTCCGGACGTAAGCCTCTTAAGACCTATAATCTAAGATCGATGTCTTACTCAATTTAACATTTTTTAAATGTTAGGTTATATAGTAACATAGCCGTTTGTTAATATTTTCATGATTTTAACAATAATTAAATTAATATGTAATTTGTTAATGTTTTACAATATCGATTATTATAGACATATATCGTTATAGTTTTGCATTTGACTATTATCATTCTACCTTCATATCTTCTACGATTATTTCGTTAAATCATATCATAGTTTAAATTATAAATCTATATATATATATGGTTTCGAAAACGTTTAAATAGATATGTAATTTATTAGGTGTTAGTATATTTAATAATGTTGATTATTAATGTGTACATTTGAGTTGTGCACTTGACTACCGGTCCAATATTACTTCGTGGGAGGAGAATAGCCTCATTCGGCGCAGAGATGTGGTTTAACAAGCAAAGATTAAGAGAAAAGTATATAAAGTGTTGTATTGGCTGAATTAATACTTTTATACTACTACTCGTTCTTACTCAAGTTACTCAAAATCGAATGATTCGTATCATTTTATGATCAAGTTTTTTGAAGACAAAACTTTGGATACATTGTTACATATCATGATCAATGATGAAACGATATTACAGTCTATTTTCTAAAGTAATTAAGCATTTATCATTGTATTCTAGAGTCTGCCTAAGTTTTTCTCTGTAATGTTTAAAATTGTGGTTAAGTGTTTCATCTGGCGAAAACTGATATTCGTCCTTTGTTGCTTCTAATAAATATGAAGGTTATACATAGCAAACAGATTGATTAAGAAACGTAAAAGGAAATACGTTTATCTCATCTCTATGGATCTCTTTTAAAAGTATAACGTCCATTACGGGCTTTTATTTATTAACCTCTTCCAACTTGTCTACTTTGTAGGTAAGATAGAAAAAATGAACCTGTTCGGAATACACAGCACTATTTTTCCAAACACTCGCACCGACGTCGGCCAGACCGCATCAAAGGAAACCGTTCTCGTTCTATGGCCAATTTATTGAAATGAAGGGTTTAAATGGGATTCTGCGGTCTCTGGTATGATGCTTTTGATATTTAAACTGAAATGTGCTCGGCTAACATCATATTTAGATTTGAAATTTTGGAAAATCTCGTCGCGCTAATAACGCTCGATTCTGCAACACATTCTGTTAATTACATTTTCATTACTCTTGAATATTTAGTATTTAGCTCTTGGTATAAGCTAATTTTAATTTCCGAAGACTTTTTAAAGATAAATAACATATTTTAACCATTAATAATTGATTTAAATCTAAATACCTCAGTACTTATATATTGGTAAGGACCACCGCGTCCTCTTCATTAAGTACTACTTGAGGGTAGAGAGACGCTTCCAGTCATCTAGGTAATGAATATACATTTTCATTAATTAATCAGTTTTTGCATAAGTGTACAATTAAGTAGAATGTCTTTTAGGTTTTATGTCTCTTAATGAATTATAACTATATACTAATAGCGAATTTTTGTTAATGTTTAGTTTGTATCAAAATACTTGTTAGTACGTAGAAATGTTTTAATTAGTTTGACTCGTTTTCTATTTAAAATTTTCAGTTGTCATAAAATAACCAGCATCGTAACAAATCAAAGTAAGTTGTATTAGTTTAGTTCGTAGCCCACGTGTAGCGGCGCAACTGGGCCGTCCCGTTCAGCCCAAATCGTTGGGAAAACATAACGGTTCATTAGCCAGGCCGAAGGCACTAAGCAAACATTTCACATTTTATCTTACACCGTATTCACACATCGACGGCTCTGTACGTTGGGAATAACACAAAAAAAGAAAAAAAAATCGATCGCACGATGTTGCTTCCGTTTATTTTGCTCAATTTGCTCACAACATTCGCCAGCGCCAGCGTACGACAGAGGAGGTACCTCGTGTACCCTAACGGCGGGCCCGCCCGTACTCAGGTATTCAGTCTTTTTATTTCCTCAATGAATCCGTGAAAATTTACATAGCGCAGTTGATTTCAGCCAAAGTAAATTATGTTTTGTTTGCACGAGACATCACGCTTAACGAAGGAGTACATTTTTTTTGTCTCATTGCGAATTTAAATGTGATAAAATTCGATTCGCATTGGTTCGTTTACTGTGTTCAATTTGTCTGGACATTTTTATGGACACCAAGAAATAGTTGATTTTGTACGATTTGGATCGGTTCGGATTTATTAATCGCTTGATATAAACTCTACGGTTTCATAAACTCCTCAGGACATAATTTAAACCATCAGCTTATTCGCGATTAGAATTGCTTTATTGTTCCTTTATAATGTTCAATCGATCACAATTTTTTTTAACTTTTTCTTTATGACATTTCTTAATTATAATTCTAGATGAATTTAGATATTTTAATATGTACCTCGATTTGATTACTCTTCAAATATAATGTGTGATTTATATAAAAAAAAGTGCTTAATACACACAGACATTTATTTGTACAGTTGTATTTATACAAGTTTCTCTGAGATCTTCCAATTTCCGGCATTTATAGCTCGCTTCGAATTCATCATGACAATGCTATTGTTATAATTCCCAAGTTGTAAATTGATAATATGATATTGGCCCGGCCTCTAGTGGAATTCGAATTTGTGGAAAGTTAATTATAACCAAGCAATCGGTTCGAATTTCCTGAAACCCTAAAAGCAATTGGTTGTTAATGATACAAACATTATCAAATTCAAATTCTGATAGAGTTTCGCTGCTCCTCGCATAAATTTCTCTGTTACTCCATAATTTATGTCCTTGAGAATAATTCAAGGGATTACAGTTCTATTGTGGAATTTATGGAATATTTTTAATATGCTGAGTAATTTCATGTTTCTTGATTCTATATCTATATTTATTTTATTAATCTGTTATAAAATTTTCTGCTATCAGAATTTACTATAGAAATAATAATATAATTATTATATAAAAAAATCATAGACTATTCCTTAACGTTTAAGAGTTAAAAATGTCGAAAATATAATTTTCTTGAATAGATAAACATCTTGTTTTCTTATATTAAATTAATAACAGTTTTTTCTTTAATACCAATGTTGCTTTATTAATAGTTAATGTACAACTTTTAACTATTCCGTTAAAACTAAATATCTATGAAAGTAATGTTAAAAGATTTATTAGTGTATGTTTTGAAAGATTAAGAATATATTTTTTATTTTAGTTTATTATTGGCCTTGGTGTACCTGTAGACTTAAAAGAAGCATCAGTCACCGTTGGTACGGTCATTAAATTTCAATATGATCTACCAGTAAATAGCTCGGAATACACAAGCAGGATCTATGGGTTCGCAAATACTGTATCCAGGGATATGGATGGTGATGCAAAAGATAAAGATAAAGACATTGATCCAGTTAATGCAATTTTAAAAGATGATAGAGGAAACGATTTACTTGATAACGATAACGATAATGATACTTTAGTGGATATAACGTTTGACGATAGAAAAAGACGGTCTATTTTATATTCTGAAGGTGGAGCAGCTAACAGTGTCGATATGTCAATACCTAATTCCGAGTTATCGTTGGAAGAAGCTATTCGTCGTCAAGAGATTATTGAAAGAAAGCATTATGAGGAAGAACTTGAGCCCCAAAGAATGAATAGGTGGGATTTCTACAAAGTCATAGAGCACATGGCTGAAAGGTGAGAAACCTCAACAATAGACAATAAAATTGTTATTAGGTATCGAAGTTTTCGTTCACAACAGGCATTTAAGTATTAAAATGTCTCGTTAAACTTTGTTCCGCTTGCTGTCGTCTTACTCGAGCATCAGTTTGACAACTTCTTGACAAATACGATGTTAGTCTTTCCGCTTTTTGTTTAAGCTTCGTGTATGCACATCGTTTACAAAGTTACAGATTAAAGAGTACAGCTCCAAAGAGTTTCAAAATAGAGTTAACTGTTTAATGATTTTGGAACATCTTACGTCCACGACTTGTCCATCTCGGACCTAAAACAATAGGATTGATCCAAAAATTAAATCGAGCTTAAAACAGATTCGTACAGTTTGAGATGAGATTAGTACAATAAATTTTTTAAGGTGGCAATAAACAAATAGTTACGACTTTGTTTTAAGATATATGATTTTCATAGTATCGATTCTCAGTTCTCCGTTATTATCCTCTTTTTAAATTAACGTTAAAAAGAAGAATTCTAGTACAAAGCAGATATTTTTTGATTCATTGGTTATCTATGTAAGATTAACCAATACTTTTAAGAGAATGATATTATTTTTATATTAATGGAGTTAAATTTCAAAGTTTGTCATTAATATTAAAAAAAGGAAAGGTCAAGTACATGTTTTCTATTGAGACTCGATTTTAATATTTCTGTTTGGTTTTAAAACTACTGTTATCTCTTGATGAAATTTTATGTCTTCAGGTAGTTTTTTTTAAAAAATATGCATTTAGACTAGACTAAAAAATTATAAACATGTTTATTACTATAGAAGAAATAAGTTTTACGATCGTTCCGGAGTTTTTAAGATCCAAATATTACATTACCTTTCCTAATTTTGATTTACGCAATGTCGGTGTTTTGTAAAGGAAATTCACTAACAAATTTTTATACAGATTTATAAAGGTAAATGTGGTTAAATGATACGTATATTTGAGCAGCTAGTGGTTTTTTGTTTTTTTTTTTTATGTAATAGCGTATATTTATTTGTATTACGAGTTAAAAATTTAGAAACTTTTTTAAATTCTCTCCGTGGCTCAGTAGCGATGCATTTGCCTTGTAAGAGTATGGTTTTTTATTTGATTCTGGGGCTATGTTAGTTGTAGTTTAGTTTTTTATTTCCCATTATTCTTTTTATACAGACAGTCTGCTGATTTTTACAGCATTGATTTATTTTGGTTGCACCGAGCTCGCTTGATAATTATATACCTCATTGCAACTTAATCACATGTGGAAGTAAGGTCCTGAATCAAACAATTATTCTATCTAAAAGTAGTTTATTTGACACACAAAAAACTGTGTTTTAATGTATTTAAAAAGTTATAATAACAATGTCTATATTAAAATTTCATAACGTTCAAAATCCGGTCGCGCCGTGTCGTTACTACATACGGGATTTTTCAGATACGGCTATTCAGGTAGACCGTGCTTGCTCCGCACAATCTGCGAAGCGGCGGAAGTTCCTTTTACACACGAAAACGGTTTGCTTGGTGAAATTGGCCATATAATATTCACGTAAGTACCAAACTCCATATCACACTGAACAAGCACAAAGCCATATTATACTGTAAATCGAATTTCTACTGTACATTATCATTTATAGTTTTAAACGTATCACAAAAAATAGAAGTGTCATAAGTTTATCATATACCATCATCATATTAAAATTTTAATTAGTTGTTGAATGTCTTTAAATTTTACTTTATCTTGATATTCTCTGTCAATATTCTCTTAGAAATACTTTTTTAGTAGCTTCGTGTGTATCTCTGCTATGTAAAATAATATTTATATATTACATCAGGTTATGTAGTTCTATTAATATATTAATATCGAATCTTTCAGACCATCAACAACAAAGGATCCGGTGTCACACCACACTGATAATGAATATCACGCGGCTGAAAGACTCGGGAGGGAGATCGGCGGCGATTGTGAGACACATTTTCCGGAATGCGAGAGCTCTATCTTAGATACCTTCACCGAAATCGGAGTGGACACTCTGCATAAATTCGGTTTACTATAAATAAAATACTTTTTTTTTTAATACTGATTATTACCTTACGCAGCCACGCGGACAGAATTATAATATTCCTTTGAAATCTATGACTTCTTTATCATTGTGTCATGGCATTTATTTAATTATGTATTACTCTGATTAGTTTTTTTATTTGATAAAGTAACGGGATCAGCAGGATGTATACTAAATGGTTTATAACCACCCATTATGATATAGCTCTATTTAAAAAGGTAAACGCCACATTGTGCTCGTTATTTTCAGACAAGATGAGAATTCTCCTTACCTAAGTTACTTCACTGGCTACAATGTCTTTCTAAACTCATATTTGCACACTAAATTTGAAGGTAGAAATACAGTTATTGACGTCGAAGACTTACCACCAGAATTGGTAGTAGCATTGATTAATTAGTTCATAGTATATTTGATTATAAAATAATAAATTTTCAACCAGAGGCTTACTAAATCGAATCCTCATATAATACTGTTTTATTTATAATATGAATATAGGATTAATACTCGATGAAAAAAAAAATAACTTTTTGAGATTTAATGTGGGAAATTCAAATAGAGATTTTAACCGTGAACTGGGTCAAATTGTACAATAATTTTTTAAAGCGGACGTTTTAACAGCTTCCACTGGAATTACCATTCGTAAGATAATTTCTTCATAATATTCCAAGTTACGAAGTGAAATTAGTTTAAAAATTGTTATGTGGCATAAGTTTCGTTTGTTCGTGTTCGTAAGGAATTTTTAATTAGAGCGTTGGTATAAAAATTTGCAAGTCGTCATCATCTTGAGATGCCTTCTTCAAACTCAAGTTAGGCGTTCAGATTGAGAAAACTGATCCACTAGTTTCTGCAATTATTTAATTGTGTTTTGATTCAACTAATTACATTTGGAAAGGCCTATATCCAGTAGTGGATAAACCAAAGCTGATGATGATGATGATGAATTGTGTTTAAACCAATACATATTTTTATTGTATCATCAAACCATTTATTCAGCTGTTCACCAGCTGTTATGAAATCGAACAGCGTTTCATATCTCTTTAGTATTTATATGTTATCGTAGAGTATTAGAGAGTAGAATAGATCGCTATAAAAATGTTATAAATCGATATATATGAAATAAGTTCTTTAATCTGAAAAATTTTAATATTTTGTGTAACAGTTTACATTTATCGATAATCTCTATATAACTTGTTACTGTTTAGATGCATGAGAAAATCTTTGTGTGAGTGCCAAGTGACTGACGATGATGTCAAGGACAGAGCGAAGTGGGGAAGAAAAATAAAGAAAGCTGATCCTGCTACCATATGAGCTAGGAAGAGAAAGACACGCATGAGTAACTTTTTACTATTTAGACAGACGTTGAGAGATAATTTGATTACTTTTGAAGATGAGGGTGAAAGCTTATTTAGAATATTCTAGATCTTATAATCTACAACTAAACTACGACTAGAATAAAACAATGGCACCATATTCGGCGGACTGACAAAATGACAGAAATTAGTCCCCTAGTGTAATAAACTTTATCACCATTAATGTAGCCTCGGAGTCATAATACAAACCTCTGTGTAACAGAGCAAGTGATTAGCTTCTGTACCACTGACGCAGTTAACATGTCCGAACACAGCATTATTCTAATTGCTGTAGATTTACAATATTTACATAAGCCGGTTTAAAAATATTGTTTACTTCGCTATATGTGGTCTCAAATACCAACCAGAGGCTCTGGTTACAATGTATTAGGTAAACCAGTGCAAAATGAAAGCAATTAAAAAGTTCTAAACATTTTAATTAAAATTTCAATACAGATTCAAATTTTGCGCAGCTGTGTTGTCATGGTACAAAATGAGGTCCAAATGACTTTTGTTCTCTGCGCCACTTTTAAATATTTTTTGGTATTACATCTTCCTATTATTAATTTGCTTAAATAGATTTTACCAAAATAGGGAATATTAGTTCGCGATTCATTTTAATATTACTAATAATAATTTGAATGACAACATTAAAGACCTGGATGAATAATGATATCTAAACGTGGCTTATAACATAGAAAAAGTTCTTAACAGAATTTTGGCTAAAAATCACATGACTCAAAATTATAAAGATCGTGATTTAGAAATTATAGTAAATCTAAAAGTTTTCGAAGATCTGCGGATATAATCAAATATAGTACTTTCTTAATGAAATGTTAGAAAAAGAAAGAGAGATGATATTCATAAAGCTAAGAACGCAAGATTTATTAAAAAAATTGTGTATCTTTGAGAGCTATATCCAGCAGCGGACGTTCATCTGCTGACGATGATGATAATGAATTGTGTGTCAAGGTTCTTTTAAATACTGAAGACATTATGAATCTATGATTGAGTTCTCACGTTGGTGAAACCTATTGACATCCAATGTTGAACTTAGGTCATCTCGTATCCTTGCTTCGAATGTATACTGGACACAGTTTGTATTTACTTTTTTTTAGTTAATAGTTAGATCTTATAGTCTACCTTAGATAATGCGGAGAAAGATTGATAATAAGTAAAGTGGACTTCGTACTGCTCTTCGCAACTGTCGTGAAGTTGACCGTAGTAGTGTGACGACAACAGATACAAGTGATTCGTAGCCCTGGTGAGATAAAAACCACGACCGTCTCAACGGAGATTTATAACTTCTCCCTTTTCGGAGATATCCGCGACCATTTCAGGGGAGATAAATCCCCTTTCAGATTGTCGGGGATAAGTCAGAAACCGTAAGCTCCGCCATAAAGCGGTGAAGATGCATAGAAAGCATAATAAATATATAGTCGGTGAGTTCTAGCATCTGGTAGCTGGTCTTAATATGCGAAAGGTAGTTATACTGGAATTTAATTAAATGTTAACCATAGATACGAATGCTGTTCAATTAGCAATGTGTTAGTTAAAACGAATACACTACCTCTATCAAACAGGATGCGTTTTACAGCATTCAAATTAGGTTACTCGGGTATTTGTATAAAATTAAGTCATTTAGTAATTATAACGCCAATTAAACTTTTTGCAGGCAATTCGGAATGTTTGACTTTTATTTGGAGCGGTCGAGTGTTTTTTCGTTAATTGATTGGATAGTTTGTTAATTATGGTTGTTCAGTCCTGACGGACAGATAGAATAACCCAGTTTATACTATAGCTATTCGGCAAAAATAAGTTCATCACCCTGCTTTTATTTTAAAAAGCATAAGATGTAAAATTAGGTATACATAAATATAGATTATAATGTAAATATAAGGATAGTCATATATCTTAGAGTCATTCAGATTCAGATATATGAATATTGATAGCAATATTTAAGCGTAACCTAGACCTTCATAATATTACCTAAAACCCTATTATTAAATAAGAAAAAATCTAATTATTTATAATAACTTAACACCATAATAAAAGTAAATGGTATTGACATAAAGTATATATAGTCATAATGGTGGTACATTTACTGTTTCCGCCTCCAAAAAGTACTGTCCAAATATTACTATGTTCCGGTTTGAAGTCTCGGTAAGCAGTAATATTTGCACATTACTCTTTGGCGGTAGAAATAGGACTGCGTGATACCTACCTAGACGGTTTCCGGCAACAAGTATCTTTTTTATTTGTTTGAGGGCAAGTCTTCAAATGGTTATGAGGGTTATGTGGGATTTGTGCCTACTAACCCTCTCCCTCTCCTCTTCGGTGGTCATCGATAATGCTTTACAAGAGGCTCGAGGTTGTCCTACGGAACTTATAAGCGCCTCTCTATAATGCGTCTAAGCATTTCCCGGGGAGTACAGTAATTCTCTCCAGCACCCTCTCTTTCCAACTACAAACATTACCACCTTACACTTGTCACCCCGGGCTCATATAGTTGGCTATGAAGGTCTTCACTTTTAAAACTCCTGAACCTCAAAACTTATTAATCGCCTTCTACGACAAGCAGAGTTTACCTTAATCCTATTTTTAATAGCTCAAGACTACAGGGCAAACGGAGACCTACCACCAGTTGTAGGTCTCAGGTTACCTTAAAGAATGATTTTTTTTATTTGACGGAGTCAAGAATGATATCATAAAGCAAAAATATTTTTTTTTGTAGAAATATTTATAAATCATTTAATTTTGTAAAGAAATCAACAAGAGATATATTACAGTCGTTGTATTTAATAAAACAATGTTCAACATTGTTGCCCGATTTCAATGCTTCTATGTACGGAGCTGCTTCCGGGCTGGCTGCGTCATCAGAACGATCCGATTCAGGGCTAAGAATAGAAATTGAGGTATTATAAAAAGTTTGAAAATGAAACAATTGTAATAATATTTGTTAGAGTAGATGAAGCTTACTTAAGGACGAATGCGGCAAGCTCGTGGAGAAGGTCCTCATCATCGTTTACGTGGAGTGGTTCAGCTGCGAGATGACACAAAGTCCTCAATACGCACGATGATCCGTTATGTCCGAAGCTAAAATAAAATATTTCAAGCGATAAACATTTTACTATAATATAATAAAATATATAAAATTGAAAAGTTTTCATATTCTACTTGTCTTAGGTCTATATTGTCGGAGACCGTCAAGGTAGGCGACATTACTGTGTTCCGATTTGAAGGGCGTTGTAGATAGTGAAATTACTGGCGTAACAAGACAATGTATTATGTCCCAAGGAGACGAGTCTAATGTGGTGTAGTACATCCTAACTAGCGCCACGTTGTTATGGGCAGCTGTATCGCTTACCATCAGGTGAAGGTCTAGTGCCTAAATAAAAATACTAATGCTTGCTCTATCAGTTATTTTCTATGTACTAGTTCACTCAATTAGTTTTTTGTTTAAAATTGGATTTATATTATTATAAAAATCTTTCAATAAAAATTCTCACCCATTCAAAACATCTTCAATGTATTTATAGAAATGATACAATCTTGCATCGTTCCCATAATCTTCGGGCTCATTGGAAGCTGGTGATTCATTCGTGTCTCTCATTTCTCGCGACAGGCCCATGTATCCAGAGTTGGCTTGTAATATGTCCACGGGTATCTGCGTTCGGTTCCATGGTAATTGAAAGTTGGCTTGAAAAGCCCAGTTCACATTTATAGTGTTTATAGGAGTCGGCGTACCAACGCCAGCGTTGAACTGCGAGAAATAATGATAATATTAATGAAAATATATCATTAAGGAACTTATTAGTTAAGTAGGCTCTTTTATTCGATCAAGTGACGAGACGAGCGAGACGCTCTCCTAATGGAAAGCCTGCCCACAATAACATGGAGCTAGTTAGGATTATAAAATTAGGATGTAATCTCGTTACTTCAGAAATTTCACTACACACAGCATCTTTTAAATAGAAGCACAGTAATGGTTGGCAACGGAGACTTATCACCAGTAATCTTAAAGTCTTACGGGTCTCTTACGAAAGCATTTCAGTTTACTGTCTGAGAGTAAATGAGTAAGAGGACAATGATGCATATTTTATCCAGATTATATAGATATCTAAGTTAAAAGCGACTATCGTCGTCGTCGGTCAAACTACTCTTATGGTGGAACCTTGTTAGAAAATTGAAGAAGTTCATGCTGATAACTGAACTATAGAAGACGTTGCGGTGACTTTAGTTTCACAATTAAAGCATTACAGATTTAGCATATAAGGCAACGGGGAAGTATAACGCCTGTGCTTCAATGAGAGTCACAAAAATGCCAAGAATGAGATATAGAAGTACTGTACGTTAGGTCTATGATCGCGAATACCGTCTAGGAAGGTCGTTGCAGCTGCTATTTCCGTTAAACACTAGTGTGCAAGCATTACTGTGTTCCGGTTTAAATGGTTTTGTATATAGAGACATTGCTGGGATAGGCTTTACATGTTATATCTTGAAGCGATGAGCAGGATGTAGAGCTGAGTATATCATCATAACTGGCACCACTTTATGAGCAGGCGTATCAATTACAATCAGGTGAATGTCTCGCTTGTCAAATAAAAAAAAAAAACTACCGTTTTGTCATTGTAACTGGAAGCATTACGATCTATATGGATCTATAAGGTTATAGTTTTTACAGAATAGCTAGTATGTTTTTATTAAATTAGATTCTATCATATGTATGTGATAAATTTAATTGAACAAAGCCAAATAAAATAAAGCCTTCCGTTTCCATTTAATCAAACGGCTGGATGACTCCGGTAATAGAATAACTGACGTTTACAATCAGTTAAAATATTAACCAACACTGTACAGGTTATAAAAGCTTGTTAATATAATAGTTAAGCTAGAAAATTTAGCTTTAAAATATAACTAACAATTTGTATACTATCTACAATTACTTGGCGGGATGGGATGGTATACAGCACCACATAGTCCTCGTCGCCTTCAGACATACGATCTTAATACTACGAGTAAGTAAACTAACTCGTACGCTATCAATTTAACTAGCTACAAAGCCCTTTAAACCGGGACACAGAAATGTCTGTACAGTACTTTTTGGAGGCAGGGAGAGGAGCTGCGGTGGTACCTACCTAGACGGCCTCTGATAACGCATACCAATAACTTACAGTACTTAGTAAGGACGGGAAAGAATTATTAATATTTTATTTTACTTGGTATGTAAAAGTCTTATTTAGAAGACTGGTTAGAATATTTCTAGCACAGACTAGAGAGCTGCTATAACTCTTGGGAAAGGTATACCCATGTTTTTGAGTTTATTCTTGCTCACTAACAAGGTGCAGATATGGAAAATACCCCACTTTTTAACCCTTGTCCAGCAGTGGACATCAGTCAATACTGAAATAAATTATATGTAAGATAACTAAGATCATATTACAACTATTGTAGTATGATTGATATAGAATGAATAGTTATTTTTATAGTGTTAAAGAAACTCGAATTAAATAGCCTAGGCTTTAAGAAATCATATTTATAGTGTTTAAAATAATTCACATACATATTAAGTTGAAAATAAAAATAAAACAAAAACAATGTTTTGTATTACAACAGCGTAAAAGCTTTTTCAATAGAAACAGCTCCAAGTTTATGTGTTAGACGTATACGCAATCGGACCATTACAGGACATTAAAGAATCCCTTGGGATTGTTTTAGGGGCTATTACCATAATAAGGGGTTTCTGGAGAAATTTATTTCTAGATAACACCAGTCCAAGGGAATTTACGATTCAGATAAGATGTTTAAAAAAAAGCTATTTGGGGGATAAATCAGTTTAATCATCTGAGCTATGTTTGCTTTCTTATCAATTGGAGTATAGTAGATAAATAAACACATAAATTAAGGGGGTGTAAGGGGTCTTGTACAACAGATCACGAGACCCAAGCCAATCTCATCTGCTTGTGGTGCACCCTGTTAATCAACAAACGAGGCTCTGGCTTCCACCAACTCGCATTGGGCCAAAGTGGTCGATACTGGCTTAAATTCCCCCGTATGAATCACTAACGATATGGAAATCTTTGGAGGACGCCTCTGTCCAGCAGTGGACGTCTTTCGGCTGATGATGAGGTAAATAAATAAAATTAGTTTCAAATAGTAGAACATATAAATATTTTCCATTGTTGTATCTTTTCTTTAAAAGATGCCCTGCTTCTGGATAAAAGATAAGGTCGTGTAGTGCTCTGCACTACACCTAAGTACATTCCAGAGAGGGCTGTAACCCTCACTAATACCCTTGTTTTCTTTTGACTAATACGAGATCACCGCGTACTTGTCCACTTTGGGCTCACTTAGTGTGCAATGAGGGACCCCACCTTTAAAGCTCGTGAGCTAGCAGCCTTCTACGACAAGCAGAGCTTACTTTAGTTCTATTCTTGATAGGTCAAGATTACAGGGCATCCTTTGTTGATATTCTCACCTGGTGTATATATTAATTTTTTTCTTTACGATAAATTATATATGCCAACCCGCTTTTAGCCTGGGTGATGACACAATCATGACTGTCTCCTGGTGGGAAAGGATTACGAGTATCAGTAATGGGAACGTTAAGGGGTTATAGTTTGTTTTAATTCCTAGATTCACACCGAATCCACATAGATGGGAAAAGGGGAAGAGAAAGACACTTATAGAAGTAATATGATTAAAAAAAGTAGCTTGTGTTCATTAAATCAACAGAATGAAGAAATAAAAACCCATTGTTCCTTTTTATTTGTCCTTTTTTTTTATTCGCTTTGTTCTCAAATGGAAGCGTCGGTTTATAAGCCGATATAATTCATTTCATGATCCCTGAATGTACACGGTAACTCCCAAGTAGCTGCCCGAGGCTTTATTACAGCGAAATAAATTTGATATTTTCACACAATTTATAAAATTATCAAGAAAAATTCATGCTGAACTACCTTCGGGTAGAAATTTATATTTGAAATTTCAGTTTAAACTGTACAGTTACGGTAAACGTAAACTACTAGTAAACGTTACATAGGGACGACGTTAAATGTAAACTCCAATAAAGAATAGTTTCTACCGACACGAATTCTCATCTCGTGACACAAATGTATACGAAAAGACATCTACTGTATTATTAGAAATGAGCCGAAAAATTTGTTTTAATAACAAATCTACAGCATCACTCAAATATAAAAATTCTTTACCAAGTAAAACCATAAATAACAGGATACACAAAATAAAGTTTTTCGCAGTAATAATACTTTGATACTACATTATCTATTTATTACATTGATGAGTAAATACACTGCAGATAGAGTGTATATACATTTTTGGTATCTATATTAGTTAATGGAAGTTATATATATAACAAAAATTTTTGTAGAAATTAGTTGTATGATGTAGAACTTGATCCACTTTTGCGTGATCTGTTTGCAAGATATAACTAAAGAAGCAGCTATATAACATTAAGAAAACTTATCAAATATATGAATATTTAGCAACTTTTATTATGATAAGTCTACCGCTTTCTGATATTAGTGTTTTAGTAACTACTTAAACTATTTGTTATATATTATATATTTATATTACTAGGTAAAGCTGAAAGTCTTATCAAGATAGGTTTATCTTTTCCGGCCATAGTACAAATAGACCGCCATAGAAAAAATTTATATTAATAGTTTCTAGTTATTATTAAAGCAGGGAATTACTAAAAACAAGAAAATATATCTTTTTTTAGTTATTCGATAAAAATCCCATACAATAAAGCAAGTCTTACTTGAAGGAGAGTAGAGTTGGGGAACAGCAGTTGCCTTCGCGGCCTTTGCAGTATATAACTGTCCAATTTATCACTGTCACTAATACAGGTATTTATCATAAATAAAATAAAACAATAAGCAGTAATCAGATAAATTCCAGGATACATCATTTTAAAGCAGTGCTCGTGTGACGAGTGATTTAAAGGGGTATAAATTGAGAGCTCCGAATAAGTATAGAAGTGTCGATATACAATGGAAACCACGATGACGTCAATAGCGACTAGAACTGTCATGTAAAAAAAAAAATAATTCCATCTCTAATAAATAAACTTGATACCTTGTGTTTAGTGTTAATAAATTATTTATTTTAAGTAAATTTAATGTTTATGAACAATATAAAAATAATACATTAACTTTGGAAATATTGACAGTGATAAATCTTATCTTATACAAGAGGCTGGTAAGGATTTTATGAAAAGACTGTACTCGTTAAAACTTTAACAGCTGAATGCTCCCACTGCTGGGAATCGGAACCTAATCTAACAAAAAGATTATCGAGGTTATTTAACCACCATGATGGGTGAGTCTTCTTTTTGACGTATCCATGAAAGCTGTTGTTCTTGTTACATATGGGCTCTCGTATGATGTGGTCTTAAACCAGCAGCTCAGGTCCAATGGTAATTGAACCTCATATTCGAATTGCATAAAATGTTACACTGCACTCATAAATTAAGCTATCAACGCTTTAAGTTACTAGTAATTTTATTCTTTGCTTTAAACCGTAACAAAGTTTCATTCATCAGGAGCTAGATCCAGTCGTACCTTTTTTTTACCACGATCCCATCTGGTGTAAAGTGGTGATCTGGTTTGTTGTGGTGAAGCACACCAGACTATCCATTCGTTTCTTGAATATTCGTCGTATTTGGGAACACTTGCCGGCAAGTTGGTCCTCGCCTTTGCTGTTCATATGAATGAGGAGCGAAACCTCTTTGTTCGGAAATTGGGGATGTTTACAGCATACTCGTAAGTTTTAGTTGTGGCTATTAAAATAGAGATTTTTCTCATTTATCGTAAACTTTTTGATGGTAATGTATGTATATAGTAGTGACAAACTTCGACACCGTTCTCACGTAACGCCTCGTGACGCGTTCATTGTTGGATAAACAAATTAGTGCAGTGTTGGATAGAGTCATGTGACTGCGAGGAGTTACGAAAGTAAAACCCAGTTCACACTTACACATTTGATTTATAATTTTCGTTTATAGGCTACAATCTCACCTGACGATAACGGCCATGGAGTCTATACACTCTTCTCTTAAAGGCTCCCGCGACAGGCGTGGATAAAAAAAAACAGCAAGCTGTTCCAATCCTCAGCTGTTCGCATTACGAAGGACGAAGCCAAACGATTTGTTTAAATGCCTGTTATGTATATATCCGATGGTAAATATGAAACTGGAAAATGTTCTATGAAAAGACTTTTAATACTATTCTCGAGAGCAATGAATGCGGGTCACCTAAAGAAGTCTTAAGTGACCCGGATTCATTGCTCTTGAATGTACTTATTATTATTATTGTTATTTGTTAAAGTTATCAGTATTTGAAAGAAATACTGGAGTAATGAGATCCAAAGGTCTGAGCTATATATATGTCAATCAATATCTAAAAATTTATAGACTATTCTCCAAGTGTTAAGGATCATGGCTTTTCGAATTAATACATAAATTGTTGGAGGGAGAAATAAAACGTCTATTGCATATTGCAGGGTGAATTTGCATAGGCATGATATAACAGCAGGGACAATAATAACGCTTCTATGTTTCCAAATCTAGACTATTTTGACTTTAAGATCTGTATATTTTGAAAGTATATTAATTAATTATTATATTTATACAGTTTATAAAGTTATGACTTCTTGAAATGTTATGTGAATTTTATCTCTGCGAAACAGATAACTTAATGGTGCAAGATAACGTTAAAGAGAAATAAAAGAGTTTTGACTTCATTATGCACAAGATTTATAAATACTTATGTATTTATTGGTGACAGGACTGTTGTCGGTGATCTCCTCGGAAGGTAGTAGTATATTGAACTGCATATTGTTTTCAGGAGGATGTAATTAATTATATTATTCAGTTACCGATACTGAATAGCTTATATGGACATATGTTTTATCATCCGGTGCAAATCTTGAGCGTCTTGTCTTTTCAATGTGTATAGAACTTAATAAATGGAAACAAATGTTACAGTGTGAATGCTACTTTACCGCTGAAGAACCGACTGGTGCAGAAGAGCCGGAACTTTGACAGAAATCTTTACGGTCTGTCGCGGAGTGAGAGAGCTTATGTGACTTAAATGACACGAGCTGTTTTAGAGCAAATCTCCCATAACATACAAAAGATAAAACATGAATTCAAGGTAAATATTAAATTGACAAATCCCATATATAATGACAAATTATTGTATACTCCAATTGTTTTGTCGACGATCTCTTGACCTTAACTTCGTATGTTAGTGATTAATAAGGCTGTTGATCAAGAAGAGTGTTTGCGAAGAATACTCTGGTGTTCATATGTTGACAGCCGGAACTGCAATGTTGCTATGGCGGATTTACGACACTGTATGATAGTATATTGGATATTCAAATTTGACACCACATTACGAATAATCCGGTACTTTCACATGTTCTTTAAAATATAGAAGTGTTTCTATGTTTACTATAGTTACAACAGAGAGTACATTTCTACCTTCGTTGAGAATTATTTCTCATTTCTCGCTTTATATACTATTATACAAACTATTTCTCTTAGTTATTCTGATGCTGTGAAAATAATTCTACTGTATATATTTAATTTTTAAGCTGTTAATTATAATTTTCTATTTTTAAACTACTTTAATAGAGTAGTACCAGCTTGTATACGATTTCGTAATTTGTAATATTGATATCAAGTAAACAGAACAATAGCTCAGTATACATATATAGCAGAAATATATCTATTAAATAATAAAGTTTATCATCAAAAAATTGAGAGTGGTAAATTACTGTATTCGTTGTACTGTCTCTCACAATATCAGAGACATTATGAAGTATGAACATTTACTATCTGTGTAAATAGATTTTATGTTACAGCTAATTTTGATCAATAGAGATACAGAATATTTCTTCATTATCTAAACGTATTAATATGGTCTATTATAATGTTTCAGGTACGTAGACATATGCTTATTTATCACATGTTGTATATTGCTGAAAACGTCCGCCAACGTGGAGGATTACAGGAGTAAAAGACAAGTGAACAGTCTCCCTCTAGTGTTTCCATACGGAGCTACGTATAAGGTAATGTAATTTTTAATTAAAACTATCAATAGATCAGTAAATCATTAATTAAAGTTCATTGAACTCTTGTTTACTACCCGCTAGTTGGTTGTAGAAATAGAAGCAGCAAAGATTACTATGTATAGTAGAAACTAGTCAATATTTATTTATACAATTCAAAGATAACTTATTGATTATTTACTCATTGATAAGAAATAATTAAATTATGAACTGAATCGATTAGTTTAGAAAATCAAATGATTCATCTGCGAATAAAGTTTATCACTGGCTTGCATCAGTTTCACATCCACGTCCTCGTGTGGAAGATGAGTTAAAATGTACCCACCTCCATAGTACGCTGTCATATAAAGCTATCAAGGGTAAGAACTGTACCTTCCATTGTGGTTTACATCCACATCTTGAAACCCTCATATCAACTGCGACGATTAAAGCTACTGCCTCTTTTAAGGCTCCTTATGTACATTCTTTGAACAAAGCTCATCATACCTTTGAACGTTTCAGTTACTTGTTGGGATGATTACTCCAGTGCGGAGTGAAGACTACATCAGCCTAGTGTTTTCGATCAACTTCCAGTATCAATATTTGCAATATCAAAACATCTCCATGTTGTCGCAGTATTACTTCATCAAGACTGTTTCACGTGAGCAGAGGGACAGCGACCTCAAAGAGAGAAGAGACGAAAGACTGGTGTTTTATAAAGCCGTAGCGGATATGCTTGAAATGTAAGTTTTTTACCTCTATGACACGTTATTTTAAGTGATAATGAGGACGTAGACGAAGCTTGCTCGGGTTGACAGTTCAGACATTGGTATGCCGGAATAAGGTAATGTTAAGAAGTTAGATTGACGATATGAACGGTGAAGCTTGAATGCGTGTTTGAAAAACTTCTCCTCTTATGAGGAATTGTATCAGGAATCTTCTTATTAAGTGGGTTAGCGCTGCCCATCGGGGGATGTTGAAGAGTTTAATTTATTCTATGGATCCCGGAGGTAAATGTTTCTGAAACAGGTTAATTAAACCCGCCGTTTTGTAATTAATCACAGCATATTCTATACACTCATACATACGTGAACCCCGTAATCAGATCTCATGGATAGGTTTCGTAACGAGCCTATAAAACTTGCTTTTTTAATTTTTTTTTATATATAATTTGATTTAAGGTCTTTTCATTATATTAATATATCTTTTTAAAGAATATCTTTTTACCGTCGAGTGGTGGAGTTCCAGTTTAGTGGTGCAATCTTGTCTTTCAAGTTGCTGTACATCTGATAATCCTATGCACCGATTTTAAAAGATATCATAAGTTCACAGAAGGCTCGTCAACTTTAGGAGTTCTGTGCATTTGATGAAGATTGTAGTCAGTTAAGGGTGTAAGGTGTCCCGCACAACAACTCACAGGACCTAAGCCAAAGTTACCTACTCGCGGTGCACCCTGATAATCAACAATCGAGACTGGCTGCTGTCAACCCGCATATGGCTAGCGTGGTGGGGAATGGCCTAAATCCCCCTACTCTACACACCTAGACCATACAGTCAGACCCCTAGTGCCCAGCGGTACTGTAGGCTTTGAATGTATATGGAGATCTTTGGGAAGGTCTATGTCCAACAGTGGAAGTCTATCGGCTGAAGATGATCACGATGTAGACAGTTATACGGCATAACTTGTTTCGTTGAAATTGAAAAAGTTGTGATAAGTTTTCACTTTATTACTATTTATTATTGTGATCAAGTGGAAAACGGATGAGAACATTCTCACAATCTAATTACCCTTCACAGGGGACTAAGAAGGGGTTAATTCTAAAAGAAAGATCATCCTTCTGACTATTACTGCACGGCGTGTGTAAAGTATAGGGTGGCGCAAAAGTAATCCTCCTATCAGAAAATGCTATAAATTTTGCCTTGATGTAAAAAAATTAAAAGACCAAATAAAAATAATCCACAAGAATACAAGGTATACAAGGTGGCGCAAAAATAACCTTCCGATGTTTTTTGGCTGTAATTAAAAAAAAATATGAAAAACTTTGATTCTTCTTGTGGATTATTTTTATTTGGTCTTTTAATTTTTTTAAATTAAGGCAAAATGTATAGCATTTTCTGATAGGAGGATTACTTTTGCGCCACCCTTTATAACATGAGAGAAAATCAACAAGTACAAATGATGATCTATAAATTATTTGATCATCAGTTTGATGGTACTTATCTGGCCGTGAGGATGGAGTTTTTTTTTCGTTTCTTTGTTGAGATTATAACAGTTTAATATATATTATTTTACTTCAAAGGAAAGGAATGAACGGTGCTGATTGTGTGATGCGGGCAATTTGCGAAGCGGCGCAGTATCCGGTGAGGGAGGAGGGCCTCGTTGGGGAGATTCTACATATACTACTGACGTAAGTATTAATCATCATGATCAATTCACTAATCAGCTTTTGCCGATGTCAATTTAAATTATATATATTCTTTGGAAAGCTCATTTTTTTTGTTGCCTCTTCATATTAGTTATTGTGTAAATAATCTAGCTAGGTTAAAATTAACCTTTAGGATTATTATCAAAGAGTTCATTGTATTATTGTTTGTAAATAACTTGTAAGTAAATGAATAACAAGTAAAAACATTTTTTTTTTATTATAGTATTGTTTGTCCGGTTCAATAGACGCTGCATTGGTATTTACCTAGACGGTCTGCGGCAATAGAGATCTACCACCAGTAAAGTCGATATCTACATTGAGCTTAGAGCTAGCTGGAGAGACCTACGTTACAAAATTGATGATAAATTAAAAAAAAATCTTTTTATCTCTCTTAAATCATACCATTTTAAAAGAAGAGAATGTGATTGATTGCAACTTGAATGAAATGAATTTTTTTAAAAAAATCCATAATGGAGTATTCAGTGGAAGCATCAGACACAACTGAAGGATTTAAGGAAAATTTCCATCCTGCATTTACGGGATTAAAGTTCGCTCTGGGTGGTATTATGAAGGATGGCAGACGGCACTACTGGGCTGCAAGAGTGGTGCAATTAGCTATGCTTTCGAAAAATACGCAACTGGAATTTCAGCTCAAGCTTGTTTGAGTTTCGCCCTCCTCTTTTTTTTTATTAAAAATCAAGTCACGCTTTAAAGTTTCCCCGCTTAAGGTTTTCATCTATTTCTTATCTTCGTTCATTGTAAATTGACATCTCAGTATACTTCCATTATGAAGAACTAAGCAGTGAAAAATATCTGAATATATAGAAACAGCTATTTTTCCCATCACTAAAACCTATATTAATAGTTAAGAACGTAATAAACTGTATATAAGAAATATTCTGTTGTTAAAAGGAAAGTATGATGAAGTATCAGTCCTTATCCACTGGAGATCGTCTAGGTCCGACCGCAGCTTCTGTATCTGCCGCCAAACAGTTTCTAGGTGACGAGCACAATGTGGTCTATATTATTATAAGTATCGCCACATTGTCATGGGAACGAGTATCACTTGATACTTGAAGCCCCTAGTATAAAATACTAAGTAAACATACACACGCTTCGCTAAATAAAACAGGTTATATACGTAAGTTACTGAAATATATAAAGTTGATCTTTTGGATATAATTATATTTATATTATCATATATTCAAAATACATATATATAATTTTTATATATATGTGTATTTCCTTATTCTATTTATTGTTTATACTTTAAGTAAATATCGCATACCGCCTCCTGTCATACTTTCTAATAGAGATAACTTCCGCAGATAAAACTGAACAGACTTGTTTAATTTTTTTTTTGATGATGTTTACTTCTAACTTATTTATCTACATGTAACTTTAATTTTTTTTATATTCGTCGAAATGACTACACAAGCGAGACTAGACTACTTGATGGTAAGTGAGAGTCCAGACTATAACAACGTGGAGCTAATCACAGTACCATATTTTGCTCATCGCCTTCAACATAATGTTAAGAGATGTTGCCCAAGAAATTTCACTAGCTACAGCGCCCTTCAAACTGGAACACAGTCATGTATGTTTGCTACCTGGACGTTCTGGAGCTATAGAATCTTACCATTGGTGGATCAAAGATCAATGATTTCTTTTAATACACATAATTTTTTCGGTTTTTCGCAGACCGGATTACGGCCGTAGCCCTTTCGAGGATGACGAGCGGGATTGGTACGATACCATGTCTCCGTACATTGACGCGGCTGTCGCCGGCAGGCAGATGTTCAACTGCGCCTCCATCTACTCCAACTGTCCCGAAGGTCAAGGTGTGTTGGAGTTGATATCCACTTTGAGAGACGAATAAACCCATTCAAGACCACAAGCTGTTGTCCTTTTTAAAATTTAAAAATCTGACCAAAGAAGATATTGTCAGGATAATTCATATTATTTAAGAGTACAATGAGTAATAAATATATATGTAATTTTTTTTTCTAGTTTTTTAAGGAATTTTTATTATCAGAGCTAACTCTAGCTTACACATAAAGTACCTCATATAATATATAGTAGTAAATCTTAATTGTATATATATACATGAAATTTCCATCTTTGTAGAGATTCATCACAACGTCTCTGGAACCTTAAGACTTGAAGACTTAAAATTTGGTAGAAACATTCGCTTTGCTGAATAAAGCTTAGCTAGGAGCGGATTTTACAAAACTCCTTCCAAAGACGATGAAAAATTACTAAAGCTATGTAACCGTAACAAATCCTTTAAAGATAAGTAAACTAAGTTGTACGTTGCGTAAGAGCTTAGCTGTTCAAGTTACATGAAATTATTATTCCGATTTGAAGGGCGCTGTAGGTAGTGTAATTACTGGGGTAACGAGACAACATCTTATGTCGCAGGCGACGAGTAGTGCAGTGCATACCATCATACTTAGCGCCACCTTGACCCTCCTGGTGACTCACTCCTTCTGATGACCTTATAGCCATTGCCGTCATCCGACGTGCACCGTGCGCCTCTTAAATTCATATGTATATTCATCTAATATATTTAATTACACTCCCCTTTTTCTACCCCTATAGCACTATCCATCTTTTCAACCCTTCCGCGTCTAATATTTTCTCACCTTTCTCCTCCCCTTATTACACACAACTTTACCTACATATATCATCAATATATTTAGTTATTGTGTTTTTGTTTTTTGGGGGTTGCGTTTTTGGGATTTAGTTTTTGTATTATTGTGTTTTTTATAGTTTTAGTTTAATTAATTTTTTTTTCTCTTTTCTTTTTTATTATATTAGCTCGCGGATATCAGATTCGCGCGATTTAGATGCAGCCGCAATAGTTGTCAGTAAAACTGCAGTACAAACATCGTCATAAAAAAAACCGTCATGTTGTTATGGTCGTATCACTTACTATCAGGTGATCGTCTCGCTCGTACTGTCGCTTAATTGCGTAAAAAAATACATTTCCGTGCGTACACAAAATTTCTTTTAGGTTCGTTGATATGCAAGGTGGTTACGACTGCTGTGTGTAACGCGAACTCGTAAAAGATACTGTTTGTGTATCGCTTGTAACGTGTGTATCGCGGGTAGATAAAGCGACCCTTACGGGTCACGCACAGGCGATTTTTTTTTTCTCGTGCGGTGTATTTGCACAGGCTTTCGGGCTTGTCGTACGTCTGCGGGCATAAATAAGGATAATGCGACGCTGTTTTAGAATATCTTGCGTGATATTTCATCTCATAACCCGCCGCAGCTTTAGAAATGTTTTCTCGTTGACAGCCTCTTCGTGATAATCTTTTAGTGATAATATTTGTGAATGGTTCGAAAACTATAGAAGTATATATCACCTTTCAGAGTGCAAAAATATTCTTTTAAGTATAGTGAAGCAAAACTTACTTATCATATTTTCTGTTTTATAAATATTTATATTGGGTAGAATACTTTAAAACTATATGAGATACATATCTTATTTGCTGGAGAGCAAAATATTTTTTTTGTTTTATACATTTTTTTTATTTTAAGAGACGAGACAAGCAAGATGCTGATGATAAGTAATACACCTGCTAATAATAACGTGGTACTAGTTACTTTCTTAGCTTACTTTAGCACCATATTGCGCTTGTCGCCTTAGACCACAGTATGTTAAGTCCACTTACCCCAGTAATTACATTATCTACAACGCCCTTCAATCCCGAGCACAGTAATGTTTGAACACTTGTTTGGCGGCAGAAACAAGCGTTGCGCTCTACCTGGACGGTATCCGACATCAGAGAACTACCACCAGTCCAACAACCAAAAACTATAAAAAAATCAAGTTAAGCTATCACTTAGTATTATCTATATCTAGCTATTATATATTACTATCGCGAAAAATTACACTTATTCATGTTTTTTTTGCGAATTTCATAACTTTGAATAAACTAACGGATAGAGCTCGAGACTGCATCTAAAGGTCATTATCGCTATAACGGCGCTTACGACCTTTAAACCCAGAGGTATCGATATGTCTACAATGATTCATAAAATAATAAAAAACCATCGCAATATTCCCACTGCTGGGACTAGAAACTTTCACAAGGACAGCGTCAAGAGCAATTGTGTAGTCTTTCTGTATTGCAGTGATTATTATTGAGAATATTTATATAGATTCTTTTTCTTCTTCTTCTTAGGATTTGTCCCGTGTTAATAATTATATATATTAAATATTAATAATCTGTCGCTATAAGTGTTCGGTCCCGCACAACAACTCATGGGATCCAAGCTAACCTCACCTGCTCGTGGTGCACCCTGCTGATCAATAAACGAGGCTCTGGTTCCCACGGGCTCGCGTTGGGCGAGCGTAGTGGGAAATGGCCCATGTCACTCCAGACGAATCCCTACCCAATCGATGTGGGAGTCTTTGGGGGAGGCCTGTGTCGGGCAGTCTATTGGCTGATGATAATGATGATGATTATGATAAGTGTTCGATGGTTACATTTGAAAGTGTACTTTTGTTACTTTTCTACGTAACACAAACCGACGAAGCGAGCAGTTAACTACCCACGTAGTTAAGCAACTAACTGCTTGCTTTATAACGAAGATCTTTGCTCCTTTCACGGGAATATACGTGGTATGCAATTTAAACGATGAAATGGCTTTTTTGAAATTACCTCTCTAGTTACCATTTAATGTTACTTCATCATCATTATCTTCATCATTCGACAGACGTCCACTGTTGGACATAATGTTACATGCTTGTTACTTTTCATCATATGAAACTGAGAGCAAGTGTTATAAGATAAGAAATCAAATCGTCGAGTTTAATGAAACTGACCTAGGAGGAGATTTCTTTAGATACAATTATCAAAATATTGATATCCTTTATATAAAGATAAAAAATCTCCATATGCTGTCTGACAGGGTGAAAGGTAGTATGAAAAATTTACTTACTAAGTATTTCTTCTGCTTATACAGCATTGCATTTCTTGGCTATGCCATCTACAGTTTTAGGAAATTCTTCACCCTTATAACTATTACTACAATACAGAAAGTAAAGGAACAGGTGTCTGCTCTTGTTAGGAGTTACTATATCCTATATGTCCTGGAGTATTCAATTCATATCAGTAATCATCTGTATTGACTCCGTCTTCTTCATATTCTTCACCACGATCAGCAAGAATGACAAAAGAATTTCTATGTATACAGTTTTGGTATATTTCGCTACAGGTTTCATTAAGATCTTTAGCCGCTTTCAGAACTGTCAGTTGTTTGGTACTTGATCCAGCATCGTAGTGACATGGACAATATTTTGATAACGACTACATTCCAAAATAGACTGGAATTGGTAATGTACTTATTATATCTAGAACTTTCGCGCTCCGATCGGTACGATGATGATGATAAAATAATACAATTTTTAATTATAACAAAAGTTTATAACATAACAACATTAAATAATGTGTGCTGAAATTTCTACGTATCGGTGTATGTAGAAACTTCTAACATTGAGAAAGGACAAGATCGAACGGACAAACTGCAATCTTGTTCAGACCCGTTGTGCCATTTATCTGTAGCAGAAGATTTTTGGCTGAAACAAAATTTTTAATTAAAATATATGTTATATCGGAAATAATACACGGGGTCGGCAAGGAGCTCGTGATGGCTATAAAATTAAAGGCTATGGTATCAGCTTTCCATCAGGCGAAACGTATTCTACTTCACTGCTTCAATAGGATAAAAAAAACGAATGTTATCTATAAATCAAACAAAAGGCATTGTAATAAATCAAACCATGACATAAATACAAAACTTTTTATATGCATCTACCAAAGAATGTTATGATTATAATATATGAATAGTCATCATCATTATCATCGGCCGATAGACGTCCACTGCTGGACATAAGCCTTCCTGAAAGATTTCCACATCGATCGATCTCGCGTTGTCTGCATCCAGTGGGTTCCCGCGATTCTTACCAGATCGTCGGTCCATCTCCTCCAATGAACCCCTATGAATATTGTCGTATCGAAGCAAATGGAACTATATCAAAATATGTCACTTTATAACATATACACATTATATATATAACTTTTACATTTATATTTCATTTGTTTTGCTTTACGCTACTTTTCACTAAGATGCAGTAAAAATATTTACCTGAAAATGATTTTTAATATCTTGTGGTAAATTCCTTTCGGCTTTGAAATCCTGTTCATCTCACAAATTGCGCGTCGGACGCAGTGAAAGCCTTCTAGACCGTTCCTAAACATGATAGATTAATATAATAGAAGTAATAATAATAATAATAAAAACAACAAACCTTGTATGTATAAAATATAATAGAATTTTCGTGAACAGTAAAATCAATAAAAGATCATTCAAACAAACGAAGATGTCAGTCGATTGAACAGTTTAGAAGCTATGATCTTTCAAAAAATATTTTTCTAAGTAAACTTTGGCAATTCCGAAAATAACCCAAATAACATATAAAAAAATACATGTTCACCAACCTGTCCAGCAATGTTTCTACGTGGCTGTAAACTGTCCGCCTGTACAAGTGGTGATAAGGGTGAAACGAATCCGGTGGATCGTTCCAATTCATTCGAAAACCTAGGGCTTGAGCGAATATCTGATTCCATGGCACCATGTTTGCCTTGAAATTGAACCGGACCTTAAAACAATTCTCTTTATGCAACGATGATCAACGTTTCAATACATATTTGTCCGATTTTTGCTTTAATAATTATAGTATTTTAGGTTTGAATCAGATTACAAAAATAACAATTTGTTTAGACCAAGGACTTTACTAAATGTATTTAATTACAATTTTAATACAATATCAAAGATACCATAGATATGAATGATTAAAGATAGACAGAATTGAACCTTTGATGATTCTTCATAAATGTTAACATAGACTATAATTTGCATGATTGTTTCTAAGATTTATACGATGTTTGTTTCCCATTTGCAAATAAATGAAACACAAGGCTTTGGCTCTATTGTGTCGTAGGTCAAGAGTCACTTTGGGTCTTCCTTGGAGAGGTAAAAAAAAAAATCGAAACTATTAGTTATATATATTTTAGGAAGGCTGAGTAAAAAGGCTGATCGAACTTTAATAAAGAGATGACTGACAAATAAAACAGTTCCAAATATATAAAGAGAGAAAAATCAAACAGGATTAAGATTTGATATAGATGCTGGAGGTTATAACAAAAATAATTAGATGTACTTACGAAAAAATGTGATATATTTCTGAAACTTAAATATCGTCTCTGCCTGTGCTCTGATTGTTTAGTACTCGCATCACTTAATTCAAAGGAAACAAAAAATAATAGGTACACGTAACATAAAACAACTACTCGAAAAATAGTCTTCATTGCCTTTCCGATTTCTTGATTCTTGACTATGATGCCTTTTCTTATTTCCTGTCGTCTTCTTACTTAGCTGCTTAGATATTGTGTTTTAATAATAAAAGACGCGTTCGTAGTTATCGGAAGTATAGTTTCGGGTAAGTTTTTGTAGATTATCACACGTGTATAACAGTAATGAAACATTTATCGACGGTTTGGTCTTCAATTTTCTTCACATATCACTTCAGAATGAACGTATTTCACTAAGGTATTATCTTTTCTTTCTAATCTGAAATATCACGAGACAAGGAATATTCGTAAGTATGTGATAATTATCTGTTGACCTCAAACACACAGTGACAGACTTGTCGTCCTAAGGCTTAAACCTAAAAGGTAATAATAAGCAGCGGGGCAGACAGCAGACGAAGAATTATATGATCACATGACTCGAAAAATGGTAAGCGTGTTTTCAAACGGGATATGTTAAGACAACAACGTTACCGTCGAAGCTTCGATGGATGCTAAACATAGTTACCGTGACTGTTTTTATTAAGTGCACTGTTGTTTCTATCCATGTTTGCATTTGTGTAAATTGGAAATTTCTTAGTGCACTATAAACATTTATAAGAGTATTAGTTTTCTTTAATTGACTTCCGTTTTTAATATAAAGCAAGTTAATATTACATTCAGCTACATGAACGTCATTAGGTATATGTTAATTATTGTAACTAATAATTCTTGGTTAAGACAGTCAATTTTGACAAGCGAAATATTCTTTGTATACTAGTAATGATGAATATCTAAACCTTGATATAAAATCATTGTATCTACAAAAACCAAATCAAGAAGTATTACTGGGCAAACAATTACTACGAGGTCATCTAGCTAGACTTAATTTTGACTCTATCAACATGATCTTGTTTAAATAATCAAATTACTTGGATTAATGGGACCTATTACTAGTTTGCGATCGATTCAGCACGTTTCATCTAGTTGTTAATACTTATACATTAAATAAATACTTTTTAGAAAATGGGACCTTTGGATTTAGTCCAATATAATCTGGTTACTGAATTGTGAGGTGTGGATATCTGATGAATTTGCTTATACCTCAGGACATATGTCTCAGATTATAATAATGAAAATTACGAGTGCGAACGTAAATGATCTCTTGGCCATTGGTGCTTTCGAAAAATATGTTGTGTCTTCATTTATCTTAAGTATTGTCAAAATTTGTTTATTAATAAATAAATTCAATTGACGCACCATTACCGGAAACAAAAAGTCGCTGCCAAATCAATTTGTTACGAAGAGTATTCCAGCGGTATTCAACATGAAGTCAGAAAAACATGAAGTCTCCAACAAAAGTGCATTTGAAAAGATACAGCTGATCAATACAGATCCACTTCAATAGACAACTTTAAAACTACGGAAGCAAGACAAACGGAAAGCGTGATAAGAGTTAACGGTTAAAATAAATGTAGGTTTTATTTAACTTTCAGTTTACGGGATTAATGTTACTTCTGTTAAACCGGGTTAAAAGTTTACAAGGGTAACACGGATACGGTATGTTGTTAAAATAAAGTATAACGGAGCGGAAATTAAAGTTGCGTATTTAAATGATACTGATAATAATTAGTACTAGAAATTAACTTTTTTTTTAAGCCTTTGCTTGAATAAACTTACAAATAAGCCTGAACAATATCCGAACTTAAAATCTATTTAATTATTGTAGTTTAATCTGTTTTCTGGTTATGTAGATACATTTGAATTTAATGATAAGTTTTTGGCTAAACTATATTATTGAAGTTGTTAGATCAAGACGCTAGAGGAATTTAGAAATTAAGATGTAACGAATGCAGCAGGTTTATGAATATTTCAACACTACAGATTGAGACACCCGCAGTGTGCACCTTTAAAAGACTTTGTATAATTGCAACAGTTAATGAAGTTACGGAGTCCGTTTGAAGCGGCAGTTAAAGTTTTGTCTGTGCAATTTTACATAAAGTGAACAATTTGAATTAAGTTGCAGGAGTATTTAATCACGTGGCCAATCACACTTAGGTAATAGCTAAGTTCTCAAATAATATGTTTGAATTCAAAATGGTAAGAGTATAGGATAGGGTTGAGAATAAATTCAAAAATTTTGAAAGAGGCAAAGTAAACTCTTCGGGTTAATTTATAGGTAAGGATTTAATGGTTTGATTTATTTGAAACAGCAACCTGAAATTTTTGTGTTGAATAGAAACGTTTATATAGAAATTCCATACCGTTTGAACCTTTTTATTATACCTTCAAACTCGAACCCGCTTTTTTTTTTTACTACTACCATCATATTAAAAATCTACAACCATATCTATATTGTGGTCCGGCAGACTTTATACGATGTAAAGTGGATTCAAGCGTTTCCATGCATTACCTCATTTTCTTTTAACTACGTAAAATACAGGTCAAGAGTTTGCCCATTGCAGATAAAAAAAAAATACAAATCAACAAAGACACTGGTGCAGTATGAGAAGCAGGTAAACAACATCCTGTACATCTTAACGGAAGATGAAATCTGTTTGGTGCTCGTGATTAACGTATTAAAGACGCAGGCGGACCGATAATCGTAGAAGCTTAGTGTATTTTTTAAATTTTAGTACAAACAATATAAGCGTTGCATCAGTATCGGACAGGTAGTGAAATTCTCAAATTGTCTTCACCGAACGTTCACCGCAAACAATGTCCGTGAATTTAAACATTTTATTGATTATAATCAATTTGTTCACTGTTTGTGTACAAGCGGACGCAAACAAAACGACAGAATTGGAAATGAACAATGAATCAAAAGTTTTGTCGAGGAGGAAAAGGTTTATCATTTTCCCCGAAGGCAGCTCTTTTCAACTCGGTAAGATTTACTTTTAAATTTATTATTTAACGTTAAACAAGCCTGCGAAGTAGATTTATTTCAAAGTAAATATAATACTGTAATTGTAAATATTTTACTACGAATACTTTAAGTTATTTTAAGATTTTAATACTTGTGTTTGGGAACCTTGAATCTAGGTATCTGGTTGAGTATCTTTGCCTGTGGCGTAATAACTCTCAAACAGTCGGAATATGTATATTATTTTGAGAATAGATCTGATTGATAGAGTTATGAGATATATCAGAAAAAGTTTGTATTTCTTTAATTCTATAAATAAGATTTTTGTTCGCGTTGATGACATTTTAAAATTATTAAAAAGTATGCGCGAAGCCGAATGTCGGGCTAAGTGAAATTAATCAGAAGAGAGCTGAGCTCACCAATGGACTGTCGAACGTTGATAATGATGATGATGATGATGAAATATAATGTACAAAAATTACTTTATTTAAGTTTTTTTTTCTTTCCAGTATTCTGTGTGACGTATCCAGCACTATCGACTATTGGCGATATATTGTTGTGGGGTAACACTGCGGCGTTGGCTTTCGAGTTACCACAGGATCCATACTCTCCCTTCAACCACCGAGCCGATCCACTTCATAGAAGAATTGATACTAAGACAATCTATTTTACCGATTATGATGGGAAGGTTATTCACGCGAGTCCATACAAAAGGTTAGTAATGGACATCATCAGCCGATAGACGCCCAGTGCTGGACATAGGGCTCTCGAAAGATGTCCATACCGATCTGTCTTGCGCTGTGCGCATCCAGCGGCTACCTGCGATTTTCATCAGATCGTTAGTTCATTTTGTAGGGGGCCTCCCAGCAACAGGTCCCAACAATGGGAACAGAGATTTTTAAAATAATATCAATCGATTTTTTTATTAAGAAACAATATGGTATTGAAGAGATTCTAACTAAAAGTCTCTAAAGATAATAAAATAGTTGTAATAATTAAAAAAATAGTAACTTACGTGGAAATCATATTGTGTAAACAAAAAAGATGTTTCTGAGCCTCCTTGTAGGATTGTTTGCAATTTTCATTAGATTGACGTTATTAATTAAGCATTTACTTAATCTATATCTAAGATAATCTATCTATCTAAATATAAAAGTATATATATAATTTATAAGTTGTGTGTTAGGAAGTTGTTTGAAATGCAAACGCACCGAAGTGGAGATAATACTCAACAAACAAGTAACAATTCTCCATGCAACGTGTAAGAGGATTTTCTACTTTATCCGGGAACGAATGTCCAGCAGAATAAACTTACAGGAAGAAGCCCATCGTGAATCCGGCGTTCGCGAAGCGTAGCGTGGACCCGCAGTCGCGTCAATACAAAAATGAAACATCCGATGAATTCAAAATAGACAGGAGGCAGATGCACGGCTCGGGAGGCAAGCGCGAGTTTTTGAAAGGCGAGCTGATCGGCGCGAGCAGTGTGCAGTTCCACAGAAGCGGCCGCGCCTCCCTCTACCAGAAAATAGAGACAATGTTACAAGGGTACCGATTTTGTTATATTTTAAAATTTAATACGGCGCCATAAAAGTTTCGCGGGGCTCCGGCGGAAGACGAACAAAAAAAAATTATTCATATTTCGTTCTGTGCGTTCCTCTTGAAATTGAGTTTAGTAAGAACAATTTATGAAAGAATGAATTTCAGAAATCTAGTTTTAATTCAGAGAAATGTTTTTAATAGTTATTTATAATTCATAATTAAGTATAATAACTATCGGTAAGCAAGCACAGTTTACTAATGCTAAAAGCTGAGAATTAATATCTAGGTAATAAGCCCTGACTATCTTAAAGGTAACTGAAATGGTCTTCGGATTCGTAGGTTTTGAAGATGGGATCCTCATTGTCTAATAAACAAACCTATGGTCTGTACGAGGTCTCGTCTTTGTTAGTAGTAGCGAGAGTACTGACATCAAAGACATAGATAGATATAATTAGATTAATTTATTTATAACACTTATGGGATCTACTATAGAGTTGTATGAAAATTGTGTTAAAAGACATTTATATTATATAATAATATAAGTATTAATTACCGTGTGTCTGTACTAGAGAGAATCTAGGAATACAGCTGGTTCTTCGCAAGACATTGAGAATGACTAACGGAAAGATTTTAGTTGGTATTAATCCCACGTAACATTTTCAATCCACAAAAATAGTGGTAAAACTAAAAACTATTCTCTTCTTAGTCGCCTTCTACGATACCTTAAATAATAGAATTGCTATATTCCAACACTACTACTCTCGAGTCACATGTGGATAAATAGCTTATATGAAAGGAAGAAATGCGGGGGGATAGTAGTTATAGTTTAAATATTGAAAAAAAAAAAAAGCTATTTACTGTTGTTACGATCAACAGCGACGTTGGACATTGTTGGCGACGTTATCGCAAAACAAATACGTAATTGCTTGCAAAAATATTTATCGTGCGTCGAAAGCAAACAGTATTCTTGCGTCGCTCTTTCAGCTTGGGCGGCGACGGGAGGCGATGTTTATTGAAAACTTTGTGTCTAGTCGCACAGTCGCAGAACCATCCCCAGGGTGAATTCCTGCAGGAAGTATTGAGAGCTGTCTTTACGTACGTATATAACATCTTTCTCTATCACCTTTTATTCACACGGGTAAGTCGTTTAAAATGAAATGTTCAATTAAATTTGTCGAGTTACCGATGTTTGTAGACAAGATTAGATTTCTGTTTTTATTTATTTATTTGATAATTAATGACAAAACAAGTGCTATTATAAGGCTTTTTAATGTAATCAAGACTAAAAGTACTATATCTTTATATATATTTTTTATTGTTAAAACCCTATATAAGTATACGAAAGGCAGCTTTAATATCTGTAAGCATTTTTATTTTCATGTAGATATCATGTTAAATGGTAATTACGCTGATAACACAGTATCAGTTATTTATATATATATATAAATTATTATATATATATATATAATAATTTTTTTTAATTTAACGAAGCAACGAGACGGACTTTAAGTAAAACGCCTGCCCTTAACGTGGCGCTAGTGAAGATAATACATATATCACCACATTCTGCTCATCTGTTCGAGATGTCAGATTTTAAGTCTTACTGCCTGGGATTTTTTGGAACCGGAACACAGTAATATTTGTACACTACTGGTTGTCGGCAGAAATAGTTGTGGTGGTATCTAAACTTAGACCTTAGCCGAAATATTTTTTTATTATCCATCCTAAGCTGCGAAGCAATAACTATTGCCATTTAGAGGTTTCTAATCTTTCTCCAAATATATATATATATATATATATACATTTCCTCGTAGTAAACTTTTCCTTACAGTAAATTTTTCCTCACAATAACTTTTCCTCGCAGTAGAATTTTCTTGGCAGTAGACTTTTCCTCGCAGTAAACTTTTCCCACAGTAGACTTGCTTGCAGAAGACCTGTTCTAACAGTATACTTTTCTTCGCAGTAGACTTTTAATCATAGTGGACTTTTCCTTACAGTAAACTTTTCCTCGTAGTAAACTTTTCGTCACAGTAGACTTTTCCTCGCAGTAGACTTTTCCTGGTAGTAGACTTTTCCTCACAGTAGACTTCCTCTCAATAACTTTTCCTAACACTGACCTTATCCTTACAGTAAACTTTTCCTCGCAGTAAACTTTTCGTCACAGTAGACTTTTCTTCGCAGTAAACTTTTCCTCGCAGTAGACTTCTTCTCAATAACTTTTCCTAACACTGACTTTTTCCTTACAGTAAACTTTTCCTTGCAGTAAACTTTTCGTCACAGTAGACTTTTCCTGGCAGTAGACTTTCTTGGCAGTAGACTTTTCCTCACAGTAAACTTATCCTCGCAGTAGACTTTTCCTCACAGTAAACTTTCCTCATAGTAAACTTTTTTTCACAGTACACTTTTCCTGCTAGTAAACTTTTCCTCGCAGTAAACTTTTCGTCACAGTAGACTTTTCCTGGCAGTTGACTTTTCCTCACAGTAAACTTTTCCTCACAGTAGACTTTTCCTGGCAGAAAACTTTTCCGCACAGTAAACTTTTCCTCGCAGTAAACTTTTCGTCACAGTAGACTTTTCTTCGCAGTAAACTTTTCCCCGCAGTAGACTACCTCTCAATAACTTTTCCTAACACTGATCTTTTCCTTACAGTAAACTTTTCCTCGCAGTAAACTTTTCGTCACAGTAGACTTTTCCTGGCAGTAGACTTTTCCTCACAGTAAACTTTCCTCATAGTAAACTTTTTTTCACAGTAAACTTTTCCTGCCAGTAAACTTTTCCTCGCAGTAAACTTTTCGTCACAGTAGACTTTCTTGGCAGTAGACTTTTCGTCACAGTAAATTTTTCCTCGTAGTAGACTTTTCCTTACAGTAAACTTTTTCCCACAGTTAACTTTTCCTCACAGTAAACTTTTCCTCGCAGTAAACTTTTCCTCGCAGTAAACTTTTCTTCTGAGTAAACTTTTCCTGGCAGTAAACTTTTTGTTACAGTAAACTTTCCTCGCATTAAACTTTTCGTCAGAGTAGACTTTTCCTCATAGTATACTTTTCCTTATAGTAAACATTTCGTCACAGTAGACTTACTTGGCAGTAGAATTTTCGTCACAGTAAACTTTTCCTCGCAGTAGACTTTTCCTTACTGTAAACTTTTCCTCGCGGTAGACTTTTCCTGGCAGTAAACTTTTCGTCATAGTAGACTTTCTTGGCAGTAGACTTTTCCTCACAGTAAACTTTTCCTCGCAGTAGACTTTTCCTCACAGTAAACTTTTCCTGCCAGAAAACATTTCCTCACAGTAAACTTTTCCTCACAGTTGACATTTTCTCGTAGTAAACTTTTCCTCGCAGTAGACTTTTCCTGGCAGTAAACGTTTCTTCACAGTAGATTTTTCCTCGCAGTAGACTTTTCCTCGCAATAGACTTCCTCGTCATAAACTTTTCCCCGCAGTAGACTTTTCCTCACAGTAAACTTTTCCTCGCAGTAAACTTTTCCTCGCAGTAAACTTTTCCTCGCAGTAAACTTTTCCACATAGTAAACTTTTCCTTACAGTAAAATTTTTCTCGCAGTAAACTTTTCCTCGCAGTAAACTTTTCCTCTTAATAACTTTTCCTAACACTAACCTTTTCCTTACAGTAAACTTTTCCTCGCAGTAAACTTTTCATAACAGTAAAATTTTCCTCGCAGTAAACTTTTCCTCGTAGTAAACTTTTCCTCTCAATAACTTTTCCTAACACTAACCTTTCCCTTACAGTAAACTTTTCCTCGCAGTAAACTTTTCGTCACAGTTGACTTTTCCTGGCAGAAGACTTTTCCTCACAGTAAACTTTTCCTCACAGTAGACTTTTCCTCGCAGAAAATTTTTCCTCGCAGTAGACTTTCTTGGCAGTAGACTTTTCGTCACAGTAAACTTTTCGTGGCAATAGACTTTTCCTCACAGTAAACTTTTCCTCACAGTAAACTTTTCTTGACAAAACATTTTTTCTCACAGTAAACTTTTTCTCGCAGTAGACTTTTCCTGGCAGTAAACTTTTCGTCACAGTAGACTTTTCCTGGCAGTAGACTTTTCCTCACAGTAAACTTTTCCTCACAGTAAACTTTCTTCACAGTAAACTTTTCCTCGTAATAAACTTTTCCTGGCAGTAGGCTTTTCCTCATAGTAACTATTTCTTTACAGTAAACTTTTCCTCGCAATAAACTTTTTATCACAGTAAACTTTTCTCGCAGTTAACTTTTCGTCAGAGTAGACTTTTCCTCACAGTAAACTTTTCCTCACAGTAAACTTTTCCTTACAGTAAACTTTTCCTCGCAGTAAACTTTTACTCGCAGTAAACTTTTCCTAGCAGTAAACTTTTCCGCACAGTAAACTTTTCCGCACAGTAAACTTTTCATCACAGTAAAATTTTCCTCGCAGTAAACTTTTCCACGCAGTAAACTTTTCCTCGTAGTAAACTTTTTCTATACAGTAAACTTCCTCGCAATTGACATTTACTCGCAGTAAACTTTTCCTCGCAGTAAATTTTTCCTCGCAGTAAACTTTTCGTCACAGTAGACTTTTCCTGGCAGAAAACTTTTTCTCGCAGTAGACTTTCTTGGCAGTAGACTATTCGTCACAGTAAACTTTTCCTCGTAGTAGACTTTTCCTAACAGTAAACTTTTCCTCACAGTAAACTTTTCCTGACAGAAAACTTTTCCTCACAGTAAATTTTTCGTCACAGTAAACTTTTCTTCACAGTAGACTTTTCGTCGCAGTAGACTTTTCCTCGCAATAGACTTCCTCGCGATAAACTTTTCCCCGCACTAGACATTTCCTCACAGTAAACTTTTCCTCGCAGTAAACTTTTACTCGCAGTAAACTTTTCCTGCCAAAAAACTTTTCCTTACAGTAAACGTTTCCTCACAGTAAACTTTTCGTCACAGTAGACTTTTCTTCGCAGTAAACTTTTCCTCGCAGTAGACTTCCTCTCAATAAGTTTTCCTAACACTGACCTTTTCCTTACAGTAAACTTTTCCTCGCAGTAAACTTTTCGTCACAGTAGACTTTTCCTGGCAGTAGACTTTTCGTCATAGTAGACTTTCTTGGCAGTAGACTTTTCCTCACAGTAAACTTTTCCTCGCAGTAGACTTTTCCTCACAGTAAACTTTTCCTCACAGTAAACTTTTCGTGCCAGAAAACTTTTCCTCACAGTAAACTTTCCCTCACAGTTGACATTTTCTCGTAGTAAACTTTTCTCGCAGTAGACTTTTCCTGGCAGAAAACTTTTCGTCACAGTAGACTTTTCCTGGCAGTAGACTTTTCCTCACAGTAACTATTTCTTTACAGTAAACTTTTCCTCGCAGTAAACTTTTTGTCACAGTAAACTCCTCTCGCAATAGACTTCCTCACCATAAACTTTTCCCCGCAGTAGACTTTTCCTCACAGTAAACTTTTCCTCGCAGTAAACTTTTCCTTGCAGTAAACTTTTCCTCTTCGTAAACTTTTCGTCAGAGTAGACTTTTCCTCACAGTAAACTTTTCCTCGCAGTAAACTTTTCCTTACAGTAAACTTTTCCTCACAGTAAACCTTTACTCGCAGTAAACTTTTCCTTACAGTAAACTTTTCCGCACAGTAAACTTTTCATCACAGTAAAATTTTCCTCGCAGTAAACTTTTCCTCGTAGTAAACTTTTCCTGGCAGTAGACTTTTCCTTTACAGTAAACTTTTCCTCGCAGTAAACTTTTCCTCGCAGTAAACTTTTCCTCGTAGTAAACTTTTCCTGGCAGTAGACTTCCTTTACAGTAAACTTTTCCTCGCAGTAAACTTTTTGTCACAGTAAACTTTTCGTCGCAGTAATCTTTTTCTCACAGTAAACTTTTCCTCACAGTAAACTTTTCCCCGCAGTAAACTTTTTATGTATATATATATATTTCTATATTTCTCTCTATGTCCAGCAGTCTAATCGATTGATGCTTTCTTTCCTTCTACCAAATTTTGAATGTTTATATCTAAAAGTCTCTGAAACCTCGTGATGAGTCAATAAATCTTTGGATATCTCCTATTGATGTATAAATATGCGAAATGATATTAAAATCATTATTTTTAAAAGTTGACATTTTGCGTAATGCTATTTCCTGTTTTTTTTTTTTTTTCATTTAATTAAACATCTATTAAGCTTAGGTTCTTAGCCTTGCTGCGGGTGCACTAGCCTGGTTTAAGTTTGACTGGGTGTATGCAGCACACCTAGGTTATTTAGGGCAATTATGAAAAGTCTTTGTATAGATACCGCGAGGAAATGAACTTTTTTAACTACTCTATTAACTTCTCTAATCGAAAAGAGATTTTTTTATTGTTTCATTGGTTTAGCAGCTACCACCCTATCATCTTTTAATCTTTGCTCTGACGCGAATGCTATCTTTGACCTTTATTTCATCATTCGCAATTTTACTTTGGTTCACATTCTCCTGACATCAGTGCTCGGGGATCTCTTTTTTCTCCTTCTTTCTTCTATATACGTCTTTGTTTACAAACTTTCTTATCACTAAATTTAACATTGTTTTTTATATCTAATATATTTACTACCAATCTATTTATATTTCTTAATACATTTTCTACATTGTTATACAATTAATTTCTTAAACAATCTTCTGTAGAGCTTTATTAAAGTTATTAAAAATATAGGGTGGCGCAAAAATAACCTTATAAAAAGTACCTTATAACACAGGTAATAAGGTACTTTTTATAAGGTTATTTTTGGGCCACCCTATATATGTACTATCCTTTTTTCTTACTATTTCACTAATATTGCTTCCGTTTCTATTTCCAAGTGTCTTCTGGCACTTAAACAATAGATGTAGATATACTGACAGATCTACTGATTCGTTTGTGTCTCTATATTTTTTAATATTGTGTGAAATTGTCGTACATTAGCATACTTTAGAAAAATACTATTCTAACTACTAAAGTCAACAATTAACTATGAGGCAAGAGGAAAAGAAAACTGGAGCGTCTGGTAAAGGGATCTTTTTGATGTTTTTGGTACATACATCCTTCTTATTAAACATAGGAGAATCTAACGAACTTAAGTTTATGGCAAGTCACACGCCTGCCCATAAAAACGTGGCGATAGTTTGGATGATATATACAGCGCCACATTGTGCTCGCTGTATACATAAGAAGTTAAGTCTTGTTACTGCAGTAATTTCCCTAGCTACAGCTCCTTACAAACCGGAATGAAGTTATCTATGCACATTACTATCTAGGAGCAGAAATAGGAAAAAACTATTTAGTAGTAACTTAACTTTATTCACTAGCATTAAAGGTGATGACCCTGTGCTTAGTCTGATGGATGTGCGGTCTTCTCTTGCTTTCTCCCTTCTCCATTTAAGAAAAGCATTTCTAGTTTTTGATGGAATTATTATAGAATTAAAATTTCTTTACTATACCCGCAGGTTTCCTCAGAACGAGAATGCCAAATTAGACGAATACCTGGAAGAGTACCACGTTGCTTCGAAATCGACCGATTCGTGCGATACACTGTATCCAGGTTGCGATGATCGCTTAGCTGATATAAATACGCCGACATTTGACTACTGAATGCTGATGAAGACCAGTAATTAAAAAAAAAAAAATACGTACGAGTGTTTATACATCACACAAGTCCACACCTTTACTATACTATACAATAACTACATTCATAAGTTTATATAATTTTTTGGTTTTTGAAAAAATTTTGTATGATTTTGTTCTTAATAAATTTATTAGTTCATCCCTTCAATTAAGTTATATATAGTCGCTTAGTAATCAGTTAGCAGTTAACTTGATCTCCAATGAACTCACTAATTACAATTTACCGCTTAACAAAATCTTTTTAATATGTATTTTATTCGTTAAATCATTTACTATATATCGAAACAAAAAAAATAAATAAATTGGAATTTGTGAATAATAAGCTTCTGATTGGTTGAGCCGATTGCGATCTTAATTATAATGTGACTATATTAAGATTTATCTCAGCTGTATCCTAAATATAGTTCTGTTCCTTCTTGTTGACGAGGGTACTACACAATTTAGATTATAATGATAATTTAGTGTTTTCCTTTATTTATAACATAATATGTACAATTGAAATTTTATATATTATTAATAATAATAAATAGCCCTTTTAAAGTTTCCTCAATTGGGATACGAGCCTCTTCTTACAGAGTCTGAGTCATATCTATTTATTGACCACGCTGGTCAAATATCCATGTATCAAGACATTTCCTTTTACTGTGAATAACATATATAATTAAGTATATTACACAATGGCTTTAAGAGTTTATTTTAAATCATCATTTATTTTCAGTTTATTGATACCGAACCGAATCATCAAGTTTATAGTCTCAGTGCAAGAAGTCTGTAGAAGATTTGGTTATATGGTTATAATAAAAACCGTCGTCTGTTATTATTTGTGAATTTGTTGGTTATTGTAACTGTGTAACAATAATATTTTATAAAATTAATTATAGTATTAATAACTATTGAAATTTCGTATACAATGATTTTAAACTGCAATTAAGTTTGTAATGAAATTATTAACGAGAGCAAAATGCATACAACTCTTGATTTTAGTTGAATACGTCCGCCGTTACGAAATTATGTTAATTGTGTTGAACCGGTAGTTAAATAATCTCATATATTTTGAATGTTAACTGCACTGTAAAGCCGCACTAGTTACCTTTCTTTTAACAATAACCTTTAATAATAATTGAAATAAAATTGCATAGATACTATCTAGATCACCGTTACATATTTTGTTTCAAGTGCTTTCACAATTTGATAAACACGAATTTTAGATATAACCTTTTTTGATTTTTTTTTTTTTTGGGAAAATGAACGTATTTCTAAAGAAAATAACTGTAAAATCATTGACACAATACATGTTAATTGCCGTTTCATTTATACACGTTTGCGCGGAAGCCACCGAGTCACCAACGGTACAGTTCTCCTATCGTATCCCAACTGACAACTTTGTATTTGATTTTGGATAAAAAAAAAAACGTATTTGTGTATAGAATTCGCATACTGCGTTAAGCGACGGCCAGATTTAACTTTCCAATTATATAGATTATGTTACTCATGGATATATTCACTTGCTGCAGATTATTAGTGATAATATTAACTCTATTCGACGTTGCCCGAAGTGATAATGGTGAAGTTTGCAATGATGATAGCTGTGCTCCGAACGAAGGTTCAAGGGGAAACGGAACAGGTTCCCGGCCACTGTCTAGAGCTAAAAGGTTCATTGTATTCCCAGACGGGAGCTCGTTTCAATTAGGTAAGTAATTTACTTCATAACAATTGAAATTAAGGCATTTGTTCCACCAACAGAGTATCTTAGACTAAAACAGTATGAGAGAGAGAAATAGGGTTCTTTTATTCAATAGTAAAACTACAGTTTAGAAATAACGGAAGTAGTCAATGATCTTCCATAAACCATCATCAACTGATAGGCGTCCATTGTTAGTCATAGCCCTAAAGACTAGGGTAGAGATTTATATAGGTGGATTTGCACCATTTCCCACCACGCTGGTTCAATGCGGATTGGTGGAAGCCACAGCCTCGTTTGCTGATTAGCAGGGTGCATCACGAGCAGGAGAGTTTGATTGGCATCCTGTGAGCTGTTGTGTATATACATTAATACATTATAACTATTAGCAGAAGTACATAAAAAATTTATCTTTGCTAAAAGAAAGATTTTTTATTCAATATAAACAGATGTACCAAAAAAAAAATGTTTAGACTTTCTCTACTCCTGAGAAGAGAGAGATTATTTATCAAAGTTTTTAGAGTAACTATAAAGTGATCTCTCCTTCTGGGCAGAGACCAGAGATTTCGGGTAGGGTATGTAAATCACTTCCGTAATCTCTGTACTTAAAAATAAACTTAGTAACAGTCAAGACGTAGTTGTGTACCTTTTGAGTAACTTGAGAGACTATTCTTTAGATCGGTTTACGAGGCCAGGGTGTGTAGTGCTTATTTTTGCCGGTATAAAGCGCACACCCCTACTTGTAGCAGACTAAGAATATGTAACCATTGCTATTTTACCTCAGGATATTAAAAATTTCATATAAAAGAAAGCTTTAACAGAAACTTATCAATTAAGTATATTAACCAACAGCAGGGTAGACATGGCAAGTATGTAAGTGATGGCAGTGGTATTTACTGGTGGGTAGGTCATTGTGGCCGGAGACCGTTTAGATAGGTATCACCATAGCGTCCAATTCCGCCGTAAAACTCCGGATTGAAAGGCTCTGTAGCTAGTGTAATTACTATGGTAAAAAGATCTAACATGTATCAAAGCTCGATCACAGTATAGTGCTATATATAGTATCCTAACTAGCGTTATGGGCGGGCGTATCACTTACCATCAGGTGAACGTTCCTCTCGTCTCGTCGCTTCCTTGAATAAAAGTAATAGTGATGTTTTTTTTTTATTATTTTTAATAATGGATTAAACATACAAGTGTGACGCGTTAACAACAGTTTTGCTACGTTTATAAATTGAAGAACAACTTTCAAGCTCAGGCTGTTCTAAGAAACATCTTAAATCTTGAAGATGCTAGAAAAGCTAAGTAACTTTAAAAAGGACTTGACTAAGCACTGATAAAACTACTTCGATATGTTTAGATTTTTTTTTATCTAACAACTCAAGCCAACTGTTAAGTAAATAACTAGTCATAGATCTAGGTAGGTATCACTCATCAATCACTTGTTCTTGTTTCCGCACAGCAGTGAGTGAACATCACTGTGTTTCGGTTTGATGGGCGCTGTAGCTGATGATAGTACCGGAGTAATGATGCTTAACATCTTATGTCTAAAGGGATGAGCACAATATGGTACTATGTATATCATCCTGCTTGACTTGTTGATGAAAAATAAGTCACTGTATCATGGGGTAAGGTTATAGGTGTTAGGTCTTCGTTATCAGCCATCATCTAGTCATAGCGTCTGTTTCTCCCTCCAAGTAGCAGTGTGTAAGTATGACGCTTCTTTCGATTCGTTAGTATCGACTTTCCACGACGCAACGAGACGTTCACCTGATGGTAACAGTTAGGATGGTATACACATCACCACTTTGTGTTCGTCGCTTTGAACATTACACGTTATCTCGTTACCACAGAAATTTCTTTACCTACAACGCCCTTCAAACAGTATGACAGTAATGTTCACGCTACTGTTTGGCGGCAGAAATAGAGGCTGCTATGGTACAGTAACCTTTAAAATTGTTACCACCATATGATGGTAGGAATTTTAATGCTAACATTCCTATTACAGTATTTTGTGTGCAGACAATGGCACTGATACCGATCGGTGATATATTCCTCTACGGTAACACAGCGGCGCTCGCGTGGAACCTGCCGACGGACCCGAAGCTGTTCCACATGTTCAAGGAACATGAGAAGGAGTCGCACAGGAGAGGCGATTCCAACAAAAATGTCTATTACCTGGACGACGACGGCAGAGTCCTGGCTAAAGTACCATTCCGAAGGTAATAACGCATACCGACATGTATTGCTGATCAGCCATTGAATTTGAATATATAATATATATATAAGCATAATGTGGTGCAGTGTACACAATCCTAACTAGCGCCACGTTGTTATGGGTGTGTCACTTACCACGTTCCAAAATACCCAGTAGGTGTCCTTGGAGTCAAATCACTGTCTTGTCTTTGTTAATTAATTAATATAGCGTTAAGGGTGTAAATGAAACGGCTTGAGGGGAGGTGAACGTTTACCAAAAGCTTTCAGTACAGTGGCGGGTAGCAGAATCTTCACCGGATGGTATGCGGTGAACGTCTTGCTCATCTCGTAACTTCGTAAAATAAATAGAGCTAAAGATCAACGTTTATCCTGTAGAATGTTAGAAAAGAACTATGCTACGGATCTCTGAAGAAGAACAATTGGAAGAAAAACAATGAAGTCGTTTAGATGGTGACTCAGCGGATGTGATGTTAATTTTCATTACATCCGCTGACTCAGTACGTGTGATGCATTGAATCTTTTCTTCTCACTCTCTTTCGTCGTCTAATTCATCCCTTTTGTTTTCTTGGTGTAGTTTTTAGAATTTAATAATTTTAAAATTTTTGCCAACTTTTTCTGATTACCGCTGCAGCAACCCTGATGTAAGCTCTCAGTTTGGAAATCTAGGTATTACAGTACTATTAGCATATTCTATTTTCACGAGTTTTGCTTAATCTGTTTAACTGCGTATGTTACCTTTAGGTTCAATGAACTCTTCATTTGTTTGAGAAGATTTATTTTAATAAAGAATTGAAGGTAAGTTTAAAAATTAGGATAAAGAAGGGTGGCACGGCATTACTTTGACAATTAATTAGTGGCTACAAAAAATAAGTAGTTAATGTGAATTATATATTAGCTGATGAATAGGAATAGGGTAATAAAAAATATAAATAAAATATTAATAAATATAAAGAAGCTTTCGATCACACTAGCAGTGTCGTGTCGCAGAAATCAAAGCACATAAAACCTGATCGGGGAACAATTTCAACTGTGATTTATTTGACAGGCCAACTTTAGTGAACCCCGCGTTCGCGAAGAGGAGCGCCGATGACAAAGTGATGTTCAGAGATAAATTGAAAATCAAAATAGACCGAATGAAAATGCACGAGCGACAGTCGACGAGGGACTTCCTGAAAAAGGAGCATTTGGAAAAGGACGGCGTCGATTTCCACAGGAGCAGCCGCGTCCAGCTGTATGAAAAAATTGAAAAATTGATGAATGCGTAAGTCGACTGTTAAATCTAAAGTTAGTTAAATTAAGTTAGTTAATAATCTAAATGTTACTGCTTCCGTATTCGCAATTAGTTTAAAATGAATTATTATTAGTAATATTAAAATATAATAAATTGTATAACTTAAAGTAATTGAAATAAGAAGTATTTACATATGAGGGAGGTAAATATTATGAACTTTGTATAATCTATCATCAACTAATAGACGTCTACTGGACATAGGCCTCCCACAAAGATACCTACATCGTGTAGAGATTCATATGGGGGGATTTGGGCCATTTCGCACCACGCACCCATGTATGTTGGTAGGAGCTAGAGCCTCGTTTGTTGATTAAGTGGGTGTGTGTGTTGTTTGGGAACCCTTACACCCTTATTTCGCTTTTATTTAAAAGTATTATTAGTATTTTATGAAGGTTATACTTAAACTAGACTTAGACAATAAGCTGGTTATATTACATATTACTGTGAAAATTGAAGGCTTATGAATATTATAACTTGAAGCTTATGTAAAATATCTCCACGAACTATCAGATGTTTCGGTATAGTTAATTGCGGCAGTTAATACTGTAAATTTCGTATTAAATCGTAGTTGCTTTGATTTAAACTTAATCCCGTTTCAAGCGCCAAAACTATCCGAGTCTGTTTCACATCAACAAAACATCTAATGGATCTTAATAGTTCAACAGGATTCACATAATTTCGGTTAAGTAAAACGTTCATTAACTGCGATTAGTTTGACAAATCACTTGACTAATTTGTTGTGCCGTTTACTTGCGAGCCTCGCGATACTAATTCATAGTGAACGTTTATATATCCAGGTATTCTATATATATTTAACTGTCGACTAGTTTATATGATTATCATTGAAAATTATTAAATTAAAAGCTTTGATAGCTCAGCTTGTGAGATAAACGGTGTACGAATGGAAGTGGGTCCAGTCTTTACTAAGCTTGAACTTCCGGCGATGGAATACACTTTAAAGAAACCATTACCTTCTAACTATAACAGTTTTTAAAGATCTCTGTTAACCTTAACTTGTAGTCGATAAATATTATTACTTCCATGTGAAAAAAAGCCGAATTCCCAGCGGTGGGAAAGATAAAAGAATAGTTAATATAAGAAAGTCGTCAATTTATTCGAGCCGTTCGAATAGAGCAAGGTTGTGATTTGCGGAATACGTTGTAATAGACTTATGTCCAGCAGTGGACAACCATCAGTGAATATAATGAAGAAATTTAATATTTAAATTGTATCTATGTAAAACTTTTTTTGAATTAAACTTCTGGCAGTATAAATGTATCAAAAAGATTTTTAAATGCACGTGGTACTTAAAATGCATGATACAGTGTACCCTTACAGCATCTTTATGCATGCAACATATAAAATAAATATTTTGAAATCATCTTAATTTTCTTTGAAACTGAGGTTTAGCGTTCAAGCAGTCAAAGCTGCAGCTTAAGGGATTTTTTATGGAAATTAAATGATACTATGTAAAACAATATGTTATTTGAATTAAATAACAGGCTATATCATTATGTCTATAAAATGTAGCTCAGTTCAATTCTGATAATAGTAACAATGAAGCTGTGATCCTCAACACCTGCAGAATAGTCCGAAAATTTTTACAGACTGATTGAGGTGCTCTTGGTTTAGACCCGTGGATTTCATTACTCCAGAATTTCTTCCAAATACTGAGAACTTTAATAAATAATAAATGCGACGGCGATATTGATCGAGATGTGAGAAGCCGAATAAATGCAGGTTGGACGAAATGGCGACAGGTCACTGGAACGACCTGTGATCTACGAATGCCTTTTAAGATTAAGGGACAGATCTACAAGTCGGTCGTTAAACCTGTCGTATTGTATGGAGCTGAGTGTTGGACCGCCACGGGTTCGGATGAAAGGAGATTACATGTGGCCGAGATGCGAATGTTAAGATGGATGTGTGGTGTGACGAGGATGGATAAAATTAAGAATGATATTATAGGAAGTCTGAAAGTTGCTCCAGTGACAGAGAAATTGAGGAGCTAGAGGTTAGCGTGGTAGGGGCATGTTATGAGGAGGGATGAAGGACATATAACAGAGAAAGTAATGAGAATGAACGTGGATGGTTATAAGGGTAGTGGAAGAGCGAAGAAAGTGTGGATGGATTGTATGAAAGATGACATGTGTAAGAAGAGTGTGAATTCAAATGTGGAGGCTGATAGAAGGATGTGGAAGAGAAATACATAGTTGTGCCAGACCTCGCTCTTCTTTAACAATAATCTATTAATACTATATAAACCAAAATACATAAACAAAAGATATATAAGTTCGTATATATGTATATATATTGCTGATGCGTTAAAATCGCTGAATTGACAAATCAAAGCCTCTTTTATATCGTTTTTATGAAATTTCGTATTAAACTTCGTTCAAGTATGAATGTGAGGGAAGATTCGATTAATACTGAATCTTGTATTAAGTTAGCTTTATGAAAAAATCTTGTAATTAACAACAAATTAGTAATTTCCACTCGTTAAATATATTATACCCCTTTGCTTTGAAAGTATTTTTTTTATACAATAAAGCGAAGACACGAGCGGGTCTGTCATCTGATGGTAAGTGATACGCCCGTCCCTAACAATGTGGCGCTAGTCGGGATGTTATACAGCATCACATTGAGCTCGACGCCTGAGATAAGCCCTTCAAACTGCAACACAGTAATGTTTGCATACTATTGTTTGTGGGCTGCAATAGGTGTTGCAGTGGTACCTACCTAGACGGACTCCGACAGTAGAGACCTACCTCCCCGACCCACAATACGCAGGGGATTAAGTATCTATTAAAAAAAAATTGAGACCTACCACCAGTTGTACAAACATTGATTTTCTTATTACCATGTTTTAGTTTAGGTCAAGATGGACGACGGTGTGTCCTCTACAAGTTGTGCGAATCAGCTCAACATAACGAGCAGGGGAATTTCCTGCAGGAGTTCTTCAGGACATTATTCACGTAAGTATATCAGTGACGCGATGATTAAATGGTTTAAAATAGCTTGCAGATATGTGACAAATAGTTTTTTTTTTATTTGACGAACAGACGAGACGAGCAAAACGTTCACCTGATGGTAAATACATGCCCATAACAATGTGGCGCTAGTTAGAATGATATTCATTGCACTAAATAGCGCTGTTCCCCATTAGACATAAGATGTTGAATATTGTTACCCTAGTAATTTCACTAGCTGCAGCGCCCTTCAAACTGGAACACAGTAATGTTCACACTCTTGTTTACCAGCAGTATTTCTACGCCTCATTCTTTTTTTTATAGGAAGGGCTGGCAAATTAGTGAACAGTTCATCTGGTGGAAATTGATCACTGACGCCCAAGGATGGTCGCAACACCAAAGGGGTGGCGACTGTCGGTTACACAGACGATGTATCCCAGAAATTATGTACGAATACGTTAAAGTCGTACATGTATATTATTCATGTAATAGGGGGAGGGGGTATGTCCAGCAGTGGACGTCTGTCGGCTGATGATGTTGATGTGTTCCTAAATTTTTATCTATCATTTCCTTCCTCTTACATATTTGGATTCCACAATCATCTTTGTTCAACTCTAACATGGACTGAAGTTGAATATTGTTTGACTTTTAATTCTACTTATGTTTACATACTTTCAATTAATGAAATTAAGTAGTAAAAAAATATATTTGGTGTATATCATTACCTGTCACTGTGTAGTTAAGAGCATACTTTACAACAGTCTGTAGTTCGATCCCGGAGCCTTGAGGAGTTTGAAAGTGTACTATCACCGCGCCTCTCACCGTCCACGACCTGACAGTCAAGTCTGTATATGTTAAAGTGCTTTGTAATAGTAAATGTTTTATATCGCAGATTACCTAAAGGAGCTGGGCTCGATGTGGAAGAATACACAGAGTATGACAGAGCTCACACAAAAACTGAGGACTGCACATCGATGTATCCAGGTTGCGATAATTTCTAGACATTTGTATATGCACTGAACATTGTTATGATATGGTGGTAATCAATAAACTGTTGCGATACCTCCTTTATTGTTTTTGTCGAGTTATCATCGTAATAATGCATCACACGCCCAACTTTCAAGTCAGGTGGCTTCGAATGGTGGTAAGTCTTTTTTGCTGAAGACCGTCTGGGTACTACTGCAGCTGCTATTTCTGTCGCCAGACAGTAGCCTGCAAACATTACAGTATCAGGTCTGATAGGCGTTGTAGCCAATATAATTGCTGGAGTAATGAGACTTAACATCTGCGACGAGCACAATATGGTGCTGTATTTAGCGCCAAGTTATTGGTGGGAGTATTACTTATCAGCAACCAAACTTTCCAATACGCGGCGAAATCCAATCAGGGACTACCAGGTCAAATGTTTAGTTATAGCATCAGAGTAACAGTTAAAGTTAACTAGATTAGTAATTTAGATGTTTTGGTTAAATAAATATTTTTGCGTTGAAGTTGTAAATGAAACGGCTTCAGTGGTGGTCAGGTTATAGGGTTGTCAGAAGACCGAAGAGAGGCGGAGGATACGACAATTCTTGAATCCGGCAACTTGTTCTACCACCGGGAGGGCGATCAACAGTCCCAGGGCGGTGTAGGGTTCATCGTCCGTAAGCCCCTCGTTAACAGCATTGTAAAAGTCGAAAGTGTCTCGAGTAGGGTAGCATACCTTATACTCAGAATCACCAAACGGTATTCGCTGAAGGTCATATAGGATTACGCAGCTACATCAGCACATCTAGATGAGGAGGTGGAGGCTATGTATGAGGATATACCGAGAGCGATGCTTATCATGGATAATTGCAGCGAGGAGAGCGCCAAGGAGATAAGCTATTTACCGCTATACTAGAGGACGTCTTTAAGCTTTTGGATTGGAGGAAAGGAACGGGTTTGGCATCAGCATCAATGTCGAGTACATTACTCATCTGCGCTTTGCCGATAATATAGTCGTTATGGCGGAGACTCTAGAAGACCTCAATATAATGCTCGGTGACCTCAGCAGTGTTTCTCAAGAGGTAGGCCTTCATATGAATATGAGCAAGATGAAAATCATGTCCAATACTCATGTTCAGCGCCACTTAGTGATAGTTGAGAACTCAGCACTCGAAATTGTTGAAGAACACGTGTACCTATGGCATACGGTCCATCTGGGTAGATCCAATTTCGAGAAAGAGATAAACCGCCGAATCCAACTGGAATGGGCAGCGTTCGCAAGGTCTTTTCGTCCAAAATCCCTCAGTGCTTGAAGACCAAAGTCTTCGAATAGTGCGTGTTGCCAGTGATGACTTACGGCTCCGAAACTTTGTCACTAACTATGAGCCTTATAAGACAGCTCAGAGTCACACAGTGGGCGATGGAGAGGGCGATACTTGGAGTATTGCTGCGTGATCAGATGAAAATTGAGGAGATCTGCAGAAGAACTAGAGTCATCGACATAGCGCTACGAGTCGCGAGGCTAAAATGCCAATGGGCGGGGCACATAGCTCGTATAAACGATGAACGTTGGGGTCTTAAAGTGCTGGAATGGCAACCCCGTATCGAAAAGCGCAGCGTTGGCAAGCCCTCCACTAGGTGGACGAAGGACATAAAAAAAATCGCTGGAAGCCACTGGATTCAAACAGAGCTAGACCGTGGTTTGTGGAACTCATTACAAGAGATCTATGTCCAGCAGTGCACGTCCATTGGTTGAAATGTTGATGATGAAGTTTAAGGTATCTCGGTCCATAACAGCCAATTTACGTCCCCACTGTTGGGGCACAGGCCTACTCTCAATATGAGGGCGATGGGGCCATAGTCACCACGCGGGCCCAATGCGGATCGGTGACTTCAGACACACCTTAAAATAAATCCTAATTCATGTGCAGGTTTCCTCGCGATGTTTTCCTTCACCGTTTGTATTTCGCTGTTGTTACTAAAGTTCACAAAATTACATCACTTAAATGTTAAAGTCATTGGTACATGCCAAGATACGAACCCACGGTCTTCGGAATAAAGGCCTCACTCTCTAACCATTAGGCATCTCGATACTGACACCATATCATAAATAGACATAAAGACAAACAACATTGGTCTAAAAACTAGTTAACAAATAATAAAAATTCTCTTTTGCCGGAGATCGTCTAGGTACACAGGAACAGTAGTGTGCAAACATTACTGTGTTCCGGTTTGAAAGGTGCTGTAGCTAGTGAAATTCCTAACGTAACAAGATTTAACATTATATCTCAAAGCGACTAACAAAATTTGGGATTCGTTACCATCGTAACTAGCGCCACGTCGTTATGGGCACCCGTATCACTCATTATCAAGTGAACGTTCGTATCTCCGCTTCGACGAATTATAATAATTCGCTATAAATATTAAATGCTATATAAAAACCTACTTTATTACTTTTCTTGAATTTGATTTTTTTTGTATACGATGTAAGAAAAAAAAATGTGAAAAAATTGTGAAAGTTTTTTTTTTAAATTCACACCAATTATTGACGAGTATGAACAAACAAGAGACTACATTATCGTCTATATATATATATACTGTTACAAAAATCACAAGCGTCCGAACACCGTAATTTAAGTGAAACAATGTCACAGTTTTTACTTAAGTATATCGGGCCGAAACTGGTACAGTCAGAACAAATATAGTATATGAAATATCAATTCTTATTATTGTACTAAGCGCCTAGACGAGTGGGACGTTCACCTGATTATAAGTGATACAACTGCTCATAACGACGTGGCGCTAGTTAGGATACCCTTCACTACACTGCGCTCGTCGCCTAGAGACGTATGATATTGATATTCGTTACCCCATCATTTTCACTAGTTACAGCGCCCTTCAAACCGGAACACAGTAATGTTTGTATACTACTGTTTGGCGGCGGAAATAGACGCCGCAGTTGTACCTACATAGACGGTCTAGTAATAGAGACCTACGACCAGTAACAATTTTTTTCCTATACATAGATATTGATACTATTAATACTTGCATAAATCTGTTATTTTAAAATAATGGAAATTATGAAAAGATAAAAAGATAATCTTCGACATTTGAAGCTCCTGGTTCCTGAACAAGGAATTTATCCTGTATCCTAGGAAACAGCGCTTTCTCACAGTTTCATCGTTACGTTAATGCAATCTATTTATAACAGGAATTACAATATTGAAAAAATTTAACAAAAAAAAAAGTTGATGATGATTTAAATGAAATGAAAGTTTAATAGAAGATTTCATCATCATCATCAGCCGATAGGCGTTCACAGCTGGACATAGACCTCCTGCCTGAGATCTCAACGTTTGTAAGATTTCCTATTAGGAATTTAGACCATTTCCCACCACGCTGGTCCAAAAGGGGTTTGGTGGGAGCTAGAGCCTCCTTTGTGGGTTTGCAGGGTGCACCACGAGCAGATGAGGTTAGCTTGAGTCCCGTAAATTGTATGGGAGCCCTTATACCCTATAAATAAAAGATTTTACTGGATTAAAACCGGACGTAGGTACATATATACTTAAAATCTAAAGTTAAATGTTTGATAAAGTTTTACGGCGTATTTTTTATTGAAGATCTTTAGGTAATTGGAAAGGTTGCTATGGCAACAACACAAAGGTAAGATTTATAAAAACACCTTCGCTGTGCCCCAAACACTTTTCCGACGGAGAGTATCTGTAAGACCTTAATTGAAAGTAAACAAGTTTGTTACCTATTTGTATTGTTCTCCAAATTTGATAAGCGAGGACATGCCAACGAGGGGCCGGGCCAGTTGTTGTCCGTTGGCTTTGTCCAAAAGAGTAAATAACTAACGTCAATGGGATCAGCTCCGTTTGTTAATAATATCCTGACGAGTGTAGCTCTCGGCTCACATTTGTTTGACAAGTTTTTAAATATTATAAGTACTTTTATAAAAGATTTTCGTGGAGAATTTTTAAACAGACTCTTCCAGCTTTAAAGTGTTGAAAATGGCGGGTGCTATCGAACTCTCGTTGTTATTACTGTTAGGAGTTATTACGGCTGCTCACCTGGAAAACAGAGATGGCGACGTCGGGCACCCATCAGAAGTTCTTTCACGTAGAAAGCGGTTTATTGTATTCCCCGATGGGAGCTCCTTTCAGTTGGGTGGGTAGAAGCCATTGCATATTTAATAAAAGTAATATTAAACTTCTTTTTAAACTTAAGGCTACTTTTTATGGAGTATTCAATAGTTTTAATCGATTCGTTAATATGAAAAACGAGGGAGTGGAAGCAGTGACTGTTATAGCTGACAGCGAGTATATCAACAAATTAGTCGTAATGTTTTTTTTTTAATGTTTCCATTGATAATAATCACAAATATTACTTTATTTGTAATAGAAATGTTAAATAATTGGTATAGTACATAATTAATGAAATAGTTGGATTAAATTATTTTGTTGGTTTAAAGTATGATAATACAAAATCTTTCTTATAGCGTTATTGAACAAAGTTTTTTTAAATAATACAAAACAGGTAGAAATTGAAGTAAAATCAATGTTAGTAAAAGATTCATAATCTGTTTTTGCTTTTTTTGGAACACTTGGAGTTGAAATGCTTTCTTTTTTGGGAACAACTTTAATACTTTTTTCTAGAACAAAATAATGCAAGGTACAACAACTAGACTTCCCTAAAAAAAATCCTCGAAAATGTACAAAGAAATGTATAATTTAGATGAAAATAATAATTTTTCGTGTTATTTGTATATGTATTTTCTAGTATTCTGCGCTCAAAATCAAGGTTATCTTCAAGTTGGTGACATAATTTGGTTCGGCAATACAGCAGCTTTAGCATGGGAACTGCCGTCGGATCCGAAGCTGTTCTATCTATTGAAAGACCACGAGAAACTTCACGAGGCTCAAAGGAGAAACGGTATAACTAAAAGTATATACTATTTGGATGAAGACGGAAAGGTGCTTACAAAAGTACCTTATCACAAGTAAGTGGTATACATGATGTGCTAGAATTGAAAAGTTTATTGAATTATGGATTATTGCTTCATCTTTAATCCGTGTTCCTCTTTAATGAGATTCATTATATCGACTATAGATCATATCATTACTTCGTCCATGATCTATTGGTTTCAATTACCGGAGACGGTTAAGGTAGAAACTATCACAACGCCTATTTCTACCCCCAAAATAAAGTGCGCAGTCATAACTTTTATGTGTTATATCTCAAGGCGACGAGCGAAATGTGGTGCAATGTATAATATCGTCTCGACGCTTCGTAGAATAAAAAAAAGATTTTATACTGTACTTGAAAATTAAATCATGAACCTGCGTATCCATTATTGTGTGGATCTAATAGAATCCACGCATCAGTATGTTTTCTCATTATCTATACAAAATTCATAGCTAATTGTTAAAGTAACATTAAAATGTAGAAATCTATATCATCATCAGCCGATAGATGTCCACTGTTGGACAAAAACCTTCCCCAAAGATCTCCATATCGATCGACCCACCGTCAGCATGACCACCGGTACCGCCGAGCACTAGATGGCTTCATTTGTAAGGTTTCATATGGGGCAACTTGGGCTATTTACCACCACGTCGGCTCGATGCGGGTTGATGGGAGCTAGAGCATATTTTGTTGATTAGCAGGTTGCATAACGATCAGATGAGGTTGGCTTGGGTTCCGTGAGTTGTTGTGCGGATGTTGTCCAAAAATCCATATAAAGGAAGGAAAAATCTGTCTTCGTTTAAACATATCTTAAGTCTATGGCTAACTGCAAAATATTTAGGATATTATCAGACGTTTTAACCAAGATGTCGTCATTACTAATTTTATCATTAAAGACTGTCAGTGTTGTTGTTGATAATATATTTATTGCTTTTAGGAGACCTATAATTAACCCAGCATTCGCTAAACGTAGTGCTGATGAATCACTGTATAACGGAAATAACCTAACAACGCGGATAAAGCTGTTGCACGAAGCTCAAAAGAATAATAACTTTTTAAAGCTGTTAGACGAAGATAGCGCTGAATTCCATAGGGAGGGAAGGAAAAACTTTTACGCAAAATTAGAAAAATTTCTAGAAGGGTAAGTTTTACTTCTGTTCCATCAAGAAAATGTTAATAGTCTGGACTGGGAGTCTTTGGACTGGCGCGAGATGTTGCATCATCACCAACAGCTGATGGACGTCCACTGCTGGACATAGGCCTCCCTCAAAGATCTCTACGTTTATAGGAGTTCATATCGTGGGATTTGATATTCTCAAGATTTTCACTTGATGATTATTGATACACCGTCGTATATTAATGCTGCGCTATTTAACAACTATATATACACTGCATCATATTGTCGCATTAAGATATAACATCTTAAGTCTCGTTACCTAATTTCACTAGCTACAGCGCCCTTCAAATCGTGTTTGGAGAGACATAGGACCTGAGCAACAGAAGCCTGCCATCATTACTGTATATCTTTCTGGAAATCGGATCATTTTAAGATTTTCGTATCGTAATCAAAAAAAAAAACTTTTTTTTATTACTAACTTTCTCTTCTTTAAAGTTTTTATTCAGATAAAAGATTTTTGTTGTATAATATTTTTCTCTTTTAAAAATTGTTTATGAGTACCCAAAGTTGTGGGCAGCAGATATTTGTACTTATTATGATGTGGAAGTTCTTTATCGTCTCCTTTCTCTCGTCTCTCTGTGGATTTCATTTGGGATTAAGAGGACACAAGATTCTGTTTATTTATTTTGTGAGTTTAGACAAATTGATATTGTTTCTGTTGGTATTACCCATAGCGTCCATTTTTCATTTATTAGATTAGGCTGGCGCGGCCGGGGATGCCTTCTCCGCATGCTTTGCGAGACAGGCCGAAGTGAAACTGAACAGGGCACGTTCCTTCAGGAAATCATGAGGGCCACGCTTACGTGAGTGTTTTTATTAGTAGTGTTTTCGTATTGTCTTTTGCTTTGTGTCCATTAGTCGAATTTAAACTTTAACATCGACGTATTGAGTCCATATTAACCCGCGCACTGATTATTGGGCATATGTTATTCGAGTCTGCTCCGTCGTAAAAAATGTAATTCCAGTTTTTGTGTACGTTTTTGATACAATTTTTTATATGATTATTTTATATAATTGGAGTTCAATAGGGCTACTTTATTTTAGATAACGATTGTGGGCTCCTTCTTGAATAATAATAAGATATAACTAAAGCAGCCGTGGTAGTTTACTTTATGAAGGAATCGCACGCACTATACATTTCTGTCCTCACTGAGCTACCGGTAAAATAATCGTAAGACACTGACTGTTTTAAAAAACAGCTTTCCTGTACATATAACCAGGAGAGAGGAGTTTCTAGAAGAGTTTTAGCAGCGGGAATATCAAGGCTGTTCTTTATAACATTGCAAATGTTCAGTTCCTTTACAGTATGTTTTGCATGAAATACTGTCTTGTGTATGTCATAAAGCAACATGATTTTAATACTCATTTTAAAGATTGGGTTGAGCATAACTTAAAGTTTAGATGATAAAGAATTCTGATTCTAAACATGTTTGTCAGGCGGACTAATTGGCTTAGGGATAGTCACAGTTTGAATATTCTTGATCAACGTAGCAGAGTCATGAGGTTGAACAGTGTTTAGAAAAAATTTGCTTGTACTCGGTAAAGAGAAAAAAAAATTGCTCAAACTGTAAAATAAGCTGTCAATGTAAATATTTTTTCAATATATATATAGATACCTGACATTTCCACCTATGTAGAGACTCATCACGATATTTCTGGAACTATAAGGCATGGAGACTTGAACTTTGTTAGGAATATTCACCTTACCGATTATAGGTTTACTAAGAATGGATGTAGTAAAATTCATTCCCCAATGGAAATCGCAGGGGGTGTAACGGCTAACAAAGCGGGGAAAAGCTAGTATAATTATAAAATTAATATAAGACAACAATTTCTTTCAGATTACCACAGAGTCAAAAATCTAATGCTGACTATTACGATGAATACGATAAAGCTCATTTAACTGGTAACGAATGTGAGAAAATTTACTCACAGTGTGATGAAATGTATAAAAAAAAATCAAAATATTAACATTACTATAAATAATAACAAAAACTAACAAAAGGATCTTTATTATAACTTGAAACAACAAAACAAGAGAGTTCAAACCAGAATACAGAAATATTTCTACACTAGTGTTTGACGGCAAATATAGGCTCTGCGATGGTACCTACTTAGACAACTTCCGGCAGCTGAAATCTACCAGTAAAATAGGGATTTTTTTATGTTGTCGTCTGTAATACGAAATAAATGATTATCCTATAAAATGATTGTTAATTTTTAAACCTAAAATTTTCGATTTTGTATACAAAAATGGTGAGAAGGAATAAAGGCCGAGTATTGATTATCTGGTATTGGCTGTAGACATCATTTCTTTATACATACAGACTATCGCTTGACCATCTACCTGATGGTAAGCGGTGATGTAGTCTTTGCCGGTAAAGCGCACTAGTCTAGAAGTAGCCTATCCATTCTTCTCTTGAAGATTCTTATACTATAAATAGACGGAAATACTGAGGCCAGCAGATTGTTCCAGTTCGCATAAAAAGGTCGAAGCGAAACGTTTTGTCCTTATGCGTGGGATTTGAGACAACGAAGGGATGAAAGCGAAGAAGTGTGTATACGTCCGGTGGTAACAGGGCGATGGCAGAATAAAATCATGAAGTTCCTGGGTACACTCTCTGAAAAGAACTTGGTAGAACACCGACAGGGTCGCTATCATACGCGGGTAAGACACCACGGCTCGTTAGCTCTACAATATTATTAGCTAAGTACTTTATTATTAACGCCGCAATATAGCTTATTACTGAGGTCACAGACAATGTTAAAATTGCCAAGCAAGGATTTGACATGACTTATACAAAGGCGCGTGATCAAAATATTTGTACTTTGGAGTTCATTGACATTTACATCATATACTATTAGGTAAACATCCTGCTCGCCTTATCAATTCATTATGTCGAATTAAATGAAAATATTTATTTACAATTAAATAACTATACAAAAACATATAACCCTTATTTGTCTGTCTGTGACGTATTCAAAAATTTAAAAAAAAGTTTTTTTTTGTTACCGAATAGCTGATTATACAAATATTCTTGTTATATATATTCCACCTACGTAGACACTCAGCACTATATCTCTAAAACCATAAGGCTTACAGATTTGAAATTTGGTAGGAATATTCCTTGTGCGAGTATAGGTCAGTAACAAAATTCCATCTTCAAAGGGAGATGCGAGGGTGTTACGGTCAGCAAAGGGGGCGGAGAACAGCTAATATTATATGAGCATATAAAGAACCCGTGTAAGGGATCCCGCGTGCGGTATAAGGGATCCCGCACAACAATTCAAAGGACCGAAGCCAACCTCACCTGTACGTGCTAATTAACAAACGAGGCTCTGACTCCCGCCAACCCGCATTGGGCCAGCGTGGTGGGGAATATCCAAAATCCCCCAATATGAACCCCTTACAAACGACGGCCTCTAGTGCCCGGCTGTTTTGCGAGCAGCGCAGGACCGATCGATGTGGGAATCTTTGTGTGAGGCCCATGTCCAGCAGTGGACGTCTATCGGCTGATTATAGATAACGTTGTGAAGATGACATACAGAATTTTGCTTTAATATATTAATCTTATAATAAAAGTCGCAAATATAATCAGATGAGCGTCATACAAAATAACTTTTAAATTGCATTTTAAATGAAGGGATGTTCGGGATTCCGGGTTGATTGCCTATTTAAATATTCATATTGAGACCTTTCTTTTTATAGCCCAAGTTGACATATTCAGTTTCACGTGATCTTAAGTGACAATGTCTGAGTGGATGATGAAGCGTCTTCGTAAAGAATGTTGTCTCTTGTGTGCTATATGTTAGGAGACTGTCTAGGTAGGTCCACTGCTGCAGCTGCTATTTCTACCGCCACACAGTATTGTTCAAATATTGCCGCGTTCCGGTTTGAAGGGTGCTTTAGTTAGTGAAATTACAACAGTAATGAGACGTAAGTTATATCTCAGTGTGAAGAGCGCGAGGTGGTGGTATTTAACCAGGCGTGTTCATCGCACCAAGTAATCCTTTATGTTTAAAGAAAAATCTACAAATTTGTTTAAAAGTTAACTTAAAGAAGCGCACTGTAAACAGGCCGTGAAGATTGCTGAAGGAATTCCACGGAGGTGTGAAACGTGACTGAGCTAATGAGTGGAGGCGGCAGTCTCGCTCTAATACTTTGATCAAACATCCCGGGTCACTGAACAACTCTCAGACGCTGACAGCTCCACCCGGCCGGATAAATATGGACACGGCTTATTTTTTTTAATTACATTTTACTTTTGTGTTTAATATCTTCTTTATTCAACGAAGCAACGAAAAGAGCGAGACATTCACCTGATGATAAGTAACACGCCACCCCATAACCACTTGATCCTAGTAAGGATATTATATACTGCACCGTTTTGTGGCATGAGACACACAAGATGTTAAGTCTCGTCACTGCAGTAATTTCACTAGCTACAGCGCCCTTCAATACCCTTAGTAATGTTTGCACACTACTATTTGCCCTATCTAGACGGTTTCATCATCATCATCAGCTTATAGATGTCCACAGCTGGACATAGGCCTCCCCCAAAGATCATCGATCAGTCCCGCGTTGCTGGCATCCAATGGGTTCCCGCGATTCTCACCAGATCGTCGGTCCATCTGGTGGGAGGCTTACCAACTCTACTTCAACCGAGGACGTTACTGCCCCATCTGTCTTACATACTCCATACATTTATTACATATTTATTACTAATTACTTGTTTCCCTCTCACTTTGCTGGCCGTGACACCCCCGCAAACTGTTTTTGGGGGTAACATTTCGTAAAATCCGTTCTTAGCTGACCTACACTCAGCAAGAGGAGTAATCCTACCAAAATTTCAAGTCTCCTGGTCTTTCGGTTCCAGAGATATCGTGTTGAGCCTCTACATAGGTGGAAATATTTTATATATATATAGATATATGATTTAGTCTTTTACTAAAATGAGGTAGTATTAAAGGTATGATGATGAGTCTCCATGTAGGTGGACATCTCTTATATACTCATTTTTAGGTGTATTATTAGAGCTTTATAAACATTTATAAGATATATTAAAGATGAAGGGAATATCCGCATAATACGACACGGTGCTTTTGAACCCTTGTAGTCGAAGATAGTGTTTAAATGGGGTACTTTAAAGGAAGCTGTGTACTGACTACAGCGTGGTGATAATTAGCTTTATTGATTGAATAAGTAGCAGATATTTTATAATACATTTAATGTTAGATGCCATCCTTATAATGCTCCGTTGCCATAACAACTCGGAGATTACAAAAGTTGGTGACGCACGCTACTCTTAAACTGCTACATTCGACGCGACGTGCGCCCGGAAATTGAGTAACGGCCATGTTTCACAGGATCGCTGTCGTGTAAATTACACCTGATCTCCATCGCGAAAATGTTGAAGTGGATGCTGCCTTTGTTGTTTTTAGTAGTGATCGAGTGTGAGCTTGATAATTCGACCGACCAATGTCCTAATGTGAAAACACATATAGGCTCGATCAGGAAGCGGCGGCATCTGACGTTTCCGGATGGCAGCGATATAGTTGTAAGTAGCATTAACTTATTACCAACTAAAACTGATCACTGAATTGACTTAAATATATAGGGTGGCGCAAAAATAACCTTATAAAAGTACCTTATACCACATGTAATAAAGTACTTTTTATAAGGTTATTTTTGCGCCATACTATACTCCATCATCATCATCAGTCGATAGACATAGGCCTCACCGAAAGATCTCCACATACAGTCAGCATGGCGTCCGGTACCGCTGGACACTAGAGGCTGTCCTATTTTGGGGTTTGGGCTATTTCCTACCACGCTGGCCCAGTGCGGGTTGGCGGGAGCTAGAGCTTCGTTTGGTAATTAACAGAGTGCATCACAAGCAGGTGAGGTTGGCTTGGATCCCGTGAGTTGTTGTGCGGGAACCCTTATACCCCTTAAAATGTACTTAAGTCTTTTCAAAACGTAGATATTGAGATGACAAGTGTGAATACTCTTATACCATGGTATACGAGTACCGGTGTGGATGAGTTTACTGGTGGTAGATCTGTGTTGGCGGAGATCGTGTGGGTAAGTACCACCGCAGCGCCTGTTTCTACCGCCAAAAAGTAATGAGTAAACATTGCCGTGTTCCGGTTTGAACGGTGCTTTAGCTATTGTTATTACTGGGGTAACGAGACTCAACATCTTAAGTTTAAAGCCGAAGAGTGCAATGTGCTGATATGTATAACATCCTAACTTGCGCTACATGTTATAGACGGCACTATCACTTACCATCAGGTGAACTTCCCGTTCGTGTAACAATAAGTGTAGTGTTTATCATCCTAACTAACTTGATATTGTTAAGATCAGCAGGTTACTTACAATCACGTGAACTTTTTGTTCATTTTATAGTAAAAAAAAAAATTTGTTATCTTGTTGATTGTAGTGTCTGTAGCCGGATTAATAAAGTGAGCACTAACTTTTTCTCTTAACTTATCGAAAAGTCGAAATCATCCCTTCTTTATCCTTTATTTGTGTTGTTAATTATTATTTAAATTTTATAACAATTATTGATTTTTAAAATACACAGTTCTATTATTGAAGCGACTGATCTAACTTACCAACGGACTATTTAAGTACTAGATGATATTAGTACACTGTTCATGTTCCTTGAATTTAGCTCGCGGCCATATAAGTTTAGTAGTGATGGTACTGATCATTGTTATCACCATCATCAGCTTGTGATAGCCCACTACTAAACATAAACCTCGGATTATGATTATTATGAACTAATTCTGAGTATAATAGGGTACGATGATGTACAGTATCATTAAAGTATGGTCGCTTTACTACTTAATATTCCTTCTTTCTCAAAAATTAGAAGTAAACTAGCACCCCTATCCAAGATTTACAATTTCAGTACACGGATATGATGCATATAAGGGGTTCAGTCATGAAATTATCTGAAAATGTTTGATGATTTCCATGAGTAAAATTTTAACAATGTAAATAAAGTTTATAAGTACTTGTTGTGCGTCATATGAAAGGTGTTGATGGTGTTAATATAGTCATTATGGTCATAGAACCACTGGTAATTTATAACGTCAATTTTGGTAAACTCCTTATAGTAAAATACTAATAACCACAATGTAGTTAATATAACTGTTTGTCCAAAGTGATAAGACGTTTGGTTATGTCATCATTAACCCAGAATTTGTGGGAAATAGTAAAGTAATATTATCGCATACAAGTAAATAAAAAGTTATTGACTTGACTATATTGTAAGTACCTGTGTAATGTATACGTCCGTTTATGTATCAAGTCCTTTTATATTTGTGTATTGATGAAGGGGTGGAAAAGGGATATATGTGAAGTTTAATTACAATAATAGCAAGTAAGTATATATTAGATGGAAACGAACAGTATGTAAAAAAGAGTATAATAATACTTTAATGCAACAACGATGATAATGCATATGAAGATGATCATGATCATGAAAACTGATATTTTGATATTAGCACCGAATAATTATGAGATTATCCGAATTCCTCACCACATAGATCTATAGTACAATTCTTTTAAGTATTGGATAAAATAAATACTTATTTCGATTCACAGTTAACTATTTCCCTTGTAAAAGCTTTCATGACGCATGCGCCTGCTGGATGGAATATAGCTTTGGAAATCGACGTCCTGTATCCACTTCCGGATTCCAATTTCACCAATGCACACTGGAGGAGAAAACTTCATCATAGACAAAAACGAGAATTCTGGGACAGGATACAAGCGGCGCTAGATTTGTAAGTTTTTTATTTTTATTTTATTTATTTAATATATTTTTGTACACAGCTGTTAGAATAAACTTGACAATAAGGATATAGAGTACACGGGCACTACTTAATTCATGTTGAAATCTCTTCCAGTAGGCCCGCAGAAGGAAAGCAGAATTAGGAACACAAACCTAGTGCATACAGTAAACATTACATATAATAATATATACATATTACAAGATATAAAACAATACAAATACATACATATACATATACTCATATATATATATACATACATATACCTACTTTTATATTATAATACATTATACAAATATATACTTTTATTTAATACGGTAAGGATAAATAGTGTTCTTTAACAGATTTCTTGAATGCTGCTATGGTTTTGCACGCTCGTATGCTCGGAGGGAGGGAATTCCAAAGTATGACTGCTTGTACGGAAAATGATTTTGCGTAAGCATGTGTTTTATGAACAGGGCATTTGAGGAGAGTTTTAATGTGTGTTCTACAAGGAGCGAGGGAGGGGCGGGCATAGGTAAAGCGATCACGTAAATATTGCGGGTAGTTAGGATTATGTAGGATATTAAATAAGAGGCACAATATTCTAGTATTTCTGCGGAAACGGACTGGGAGCCACTTGAGCTTTTTGCGGAACTCAGAAACATGATCATATTTTTTGAGACCAAAAATAAAACGAATACACAAATTTTGCAAACGTTCAAGCTTATTGAGAAGCTCCTCAGTGGCATCTAGGTAGCAAGCATCAGCGTAGTCCAGAATGGGTAATATGAGACTTTGTGCAAGAGAGATTTTAGTTTCCAAAGGCAAAAAATATTGGAGACATTTGAGTGTATGAAATGCAAAGTTAACTTTGTTGCTAACATTGCTAACCTGCTCATTCCAGCTTAAGAAAGAGTTAAAAGTAACGCCAAGGTTTTTAACAGTTTCACTAAAGACAATTGGCTGGCCATCCAATGTGAGAGATCCAATTGCAGATCGATTTAATGCATAGATAGCATACCTACTACCAATTATGATGGCCTGTGTTTTGTTAGCATTGAGTAAGAGTCCATGAGACGTTGCCCATTCATGAATGTTTTCCAAATCACAGTTAATATCCATGACAGCTCTATTAATTTCACTAGGTGCTAATTTGAGGATATCAAAGTAGTGACTGTGTTAATAAACACTGAAAAAAGAAGAGGAGAGAGAACATCACCCTGAGGCATACCAGCATCGACAGCAATCCAGTCTGAGAAGGATTCATTTTGACGTGTGCGTTGTGAACGGCCCCGGAGATATGAATCAAACCACCTTAGGGCAGAAGTAGTAATGTTATGGGATCGAAGGATACCGAGCAGGACATCGAGATCCACGCACGCGTTTTTATAATTTAACATGAAAAGCGGTGGTATAGATTTATCTTAAAACTTTATCTATTCTCTGATGTGTACCGTCTCTGATTACTTCCTCTATCTGAGCTATTTTATTACTTGCTTTTACGAGGATAACATTCCTGCTGGAGAAAGGATACACTATGTTATTACTGCTTGTTTATAAGTATTATTTAGGTCTTGAAATATTTGAATTTTGAAATGCAACAGAATATTTGAGATGAATTGTTGCCGGAGCGCGCAGGAAATTGTTCTTTGCAAATTTAAATGCTACCAAAATGTTCTCCGGAAATTAACACTTGAAGTTAAAGTTGCTATTATTTGTATCATTATCGTCACTGTTTAATATATACATTTTAAATAGTTTCCGTATGTATGTCATAAATGCTATTTAGATATTTTTTTTATTTAATATGTTCCTTTCTGATTCTTTGCAAATGTTTCACATAATAAAAAAGGTTTGATATACTTGTAAATTAACGGTATGATATATGAAAATATTATATATTCATTTATATGCCAGGTAGTATATAAGGTCGCGGGACCGATCGTTGTAGAGAACTTTGGGAAGCCCGTGTCCAACAGTGGACGTCTATCGGCTGATGATGATGATGAATTTATAAGCTCTATAATTAATCGACAAAATATGTTTGTGATTTTGTTTGTTCGCTAATCACGTGAAAGTTAGTGATCGTATCGAAATGGGAACATGACCATTCGACACCGAATGATTTGTAGATGGTGATGGAATATTTATTTTTTGAATTTCATAGATGCTTCATCATTTTATTCCTAATTAACTTATACAAACATTTTCATTTGGTGTTATTTATGCGGTTGCTATAGCAACTGTAGCTATAGAAAGGCGCTTGCGGTTGCAGTTGCTCTCAAGGAATATTTCAGACAAATTTCAAGTGTTCTATTTTTCAAACTTAATATAAGCTTGTAGAAGTAATATTACCTTTGTGATTTCCAGTCATAATCTGAACGGGCGAGCTTGCATCTTGAGGAGTATTTGCGAAGCCAAGACGTACCTGGCGGTCCCCGGGAAGTCGTTGGTGCACGATATATTGAAAGCTGTTTTCACGTAAGTATATAAATTTTACAAAACAGACCCTCGTTTTCAGGGCAAAGAGATTTCTTTCATTATTCAACGAAGCAACGAGACGACGGGGACGTTCACCTGATAGTAAGTTACACATCTGATCACAACAAGCGGCGTTAGTTTGGATGATATACACAGCATCACATTGTGCTCAACACCCTGTGACATGAGGTGTTAAGTTTGTTACCCCAGTAAATACACTAGCTACAGTTCCCTTTAAACCGGAACAATGTCATGTTTGCACACTACCGTTTGGCTGCAGAAGTAGATGCTGCGGTGGTAGCTACCTAGACGGTCTCCGGCAATGAGACCCACCACTAGTGCAGCTTATCATAGAAACTATGTCTCTACGTATCTATTATCTTATGTAGGTATAAGACAAGTAATGATTTTTAGACTTAAAGTCTTCTGATGATTTCTCATTTACTCAAGGAGATTGCTATTCAGCTGAAATTATTTCTTTTTATGAGATGTGTCTTTTCATAACAAATGTTATGGGAAGTGGAATTGTGGTAAGAAACTAACTTAAGAAACAGACATAGTATAGTTATTGGGGTAATGAGATAAGTCTCGATAAGTCGGCGACGAGCGCAAGGAGTTGATGTATATGTATATCTTAACCACAGCCAAGTCGTAATGGGCGGGCGTATCACTCACCATCAGGTCGAAATTAAAAACTTATAAGACTCCAACCACTGATTAGTTTGAAACGGTTAATAGTAAACTCCAGTAAGGATACCAGAAATAAACTTTAACCATATCAGGAACATTTCAGAGAATATTCTATCTCATGTATATTTACCACACCAAACTGCATTGGGCCAGCGTGGTGGGAAATAGTCCAAAACCGGCCATATGAACCGTTACAAACGTGGAGACCCTGAGGAGAGGCCTATGTCCAGGAGTGGAGTATTAACTTTATTTAAATGTCTACCTGTATCTACCTGTTTCACGCCTCCTCTGCTGGTCTTAATAAAGAATAACACAATTTGTCTGATATATACCTTGAGAGCAAATGAGTTTATATAGAAACCGTTACTATAGCAACCGCATAATACAAAAATTAAAACGTTTATAAATGTTAAAAAAAAATGTAAAATAAAATTCAAAAAACAAAGCCTATAATCATCTACAAATCATTCCGCGTCATATGCTCATGTTACCATGTCTTTCACTAGTTTTCACGTGTCATATATATATAGAAACGCTGTTAATAATTTTCTCGTAGTTTTTAAAGCTAACACTGAAGCTAGATTAAAACTTAATTATTAGTCTATCCGCTTAATTTCAACGCGGCGAGTTGTTGTTTACATGATATTTAGTACGCGTCGTATTATCACGCTGCTTCGTAAATATTTGTTGAACTTCACCATCACATAAGGCAATGGCAATAGAAATTGCATTTTGTACTAGAAATTTTTTTTTTTTAGTAATGCACAAGAAAATCACCTAGGTAAGTGGTATACCTGTTCATTACCACGGCCATTACAGTATAGTATATCCGCCGTCAATATTATATTGATCGTTACTCTAACAACTTTTTGTAGTCGCAGCGCCCTTCGAACCAGAAAATGGTTATGGTTTCATACTCTGCAAAGATGAGCTGTACACCTGAATGCTTTTTGTCGATTGAGACCAACGAAGAGAGTGGTGATCTTTAAAATCTTTAAACGTCTTATAGATGCAATAGGTCATACCGTTACTCCGTTACCGTTACTCATCATCATCATCAGCCGATAAGCGAATGGATTATTTTTGGGTTGCTCTCATCCAGCGCCTTCCGTCGACCTTCACCAGAACATCAGTCTACCTTACTGAGAGCCTTCTAGACCTGCGTCTGGAAAGATCTCCGTAAGGACGACTCATAAGGATCGACAGTTCTTTGAGAAATGTGTCCTGCCCTTAAGTTTATCAATCCTTCTGATGATCCAGGTCTTCTCGCATATCACTATATGCGAGAAGATTTGACCAGAATGGTTGCGAGTAGGTTTTTTTTTAAGCCTGTTTGTCTTGTTACTACCCTCATGTTGAAATACTTCCGCTATAACAAACATTAATGTTCTACCGCTCATCTTATGGGAGTGAAATAAGTGTTTAGTATAATGATCTCTCTCTAGGGTAGTCTCTTAATATCTGAGGATCATGGTCAGTGCTAGGGTTGCTTTCTGAAACGGATGATCTGCTTCCACCGATTCTTGTCCTACTGTGTAAAATTTAGAGGACGACGAGTCTTTAACCTGATGGGTCCATCTGGTTGGTGATTAGTATTAAGCTAGTTAGTAATAAGTGCTTCATATTCAATATCCTTGTAACTTATCATGGTTTAAATGTATAGTTAAATGTTAACCAATTGTTAATAAAATAGCAACAAATTTAAAGCATGTTAGTAAGATGATGATGATGATGAAGATGAGAAGTAAAGATTGTATAAACACTTCTAAAAGCAGTCTCACTAACTGAATATCTAATATTCAGGTATAAAATTGCTATGATTTTATTCAACATATAAATATACAGTATACCGGAAAAGAACTCTGATCCTCATGGTGGTAGGGTTCACATTGCCACTTCAAGTGTCGCCGCTTTTGGAGTGTATTTAAATCCAATCCCGCGGAGATAAGGGACACGTACGGGGATTATAAGGCAATTAACTCTATTAAGATATCCGAATGTAAAATGGTGGCAATAGCTACAATACAGCTTATAATCCATTGCGGTGTTTGCTTAGCTGTTATCATACGAGATATGATGATATGTCGGCTTCTATCGCCGGAGAACATCTAAGTATGACCGCAGCTTCCATTCCCGCCGTCAAACAGCAGTGTGCAAATATTAATTTGTTCCGGTTTGAAATGCGTTATAGCTAGCGTAGTTATTGGGATAATAAGACTGTATTAAAGCGGTGACGATAATGTGGTGTTGTGTATATCATCCTAATTAGCGCCAAGTTGTTATGATGTTCCGTTAGAGTAACATCGTGAATAATCTGAGATCGTCCAAGAACAAAACAGCTTTAGTGGACATTGGACTTCAACCACCCGGCGTGGAGGATCAACGGCCTTGACTCCTTGTGAGAGAAGCTCCCGAGCCCCATTAGTGGAAACATTAAGTGGGCTGTTAATTACATAAATTTATTTAGAGATTTTCTATTGTTATCTGTTAATTTATTTCATGTCATAAAGCAACTTTTGTTATTTGTCTCATAAATTTTCAACGTTGCAAAAATTTGTTAACGAAGCTTAAACGTTAAGAATTACAACCATTATAATTTCCCACCCTTATTTATGATGCTTTTTTTTTATTTATAGTTACTTTAAATATTTTGCAATAAAACTTTACCATAATAGTACGTTTTGAAGTTGTTATTTGAGATCGCCATAGATCTTACGTCGATACGTAATTTTTAATATATATAAGAGATTTCCATCTACGTCATCACATCTGTGGGAACCATAAAGCCTGCAGACTTGAAATTTGATAGGAACATTCGTTTTGCTGAGAATTTTACAAAATTCCTTTCCTATAGGGAGTTGCGGAAGTGTAATATCACGGCCGGCGAGCAACAGCTAGTTTTTAATACACTAAGTAAACAAAGTAATTTTGGTTTGTAGATACAAACCTAATTTTATAAATCCGTCGCCATAATAGTTGGCGCTGTGTTTCGGCTCTCAACAAATGAGAGACGGAGTCATCTAAGCGTGCAGACTTGAACGTCCACGACTTCGTGGTTAATTAGGATTATGTGAAATTGATGTGAAGTTTTAGGTTAATGATGATAATAAAAACCGTAAGACAGTGAAAAAGGATTAAATTGCCATCGTTTATGTTCAAAATGGCGGCCGCGAACTCCCGCGGGGCGATGTGTCATGGCGGCGGCGGCGGCGGCGCGCGGCGACTCCCCCGGCGTCGGATTCATTGTGCGAATCTTATCCGTTTGATTTACTGTGGGCTAGTTAGGAATTCTTCCTCCCGTGTAATTTGGTTCGTGCACGATCAGTTATTTCGTCCGGTACTATTACAGCAGTATCAACTTCTATGTAATGAAAGGCTTCCTGTATAAACAGGAAGTCTCGTTATCGAAGTATTGATCGGAGCAATCGCTCTATTGAATTGTCGTTTGCCAAAAAGAAATTACAGTAAAAACATCATGACTAGCATAATTTTAGTGGTAGGTACAAAATTTACTGATTTTTTTTATTGGTATATACCTGAATAAAGAATTTTGGATTTAATTATTTATTTATAGCTAATAAGTAACAAAGTTGAGAATGGCCTTGACTCTGATCTTGTAAGAGAATTTCAAGTCCCAGTTCTGGGTATATTAAGGGGCCGGCATACATCATTATGTATGAGAATTGAACAAAGTATCTGAAAGATTTTGATCTAATGATGCTGGTGGTGGTAAGAATATTCATAGACTAAATACCAAAAAAAAAAACAAAGTACCTAATCAATAGCACATAAGTTTTGACATTTGATTAACAGACATCATGAAGTCATAATAGATGTTTCAAATGGAATAGAAAAAGGATATTATTTAATACGATTTAAAGCCTTATTTCTAGAGAATTGGATAAAGTATGTAAGCATTGTGGAGCCAGTAAATTCCGCACCAGTTTTTCTTCAATATTCCTGTTAGAAATTTCTTTACGAAAATAAAACTCTCATATATTCACGATCTAACAAAGCGCTTTAGAATTTCTAATTATCACATAAACGTATCCTTCTTACGTTTGTACGCAGTGTAATCCTGTTTTCCTTTTTGAGAGGATTTGCTGGACAGAACTCCGTGGAAGTAGAAGGGATCTTGTTCTTTTGAATATCGTTTGCGGGTATTTTTCTCGTTTCCTTTTAGTACTGATATTGTCGCGATCTATGTAAGGGTTTCCTTTTCACCGATCTCTGATTCTGTGCCGTCAAAGGATGAATGTAAACTGAGAATTTGTATCTTCATATAAAATGGATATTTTAATGCAAGTTACTGCCGGTTTGTTTGTCTTTTATAAGTTTATAACTGCACTGTTTATTTCTAACTTAAATAAGAAGCAAAATTGTAAACATGGTTAGGGTAGAGCCAGTTAAAGTATTGTTATTAAAATTATATTAATGAAGTATGTTATATTTCAAGATGATGAGCAGAAACGAGTGTTGTGAAAAAAGGGTAGTTAGTAAATAATTTAGAGTCGGGCATACTAATCATATTAAATAGCTTCTTTACACGCTTTTAGTATAACATAGCTTTAGTATACAAATGTGGATCTAAAATTTAGTCCTAAGTAATCATTTAGGTATATAATAAACTAACGCTTTGTGAATAAAGGAGATTGGAAACTGGATCTTTAGTTAGAAAGGTTATCTAGAAATTTTCTAAGAAGAGAAAAGGGAGACAACGCTGCTGTGACCTTGACATTTGCTCATCTAGGCACAGCCATAAAAAAATTATCTATTAAAATTGTGTTATCTATTAAGTGTATTCTGGTTGATATGTATACATTATTGCCAAGCTACGTCCCCACTGTTGGGGCACAGGTCTACCCTTAATATGAAGGCGACGGGCCATAGTCACCACGAAGGCCCAATGCGGATTGGTGACTTCACACAGACCTTGGAATAAACAAATAAATAATATATGTGTGATAGTTTCGATTTCCGGTAAGTGAAGAACAAAAGTCCCGTTAATACAAACATTTAGTGGGGTATTTATAAAGATGGTATTTTAAGATTACTTCGCTTCCTCTGTTTCTTTTCTTTTATTGAAACTTGAAGATTTAATTATTTTACTGATGTTATATTGAAACTACATTTAGTATAATGTTTTTGTTTGAAGGGCCCCTCTACATGAGCCGGACTTCGTGGAGGAAGTAGGTGGGACTTACAGCGAGATATTGGACTCTCACTTCTGCGACACCGTCGACGATTGTCCATTCTCTCTTCTACATTTCCTGTTAGCATTGAATAAACAAAAATACTGAAAAATTGGATTTTTTATATATAATTTGATATATCTGATTACAATTTGATATCTAATTGATTATTGAGGTTGTGATGTGATTATAAACATTTATTGTTTCAATAACTTCCGGATCTTTTAACTATTTAATAATAATAACGGTACATTGTAAATTGGCACCTGGTGCTAACTCCTGGTATCCTGCCCTGGTTTGATATTGTGAAAAAACAACCAAAAATTTTATTATCCAAATATAATAGTTGTTTAATTTATTATCGGTGGTGATAATTACGTATATAACTGATATCTTCTGGATCTGTTCATCAACATCTCTACCGACGGACACTGTTGGACTGTTGCTGCTGACATCTTTTACACTGTTTCTATTATGCGTCAGAGCAATTAACCTGGTGAAGTTAAATATAGGGTGGCGCAAAAGTAATCCTCCTATCAGAAAATGCTATAAATTTTACCTTGGTGTAAAAATTTAAAAGACCAAATAAAAATAATCCACAAGAAGAATCAAAGTTTTTCATATTTTTTTTTTAAATTACAGCCAAAAAACATCGGAAGGTTATTTTTGCGCCACCTTGTATACAAGGTATACTAAGGTAACACTAACAGTAGATGTGTTTTTTAATAATATTAGTAATTTTTAAAAGGACTTAAATTAGAAAACGTATCATCATCATATGATATGATGATGACTTTTGACGTAATCGTTTCTGCTATAAAATATTTTAACAGCTATCAAATTATAACAGAAACAGTAAAAAAAATACGGGAGTTATTTCTAATTCAGAAGTCAGAGACTCTGGTAACCCTTTATCTGTGTATTTTGAAGAAATGTATGTACCTAGAAGAAGTTGCTGCAGTGACAGAGAAATTGAGGAGCAAGAGGTTAGCGTGGTGCGGGCATGTTGTGCGGAGGGATGAAGGACATATAACAAAGAAAGTAATGAGAATGAACGTGGATGGTATAAGGGTAGAGGAAGACCGAAGAAAGTGTGGATGGAATGTGTGAAAGATGACATGTGTAAGAAGAGTGTGAATTCAGATATGACGGCTGATAGAGAGGTATGGAAGAGAAGTACATACTGTTAAATTTATTAATAATGTTTAACAAATCAATGTAAGCAGAAAGTATTCATGATAATTGATGATTTAAGGGTTTAAGTATTAACGAACAAAGGTAAGTAAACCTTTTTTTTTATTCGATAAAGTGATGAAGCCAGCGACATGTTCACGTGATGGTAACGCTTGTCCAGAATAACGATGCGCTAGTTAGGATGATATATACTACACCACAACTCGCCCATTGTTTTGAGAGATGAGATATTGAGCCTCGTAATTTCACTAGCTATAACGCCTACAAACCGGAACACGTTAATATATGTCGGCTGCAATAGGCCCTGCAACGGTATCTACCTAGACGGTCTCCGGCAACAGAGATCTTTCACCCATACCAGTGTGCACTTTTCCTATAATTATTATTATTAATTCATATACTTTCCTCTTTTCCTTTCCTTCTATATTGGTATAGGATAATTCACCCATCTCCTTATCCAATATTCTCACATCTTCCTCTTCTTCTCTTTTAGCAAAACCACCCACACATATAAATATCTTTTATGTTTTATCAGCTTAGCTTAATAGATCACTGATTCTTGATCTGTTACCTCTTAGTCTGATGAATCTGTAAAAGTCGTCAAGACTGTACATTGTTAAAAAAAATTATTATTATGTATATATTTTTTGCGATGGACAGGAACCGATGGAAGCAGATCGTCCGCTCCAGACAGTAAACCTAGACCACGGTCCTCAGACATGAGGGAACGACCCTAGAGAGAGAAATATTATCTATTTAGTTATTAGGTTAATATTTATGTTTTATATTATTATACCTCATGATGGGTCATCTCCGACATCTCACTTCATCAAAGTTTTGCTGGTAGGGAATGCCTACAGACATGAAGCGTTTTCTATATATATGTCATAAAACTATTGCTAAAGTAATATTTGTTTTTAAATCTCAAAGATTTATAACGATAACATTTAAATTAAGATAAACCAATGATAGATATAAAATGGCAATAGCGATCGTACATTTTTGCGGAAGAATGGGATCGATGTAATGAACATTGCAGGGATTCACTTTAAAAGCTCATTCTCTCCAGCTTCAGCAATGTGTAGAGCATTCGTTGGGAATTGTTATCGCCTTAAGGCAGACCGCTGACCGACCCGATGCATTTGTTTTCACTTTAAAAAGTCTAGAATTTAAACTGAACACACTAGAATTATTCCGTTAAAAAAAAGCATTTCTAACGCTTATTCTATTAGATAAAGTTAACTGATTTTTTTCACTTGAACTTATTTCATGACGATGTCGTTAAAGTTGGCACTCATAAATATTTTACGGCCGCAAGCAGCAAAAGTGAATCCCGTGAGTAGATTTTTTATTTAACAAAGCGGGCAAGATCCTTCACCTGATCGTAAGTGATAGGTCTTAATAAAACTGCTATGATTTACTTGTACTGTAAATTACAGGAAAGTCAGTTAATGTTCTTTTAAGAGTCATCATCATGTCCTCAACCAATGGACCTTTCACTGCTGGATATTATATTTTAATATCTTATAAGAATATCTTGAAAAAATTATGATCTATTAAATTACAGAATTATTCATGAAAAAAAACCATTTTAATTTTAAACTGTTTTCTCCTATTATATTAATTTATATGAACCTAAATCACTTTGATGTACGTTGTGTATGATAGTCATCCATTTTTCACCCCTTCTCTTATCTGTGAACCAAGTCATCATCATTTCTACTGATGGAAGTCTGGAAGATGAAAGCCTGCTGGATCTAGGTCTGTATGATTGTATCTGTCTACCTTTATGCGAAACGTAGAATTACATCTGTGAAACTCGCTGAATACTCTTGTACTTTAATGTGTAGTTTTATTGTTTGACCTGATGAAGTCAGCGGCTTTACAGACTTACCTATTTACAAAGTTACAAAATGTTAAGTTAAGAGAGCACTTAATATTAAAGTGATATTTTAAATTGTTTACAATGTTTACTGTATTTATATTTTGATAAAAAGGATAGCTTGAATCACGAATTTGGATGGATCTGGTAAGTTCAAGAAATGGATGTATTTATACCTCATAGCGAAAACAATATGTCCACTTACAACAGTTGATACAAATATATATATATGTATGTAGAGCCATCATCATTATCATCAGCCGATAGACATCCACTTTTTGATATAGGCCTCTCTCAAGGGGATTCACATGGGGGGATTTGGGCTATCTCCTACCACGCTGGCCCAATGCAGGTTGATGGCTGCCAGAGCCTCGTTTGTCGATTCACAGGGTGCACTACGAACTGATGAGGTTGGCTCGGATCCCGTGAATTGTTGTGCGGGACCCCTCACACCTCCATGGCAGTATTATATTTGCCCATCATAAAGTTACTCTCACGACCATGACGTGATGAGACACCACATCAACTTTATTGACGTTAACGTCCATTCGCGCGCTTTTTTAACAATTCAGTTGTTTTATTACTTCCGTTCATTCTTCTCTTAACAACATCTTCAGAGCAACAAAGTTGCGGCATCAGCTGAATCATTCATGAGTATATGTATAGAAAATATTTACTAAAAAGATCCTCTTAGATCTTATTAGATCCCTGCCCCCGACGACGGAGTAAAGGGGATTTTATCCGGACAACTTTAGCGTACTTGAGATTTATGGAATCATCTATTACTATATAAATATGTACGACATTTGCCTAGGATCTGTCCTTTTGTAAAAGGATACGATTTTTATTAATTTATCAGTAACATTAATGGCTTTACTAATAATTTGATTAACAATTTTTTAGTTAGACTTTTCCTCGTAAATAGTAACGTAAAAATATTATCGCCTTCCGGTATGAAAGGCGTAGTCTTCTTCTTCGATATCACTTTTGACAGAGTGGTCGTGGTCATCACTTTAGGTGTTGGTGGTGAGCTTCACAACACGTCACTATTCTCTCATGGCTGCTGTCCTCGTGCATTCATATAGTGGTAACGATGATGAGTCACATCACCCCAGAAAATTCATTAGATACCTTTTGGGATAGAATACAGTAATGTTTGCATACTGCTGTTCGGAAATAGACAATGTGGGGCTAGAGGGTGTTTATTTATTTAATCTATTAACCAAAAAGACGTGCGGGAAGTTCCCCTGATGGTAAATGATACTCCTGCTCATAACAATGTGGCGCTAGTTAGAATGGTATACACAGCACCACATTGACCTCGTCGCTTCGAGACATTTGATGTTGACCTCTCCTCTCGTTACCCCAGTAATTACACTAGCTACAACGGCCTTCAAACCGGAACGCAGTATAATGCTGGCGGCAGAAATAAGCGCTGCGGTGTTACCTACCTACACGGACTCCGCCAACAGAGACTTACCAACAGTACAGAGATCTACCACCAGTGTCAGAAGCAGACTCCCATCAACCAGCTAACAAATCGTAAAATATATCATGATGAACTGTACCATCACTTTATGAGAAATTCCAAAGGTATTTCATTCTTCATATTCTTAAGCCAACAATTCCCAATGTGATTCATCGGGGTGGCCCATTTCGAATGCATGAATTCGCAAGTTTATTACCAACCCCTAAAAAAAGGTATCTATTAATATTGCCTTAATGAAATTTATTATGCAAATAAAATTGGACCCTTCCCCCTACCCCCCCGGCCCTCGTTTCTGGCGCGACCTCGATTTTCGACCCCGACAGATGGAGATCTGTTTCAAATAACTTTAATTTACATGTTTAACGACGTCAATGTGTTAACTGAGAGTTTCACCAACAAGTTAACCGTTACATTTGACACGGTTACAGTAACCATTCAATACACAGCTGTCATGTTCCAAAGTGCTATCGGTTCCAGATTATAACTTAAGTTCTCACGTTAACTTGAAAAGTAAAGCTTTAAGAAATAAAAAAGATAGTTAGATTATTTTCTTTGCGTTAGTTGATGAACGTTCGGAAATGTTGTTAAGTTCAAAGGATGTTGTATTTCTATTTTTGTGTTGTATCGTCAAAACATGTTTGTCCTACGATGGGGATGGTGGTTATAAAACCCTATCACGACGGAAACGGTACGTCTCCTTTCCTGAAGGCTCAAGTTTTTCGGTGAGTTTCCTCTCAAATATATCTGCCCGCAAAATTGTTTCTTTGTTACTACACAAACTTTAGTGATGTCATTGTTTGATTTATTATTTTTCTCTTAATTACTATCATTTATTACTATTGATAAGTAAGAAAGTATTCACTTGTTCATTCTTCAAACTAGAACATAGTTTTCTTCAACACCGTCAGCAACTTCATTTGTCGAGCTTTATCTACTAAGCATCCTTTTTCAAATTTCTCTTTGATGCCTTATTTAATTTTTTTTTATCGAGTCTCTATTATAATTAATTTAAGCTTGGTTTCATTTGTTGCATATATAGTTTATGTATTACAGTGCGCTGGATGTATGACTGTGGGTCTGATCGGACAGCCGGCGCCAACCACTGCACCGGGTACCTTCACCTTCGGACTCAACTGGGGCATAGCTTACGAACTTCCAAACACAACGGAGACGGCACAATTTTACCGCAAGAAGCACAGAAAACCACTCGCACAGAGAAGGAGCAGGCGAGAGTTATACGAGAGAATAGAGTTAATTCTTGACAAGTAAGGACTACCGGAATTGTAATGATTAACTGGTTCAGCAGGTCATACACTATACCCATAATATTTTTAGGAAATACCGACTCCACCGTAGCTTAATCTGACATTGTTATTTAGTAACAGGGGTGTAAGGGTTCCCGCATAAGAACTCACGGGATCCAAGCCAACCTCACCTGCTCGTAGTGCACCCTGCTAAACAAGAAACGAAACTCTGGCGTCCAGCAACCCGCATCGCCACAGCGTGGTGGGAAAAGGCCCAAATCCCTCCATATAAATCACTACCCGATCGAGGTGGGAATCTTTGGGGAAGGACTATGTACAGCAGTGGACATCTACCAGCTGATGATGATGAACAAGAAGAGAAAGATTCAATGAAATTTTCTGTCCTATTTAAATATGGTTTCCTTATGTATATAAGGAAACCATATAAATATATTATATTGGGATAACCTATTCTGGAGTCTATTTTATGCCGTCCCTACCATCCTCGCGAGTACTTGTGTGGGTCAAAGTTAACTTAAATCCGTTCAGCTTTTCTACTTGTTACCTCCAAAGCCAAACCGTAGTGGAATCAAATTGCCCGATGAAAATTTTAATGAAAAATTTTCCTTTCACTTATCGCTTTCCTCTTTTCACTCGCTTCAAGTTATTAAACTTTTTTTTTGTGTTAAATTGTCTCCCTTTACCTCCAAGATTTACGGTGTTTGTGTATAAAATAAAACCGCCCTTAAGAATATGACGCCTTCGGGCATTCGTTAAATCTCTTCACCAAAAATTTTATCTAATGGAGTTTTGTTTTCGCGAATGAAAAAATTATGTTTTTTTTTCTTCTTCTCAAATTACTTCTCTGTTTTAGCTGACGGCGAAAAGGTAGTCTCTTCATTATTATTATAACATTCGTTATGTTTGGAAAGTCTTTGTTAGTTTCATCATCATCCTCAACCAATAGACATCCACAGATGGACGTAGGCCTCCCCCAAAGATCCCCGGTCCTGTGCTGCCGCATCACTGGGCAATAGTTGTCGTTTGTAGTTCATATGGTAGTATGTATCTTCACTAACTATATCATAACGGGATTCAAGCCCACCTCACCTGCTCATGGTGCACCTTACTAATCAGCAAACAAGGCCCTGGCTCCCACCAACCCGCATTGAGCTGACGTGGCGGTAAATGACCCAAATCCCTCCATACGAACCTCTACAAACGACGGCCGCTGATGTCCGGTGATTTTTGGAGAAGCCTATGTCCAGGACATTTAACGGCTGATGATATAATAAATTAGAAGATGTGTGATAATGAGTGATGCTATAACAAAGTTTTTTTTATACTAATTATTTAATAATAATGTTTTATTACTATATTAGTTTTGTAATCTCTAACTAGATAATAATTTTTAAACAGTAACATACTTTCAGATCAATGAATCAAAGTAATTGAATATAAATGAAATTTGTTAGAACAAGATTTTTTTTTATTTTTTTATTTTGTGTTAAATGTTTTTTTTTTCTAAGTACATCTACTATTGTAATGCTTATATTATTTCAGTATGGGATACAACGGCCGACAATGCATTCTGAAGACCCTCTGCGAAACCACCCAACGTATTGTACCTCACAGCCAGAACATGTTGGAGGAGATATTTCGTACATTGTTCACGTAAGTTTTTTTTTTATATATTATTTTATTATTTATTCATACTTATATCAAAAAAAACTGTGATTACACGGAAATAACAGTACACAGGAAAGGCGAGTTTAATTCCTGTTGAGTTTACAAGAGGTATTTGCGGTAGATCTCTATTGGCGGAGTCCGTCTAGGTAGGTACCACAGCATCGCCTATTTCTGTCGCTAAACAGTAGTGTGCAAACATTATTGTGTTACGGTTTGAAGGGCGCTGTAGCTAGTGAAATGACTACGGTAACGCGGTCAACATGTATCGAGGCGAGGAACGCAATGTGTTGCTAAGAATATCATTTTAACTAGCGCCACGTTTTTATGGGCAAAAGTGTCACTTAACATCAGGTGAACGTCCCGCTCATCTCATCGCTTGGTTGAAAAAAAAGAACATGAAAATACGAGAAAAATTAACAATATCTTCTTAGGGGTTTAGATTTGTATATGGTTATAGGAACTTCATAGATACTTCATTATTTTTAATTAACTTTTATAAACAATATCATTATCTATTATTTATGCGGTTGCTATAGTAACGGTTGCTATAGAAATTGATTTGCGGTATGCGGTAGCTTTTAAGGAATATCTCAGACAAATTTCAAGTCTAATATTACAGCCAGCAAAGCGGACAAGGAACAGTAATAATAACACACAAGACAAACATTCTCTTAATAATGAAGTACCAATTAATACTAGTATGAATTTACATAATCACAAATTTGTTACAATGCATATTTATAATCTGTATCGCAAAATCTATTTCCGCTTAACAACGACGTGTTGTTCATATAGGTTACATATTTTCCGTTGATTGCAATCGTGTAGTTAAACAATGCCACGTTTAACACAAACCCCGTGAGTAGGGTTGTGTGAAAGTTAATTAACTAATGTCTCGAGATAGAATGCAAACTAGTTTGTAAAACTATGCAAATAATCGCGTTCACGGCTGCGCCTCATCACGGCGAGAGGATACCATCCCCGAAGGATACCCTGCGCTTTTGTGATTACGTAACTTTCCATCAGTAGAGCTAAGATATGTAATATTATAATTGGGCTGCAGTACTTTTCCATTTTTACATCGATGATGGATTCATCGGGTGGTGGTAGGTCTCTGCTGTTAGGGACCGTCAAGGAAGGTATCACATTACTGTGGTCTGATCTAAAAGGTATTCTAGCTAGTGAATTTACTAAGGTAGACTTAGCAATTATGTCTCAAAGCGATGAGCGCAGTTTTTCTGTGTTATCCTAATGATGGCACGTTGTTATGGGCACGTGTCACTTACCATCCGGTGAATATCTCGCTTGACTTATCGTAATAAAAGAAAGACAGTAAGCGTAGACATCGATGGACAGGTTGCAACATCGAGGTAGTTTTACTGGTTGCTATAGGTAGGGAATATATTGAAAGTATAGTTCCTTCGCTTCGTCTGTTCTTACTCTTGTTAATATATACTTCACACAATTTGTTACAGAATGCCAATGGCTAAAGTGTTGAAGACGGAGCCACTGGAGCACACGATATACGATTCAGCTCACCGTCTCGGCGTTCTCCTGGAGAGCTGCGACGCCTACAAATGTCCGCTTTCGTTGGTTGATTGGGCGCAGGGTTACTACAACGCGCCGGCGCCCACTGTTGACACCGCCACGAGGCCGTGGGCTTTGTTCAGTAGTAACTTTGGTTAGTTAACGTCGCCGATAACCGACAGACGCCCACTGCTGGACTTAGGCCTCCCCATTGATCGATCCTCCGTTATGATCGTCTTTGCACTTAGGTCCGTCTTTTGTTGCAGTTCATTGAGGGGAATTGGGCCGTAACCCACCACGCTGACCCAGTGCGGCTCGGTGGGTTAACTTACCTATTTATAAATAAACGAGTAAACATATTTCGTAACTTACTGTTTGACTAAAGTAATCGAAATTTTCATGCAAATTAACTTACTAATACTCCATTTATTTGATTCCCTTTTGAATCCAATCTACAAACGGAAATGTATGGCCTCAATTATATTGCAAAAAAAAGCCCGATTCACGTGAGTGGGGACCATCAGAGCTATATTTATATATGTTTATTCTCTTTTACATGGTTCTATATCTTTAAGGCTATAGTTTCGAAACAGTTTATTATTATAATTCAAGTAAATCATTGATTGTTTGTCATTATTTTGAGATCTCATCACTATAGTTAAAATTTTTTTTTTTCTTTATTTCAATGATATTTCTCAAAATTTTATTGCATAGATCCCGTGAGAAATGGACTCTTTAGTTAGGGAGAAACAGATGTATTCTCTACATCTGGCTCAATGATTTGTAAACGTTACATGTTCATATTAATCATAGGAAGAGCTGCTGCTTTCTTCGAGAAGATGTTTCCTCATAGTGGCCTTTTGCGATATTCCCATCAGCAAAATGACGATGACCGACGGCGATTATTTTGATTGAAATAAAACTCCATGTATATTATTAACGCATAACATTTAATATTCATAGTTCATATTATTATACATTTCAATATTAGCAATAAGAATTGTGTATTCATAATAGTAGGTGTCTGTGCTCAATATTAGTTAATTTTAACATTACAAAATGGAACCTTAAGTTAAATCTTACACGGCTAACATTATGTATATTTAGTCACGATACTTAACATTATTTTCAACTCTATAACCATATACATAATGCCTTAACTTTATTCAATTTACATGTTCATAGAACTCCGTAATTTATTGAGCTATATCCGTGTGATACCGTAATACTTTCATACAAACAGCTTCGTGCATTATCCTTTACAATCAGTGGCAATTATTATTTTATCCTGACACAACTTCGAATGAACAAATTTATTTCTATGTCTAAACCTAATTAATGGTTACTATTGAATTATTCATATAAATGACTGTTATTGTTACAATATCTTATAAATTATTATTCATTTCGTTTCCATCCATTGATGTCTACAGCTGAATGTAGACCTCTCCAAAAAGCGGTGCACATCATCACGCTTAGTAACGTAGAGGCTTCTGTCGGTTCCCTACAGTTGTTATCTCCTCTGTCGCCTTTTGCAACCTGCCGAGAGTTAAGTGGCGGTGTGGATATCCTAACGACCCACACGAGTAATCTTATAAGATATATTAAAGTAATTTTAGGATTTCACTTCCGTGTACTAATATTAATATACTTTGTTACATTTATGTGGTGTTCGTTCGCTAGTTGCCATTTTCACTGGTCGTTCGGTTTGATTAAGAATTGAAGACAATATAGTGACAGAAGATAAGATAAAAGAAAAATAGTTTTGAAGTATTTTGTAGAAAACTATAACAGATGTAGTAAATAAAAGCTTTAACAGACTCAGGTCGTAGTAACGTTGACTAATATCGGGTAAGGTTCCAATTGATGATGACTAAAAGAGACACGAATTTTTCATCATGAAATTTTCCATGAAATCAATTTTGATTTAAATGCATCGTTCTAAGTTACCATTCATCATTTTATCAAGAAGCTACTATTTGAGGTTAGTTGATTAAGATTTCATATTAAAATCCAGCTTCACATGTTTAATATTATTTGTTATTATTAGGTAAGAGATTTGAAAAAATTAAAAGCATTACTACTATTGCTGAAATTCATATAAAACTACTTTACAGGAATGACGTATAGGGCAATCACGAACGTAACGCTATCTATCAAGCATGTTGCTGATGGAATTGAACGTGGTGAATTCCGAACAATGAAATTCGATAACGTGCGGGTCGAACAATGGGACGCTGACATTGATTGCGTTTACCAAATATTTAGACTGACAATTTGGAGCTTATGATTGGGAATTGTTGGTCACATCGAAATTTGCAGCATCATATATAAAATTTTAATTACATGAAATCACATAACATGTTATAATGTCGAAATATTGAAACTAATATTTGGCTGTTGTGAATTTGCGAAATGCGATATTCATTGAAAATAGTTATAATATAAAGTTAGTCACTATATCAAGTGTAATAAATATATTAATAGATATCTAAGATTTTATGTCTGAAGGAATAGATTAGGAGAATTAACAGGTGGAAAATGTCATCAGTCATCAGCCTTAAAAATATAACACGTAGGATTCAATTTTAGAGACAGAGGGATTGCCGAAATTACTGCTAATACTGCTAAGATTATATACAAATATTACACAATTGTTGTTTATTACTATAAGAAAGGTTTAAAATCATAGAAAAAACAAAGTTAGATTGTGAAACTTGAATAGATGCAGAAGAATCAAACGCAAATTTAGATATATACGTTCGGTAAAGTACTTATTTACTGTCTTCAATTTTTATCCAACAAACGCCGTTACTCGTGACTAGAAAAGTGAAAACAAGATTCATAACTAACTTAAAATCTTACCATCTAGTAGAGGACATTACATACTAATAATCATACAAGACGAAATTTTGAAACATACAATCTTAAATTTAGTACGCCATTGAGACGTTAATAAAACAATTTCAATATCATGTAACTTACGACGACCTACACGATACCTTATAAGTTTGCAAGTAAAACTGCTTAATCATACACAAAAATGAAAGGACATGCACAGTACATTTAAGTATTATAATAGAAAATCTAACATATTTGATTATTCCCAATAAATTGGAGACGTACGAGAACTTAGACGTAACACTTCTAAAATAAGGCACACAGAAAGTCAATAACGAATTGTTAATAATAACAATAAAACATTAATTATTAGAATTGCACTAATTTAGATATACGTCAATAAAGTCGAATTTAATAAATTAGAGATTTATAACTAAGGTTCAGTTTTGTCAAAAGCAAATAGCAAAACGGCAGAGGTACACGAAAAACGATAGATACACGAAATTAGTAATTCTTAGATCTGGAATTTCAAAGAACCTAAACGTTTATCGATATAGTAAATTAGGTAAAGTAATTAACAAGCTAATTAAGTTTTTAAAGGAAATAGAAGAAGTTCACCGATAAGGGTATTGGTATTTATTATTTCTGTATTTACATCTAATCGTGTTGGAAGCTCAACGCAAATTTCGTGTGGTTTATCTACTTAACACTATGAATATTATTTAATTTACATTATAGACTAAGTAGAATCGAACAGACATAAAACAACTTAAATTTCAAGTTTCATTCGAACTGATTAGAAGAAATTATTATCTTCAAATGAAGCAATAAGTCCAGAGGAAATGACAAGAAATTAGAAGGAGGGGAACGTTCAAAAGAAGGAGTTAAGATCCTTACGTCACATTGGAAGACGTTTGATTAAACATGCAAATACGTCTAACTTACGTATAAATACATATACAAAGAGTATTTTTTTTTTTAATTTATAATGATGAATATTATAATATAATTTATAATAAATAAGATGTTAATAAAATCGACACCGTGCAACAAACAAGATTCCGAAGAGTGCTATTGAAGAAATACTTTACGAAATTCTATATTTCGATGAACCTAATTATAAAGCGTTACGGATTATCTGTCGATTCAATTACAAAATAAACCTTACAATTACGATAATTACCAAAAGAGAACATAAATAATCAACCTCGAACACAATTGTATCGACACAAAGTTATTGCTTTTCAGAGTTTTTTTTTTTTTTTTCTTCTATTACGGACAAAGCAAAAAATTTAGATAATACGAACTAACGTTATCATCTACGACTCTACATTAGCACTAGGGTATTGTGAAAGGAACGTAGAAAAATAACTTGTCAATTTAATATTATTTAAAATTCTATGTTGATCAGCTATATTTACATGTCAACATTTCGGTTTAGTTTGATTTCTTAAAATTATTGACAGCCATGTGATAGCTGACTATGAGTTCCAAGCCCCATCACCCGGTGAAGACAAAATCGATACGAATTCAGGGTTAAAATTGAGTCAAGGTTGTGTGACAAAGCTAATGTGAACGTAACCAAAACAAAGACACGAAGGTTAAATTCACCTGATTGTATATTTAGGTGTTTATGACTGTTGCTTATAAAGATGTCCACTACTTCCTCTTCTTCTCTTTCTATTTACATTCGTGTAGCCAGTCGCTCAGATATATTAGATGTGAAATCTCGTTACTCTAGCAGTACCTAGCTATGGCCTACTTCTAACTGTAGATATATTTTTATTTATTCCTCGAAGCGACTATACGGGGAAGATGTTGACATGATGGAAAGCGATGAGGCGCCAGATAGGATGATATACACAGCACAAGGTTATGCTCGTCGCCCCGAGACATAAGATGTCAAGTCTCATTATACCAATAATTTCATTAACTACAATGCCTTTCAGAATGAAACAGTGATGTTAGCATATTACTATTTAGCAGCGGAAATAGGAGTTACGGACCTATTAAGGCGGTTTCCCGCAACAGAGTAATCTATTACAAGTAGATCTATTTCTACTTTGTTGCAATGAAAAATAAATAAAAATGTAAGTGGGGACACAAATGAATCGTAATGGCTAATTGACAATGTTCAATGGAAACGAGTAGACGTAACAAATTTATCTAACACCAGGCATTCGGACCGACTCATACGTCGACTAACTCTAAAAACACTGAAAAGCTAATTTTATACCACTTACATTATATACTTAAATTAATAAATTATCTAACTTATGTAACTTATTGGCGTAAACGACCTAGCTTCTCGAGTTATTGTTAAATTTATTTTCTTCTAACTAAGACGCACACGACACGACTACTACTTCCGCTTACCCGTTTTTAACCCGAAGCAAACATTAAGATAAGACGTCCGTTCATTTTACCAATGTTCAAAATAACATACAAAACAAACAACAAACAGGTGTAACCCGAGATCTAAAACATTTTGCCTTTAAGTAACCCGTCTTTAAGACATTTAATGATTAAACAACCGATGATTCCCCATCACAGAATATAAGTGATCAAAATCTATATGTGAGCTTCGTAACTATAGTTTCACAATGATTTAAGAAACTGTAACAAATTGAAGACCGGAGATGTGAAAGTAGTGACAAAAGATGGGAGAACTCAATCCTGCATTCACACTTTTACTTTCATCATCATTTAATCGTTGTATTTGCTTAGCTCGTCCAGTTTTAACAAACCCTACTTACAAATTATCTTAGATTATGATTTTCACGCTTATAAAACGGACCATCTGAACAATACTAAGTCTTCCCATACAAACGGCGCAGTTAAATACAAAACTGATCTAGACTAGATCCAGATCATCTTGCGATTACACGTGTTGTTATTCAAATCTTCCCATTCCCAAGCGACGTTTGCGTCATCCCTTAAACGAACTAACCTAAGGTGTGTTTAGAAAATCTATTTTATATTTATTTGCAGTCATATAAAAATAACAATAGAACGTTTACATCTAGCAAATATCTACAATAAAAATTTGAATAATCACGGAACTGTGTTGTAAGCCTGGGGGGCTTAATAATTATAATTTTATCCGTTAATTACATTAATACATCTAGTTTGGTGTATTTCGATGCGTGCAAAAGCACATTTCTACTTCATCAATTAAACGATAATTATTCCTTATAAGAAAATGTAAACAATTCCATCCAATAAATCCATCGACTTGAACCTTACACTGCAGCCCCGTGAGTCTAACTTCGGTTGAATGCTATTTGGGGATGGATAACGTGTGATCATTGACCAATGTTGGTTGACCTATCGGTTAATCGTGCGGCCTCATTTATCACCGTTAACGTACCATAAATCTAGCTGCGGCGTTTTCGTGCATCTATTCCGATACACATCCGAGTCTCCCACCGGAGCTGGATTACGGAATATTTTCTATTAACGATACCAATAACTTACATTTTCCAACCATTAGCAAGCTTTCCCGCGGCAGGTGCCATTACGCTGACGTTCTTGGTGTGCTTTTTTTTTATTCGTATTCAATAAATTTACGCCGCGTTCACTAAACTAGACTAGCCCGGTACATGCAACATCCTGACACGAACACCTATACACATTCAATAACACTTATAAATATTAAGTGAAATCACACAAAACAGACCAATTCTGGTTTTATTATTATCATCCCTGTTTTCCTAACTGCTTGCTGTGGATTTCATTTCAATAATTAACTCTCCGGTATTATCTAAGTATTCATTATCTAATAAACATTATCATGAGTTACTTTTGACATATCAATAACGCGGCTCGAAATTTTTTTTTATTTAATTACACAAAATGCTACTTTCCCTTTAAAACGGGTCTATCATCGATGTTATATATAATATGCGTTATGTGTGTAAAATTTGTTTGGAAATAATTTCATGAGAGGCGAACTACACGGTATCAGTTCGCAGAACGCATCTAAGGATACGACGTCGCGCGAACTCAAAGGTCTAACATTGAATCTAGACTAAGCTTGAACGAAATTCAATTTGTTAAATTCTATAATCGTCAACCCCAACAATTTATCTACGTCATGTGGTAATAACGTGCCGATAAGTGATTAAAGAGACTGCTACCGGTGAAAACTGTGAAAGTACAAATGAGAAGATACTTGTGTACTAAATTTACCCTGTACTCTAGGATTATAGTGAAGTTCATTAATTTACGGCAATCTTTTTTTTTTTTAACTGTCATATTAAACGATGCGATAAGCGCGATAGTCTGGCATTTCAGTCGTTGCTTATTAGGACAAGCTTTTACCTTTACTAATGTATATCTCAGTTTGTATAATGAAGCAGAACACGGAAGTACTCCGACGATGCAGCTCGGAGAGTGAAGTCGGACGCGACTGGCTAGCGAGCCGGGAGCAGTTGACAAGTTTCGGGCGACATTTGGCACTCCATTAAAAAAATTGTAATTTTAAATAATTTTATCCAAACTATCTAAGAATATCGAATTTTATAAAAAATGTTATACGCAACTGGCAGTCAATTGTTGTTCACAAATACTTCTATTTAAACAATATCACACCATCCCGAAACGACTATCGACTATTTTGGCATTATGATAAGTGTTATTCTTCACATTATAAATGACTAAATATTTAATACTATTTAATTCTATGTCGCTTACATCCTTCAATACAACTACAGGGAAATAATTACCAAACAATGAATCGATATTGTCCTTATGATTTTTACGCGAGTACGTAGTTTATAAAACCCTAACTGTATAAGTTAATCTCAAGTTTACCGATATTACATCTACAGTGTCCAACTCATCGAGGACGATTGCACGAAACTATTACAATTCTTTAATGTATGATACTAGTCGATATCTGATTTTTTTTTCATATTACCTAAAATTACGAAATTGAGCTCGATTTTATTGAAAGTAAATCTTACGGTAGTTATATTTAAAAATCTTTATGTTGACGGCAATCCAAATTCACAACGTAAGACAAATAGCAGAAATTAAAAAAAATATATATATTATGTACAAAGTTTGTGCGCTCTTATTAATATGTTTTGAATCTGTCAATGAAACAATATAAATATATAGATAAATACAGAAAACTAGTAGAAATACGCTTAAAGTATACAATCGATCAAAACAGGGATAGCAATATAAAAATAGTAATGCCGGAAACGGCGTTAACTCATAACGGCCATGACTTGAGGTTACCGCGTTCTCGCTTCGAACTATCGACGGACACAGTCTCGAATTTAAAGTTTTTGTTTTTTTTTTTTTTATATAAAAAAAGACGGTTTTGGATACGCTTGCGGCGTCGAAACGTCCAGTAGCGCACCGGCGCTTGGCACCACACTGAGCACAAAACTTGTTCTCGCCACATAGTTCCCAGCTGGGAGCCTTACATTGATCATCCGTGCCACCACATGACGATGAGCTCCCAGAACGTCTTCGGCGGCGAGTGGCCGAAGACGTAAGACGAATTTCAGAGACCCGGATCGCTCTCGGAGCCCATTTTTAACAACTCCAATTTCTTTTTTGCGATCTTCGAGTAGAGGATATCGATTGGCTTGGAGTTGTCGTAAAAAGTCGGAGCTCTGAATATTATTAGCGCAGTACCGAGTACACATGCTATCGTGAAGGCGAATAGAAAAATCCTGTCCAAAACCATCGCTACGTACTTCCAGTCGTCTTCCACCTGTAATACATAAAAAAAAAAAATATTTTATTGAAACTATTATTTAAAGAAATTCATAAAGAATGGATCCGATCACTTACACTTTCAAATTTGTCTTTATTTTTAACATGCTGTGCTATAAACCTGGATCCTTCTATTGTCTTTTCCATTTCTCGTACATATGGTTTTTCTAAAGAAGGACTACCATCATCTAAATCGAGTCGACAAGGTGACCCCGGCGACGGTGAAAACAGTTCGTCGTCACCCCCAGGCGGAGGAGGTGGTGATGGTGGCATTCCCGGCAGATCGTATTCCTCGCAACCCCATTCCTTGAACTTTCCGTCTAACTCGTCACCGCCAAATACATCCGTTAGTACCTTGAAATTAAATTGTTCTATTAGATTGGAAAGCTTCATATCAAATTGAATGTTAACAATGATTGATATTCGAAGATGGAGCGTAGATCGAAACGTCTGTACGCTTTTCGCGGTGTCGGTGTACGGCCGTGGTATAAGCCGGTACACAATTAGGTTGGAGTGGAAGGTTCGGTTTCCGGCCGCGTCAGCCGGCTCGTATATCGCGCGATCCGTCCGCAGCCACGAGGGGAACATAAATAACAGGGGCCGTACGCGCTCGTTAAGCCCGCCGGCGTTGAGTAATAAAGGAAAATCGAAATGGAATGAAATTGGGCTGAAGCGATATTTTCACGATACACACAGACTACAATGGGGTTTAGAATATTGGAGGAAGGGCCGCTTTCATGTTGAGACCAACGGCCGCCGGCAATTAATATCATTTTTGTTAAGAATGGCTTTGAGGATACCTAAAATCGACAAGGCTTTATTGATTTTGTATCAACAACGATTTTACTCGAAATCAATGTATTTTAATAGAACAGACCTGCATGTTTATAGAAAAATTTAATTAGTAATTTACTGATGGTGTTCGTCTGATATACATACACAGCTTCCTTATTGTCAAAGTATAATAATAATTCATTTTAGTGATTTCTTTATAGCAAAAATTGGGTACAAAATTAATTTATTGTAAGGGCGCAATGCAATAATAGATATATATATATAATGAAAATGAAGTTTGTTTGTTCGCCATTCACGTGAAAACTAGTGAAGCGATATAGGAACATGATCATTCGACGCGTGATGAATATTTATTGAATTACGTAGATCCTTCATTATTATTTCTAATTAACTTTTATAAACAATATCATTATCTATTATTTATGCGGTTGCTATAGTAACGGTTGCTATAGAAAGTCTTTCGCGATTGTGGTTGCTCTCAAGGTATATTTTATATTATGGCCAGCAAAGCGAGCGGGGAGCAGTTAATATATATTATACGTAAACATAATATGCTTAATAGTAACATTTTAATTACACAACAAAGAGGAGAAGAAAGAGCGAAAGGAAGAAAATAGAAGTGAAATAGAGAGAAAAGAAGAAGTTTCAACAATATATTCTGGCCTTTTATATCTCTTACCTCTGTCGGTTTATCGTTTTCATCATCATCAGGTGGTTTTTCAGGTCTTTGTATACACAATATTCGCGGTAAAAAATCTATGAAGACTTTACGAACCCAGGGTGCCATGTGGTGTGTAACAGGGGACCTAAAATTAACGTTCAGCACCACGATTGTGACAACTACCGACAACGTGACCAGCATCATAGTAAACAACAAGTATTTCCCTAATAATGGAACAGTTAAAGATGTCGGTGGAATGATTTCCGCTAACAGTAAGAAGAACACGGTCAATGATAGCAATATGGATATGCAAAGTGAGATTTTTTCACCAGAATCAGACGGTAGATAAAACACGAGCACTGATAGAAAAGATATGCCAACGCATGGAATTATAAGGTTGACGGTGTAGAAAAGGGTTTTCCTTCGGAGTGTCAGGTTGAAAATTATATCAGGGTAAGGTTCTTCACAGCAAGAATAGAATTTTTCATTCCGGGTTGCAGGTACGCGCATTATGTCCCACTCGACTGAAATGTAGTATTCAGATAAATCAATGCCCATCGGTATTTGGTCCGAGTCCGGCGTTTGCTTCAAATGCCTCAAGTCGACCTGAAATCAATTTCAAATGTTAATATCTGTTTTTTTTTTTTATTCAACGAAGATGCAATAAAAGTGGATTTTTCGCACAATGGTAAATGATACTCCTGCCCATAACAACGTCGCGCTCGTCAGGATGATATACACTGCACCACATTGTGCTCATCGCTCGTAAGATGTTTTTTTTATATCGTTCTGTCCAGTTTGTGTTGAGCCGGAGTGTCTTTCTTTTCTTTGTCTTTATTTTTATTCTTTCTTTCCCTAATTACAATATTTTCTTTTCTTCTTTCGAACTTTCCCTCTTTCACTCTTAGACCCTATCATCTTCACATATTCTTATGTTTTCTTTGATACATCACTTCTCAGACTTCAATCGCCGCTTATTATAATTTGCTTACAATTTTCTCTTTTCTTTCCATATTTTATGTTTTTTTTTTATTTTATTACAAGACTCGTAAGATGTTAAATTACGTTACTTCAGTAATTACACTGGCTACAGCGCCTTTAAACCGGTACATGTACTGTTTGACGGCAGATATCGGCGCTATGGTGGAACCTACTTAGACGGTCTCCAGCAACAGAGACCTACCACTAGTAAAATTTATTATGGTCAATAAATATTGCTACGTGACGATTTTAATATCGTTTTAGAATAAAAAAAATTACCGAGTATAGTAATAATTAATACAAGATTAGTAAGTTTCCTACATCGGCAAACTTAAAATTATATTTTGCTAATTTTTAAAACTTTGTACTAACGAAGGGATGACTTGCTGTTAGTGACATCTTTGATAATTTTAAGTATGTATAATCATCAGCTGATCCACTATCGGACAGACTTCCCCCAAAGATCTATACGTTTGTACGGGTTCATATGAAGGGATTGTGGATATTTTTTACCACGCTGGCCCAATGCGGGTTGGTGGGAGCGAGACCCTCTTTTGTTGATTAGCAGGGTGCACCACGAGCAGAAGAGATTGGCTTGATTTAACAAAGATTCCTTAACAAACTTTTAAGTTTAAATAGCGATAATACTTCATAACAGGTTTTTATACAATATCTTAATTATAGAACCAGCTTTAAACTTCAATGAGATTCTCTATCAATGAAAGATTTATTTATCGAGGAATCATTTCATCACGACACAGTGTTATTTGTTACTATCTAAAACAAGTGTTTAGTATAAGGAAATACAATAGATAACAGAGGAAGAATCCCCAGTGAACTTTGGAGCTGGCGATGTGAGCCGCAAACGTAAACCGAACTTCTATTTACGTGGAACTCGGAACCGCATTGATTTATTTGCTTCCTTAGTCGGATTGATGGCTCCGTCGTTTTTAAGGTACGTAGCTGCAGATTCAATTCCAAAGTTTTTATTACACCCTATCTTTCTTCCCTAACTATTTTGTCTTTGTTACTATTTATTCAGAACCAATTTTTCGGATAAAGGAAATTTATTTTCAGATGACTAAAATTTTTTGCTTATTCTGAGGTTCTGCTAAATTGTAAAATCAATACTTGTGAGGAATAGCATAGGATAAAAACTGTTTACCGTATAACCATCATAACTCCAAGAACCGAACTTCATGAAGCAAGTCTGCTCGTCGAACGGAAAGTACTCGACGTCAATCTCGCAAAATGACTTGTAGATCGCAGGCGGCTTCCAGACAACTTTTCCATCGTGATGTAGGATCGCCTTCGTCATAATCGTTACTTCGTAGTTACCGTCAGCGCTAAAACAACGAAACAAGTACATTAGTATAATTTAGAATTCTTCTATTCATTTTCTTACTTAGACACAGTAATCACGACAATCACATCGTGATTATAACCTGACTGTGCCATAGTGCCATTTCGATACTTTTTAGTATTTCTAGTTAATTAAAGTAATCTAGTACATTTTTTATTTTTATTCATCGAGCACGACGTTCACGTGATGGTAAGTGACACGTCTGCTAATAGCAATGTGGTTCCCGTTAGGATCGTATACATAGCACCACTTGTGCTCATCGCCTTGGAACATAGGATGTTAAGTCTCATTACCCCAAGGATTTCACTAGCTGCAACTCCCTTGAACTGCAATAGTAATTTTTGCACACTGCTGCTAGTCGGATGCAATATGTGCTGCGGTGGTACCTACCTACACGGTATCCACCAACAGAGACCTACCACCAGTATCGTATTCTACTGTCAATCAATAATTAGTTGATAGACATCCCCTGTTGATTATAGACCTCCACCAAAGATTCGACATCCTAAGGGCCAGTTCCACGCTGAGCCCATGCAGGTTGGTGGGAGTCAGAGCATCGTTTTATTGATCAGCTGGGTGCACCACAAGCAGGTGAGGTTGGCTTGGGTCCCGTGAGTTGTTGTGCGGGACTCCTTACACACCTACTATACTATACTAGCTCGAAATCTTTTAGTATCTCTATACAAATAGTTTCTGTACAATGTATGTACTCGACTAAAAAAATCTGACTTAGTGCATACAAAACATATTTTTTTTTTTTCATTTTACGTTACAATTTCCACAGTTAAAAGTTTATAGATCAATACGAAAAATTGCGACCCTGTTTAAAACAAATAGCTACCAATATAAATGGCGAAATCGTTGAAGAATTTAATTTGATTAAATTTCAGTGTATGTGTTTATATACGATTGAACTGATATCTACTCTTAATATTGTTATAGTTGCATTTCGCCTGTATAATAATTAGACCGCGTATGACTTTCTATAGCAACCGTTACTATAGCAACCGCATAAATAATACTAAATGAAAACGTTAACAAAAGTTAATTAGAAATAAAATGATGATGGATCTTTGAAATTCGAAAACTAAATAACTTATAACCATCTCCAAATCATTTCGCTTCGAATGTTCTCATGTCGATACGTTCACTGGTTTTCACGTGATTGGTGAACTAATCGAACTCATTTTTAATATATATATATCATATATATATATCATCAGCGCGGTCAGAAGTGGGTGGATGCGGGAAGCTGAGGAACGCATATGGTGGGAGACATGGGGGAAGTCCTATATCCAGCAGTAGATAAACAAAGGCTGATAATGATGATGGTGATATATATATATATATATTTATAACTATATACATATACATATAGAATTAGTTTTAATAACACAATATGGGCGGAACGTTAATACTAATAGCACCAATTTACTCTGCACCAAATACGTACGTACATACGTAGTACTTATGTCGCCCTTCAAACCGGAACATAGTATTAACCAATTAATATATATTTGTAAACTGTTTAGTGTCAAAATAGAAGCAGGTGTGGTATCTACATAAATGGCATCCGACAACGGAGACCTACCATCAATATCAGTGGCTGAAGAGAAATATGGTATGAAAGAAGTAATTGGACCAAAATAATTTCGGTATGCAAAGGAGAGACATAATAGAAAATCAAAATATGATTAGGATCCGTAATTTTTTTTTACCAATTAAGCGACTATTATATGTACGTATTAGTACCTACCTAGAATATTCTAAACAGATACCGTGCCTTTGGAGAGAAGACAAGTTTATGTGGGATTTTTACCCACTCAAACTACCTTAGTGGTCATTCTCATTGCATTGCGAGAGTCCACGGGATTTCCTACGGAACATACCGGTGCTTTCCGGAACTACGCGTAGAGCACGTCTCAGGGAGGGCTGTAGCCCTTCTCGAACTACTATAACTCTCGAAGAACTAGACCACCTCGTACTGTCGTTCACATCGAACTCTCTTAGTGGACAATGAGGACCCCATCTTCAAAGCATGAACTCGAAAATATTTCAGTTGTTGTTTCGTCGTGACAGGGCTTACCTTCAGTTCTTTTGACTGACGATATTAAAGTGTCTGATCGTAGGATGTAATAACAATATCTGTGCAAAGGTTTGCAAGGCCACAGATCGCTCGCTTAGTTAGACAGCAGCGAGGATTAGCGTGATTCATTGGCATTAGAGGTATTGTTCTTAGTAATCTCTTAGCGGTCGGGATTAAAGCGTACATGATCGTCATACATACATCCTAATCTACTATACTATTAACATTACATTTAATTTGGATATACATCTAAAAATCTACATTGAAACGGAAGGTACAAAATTTATTTACAGTAGTACCCAAATTAGTCGGAACCTTTGCCTTGGTAAACCCGTAAATTTAATGTTACATTATAATTTGTTAAACCTTGGTTAGTGAGGTCTATATTTTGGTCTCGTGTATTAAGGTATGTGTAGGGAAATATGGTCCATGAAGAGGTTTCATTATCTTGTTATGCATTTCATGTTTACGAATAGGTCTAACAGACATTTTCGATCTCCTCATATTCTAGATTAAGAAACGCATTTCTGAATTTAATTTTTGGCTATGCCATTACTTTTATACACACTTTTGGCTATAAGGTAAATAAAAGATTATAAAGAAATTTTCTTTTTCCACTCAAAGATATGAAAGCCCCAGAAGAATATTAAGCTGGCAATGAAACTGATGTAAGAATTAGAAATATTTTTAGACTAAAATTGACGGTCACAGCATATATTGTTTTATAAATATTTTAAACATAAACTTCCTGCCTATGTCACAACTACGAGGATATATTTTTAAGGGTCTATGACAACAAACAGTACCAATCTCACACGAGTCCACTTCAAGTTTAAACGGTAACACAGTAACGTTGTTAGACTAATGTTGTTCCCCGGAGATAAACCGTAATACTTATCTAAATCACTTTTGTAGATACCTATCAATATTTAACCTGATGCAGTTGGTAACTCTTCATCTAATAATACGGAGGTACATAGTGCGAATTTCTAAGGACATACAAATTGGTCAACGTCAAACTTATCGTTTTGTTGATAAAAAAATATACCATTACAATAGATATAGCTCCAATGTGCTGTTATGTTGATTTAGTATATATTACATTTTGTAAAGATGTCGTCTGCTGGATACCAGACAACGTAATTTCCGCTGGATGTTGTAACACAACAGTAAATGTTTTGCTCGAATGCAGTATCGCTGTCAGTACGTAATGTACATTGTATATATCCCGGTACAGTGCGGAAACAACATCTTGTATAAAATTGTTTTATATATTTATGAAATCTATGCAGCTGCTTTAGTAGCGATGACATCATAGCTGACTTTATATATACTTTCGATTCTTCTTCATGATTGAGAATGATGTCCATGGTTATAAGCAGTTATAATATATGTACATATATAAAGATGTTACTGTTTGATCTACTTAGTTACAAGCATGATCCGAATACGTCTCACTAAAACACTGTCAATCTAAAAAATGGAATAAAAATTTCCCTGGAGTCCCTGAAGGCGAGACCACTAAAAGCTTTGTCGTTATCAACTTTCTCACATTCATGAAAATTGTCTCGTAAAATATAGGTTGTGTTATCTTCCATTACGCTTACATGGCGCCATTAAAAATAAAGTTTACGCGGAATATTTGCGGTGAAAGCTTTTAGGGAAGTCACAGGTGCATTACACAGTAAGCTTTATCCGCTTAAATTTAAAAATATTACCGACACTTCAACTAAGAGCTCGCCTTTTCTTACATTATAATGAGATCTATTTACTAACATTTTTTTTCGTGAAGGTCGATCGGTACACAGTGTTATTGAGTGTATTCTGTGATCCATGATCCTATAAACATTGCTCCTTGACTCGTTAAGTTGAAAGATTATAAACAAGATCATAGATTGAAATATACTTCATCATCATCATTATCAGCCGATAGAGATTCACCGCTGGACATAGGCCTCCCCAAAGATCTCCACATAGAGCCCGCATGTCCTCCAGTACCGCTGGGCACTAGGGACTGTCGTACGTAGGGATTAAAATGGGGGATTTGTGTCATTTCACACTATGCTGACCCAATGCGGGTTACTATTAACTTGTTTATAGTTAAAAAATTTCGAAATCTTTACAATTAAGATTATTTTTTAAGAAGTAATGAGGCAGGCACAGGAGATTCATCTGATTAGTTTCAAGGCGATAAGATCAATGTTGTACAGTTTATAACATCCTAACTATTATTGGTGGTAGATTTTTGTTGCCGGACACCGTATAGGTAGACAGCACTGCAGCTTCTCTTTCCCTAACAGTATTGTATAAATATTACTATGTTCCGGTTTGAATCGCGCTAGAGAAATTACTGAGAATTTAATATCTTGTGTGTCAAGGTGACGAGCGCAATGTGGTGTTGTGTATATCATCATAACTAGTGACACGTTGTTATGGGCATGCGTATTACTTCCCATCCGGTGAATGTTTCGCTCGTTTCGTCGCTTTGTCGAATAAAAAAGAAACTAGTATTAGATCAACGTCCATCAAAACAACATTAGATGTTATGCCATATGCCTCAGTCGTTCCACTAGCTACAACGTCCTACGAACTGGATTTATTTAGGTATGTCGGTAGAAATAGTCGCTGCGGTGTTTTACACGGCCTTTGACAACAGTTACTACCACCAAGAAAATGATTTCGATTATTAAATTATTAATACAACTAAGACATTATTAAGCTAACGTGGAAATGAAATTGGAACCTTTTAAGGATGTAGGATATCTTACAAAGAATAAATGAATGTTTCTGCTAAAATATAGATACGTATAGAAATACCGATAATCATGTAGAGACGTCAGTCTTAAGGGAATTCAACTTGCTCATGTAAGAAGTGAGAGGTAGTAAAATTCCCGACGAAAGGAAATAAGAAAAATTTATTTTGTTCTTGAGCTCTCGCAATGAATATATCTTAGCCTATTTATTTATGTTTCAATTGTATGAAAGGGAAATATATCTGGATGTTTGTATTTGAAACGGTTTAGATGTAGATAAATGTACCGCTTATGTAACACCGCAAATTTTGTACCAAACAGTTTTAAAAAAAAATTACATGTTCTGGTGTGAAGGGCGCTGTAGCTAGTGCAATTACAAAGGTAACAATCCATTGAAGTATATGAAAACTTCTACAATGGGTTACCACTTGATATGTGGATGCTGAAGCACGCCCCGTACGCTTCTGTTCTCATGTATGACAGGAGCAGAGTGACTATTATGACAGCACCTTTACGATATGATATTGGTAGCTAACCATGATATCTACCACAAATTAAACTCCACAAAATAAACAGTAATCGAACAATGGACCTCTATGTTAAAAGTGAGGCGTTTACTCAAAAAGCCACTGTGGCAGATAAAACGTTTTGTACTAGATAAAAAAATAATAATAACATTTTACATACTGTATAATACTCTGATAATGTTTATATTAAAGCGTACACTTATCATGCATATCGCCTGGGTTCACTGGGGCGAAGACTGTCTCTTAATGTTAGGGAACCCGTACTAATTTCGACCTTACAGTCCAGGGATTAAGATTGAGATTACTTTGATGGGCGCGTCGTAAAGCGTTAATGCATACGGTGAACTGCCGTAGATAATGGGTGACTTTGCAAATATACGGCACTTTAAATAGGCGAACGTTTGCAACTGTGTCTAGGCTACAGACTACATAGGCACTGCTTTTATTTTAAACAGATCTAAACTATTTTTTTTATACACTTAATTTTACTGGACGTTTATAGAGGTCTTGAGGTTGGGAGCGGAATCTTTGGTGAATGACAATGCACGCGGCAATATCAGCACTATACTGATGATGACAGCGATTTAAAGTACAGAGCCTAAGTACAACAGTACATACAGTTGTAAACTTTGTGATACGCTACTGTCTCGATTTTTAATAGTACGAAGATCCAGAGAGATGCAGTAAATAGATACACTTGTGTACTCCGTAATGACTTATTGAGCTAAGTTAATTTACACAAAGATGTACGAACCTTATATGGATTTGCACTCACAAGTCATAAACGATAGCGTGATCTATTGTAAACAGTGGCGCCATCCGTTGGGTTGTTTGAAAATATCTTGTTACACTTTTTGTTTTTAATGTCAAAGAAATGTATGTGATAAGTTAAAATACCAATGATATGACGAATGGTCATACTCCTGTAATCATCCTTACAATTACAGCTTGACGGCAGATAAAGATGTTACTTTGGATATGTATATACAGATAAATAGTGACGACATAGGAATAACCTTTACTTTAATGGACAAGTTATAACATTGAAAAATTAAAGGTTAAAAAAGACAAGCCGAGGTTTACACTGATAAAGGCTCAACAAGAAATAGAGTAAAGACGTAGTGTTGATTTTTAACAGGGTCATTTCAATATAAAATCAAAAGTTATATTGTAAATAAAATAAATAATATATAAATAAACAAAGGAACATTTGATAAACAAAGGACAAAGAAATATATTAATTTAGTAATGAAACTAATAGTAATAATGTTAGAGTTAACCTTTTGAAATCTATATCCGATATTAACAAATATCTGTTATAATTATCACAAAGTCAAAATTAATAATTAACAGCCGTTTTAATGGTCATATCCCAGACACTTGGCGCTCCCAACAGGAGAGACTTAAGGATAACTGTTGACCTATTTGGTCAAGTGTAGGTTGGTGAATATGACAATCTACGTAAGCTGTTATTACAAGATCAATTCGGTTTCCTTAAAGTGTTTCCTTTATTGGCATATTAACATGAAAGTCAATTAAATCTCCGATTTTTTTTTATGTATATAGCATGTTGTATTGTTTAAAAAATTATAACGACTTAATAGTATAGGCTTTTTTTTATTAAATTAAATGACTAGACGAGTGAGACGATAACTTGATGGTAAGTGATACGCCTGCCCATAACAACGCGGTGCTGGTTAGGACAACATATACTACACCAGATTGCGCTAGTCGCCTGAAAAAGATGTTGATTCTCTTTACCCCAGTAATTTTACTAGCTACGGCACTCTTCAAACCGGAACACAGTAATGTTTCCACACTACTGTATGTCGGCAGAAATAGAGGAACCAATCCTGTATCATGAAGAAGAATCCGAAAAGCGATTTATTATGTCAATCAAATGTTGACACTAAGATTGTTCTAAGGAGGATCTATCATTAAATTCACCAGCTCATCATAAATGTGTACGGTTCAGAAAGGGACCGAATGGAGCGGTTTTTTTTTCAAGTAACATCTGACAATTATGGTGAAAAAGTTACGGTAACGTTTGAATTCAAGTCACGAATCAGCCAAGTTGAGCGCTCTTTACCAATGAGAAGTCCTTTACACAAAGTAATCGAGCCGACTTAATGTGGAAGAATGTGGCAGCCCGGCCAGCATAATGGGATAAGAGTGGCCACTAAATAAAATAAGAGTATATAGGACTTTACGAGAGAAACTTAGCGCTCAGTGAAAGAGATGAGGCCAGTTTAAAAAGTTCGGACAGAGGGACACAGGTTGTTTGGAAAGTTTTAAATTGATTTCAAAGTAAATTGTTTTCTTTTTATTACACGAGCAGACGAGACGAGAGGGATTTCCGACTGGTATTTCTTTTAGAAACGAAAGCTTTCCTCATTTTGGACGATGATCTGATGAAAGTATTCCTAGTCAAAGAAAATGCTTAATAGCACCGTCAGACAGACCACTGTTGAGATATTTGAGAGAAACCTAGGTCTAGTAGAATGTGTCTATAGGCTTGACAGATGATTTTATCTTTATATCATCATCATCATTTCAACCGACGGACGTTCACTGCTGGACATAGGTCTCTTGTAATGTGTTTCACAAAGCTCGGTCTTGCGCTGATTGAATGTGACAGTGACCAGTGACTCCCAGCGATTCTTTTTATGTCCACCTAGTGGGAGTGCCAATCCTTGTTTCTTCATATAAACTCAATTTTATATGATGTTGACAATAAGGTTGACGGTTGAGGGTTGAGTTTTTCTCGCCCAAAATAATAAAACTGTCAGACTCAAAAACAGCTGATAAATTTTGAACCCCAGTTAAATTAAGTTCACTGGTTAACTAAGGTCCTCAAGGTTAATTATGATCTCTGTTGTCGGAGACCGTTTAGATAGGTACCACTGAAGGGCTTATTTCAGCTCCTAAACAGTAGTGTGCAAACATTACTGTATACAGGCTTGAAGGGTGCTGTAGCTACTGTAATTATTGGGATGACGTCATTAAACAATTTATGTCTCAAGACGACGTGATATGGAGTTTGCGACAACTTAACTAGCGTCACATTATGAGCGGGCGTATAACTTACCACCATGAACGTCGTAGATTAAAAAAAAAGTATTATCTTTAAAAAACAAACGAGATATTGTCGCAATAATAGATTAAAAAACGTTTTCATCCATAAACAATAAATCGGAGAGACATTTTATGCAAGCGGATGCAGTTATCCATGAAACATCGATCTGTCCGCGTCAAGCTGAGCTAAGCTTCGATATGATAAATTTATTTTTTATCTCTCTATTACAGTGATTTTTTATTATTTTCTTATAAATATATTCGCCTTTAGTACATTGTGTACAGAAAAAAAAATTGTAATGTTTGATTAATAATACACATCAATATACAAAGGATGTTATAATCAGAGGAGTAAACGTATAATGTTTCATTAACCTAATATAGATATGCTTTAAAGATATAATAATTAAAAAAAAAACTTGTTATATATACTACGGATAATTTTATATAATATAATAAAATAATAGTATTGGTGGTAACTGCCTTCTGAGCACAGAGCCTAATCACTCGCCATAAAAACAATTGTCTTCCGAGGGAGGATAAATTATAATGATGGTCAACTCTGATATCATATCCACCATTATTGTGTTCCGGTTATTGTTATTGTCATCTGTACTCTGAACAAGCGGGGAAACAGCATCCAGTCTGTCAATATCATATCAAGTTTAAGTAGTCTATGTTTGCATATTTATGACTAATAGTAATATTTTAAAACTTACTTGTTGTAGAGTACAATATCCGGCAGCCATATGTGTTCGGAAGGTACGTGCAGTGTGTCAACACCGCCGTAGTCGTCCGGGTTCCACTTCAGCTTGTAGTCGTTCCACTCCTGAAAAACACCGCTCTTGTTAACTTTTTTTTTGTTCAACTAAGCGATGAGACGAGCAGGACGTTCACCTAATGGCATGTGATACACTTGCCCATAACGTAGCGCTAGTCAAAATGATATATACCGAACAATATTGCGTTCGTCGCCTGAAACGTAAGATGTCGAGTCTCGTTACCCTAGTAATTACACTAGCTACAGCGCCCTTCAATCTGGAAAACAGCAATGTTTGCATACTACTGTTTGTTGGTTGCAATGGATGCTGCAGTGGTACCTACTTAAACGGTCTTCAAAACTTTGTGAATGACCATGTTAAGATGGATGTGTGGTGTGACGAGGATGGATAAAATTAAGAATGAGTATATTAGAGGAAGTCTGTAAGTTGCTCCAGTTACAGAGAAATTGAAGAGCAAGCGGTTAGCGTGGTACGGGCATGTTTTGCGGAGGGATGAAAGACACATAACAAAGGAAGTAATGAGAATGAACGTATATGGTCATAAGGGTAGAGGAAGATCGAAGAAAGTGTGGATGGATTGTGTGAAAGATGAAATGTGTAAGAAGAATGTGAATTCAGATATGACGGCTGATCGAAGGACATGGAAGAGAAATACATACTGTGCCGACCACACATAGCTGCGAGGAGGGCAGAAGAAAGAAAAATGGTGAATGACCATTGCCTACGGACTCCAGCAACGGTAAGAAAGTCGCATTGAAATTGCTGATCTTCGAAAATTCCTATGTTGTTTTGTTCTTGAAATTTCATCAACAGTTTTCTCACCATTATCATCATCAGCCGATAATCGTGGCTAGATATAGACCCCTAAAGTTTCCCACATCGACCGGGTAGGGATTTATGTGGGGATTTGCCACCACGCTGGCTCGTTGCGGGTTGGTGGGAGCCAGAGCCTGGTTTGTTCATAAACAGGGTGTACTACGAGCAGGTGAGGAGAGCTTGGATCCCGTGAGTTGTTGTATGGGAGTTCTTACATTCCTGTTTCTACATATGTTATTCGTGGAAGATATTTTTAATATAGTTTAAAATTTTATGGACAGTGGACCTCTGTCGGCTGATGATGATGATATGTTTATTACGTTAACCTTAGAATTAAAATTTAGAATCTATACTTTTGGATTGTCAATTAGGACAATTGATAATCCATCATTTTTAAAGTATAATTGTACTGATTAGTTAACACAGTGCTCCAGTTATCAAATCGGATATATTTTTATATCTGCAACGGGCGACAATTTGATTTCAATTTCACATAGTATTAAGTGACAATAAAGCTGTAGATGGTGAAGTGTGCTCATTCAGATCACTCCTTGGCCGTTGGCACGAGGATGATAGATGAATTTGTAACCCCACCGCAAGCCAAACTCGACAAGAAAAGCACCAGGAGTCGAATCAGAAAAAGCGATAAACTTCGCTTGGAAGACAGTTAATCTATTAATGAGATCTTGAAGTAAAATTTGTGATAAATGTAAATTGATATGGTGATATGATAAGAAATGTTTTGATTTTTAATTAGAAATCGTATGGGATGTGTGTAATTTATTCCAATACGTACTTAAAGCACGAGTTAATGAAATATAAACGGAATACGAAATCACTGTGCACGAAGCCCTCGCTGGTGAATTTGAAGAAACAATAGGAGTGGATGAATATTCATGGGGCAATTTCCGCTTGCACGTATGTACTCGTAATCCCGTAAGAACCGACTAATTAATGGATTTCTGACGTTAATTTAGGTCTTAATCATCACAATTGATAAAATTTTTGAGAGTAGACTTTACTGGTAACAATGTTGAGATTCCAATTTAGTGGGAGTGTGTAGTTGAAATACAATAATTTTGTATAAGATTATAATAATAATATTAAATTTACTTCGGGATCGTTATTTATTGATATCTATGTGGTTATTGTATGTTATAGTGACGTAGTGTTAGGAGGCCTCCTACAAGATGGACCAACGATCTGGTGAGAGTCGCGGGAAGCCACTGGGTGCGAGCAACGCGGGACCGATCGATGTGGAGACCTTTAAGGGAGGCCTTTGTCCAACAGTGGACGTCTATCCACTGATGACATGATATGACATGTATTAATAAAATACCTTATTATTGCAAACATAAAAAGAAATGAATATAAACAAGGAGACTGAAGAAGAGCGTCTATTTGAGTATGTTCATAAATCTCTAGCGCATCATCCAAGAATTTCAACAGACAGTTAGCGGTCCCAGATTAGTGTTAATGGTTGTGAAAACACTAACCAGCCTACACAAGATTAAAGTGTGATCTTGATCTGCAAAATCACAGAATCCACAACTACATCCGGAAAACATTTTGCTACTATAGCGAGCGAGCTGTTCTTATCAAGTTTTTAAATCCGACTGATGAGTTTAGTTACGCTGATGTTATAAGATGTAGTATAATGAAATATAACTAGTATCGAATTTAGAAATACACTTTAAATAGGCTTTAAGGCTTAATATTTTAAATGGAGTAAGAGGAGATAATGCTTTAAATGGAGCGAGAAGCAAGTAAATAACCGTTAGCGATAAGATGTCTTCGACTAACTCGTTAACAGATGACGTGCCTTTTATATAAAGTAACTTTAAATGCTATGATTAAATGATATTTTTTTTTTCATAAAAAGCTTGTACAAATAAACATCGTTTCTGATCTTCGAACTTGAAATTTGGACATTGTACTTTTATCTACATGACCGGAACGAATATGATATCTATGTAATGTAGATAAGCGAGATTCTTTAATAAAATCCAATAGAACTACAGTAGAAAACAAATACAATAGAATGTAGTATAGTAAAGAAATATTTTGAATTGTATTTAGCTTAAATGAAATGTTAGATCTTTTTAAAAGGATATTTGGTTTAGGTTGTTGTGTAAAGAATACGTTTTAGCATTGGATTTTCATTTAAGTCGAAAATGCTCCCAAGCGATCTTAAAGGCATTCTTAAGTGAGAGTTTTTGCCGTAGGGCGAATAAAACAGGGACCGTTTGCTTAGACCCGTGGTTAGGCGTCGGAAATTGCGGTGTCTTATTAGTTTCCTGCCTCGGGAGCCGTCAATTGGAAGAGCGGGCCCTGGTAAGTGAAAATAGACTTGCCATTTTTCACTTGTGTTTCGAACCGAAAGCCGGGTCGAGTCGAATTTCATTCAGAACAGTTGCCACGTTAAATGTACGGGCTTACGGAACTTGCCTTCCTAACGGCGCTCCTTTATTTAATTTAAAGAAAAGGATTTTTGATTTAATTCCACGACACCCATTATTCCCTCAGCTCTGACAAAGGACGGGAAGTCTGCTAATGATAAAGGCTGCTTCAATTTTCTTATTAAGTACGGCGTCTAATTTACTTGGATTAAACTTTATTATTTTGATCAATTTGTATGAATTATTTATAATTTCAAATCTAATTAGCGCTACATTGTTATGGGCAAGTGTGTCACTTACTATCAGGTGCATGATTTGCTCTTCTCGTCGCTTCATCGAAAAAAAATAATATATCAAATGATTCTATTTTATTGGGTAGCATGGTGAACAGGATGTCGGTAAGAGAGATTTTATCAGGACGTTTAGATATTGGTAGGTCCTTGTTACCGGATACCGTTTAGGTAGGTACCACCGCAGCTTCTATTGCAGCCGACAATGTTGTGCAAACATTGCTGTGTTCCGGATTGAAGGTAGTTGCAGCTAGTGAAATCACTCGGGTAATGAGACTTAATCACGTTATATCTCAAGGCGATATGGTGCAGTGTGTAACATCTTAACTACCGCCATGTTATTATAGGTGGGCGTGTCACTTACTATCAGGTGAACGTCCCGCACGCCTCGTCGTTTCATGATATAAAAAAAATTGCTCTTCATTACACACATACAAAATGTTACATCCTGTTACACTTGTGATTTCTTTAGCTGAATAACCCCTAACACCGGAATACAGTATTTATTGCACACTACTCCTTCGTGCCAGCAACAGATGCATTGATAATGACTGCACCGTCTCCAACAACAAGGATCTACGTAAACAATATATAAAGAAAGTCCTGAAGTCCTTTTACGAATTCATAATATCAATTCTAGTGCTACACCCTTGCAACTCTTTTTGGGGAAAGAATTTTTTAAAATCCATTCTTAACTGGTCCTAAATGGGTAGTTAAAGATCTCGTGATGAGGCAATGAATCTCTGGATATCTCCTATATATAGATTAAGTTATAATTACTGTTAAAACTGTAGTGTTCTATCACCAGCAATTAATTAGTTTGTTACTAAAAAATAAAACTGTATTGCGGGAGACAAGATAAGGTATGTCAGTTCACGTCAAGTGAGTAAGACTAGAGGAGTAGGTACAGTGACCTTCAAAATGGTAAGTGATATTTCGCGTTAGAAACAGGGCGCTCCGTGACTAACTATTGTACTATAGAATCTCTTATCGAGATATGTAAATTTTAATTAACCGCATTATCTAAATGTTCATGCAAACGGGTTGAGGAGTTCAGCAGTTGACCGAGTTGGAAGTCTCATCACGTATCAAATGAAAATTGTAAGAAATGTTCTCTCAATTAAGACCCAAGTTCGGGGGTGAATTAAATTCAGTTACAATCCGGCCGCCGCGCCGGCAGCGCCCCAGCATCCGAATCGCAGCCGACTGCTCGCTGCTTAGACTGAAACTCAATTATTATTTTGGCGAGCTTACTAGGTCGCGGTAAACGTAATTACAATCGCTAAAACTCAATTAAAATTTGTCTTCGCGCTTTTCATTTAATATACAATACGTAATTATAAACAGAAATAAAAAAACAACCTGCTTAAAATGGAGATCCCCAGTTGGGTTCCTATGTGAGTGCTTTCATGGTTATCTTAAAATTCTCACTATTATAACATAGAGAGGAAGAACATTTTAGACACACAATATCTTCTGTATTTATTTTTTTGTCTAAAATGGCTTAGCAACCTAAATTTGACATGATAAATAAAAAATATTAAGATTGTGGATTTGGCGTGCACGTTTGGAATACTCTCTCTCTTTCTCTTATGATCTGAAATATGAAGATGGTAGCTAATCTGGAGGGTAGGAACCAACCTTACCACCGACCAAACTTATCAAAATCAAACCAGAGACTGCTGAGATCATTAGTAAAGTTTCTACTGACGACTTATAGATTTTTGTTGTCCAATACAAATGTTAAAAGAATATCTAGGAATAGTCTTTTTTTTTTAACTCTTATCTGTAGGTTTATCGATAAGTATTTTTTTTTTAAATTTTGTATTCAAAGTGAAAGAGAAATTGGCGGCGTATAAAAATGTAGGCGACACGTTTTCAATATTGCGATACGTGACGCCAGCTCGCACTATACATCAAGCGGAGCTCCTTCCATATATATTCTCACGTAACATCAGGGTTTTTTTTTCATGCTGTCCCTTTCGGTGTATCATAAATCATTCTCCGGCCTCTGGACTTAGCTGTGAACTAAATGTTATAGACAGTTCTCGCGTGTACGTGGGTTTTCGAAGCACAAAAAAATATTACAGCTTTGTCATTGAAAATCGGTGGCTTTACACATTTTTGGTGTAGCTATTTTAATGCCAGAATAAGTTGTGTACAAACATTATTATAAATAACTTGGTGTTCCCCGCTCGCTTTGCTGACCGTAATATAAAATATGGGGGGGTGTACGGGGTTCTGCAGAATAACTCACGGGACCCACGCCAATCTCGCCTGCTTGTGGTGCACCTTGCTAATGAACAAAAGAGGCTCTGGCTTACACCAGCGTGGTGGTCTCTAATGAACGCTTACAAACGGCAGCCCTAGGCGCCTGGAGGTACTCGAGGTAATGCTGACTGTGGACCTACCGATACCGTACGACCGACCGGAACGCCGTAGAAATCTTGCTGGTCAGCTGCCACATTCATTATCCATCGTCCATCATTAGCCGATCGACGTCCACTGCTGGATATAGGCCTCTCCCAAAGATCTCCACATCGATCGGTCCTGCGCTGTTCCCTTCCAGCGGCTTCTCGCGATCTTTGCCAGACAGTCAGCGTGGCCTGCAGTACCGCCGGGTACTAAAGGCTTTTAGGGGTTCATATGGAGGGATTGGGGCCATTACCACCACGCTGGGATAATGCGGGTTGGTGTGAGTCAGAGCCCCGTTTGTTGATTAGCAGGGTGCATGACGAGCAGGTGAGGTTTGGTTTGGATCCCGTGAGGTGTCATACAGGACCCCTTATTATGTTGTAAAGACAGAGCTTTCAGATAAAAGCTCTGTCTTTACAACATTGATAAGACCGTTTCCATTAATTACTAATATGTATGTATAGTTCCTTGCTTCGATATAACACCGTAAAGACTCAATAAGACAGCGTTCATAGCATTTAGTAATTTCACTTAAGCTGAAGCACTAATTCATAAACCATTAGCCAGGTTTGTGTCGCGAGCCTAATCAGTACCGATCAAAAGAATTATAAATGTATACTAATGGTATCAGCTCTGATGTAAGGCTAAATCTAAATTAATATCATCAATTCTGCTTAGTACATATTATGATTTGATGCGAGGATGAACAAGACGTGTATTGATCCCAATCATAATCATAAACTGTAGCTCAACATACATACATATATATCGTCTCGTTCCCAGTGGGATAGGCAGAGACCACCTCTCTCCACTTGCTACGATCCTGGCACACCTCTATCGCTTCCTCCACTTTCATGAGAGTCTTCATGCATGCTCGTCGGTTGCGAGTACTCTTGACCCGGCCTTTCTTTAGGACACATTCCAATTGATCGGAATATTATTATTATTATTTTATATTATTAGGATTAGGGCTATATGGTATTTGATGAATAAATGCTTAAGACACCGTGCTGATACCGAAGAATTGATTGATGTGGAGATCATTGGGGAGGCCTAAGTCCAGCCGTGGATGTCTGTCGGCTGATAATGAAATGGTAATCGTGCAATTTGAGTACCGTGCAAATCGAGAGACAGATATAATCGATAATGATTTATATTTTTATAGGAAGGGTGGGCAAACGAGCAAACAGTTCACCTGATGGACAGTGATCACTGACGCCCATGGGTAGTCGCAATACCAGAAGGGTTGCAGCTGCTTTGCCTACCTTTAAGGTAATAATACGTTCTATTCTTGAATGTCCCCATATATTAGATCAGAAATACCGCTGACAACAACTGATTGCACAAAGTGGTAGTATGTGGTCAAAAGTTGCGCTTGAAATGCATAGTGAAGGATCACCAATCATCCAGTGGGTGAGGATGGAACTTGGTGTTATGTTGTATACTGTGCTGGTGGATAGTATCAGGAATAATTTCGTACAACTCGGAACACTCCCCGTGGTACATTTTATAAAGAATGCAAAGAGATGCGATGTCTCTTCGCAGGGCAAGTGGATCGAGGCTGGTGGAAAGAACTTGGTCGTCAAAGATTCGAGCCGCTCTCCGTTCTATGCGGGCAAATGGGAGAAGCTGGTGCGCCCAGAGGTGCGAATAGTATTCCATGTGAGCTCGAATTTGCGCCGTTTAAAGAAGCAAGTGTCGTTCGGGAGGTTTTCGTGTCCACCTCGCCCGCCTCGCGAATTTGAACTGTGACGTCAATTTCTATGTCCGAACAATCGTAAAACTATTCAGCGCCGCCATTTATAAATATATAAACATTTTACAACCCCCATAAAAAGCTACGATAACAAAACCACGACGATATCCATTAACATTCCCATTTCGCTAAACATCATCAATCACACTATTTCTTTATATTTCAACTTTCGACGAACGTTGTTCGTTTTCGAGTCTGTTTCCTTTTTATGATAAATCATGACTCTGTCTCCCCTCGCGCACCGATCAAGTTTTTCTCGCCTCTAAAAAAAAAAAAGTAGTTTTCGTTACAGCGAAATTGTTACGATCGTCTTAGCTGGAGTTTATGATTTATTTATTCGGGTGGGGATACTCGTAGTTTACGAAACGGCGGAATAAATTTTTACGATTTATACAATAAAACTATATAATATATACAAGTAAACTATGGGGGGAATATAACAAGAGAACAAGTCAACAACACGAGAACGGTATCGAATTTCGTGGGATCAAATTCAACGTAAGACAAATATTGGCTGAAATTAGTATTTGTTGATTTATCTGCCTGTTATTTTCGTGAATACGTATTCAGAATGTAGTATTTCACAGTAATGTAGTCTTTATGCATAGTTTACAACTCACAGTTACCAGTTACAACTAGTTTAGTTGTTGTTATATAATTCCACATTCTTAAGAGTTTTCTGATCTAAATCTCTTAACAGTGTCTTTCGCACTTTTGCATATAACTTCCTCAAATTTACAATTCAAAGTTGCTAAACTTTTCCACATTATTATGAGTTTTCTAATCTAAATCTCTTAACTATACCTTTCATCTTTTTGCAGATAGCTTCCACAAAATGGGGACTTTGATGGCGCTGTGCTCTTTCCGGAGTGGCTTTCTATTAACCGCCTTTTAAGGTACATTTGGTTAGGATACAAACTTCGTGTGTGGTTTCAAGGCCCGACGGAATATTCTGACCCGTTCGGACATGAAAGAACTAAACAAAACTTTTAAACAAGTTTACATATTATTACAAAAATAATCATAGTCGAATGGAATAGAACATTCGAGAAAATTAGAGTGACGTCCTGCGATTGAGGAAGGAGTGTCCGGCGGAAGTTTAGAGAATAGAATTTAGAATAAGTTCATTGGTAATATTTGATCTATATTGCTTCAGAAAAAGAACTTCTCTAGAAATAGCTACATTGTTTTTTCCTACTAAGCGACGCGACAAGCGAGACATTCACCTGATGATAAGTGATACGTTCGCCCATAACAATGTGGCACTAGTTAAGGCGACACACAGCATCAAGGAGAGTATGAGAAATAAAAATGTATAGAGTTAAGCAAAATTAGGATGATAAGTGACTAATGTATAAATAGGCCCTGATCCACAATACGCAGGAGGAACATTAAAAAAAAACACACAGCATTACATTGTACTTGCTGCCTTCGGCGGCAGAAATAGACGCTGCAGTGGTACCTAGACGGTGTCCTACAACAGAGACCTATCACTTATGAACTAGACTAGTAGGATGACGACCATATGTGTATATAGGCATTTGGCGAGCTGGTAATTCTGGAATTTCGAGGCGATACTGCTATTAATATACACGCACATACTTGTGAATGGCTTACTTTATTTAAATCTTTGCTGTCAGGGAATTATAAAAGAATTCATCTCGGAATATTGTTTCATTTGATCAAATCATAACAAGCGTGTATCAATGCTCTATTTGAAGATGAAAAGATTTTAACTATTTCTATATGGTTCGTCGCGCCGAATACTGAAAGCTGGTAACACTCCAGATGAGACCACAAGTAAACAGGTCCGAGCCGAACACATGAACCGATATTGAGAAGAATTATTTAAGACATTGTAAGCGTGTTACTTTGTGAAACAATTTTTTTTTTTCAAACCAAAAGTAAAACATTTTGAAAAGGAAGCAAAAGCATTTGCATTTTATTAGTCACGTTTCAACGTATTTTCACTTTGTGTATATTTAAAGTAGGAAGCTGGAGCTTGTTAAGAAACAAGTCATGCCATTTCAGCTACATTTTAAAATGCATTTACGCATTTAATTAAGGTGAAAGCTTGTAATTGTATAAAAGCTAAATTAGCTTCTGAGCTTTAGCTTTAATAACAACTTTTAGTCTTTAATTAAGCTAATATATAAGAGATTTATTATCATAGATTTGAAATCAGACAAACTTCGAAGTTAGAATGAACATCCCATAGAATATGAAAATTTTAATATTTTCTGAAGGTAGTTAATTATTACTTTATTGCATACATTTTTAAACTATACATAAGATAAAAGACTTGAAAACTTAACAAACGTATACATAAGTCCCGAGCTGCAAAGTCCTGTGTGATGATAAAACAGTATATTTTACTTCCAGATGTATGCTCTGATTATCAAAGAGAATACATTGATTAAATAAATATCTTAGACGATTAAATTGTTGCTAAGTCATTGAATTAGACAACTAGATGAACTTCAAAGAACATACAGAATCCACTCAAAGCTACTCACGAGTTCCAATCATACAACATCCGTTACTATCTCCGCCGCTAATATTAATATAGAAATTGACAAATATTCCTTAATAAAACATTGGGAAGGGAAAATATTTAACGTTTCTCTTTTGCACGAGCCTTTTGATAAAGAGATACAAATTCAATTGTACGCGAATTTGTTGGAATGTAAAAAGGAAACGTAACATCGACATTGTAAAATTCTTCGCGATAGAAACGAAAGAAGAGAAATTGAGAAACCTATTCAATGCGTACACTTCCATTAAATCATGATCATGTCAAATGTATTGACAGTGATACAAAAGTATCCATTTTTATGTTACCATATTATATAACCGAAATTATTTAACCAATACTTTGATTATTCAACAGATACAATCTCGTAGGGATGTATTTGACTTAAATAAGTTTAAAGTGATCTTTTATTACATAAAGTTATACGGGGAAAACACATGGCTAAATTATCTGTTATGAAATATAAATATAACTATTTGAATTTGTTTGTATACAGCACTAGTCAGTTTTGATCGCTAGATGGCGCGCTTTGTTAATAATAACTAACAGGATACAGTTAGAACTTTACTACTTGGTAACTGAAACCTCTTGAGGTAAGCTAGGAATTACTTAGTAAGTTTTCAACTCCGACATATCATCAAATGGATAGTTAGTACCAGCATCCGTGAGATTATACCGTGAAGCTATTGTGAATTTGTGTCCCATTAAAACAAATGAAACCGCCGCGATCCCGTGAAGGGGAGATGTCCGAGAGGGAAAGTGAAAAGGAAAGTATTATATTGACAGCCTATTTGTCACGTTGTAACCTGACAGGGCGGCGTCGGGGAAGAAAAGGGGATGCTCAGTTCCATTTACGGCCGACGGTGTGACGTCACTATTCCGGACGGCCCAGCGACCATTTGTCAAAGATTTGATATATAGTGGAACCAAGACGTGGCACGCCGTCATTAAGCTGCCGACTTTCTCTCCCGTAACAAATCCATTATCGTCCGTATTTAAATAAAGCTTTCTTTAACTGTCATAAATAAGAATAAATATAATAGAAGTGGGGGTAGGTCTCTGTTGCCGGAGACTGTCTAGGTAGGTACCACCATAGCTCCTCCGCCAAAAAGTAGTCTGATAATAAGTGGGTATTTGGTGATAGTTGTAGCTAGTTAAATTGTTGGGGTAATAGAATTTAACCACTTGTAAACTCAACAGGTATAATGTGCTGCAGTGTATATCATCTTAACTAACGCCTCATGTTTAGGGGGGACGTATTAACGATAACATCATCTTTGTCTTGGCATAAAGTATACAGACTAATTTTCAAGTATCATCTTTAAGTACAAGTTAGTTATGACGTAGTATATGTATATATATTTATATCAGCGTAGTGGGAAATGGCTCAAATCCCCCTTATATAAACCTCTACAAATGACGGTCCTATGCCCAGCGGTACCAGAGGCTATGCTGACTGTGACGGACGTTGTCCAGGCGCCGGAACTACGGCAGCGCGGGACTGATATTTGAGAAAGGTCTTTGTCGAACAGTGGACATCTATTGCTTGATGATGATGATAATGATATATATATTAAGTCCTGATAAATTTCAGTCAAGTACGCAGTTGGTTACCAAGCGATATATTTGTAAATCTCTCCGAGTATCAATTGTGATACTTCGGTAACTTCAACATTGATAGCACTCGAACGGAATTATGAAAACAACTCGAGATCTTCAGAGAGCACTCGAGGTCTATTGACGATAAACAAATTACGCAGAATCGTGAACTTCTGTGTAGGCGCTGTTAACCTAATCCCATTAATTATGTATGATCATGAAGTTAAAATTACCAAGGCGCGTGCCCTCAAAGGAGGCTTCATCGGGAGGGGCCCGAATTTTAAGTATCCTCACGACCTGTACGGATTAACGAAGCGACGACAACATTAGAATTAAAGTTGTTGTGTAATTATTTACTAACAGACAGCAAGAACATATAAAAAAAATTAGTTTTTACTAACTAATTAATTACTAATTATCGGAGATATCTATAAATATCTGAATTCAAAAGAATACATTTTAAAAGAATTAGGAAGGACGAGGAATGTGTGTTTAGGTAGGTACCACCATAGCGCCTATTCCTACCGTCAAATACTACTGTACAAATATTACTGGGTTACGATTTGAAGGGCGCTGTAACGAGTGTAATTACTGGGGTAACTAGACTCAACATCTTATGTCCGAAGGCGACAAGCGCAATGTAGTGCTGTGTATAACATCCTAACTAGCGCCATACTGTTATGTGCAGGCGTATCACTTAATGCCGGATGAACGTCCCACTCATCTCGTCGCTTCTTTGAATTAAAAAAAAAAAACTTAATATCAGACTTATTTTATAAATTATTATACTATTTTTTTTATTTAGAAATAAAAGATAGGTTTTTAATGGTCCGTGGCCTTAACAATTCACGCATTTTACCATCTCTGTCAACACCAAGTTGCGACATTTACATTGAAGGAGATAGATTGTCGCTTCGCAGAGAAATTTGTTTTTTAAATAAAGGAGCAAAGAAAGTATTATTTCACTTCACAGGAAATGTCATCGGCTTAGAACCTTAAACGGATCCTTTTCTATTTACTATATAAATAGATTTTAGTAATCTTGTTGTAGTATTTGTTCCAGCATAGTTTTAAAGAACATTCACGATTCACATTGTTAGTAGTAAATAAAGAATAACCTCCATTCTTTATTGTGTAATAAATGTAATTTTTACGCCTGCCCATAACAAGTTAGGATGATGTACACAACACAACATGTCAATGGCATAGAGGTAAGATCTTAAGTCTCCCTACCCCAGTACTTTACTAGATATAACACTCTTCGAACAGGAACACAGTAATGTTTGCACACTACTACAGAACAATAGAAATAAAACATATATCGGTATTTAACTAGACAGTATACAGCATGAAGTTAATATGTTCTATATATGTTCTTTGGCCTATGTCCAGCAGTGGACGTTTATCTGCTATACACCTTCCTAGATAATCTTAACTCTATCGTGTAAAAAGAGCTCACCTGTTCCACCCACACGTTCGTCGTCATTATTTGATTTTTCAGATTCTGAAACAAGAGAGCATTGCTTTAATTAAGGTTCTTCATTAGGATTCCTATATCCGGCAGTAGACATCCATCGCTTAAGATGATTAGAAACAAATATAATCAAAAACGTATTTTTTTATTTATGCCTACAGGGTTCAATATTTCCAAGTTAATGATGATTGGTTTATTTCTGAATCAATATCATTATCATCATTATCAGTCTTTATTCATCCAATATCGGATAAAGATTTCCCAAAGTCTTCCACCAAATGCACTTGCTTGAATCCATCCACTTCCCACTCTTCGTCCTTCGTGTATACATTACTTTTTAAATGATATCCTTCGATCAAAACATTAAACTTGTCAAAGAAGAATACATCAAAGATTATCCTAGAAGCTTCCTGAAACTCGTTGTTGATCAGTTATATTTATTTATTTATTTATTTATTTATTTATTTACAAAGAACTCATGGCTATTAGAGAAAACATTGGTTTATAACTTACATCAAAATCAAGTTATTTGTGAGTTATCATAAGATATATCATAAGACGCCAATGAATAATAAATCAAGAAAGTTGGATACCAAAGACATACGTATCACAATAAAAATGACCTTAAATATATATATCTATACATACATAATGACAATGATTTTTCTTTGTGCGTCAATCACTTGAAAACTAGTGAAGGTATCGACATAGGAACGTGAGCATTAGACGCGGAAAGATTCGTAGATAATTATAGGTCCTTTACTTTTTGAATATCATAGCCTTCATAATTATATTTCTAATTAACTTTTAGAAATATTTTCATTTGGTGTTATTAATTCGGTTGCTATAGTAACGGTTACTATAGAAAGTAACCTCAGACAAATTTCAAATCGAATTTTATATTACGGCCAGCAGATAAGGCTAGTTAGTATATATAAAAACATGAAATTATTTATAAAGTATATATAATACAATATAAAAATAAGGTGATAGAGGAAAAATTAAAAAAAAAATCGTACTGTAAATATTTTCCCCAAGCAACAGGAAGATACACTTTCCAAGATTTGTTTTTATTTATTTATAAACACTGAAAACACTCAAGCCTTGATGTTGGGAACTTGAACCGGAAATACTGGTAAGTTCAACCGGAAGGTCGTAACGAAGTTATGCATGAAGCAAGAAATATATATTTTCAAAGAAAAATAACCGATTATTTTTAATATAAATTTACTAAAATATTAATCTAAGGGTTCGAATGATAGATACTAGCAATATGAAGGGTCAGAGCTATACTTAAGGAGGGCATACGGAGAGCAAAAGTTCGGAAGTTAGTTTAATGAAATTTCTTAAATGATGTACAAGGTTTTGATGTATAGCGGAAACGGATATTGTATATTCTGCGATAGTGTTATCAGATGGGAGAGATTCTATTAAACTTATAAGTTTTTGATTGGCATGAATGATGAGAGAATTGAAGAGAAAACGCTTCACAATCTTGTTATTACACTATGACTGTAGATTCTCAATAGCTTAAGGAGAAATGATTTAAAAGGACATATCTATATATTTGTAATTTCAAAAATAAAATTAAATCCTTTATTTTTGTAAAGGATGAACCAGCTTAAAGATTTAACTGGTTACTTGGCGCAGTGTCATATACCGTTGCATAGTTTTTTCTTACTATGGGAGCATTGACTATTAACCCAAAATGAAAATTTAAGGGTTAACTTTTACAATACTTTAAGTACAGATTAATATTTATTACATTTAGATTTATAGGTAGATGATATTTAACTTAGCGTTAAGTCATAATAACTGCAGTTTAACTAGTTATTAAACTATTAACAAATTTAATTGCAGCACATTGCAGTCTGAGACATAAGATGTTGATGCTCGTTATTCCAGTAACTTCACTAGCTATAGCACCTTTCAATATGGTAAACAGTAATGTCTGCACACTACTATCGGCGTAAGTGCTGCTGTGGTACCAACCCACCCGGTAACAGAGACCTACCATTGGTGTAACATTTTTGAACTGAACCAAGGGTTTGTTAAAAGAATGCGTTAAATTATATAAGAGCGCTACTTTAATGAGACAATTACTTGAAGCCGGAAGTACGGGGGCGCGACGTTGGAATGCAATTTTATCAGAGCGGAGCGATGCAGCCTGAAGTCTAGGCAATTAAAGTTAAAGGAATCCTAAAAGTTTCCCGGCAATGCATGGAAGTTTGGCTTACAAACTCAATGTTTCGCTCATTGTTATGTTCTGACCGATGTTTACAACAAAGTTGCCATTTTGTTTACAGTTGGCAACTTACTCCATAAGCACTATTACTTTGTCTATTTATAAAGATAAACTATACAGTTAAATAAATACTACTAATCATGTAAAAGCCACTTTATTAGTAGGTAATCATCAATATATATAAGAGAAACCTATCTATGTAGAGACTCATCACGATATCTCTGGATCCGTAAGGCCTACAGACTTGAAATCTGCTAGCGAAATTCCTATTGTCAAGTTTAGATCAGCTAAGAATGGATTTTAGAAAATTCCTTCTCCAAAGGCAGTTGCAGAAGTATTACGACCAGCAGCGGGCAGGGAACAGATAGATAAATACAGTAAAGGTAAGACAGGATAAGGTAATATAGATAAAGATGAATAATGATGATGAAATAAAATGAGCCACCATATATATACCGAGGCTTTGACTCCTATCAATCCTCATTGGGCTAGCGTGGTGGGAAATGGCCCAAATCTTCCCATACGAACCTCTACAAACAGGTGGGGTTGGTTTGGGTCCCGTGAATTATCATGCAGGAACCCTTAAATCCCTGGTCAGTTTATATGTGTAACGTATTATGATATATCAAATATTTTGCAAACCATAAAAAGCTGTTTACAATAATTAAGAGATTTCATTCAAAATCTGAAAGAAATCTCGTTTCAGGGGTGGGGTGGAAAAACAAAAGACAATTAGCCCACTATCTTTTTTTAAATTTTACATTTTTGACGGTGTCTTTGGGGTGAGTACTTTAAGATAATCAGGCATCTTGATAACAGATTCATCCCTAAATTTTTTTTAATTCTTTCTTCTGTTTATTGCTTTTGTTATCTGAAATTTAATTGCTGCTTGCAAATGTGCATATACATAAATATATATATATATATATATATATTATTATTATTAAAACCATTATATATAAGCGTATTATTATATATACTATAGTTAGAAACAATATGAGCATTCATAGTGAATTAAAGAAAATTTCGTAACAGTTTTTAGTGGCCCTAGGGTTTCTCAAACTTTTTTATTCGAAGAAGCGGGGAGAGGAACTTGACCTCTTAATGATCTACCGACAGACCTTAAAATCCGGTTTAAAGGACATTGTAGCCAGTGAAATGACTAGGCCTTAAGGAAAATACCCTCTAACGTTCTTTCGGTGGACATTGGTCTCGTATTAGTTTTATCAGACGAAGCTATAAGACGATAGAGATTTTCTCCTGATAGAAATTGATACACTTTTCTATAACAACATGACGCTAGTTAGGATGCTCTACACTACCCCAAATTGCGCTCCTCGCACTGAGACATACGATGTTAAGTATTGTTACTCCAGTAATTTCACTAGTTAGCACTAGCACTAGCTGCAACACAGCCCTGTAAACCGGAATAGTCTACACATTACAGTTTAACGGCTACAATAGGTGCTGCGGCAATAGCTACTTTTTTTTTGTTTTACGTGGGGGAAATTTCTGTGCATACCTGCTGCCATCGCGGGGGCAAAGACAGATTCTGTTAGACTTGCACCGACTACAATTCCACGATATTCCACTGTCGTCTCTTTACGGCAGACTCACGGGAACACTTTCGCACAACTCCGCGACCCCGTCAGCGCTGGCGCAGCCCCATCTCGGGAGGAAAGACCCCTCCACCCTTTCCATCTCTGGAACATACAGCGCGCCCTCCTGCGGTGGTACCTAGTCGGTCTTCGACAACAGACATCTTACCCTATAAATCTGACTAGCTACTACCAACATATTGCAAGTCTGCCAATATAACAGCATTGCTGTGTCACAGCTGTTAATATACGAGAGCCTGAATGTTGAGGATGAGAGCTCTTCAGCATTTTAGCCTTATCGTTTCTCAACACCATGTAATATTAACGTCAACGATTTTTTTTAACAGCCTGTTTACGTCTCCACTGTTAGAGCACAGATCTACCCTGAATATGAGAGCGATGGGGCCATAGTCACCACGCTCACCACCACTATGTCAAGGGTTAGTCAATTATAATAAAAAAAGATAGCTTCTTAAAGATAAAGTCAGCTTCTATTTCTACCACTAACAGTATTGTGTAAAAATTACTGTATTCTCGATTGAAGGAAGCTGTAGCTAGTGATATTATTGGGGTAAGGAGATTTAACATCCTAAGTCTCGTGCGTACATAACCCAACTAACGCAACATTGTTATGAGCAGGCGTATCATTTACTATCAGGTGAATGTCCCCGTCATCTCGTTGCTAATAAATAAAATTAGTTAACTAGTAGGCAGTAAACTTATAATCACTCCGCAAGGGAATATTTCTGCATTGCACGTCGGGCACAGCTCCGCTCTAGGACCTCAATGACCGTAACACTCGGCATCTTTCTCGTTTGGCTATATCGACCGCCCCACATCTCACCCTCGGCCAATTATAAAGTTTAATGACACGTCAACGCTGTCCGTACCCACATCCTCATCCACCCCCCACATCCGGACTTATACACGGCCTATTTCATGTTCTGTAACCGCTTCAAGAGTTTCGATTAGACATTAATTGGTTAGCGATGGCGCTGCGAATTTCAGAAATTATTTCATTTGGCTTAGTTGTTTGTTTGATTGTTTTCATTGAGTGTGAATTGTTTTCTATACAAAAGAGCAGATTTTTTTTTTATATTCATTAGAAAGATAATACAAACATGATTTATGAAGGCTTTGATGAATTTGCGCTTGTAATACACTATTATCTGCTAGACATTTGATCGACTTATACAGCTCATAGGATTCTAAGTCCGCAGATCTAAAGCCTACGGACTTAATGGATGAATCTATTCTTTCTGTCATTAGTAATCTTCTGTTCTTCAATCCACCTTTATCATAATTTATTTCAATAATTATAGATTGAAGTGGATTACTGAGAATGATCTCTTGAAATCCGATAAATTCATTCATCGCTGTCAGTTAATTCTCATCCAATTTAACATATTGCATGAGATGCTCAATCAGGTTGTATCAAATCTTAAAAAATTATACCACAGTACGTACTCCTTTTGCGTCTATTATTGGATTTAATTTCGTTGTGATCAATATCATTATTTTAGCTAATTCGTCAGAATGTTGCTAAAGGAATCTTGTAAAGCATCTCCCATTTTCTCGGAGTATAAATCGTCTTATACGAAACCCTTATTTTATTTATTTAATAACTGATTGTCAATGATTCTTAAATGGGAGTTATTGTAAATTTTCATATATTCACACGAATCCGTCGATATTACGGAAACTTAAAAGCCGCTCTCAGCAGATTTAATGAGAGATAAACTTAAAGAAACAGATTAAACATAAATTTTTACATATAACTAATCCAATACCTGTCCTATCTACTTATTTATATAACAAACTCCATTTGTATAAAAAAACCTTGCATTTGAATACGTTAAACAAATGGAAATTTATCCGCTTTGTCACACAACGACTTTATTTGCATCCCCTCCTCTCGCATTTATACTGCCGCTAACAGAAAAGATTTTCGATATCTTTAATCAAATGTATGGGATGTCCTTTGGGTGAAGGCATTTACATTTTTATCAACCACAAACGAAAATAAAACCATAAACATACAATTGTCTTCAACTTCAACTTATCAATTGACTCTGTACCAATACAAATATGTTATGATAATTACAAATAAAAAAGTATTTGTCATCGCTTTTATGAAGATAGTAAACGCATGATGATTAAAGCTCATACAAATCTTTCCCTTACTAAAGTATTCCGTCTTACTACCCTCTTAGATATAATAGCGATAGGGATATACTAACTCGTATTATATTGGTATATTTTATAGGAAAGTTAAAACGGAAATATGTTAGATTTATTAGAAAATTGTAATACGAGAGATAAAGTAGAAAGATAAGTAGTTAAAGCATGAATAGATTCAATTTAATAAAGATCTTACAAAGTTTAGGTATAGGAGGAGTAATCTCCGAAAGCGGTTACCGTAAAATTTTGTTCATATATATTTATACTAGTAAAAGCCCGGCAGCCAACAGAATTGACTGCTGTTCTAGTATTATCTGTTGTGGAAATTTAATTAAATCAGTAAAAATATATGAAGATCTGTTTTACATTAAAATCTTCTAATTACTATCAATTTTAAGTGTTATGGAAAATGAATTCAACAACTATAACTGCATGCATGGTATCAGTGTATATGGACTATTCGAATTCCGCGCCAACTTCACTACATTGACTGGCACTGTTACGCAAAAAACTAATAAGCTATCGGCGACAAACTGATTTACATTTTAGCTGCATATGATTAGCTGGCACTGTTACGCAAGAAACCAATAAGCTATCAGCGACAAACTGACACACATTTAAGCTCCATATTATTGGCTGCTAATGTTACGCAAGAAACCAATAAGCTATCAGCGACAAACTGACACACACTTGAGCTTCATATTATTGGCTGGTATTGTTACGCAAGAAACCAATAAGCTATCACCGACAAACTGACACACACTTAAGCTTCATATTATTGGCTGGTATTGTTACGCAAGAAACCAATAAGCTATCGGCGTCAAACTGACACACATTTAAGCTCCATATGATTCACTGGCACTGTTACGCAAGAAACCAATAAGCTATCGGCGACAATCTGACCCACACTTAAGCTGCATATGATTAGCTGGCACTGTTACGCAAGAAACCAATAAGCTATCGACGACAAACTGACAAACAAGTTGCATATATTTATATTATTCTATGAAGACGATTTTTTATGTTGTGCCTTAAGTATATAAAACTGATTTTTCACTTGCCACCAAATAGCTCACCAGAAAGGCAATGGAATTTTTAAATTATGATTTACTCAGTAAGTACATATGAGTTAATGACACTTAAGTGAGAGGGAGCGTTTGAGAGTGGTACTAGAGTATTCACAAAGTAGAAACGGTAAACTTATTGCCGCGCAGCGTGACAGGCGACAAGCTGCGCGACAGGACGCGGCCAGTGACGAGTAATTAAACTTTGTAATTGGATGTGCCCGGGGTCGCCGCGAACCCGCGACCGAGCGATATAAGAGTTGTTACTGAAGCAATTGTTGGGCAAACGTTACTTATTCAAATATTAATTAAACAATAAGCACAGTATTTTTATAACACCCATAAGTAAAAAAGAGTGATGAGAGCTCGACGAGAATATCACTGTGTTTGTTGGTACTTGAACCTAGTATCACCACTGTCCCACTTCTTTTAGGAAAGGAACAATTCAAAGGAAAGCACCGCCTACATTTGACGCCTTGATACGGCAAATATCTCTGTTTTTGGGAAACCCTATGCTCAACAATGGACAATAAAAGGCTGATCTAAAGTATGATGAACTTCCTTCTTCATTCAAATATATAACTAGCACAAAATCGCGAAGCAAATAGTTATGACAGTTTGGACAAACCGACTTATCAAGCTAGCCTTATTGGTCAACGCAGCAGATGAACAGCGTTGACTCTTCTTATCAAGGCTTCAAATCCCACTTATGGGAACATTAGGGTAATTATTTATAAAAAAAATATATATGTTGATTCCTTATTAAAAAGCAACTTCTGCAAATTATACGCAGCGCTATATTAGGGAAATTCTGGAAGGAAACAATATATTCGTATGTATGAACAGGTCCGTTAAACATCCCCGCTAAAAGGGGTTTTAATAAAAGTTAGAGGGGTCGCTTTTTCAATTATGCAAACTTGTTTATTTTATCAACAACGATGATTAGTTTAGGTCATATTTAGAAGATTTACGTAAACCGTATATAATTCGACAAGTGAACGTTTCGGTTAACTGAAAAGCGTTTTACAATTTTCGTATTACCATCGTCTCGTTAAAGAATCTTCTCATCTCTAACATCGTCATTAACTTTTAAGTTAGCTGTGTTAACCACCAAGTACTGTAAGAGTTACACACACATACATACGATTATATTATTTACTTCCTTTTTATCCCTCCTTCTATTTACAGATATGACATTATTAGGCCTCCTCCAAAGATCTAATGTTTCTAGGGGTTCATATGAAAGGATTTGGTCCATTTCCTACCACGCTGTTTCAATGCGGGTTGGTGGACGCCAGAGCCTCGTTTGTTGAAGAGGGTGCACCACAAGCATGTGAGGTTGGCTTGGGTCCCGTGAGTTGTTATGTGGAACCCCTTACGCCCTCCTTAATAGACATATCATACTTCATATAATTAACTGCGCGCAAGTTCAGAGCTCAGTCCAAATTCCTTTTAATGTCTTCCGAATCTTCTAAAATTTACCATGATCTTTGGTTATAGACCCCTAATATTTAATGTTTTTTAAAAGCTTAACATTTTAATTGCTTTTTTTATCTTAAGGACATAAAGAAATAACAAGGACAAAGACAACAAGAAATAACTTTTAACTAGAGATAAATCGTGGTACTAGTAATAGTGTCGCGTTATTCGAGATACATACATATATATCACGCCTCGTTCCCAATGGGGTAGGCAGAGACCACCTCTCTCCACTTGCTACGATCCTGGCACACCTCTGTCGCTTCCTCCACTTTCATGAGTGTCTTCATGTACCATATGTGTGTACCATGTATACCTCTTTCGTTAACCTTCTTTCATCCATTCAAATTCGAGATAATCGATTTTATTAAATGGCACAAAGATTATACATTATCATTAGCCGATATACTACCACTGCTGGGCATAACCCCCCTTCAACGAATGTATTGGATAAATAAGCTTATTTAAGCCGGATACCGTTACCGCCGATATCGCTGTACAGTAGTGGGCAAATACTAGGTTCATATTTGAAGAATTATGTAGCCAATAAAATTGTAAACGAGTCTCTTGGGGAAAATTACTGGTGGTAGATCTCTGTTGTCGGAGACTGTATGGGTACCACTGCAGCTCCTCATTATTGTATTCCAGTTTGTGTATTAACACGAGTGTGTAACAAAGTGGTGCAACGTATATCAATCTCACTAGTGTCACATTGTTACGGACGGGCGTATCACCAACTCATACCATCAGGTGAAGGTCTCACTCATATCGTCGCTTCGTGAATAAAGAAGGGAATCGTAGGTATCCTATAAAGGTGTTTAAGGGGTTCCGCTCAATATCTTACGGAGCCCAAGTCAACTTCACCGGCACGCGGTGCACACTGCTGAATATCAGACGTGGTGGGAAATGGTAAAAATCTCCTCACATGAACCTCTACAAACGTGAACGTATCGGTTGATGATGATTATGATGATGATGAGATGATGAGATGATGAACTGACCAGCTTTTAATTGTATTTATGAATGACTACCAACATTAGGAAATTGGAATAGTATGAAAGTTGATGAAGCGAAAAAGATTGAAAGACCTTAACATCCAATCTCCTTCAATGAACTCTGTGGTTATCTTTAGGGGAGGTCTGTGTCCAACAGTGGCTGAAGATGATGATGACGTATACTATAAGGCACTGACATCGATTTGGTGTTGTGTAAACTAGTATTTGAATAGGTTCTACTTTTACGCAATAGTGAAACTTCTTGTGATTTTGTTATATAAGTGACGAATAAGTATATAACTAAGTTTTTTTTTATAAATGTTTATCTAAAAATTTATCAATTCAAAATTGTGAAGAGCAAAGTTAATAAATTATATAAGAACTTATTTAAATTATAACGTTAGGAGGTTTAACTGTTCAAAGGTGCCATTACTAATTCCCATTCCACACGCTGCAGAACCTAATGAAAGCCTCGTAGATAATTCAGCAGTTACAGGATGAAGACGCCGCGTTGCTGCTGCGGGCTACGTTCAGCCAATTTCGTAGCGATTTATTATTACCACTAATGAGCTCTCGCACAGCTATACGGAGCATAATTCCTTTATTACGCCACAGAAGCGTATCATAAATCAACTGGACCAGTGGATGTTGATATCCTCTTTTTAATAACAATGAGCCTAGTCATGTACCCTCATTGCGGTTACGATTATCTCAAATAGGGGGCGGATATAAAAAGACCGTTGCTTTTCTGCCATTCCTCTGTCGATTACATCGGCGATTTCGTTGTCTAATCTCCTCGTCTACATCTCCATGGAAACTGATCAAAGATCATTTTTTTTTTATTTAACATAGAAACATTTCTTCACATATTGAATTTCGCAAATGCTTCGAGCATACAACTATGTATATATATACAGCATTTAAGTTTAGCTCGATGGGTAGCTTAACTACAACTATAAATAGTGTTAAGTGATAATCAAGCAGTGCATGATGGGGCTTTTTCGTCTGGAATACTCTCTCATGTGAGGCATATCATAATTATTATATATTATTATTATCATAATGGCATCAGATTTAAAGTAATGAGATATTTTACTGGTGGTGATCTCTGTTGGCGACCGTCTGGGTAGGTACCACCGCAACTCCTATTTCTGCCGTCAAACGGTACTGTGCAAATGTTACTGTGTTTAGTGAAGGGCGCTGTAGCTAGTGAAATTACTGAGATGACCAGAATTAACATCTTATGTCTCAAAACGACGAACAGAATGTGGTTCTGTATACATCATCCTAACTCGCATCACGTTGTTATAGGCTTGCGTTTCATTTCCACGAAGTATACATTTGGCCTCGAAGTCCAACCAGAAGCGACCTTCGTAGTGATCAACGCGTATATGAGGATCCATGAAACCGTTACGGAAGTAATAAATCCATATTTTATTACGTGTAGATGAATGTCGAAATTAATGGCGCTTGATACGAACGTAATTTGCGTTAACACGTGCTAGAGCTTATCGTGAAGATCTTCCGATTACAGGCTTTAGCGGAAATACGCGGAAGCGTACGCATTTAACATCCGATTAATAGAGATGATTAAGACCGGGAAGTGATCAAGCAGGAACTTATGCTGCGAAGCTTCGAGACGAGAAAGACAGTCGTCTGATGATTACTAACACGACAATGACAATGCGGCGATAGTTAGGATGAGGCACCATTATGTTCATCGCTTTGATGTACAAGATATTAAGTTTGGTTACTCCAGTAATTTCACTGGCTAGAACACCCTTCAAACCGGAAGCCAGTTATATTTGTACACTACTGTTTGTTGGTACAAATAGGAATTGCGGTAGTACCTAGACGGTCTCCGGCAACAGAAACCTAAGACCCAAGTAGCGAAAATACACTGCATCATTGTGCTCGTGCCCGAAATACATTATTAAATATACACTAGTAATTTCACTAGCTACAGCGTCCATCAAACTGTAACACAGTAATATTGGCATACTACTGTTTGGCGGTAGATAGGAGCAGTGATGATACCTACTCAGACGGTCTCTGTCAATGCTTGAGACAAACTGTTAGACGTTGCAGTGTTGGTAGGTCTCTGTTGCTGGGCACCATCAAGGTAGCTACCACGGCAGCTCCTAATTCTGCAGTTAAACAGTAGTATGCAAACGTCACTATCTTCCGGTTTAAAGGCAGTTGTAACTAGTAAAATTGGTGGGGGAAAGAAATTTAACGTTATGTTTTTTGACATCGAGCGTATGGTGGTGCTGTGTATCATTTTAATTAGCGCCACGTTGTCATTGACAGGTATCACTTATGATCAAGTGAAAGTCTAGCTCGCGTAGTATAAAAAAAAAGTAACTTCTTTGTTCCTATTTTGCTGTATATGTAAATACTGACAATTTGTAAGTTTCGCCAAAAATAAAGTACGTTTACATAGTTTATTAGTATGCACGAGGGAGGTCCGCCATTTTGCCGTCATCCGCAAAAAATAAAGCGGGTGAGATTTTTTATGGCCTCGGGAGGATAAGAAAATATCCTTTACCCATCGTTACGCTGACTTACTGTGACCTTGTTGAGACGAGCATAAATAAAAAAAGGCTGAGTTCTCGACGTTTCTAATAACAACGGACCTTCATCATAGTTTCCTTTGTAATACACGTGACCAAGATAGTTTACGCTGACCAGTTAGCTTTGATCTCGGAGTACGCGAACTCTTCCTGAGATGTGGGTGAGAATAAATAATTATGGAGGCTCAATAGTTTTTGGTGCGTTATTAAAGCCGCAACAAAAGTGGTGTTCAGCGCTGATTTTACGTTCGGTTCTTTATTGAAATACATCGACCTCTTCATCCTTAAGGTTCTTTGAAAATCACTTGGTCACGTTTACAGAACGATCTAGTTTAGTAAGGTAAACGATAATTATTCAACGTATTTCCTTTTTAGATTTGATATTTGTCTTTTGCCTCGTTTTTATATATAATAAGTATAGTATTACACTTTAGTTTATATTATTACTGAAGTCTTACTGGTAACAAAATTATTAGATTTTGATTATTCTCTTTTGGTAAGAAATACTTCCACGTAATCTCTAATTGGGGCGTAAGAGGTCTCGCTTAATAACTCACGGACGTTTTTTTTTTGAATCTTCGAATAGATACTCTGCTTTCTGAGGGAAAATCAGAGTTATGTGAAGCTTTTTATCCACTGAAACCCTCTCGGTAGTCACCTTCGGCGTTTGGAGAGATCGCAGGATCGGAACACAACCGCGGCTTCGCTAACGCTATGCTGGGATAGCCCGTCTCCGAGCGGGATCTGTCCTCTCTCGATCCCGCTCGATAGGCTCCTTTTGTACCATTACAGCTTCACAAAAGGAGGCTACGGCCCTTCATGCAATGTCTCCTCCCAACATTGCTGACAAGATTGCTAGCAAGGAGTGGTACCGTCCGAACCAATTTATCAGGATCTGCCGCTCCGGTTCCCACGTCGAGCAGTCTTTCTCCACAGTGAAAGCAATTCGCCGTCGCTCCTCGTCCAATCTTACACAGATAATAGCCGAAACACCCGTGCCCGGTAAATATCTGTGTAAGTCTGTAGGTGAGACTTCTTCCGCGTCGTTGCATCCAGGCATCGAAGACCGCCAGGATCGCCACGGGATTGAAGATAGCGGAAAGCTACTGGAAACGGGCAGCGCTTGACCGATCGATGTGGAGAGCTTTGGGGGAGGACTATGGTCAGCAGTGGAAATCTATCGGCTGATGATGAATCTCCAATTGCTAGGAGTCACTGGATTCAAACAGCGCAAGACCGTACTTTGTGGAACATATTACGAGAGACATGTTTAACTGTGGAATTCCATAGGTTGAAATGATGATGATGATGATGAATCTCCAATCAAATTAAGAAAAACAATATATCTAAATAATAGAAAAAATATGAATTGATTTTAAACCTGCTCTCTCTCAATATCTCACTCTCTTGTCTATCTCTACCTATTAAACTAGTATGAAACAAGTTAACAGTATAATATATATATATATATATATATAATATTAAGGAAATCATTTATATAACGGCATGACTGTTGTGATGATTAACAATTTAATACAAGCTTATATAATTAAAGTTTTTTTAACTTTGTCACTCTTTGTAATGTATGCTTCAGTAGAGCAAGCATTACTGTAAAGTTATTATATTGCAAGGTGATACTCTAATTGTGTATAAGGAAACCATAATTATCACCACTGGTCCATCTCTGTTGCCAGGGATCATCTAGACACCACCGCAGCTCCTTTTCCTGTCTGCAAATAGTAATATACAAATCATACTGTGTTTAGGTTAGACGGGTGCTGTCATCATCATCATCATCAACCGATAGACGTCCACAGTTGGATGTAGACCTCTTCCAAAGATCTCCACATCGATCGGTACCACCATGCTCACATCCAGTGGGGTTCCCGCGATTCTCCCATCGGTTCAACTTTTGAGAGATCTCCCAAAACTACTGAAGGGTATTGTAGCTACTGAAATTACTGCGGTAATGTGGCTTAATATCTTGTCTCAAGACGACGAGAACAACATGCAGTGTATGTCATCCTAACTACTGCTACATCAGGTATATCGCTCGTGAGGTTCTCTTCATGTAATAAATCTTCGAATAATACATAAAGCCTTAATTATACAAGTGGGCCAAATACCGCATAATGAAATTTATATTATTGTACATGAGCTGGATGTAAAGGAGATTTTTCATTGTACACGGAATTGCACTGGCGCTGTTCCAGCTTCATCCGTCATAGGTCAGACGCAGCGGCAATTGGCAACGAAATCCGCCAAACCGGACCTATGTATACAGACGGCACTCACTGCATCGGTTATACAGCTATATTTTTTTCTGCTTCAAATTGAACAGGAACTAAAACTTTCATCGTCTTGAAGACTTCTTCATCACCATGAAATCTTCATGATCTTACAGTCTTTCAATCGGTTATTATATTTCCATGTTTTTACTACTACTTTGTGTATAATTAATCTCCTCAAATGACGGTGATTTCTTTTTTATGTAATTAAGCGACGAGAAGAGCGGCACGTTCACCTGATGGTAAGTGATACGCCCGCCCATAAAAACGTGGCGCTAGTTAAGATGGTATGCACTGTATGCACATTGCGCTCGTCGCCTGAGACTTATGTTGAGACCGTTACCCCAGTAATTACCTTAGCTACAGTGCCCTTCAAACCGGAACACAGCAATGTTTGCACAGTACTTTTTCGCGGCAGTAATAGGCGCTGCGGTGGTACTCACGTGAACGGTCTCCGCCAACAGAGACCTACCACCAGTGACACCAGATTATCATTACTAAAAACGCTTACCCGTGTAAATAATTTTAACTTTTTGGAATTTAAATAGTAATAATTATTAAATTATATTTGCTTGTGGTTAAGATGTTCTTATTAAAGACCTTCAAAGCGGATATCATCGAAACTACCCAAATAGTAGCTGCAAATATTATCCTATTTAATTTTGAACAGCTTGTCAAGAGTAACAGTAGCATATTTTCAGCAGTGGAGGTCTATCGGGTGATGATGATGATGTTAAGACTATTTTTTTTAATCGACTAAACGACGAGATGAGCGAGATGTTCAACTGATGGTATATAATACGCCTGCTCATAACGTGTCGTTACTTAAGATCATACACACTGCACATTGTGCTCGTCGGTTTGAAACATAAGATATTAAGTCTCATTATCTAGGTAATTTTACTACGTACAACGCCCTTCAAACCGGAACACAGTAATGTTTGCACAGTACTGTTTGTCAGCAATAGGAACCGCTGTGACTACAAAGACTGACCAGTATGTATAACTATAATTTATATATGGTGAATATAGTAATCTAGTAACCCATAGATAATTGCGATTAATTAAACATAATAATTAATAACTTGTGCCTATACTCAGACGTAACATTAACCTTTACTATAACCGCCGGTAACACCAGAGGCATCACTGGACGTGTTGCTGACCCTGCAGAAACCTCTTCACGTCCTTTTTGAAGAACTTCCTATTGTAGCTTATTAACATATTAATCATTAACTACATTGTTCAAAGAATCGGAAACTTAAATTTTAATGATACTGTAGTTGATACTGTACTTGATACTCTATTCTCTATAGTTCATGCAGTCGTACGATTGTAGCGAGTTTACACGCGAACTGAATCTATGTAAATGGCTGAAACGTATGAAAAAATCTCGATACAAAGATTTCATTGCGAAAACATGAGAAAGCAATTTCGTCGTAAGATCAAAACAATTTCCCAGCGACGATCAAAACACGTCGAATGTTTACACAAGTAAAGATACGAAAACTTGTTTATTTCCTCAGCCGCACAGATCGGTACAACCGACGGTAATAGCTTGGCTGGTGTATTAAACTGCTTCTTTATACTTCGAAAAGCGAAGCTTTATTACTCTCTATTGCATATCTAGGTTCCAATTCATCTGTTATTTGATATAGTTACTAGTTCTAGATAAAATTATGGCGTTAGTATAACGCTAAGTTAAGGAGACACGACATCGAATAGTGCAAGTCCGTGTTTTGTGGAATGCTGTATTTCCATCAGTGGATGTCCATCGGTTTAGGCGATGATAACGATCACGCGTATTGTAAGTTGGCAAAAGGGTTTCCTGTTGCACGGCGTGTGGATGATGATGATCCCACACTGCGACAAGAAGGTCGTACTCATCTTGAAACAAAGATTGTAACAAGAGGTTTTTAAAAAAACTCAACAGATGGCGCCACCAAAAATAATAGATCGCGCTTTCAATTACCATAACGCAAATTCGATGTTCGCACATTTTTATTTACCTTGTCTTTGGCCAACAGACCATCACGGAGTAAATAATTGTATCCATTTACTAGAACTCTCTGGATCTCTGTGACGTCAAGTCCTGGGTCATTAAATTGTTACTAAGTATACAATTGTATCCATTAACTGGATCTTCGTAATACCAAGAATCGAGGCAGCAGCTTATTACGAAGTATACAACCGTATCTCACTGGATCTTCGTAATACTGTTGTACTTAGTAACTTGCTCTGTACTTTAAATCGCTGTCGTCATCAATATAGTGCTGATATTGCTGCGTGCGTTGTCATTTACTAAAGATCTCGCACTCAAGACCTAGATCTATTTAATTGTACTACTAATCGTTATATTTACTTCTCTTCCAAGAAGAATCATGGCAATATTGATTACTGGCCAAATGTAGGTTAATGAATGTAAACTGTTTACGAAAGTTGCTATTCCTAAAAAAATTGTATTTTCATCCCTATGTTTTCCCTCATCAGAAGCTGAAGCTTAACGGGGTACGTACCCATGGCTATCTGATATCCTAAATAATAATTCAGACGGAAACACCAGTTAAAGATTTTAAATTCAAAGTATCAAATAGTAAGGAACATAGAAGCCATTATTGAAAGTCTCGAAGAACTAGACAAGGATTTTTTCTTCGTTTTGTTTTCAATTATTTTACCTCGGAAACGGAAACGTTTTGTATGCTGAAACGTTCTTTGCTGGCGCGGCTGTGACTTGCTGTTTTAATGCTCCCTTGGTATTTTAAAGTTAATGAGTTTAAAATTACTTATGTATATATATTGTGGTTTATAGTCATCGTAATAACGTTCATTTACTTCATCATCATCTCTGTATAAATCATCGTCTCTAGCTGTAATAACTTCTTTGGTAATGAAACTATCAACTTCTTTCCAATAAATGTTCTATATCGTAACCGACACTTCATTGTTACAGTCTGGAATATCACTTAGTCTTAGGTGATACATCGATATGTATAACCTAAGTGTTTCGGCCTCTATTAAATATCTTCACAACGTTTGATTTTATTCTGCTTATATACAGCAATTAACCGCGAGCTTAACATCATTAACTTTATGGGATGTTCACCAGCAGGTTCCATCTCAAAGATCTTCAGCTTCAGCAAAAATTATATTCTTCTTATAATATTCTTATTCTTTTGTTAAAAGGAAAGTATTGAAATAATATAACTCTGTAGTTAGTATAACTTAGGATAGTTTTTAAAAGTCACTGAGGTTAAACTTGATCTGAACAAAGCCCTATGAGGCTTTGTGGTGTATGACCATCACGTCACATACCAAGCGCACCACAATAACAAGCGTTTTGTGTGCTTTTGTTATATGGAAAGCTTTTTTAATACTTCAAGTACTACATTATAATTAAAGATGTATTCAGAATGGAATCCAGATAAAGCCTTTCTCATTATTTTTTATACAATAAGACAATGTTTATACTTACCATCAAATTGTATAGATGTCAGAAGCTATTCTTTAAAACAATTTTTATAAGCTTTTATTATTCTAGGACACAAACGAGACCTCTTCATAGTAAGTGATACACATGAAATAAAATTGAGGGTACAGATAAGAACTATACAGATATGAATCACTGTAGCTTCTACTTCTACTGTCAAACAGTAATGCGCAAACATTACTGTGTTCCGGTTTGAAACGCGTCCTAGCTAATGAAATTACTGGGATAAAGAGATTCAATGTTATGTCTTAAATCGATGAACCCAATGTGGAGCAATATCTATCATTCTAACTAAAGCTACGTCGTTTACCATGAAATATTGATCTGATTATGAACTTCCTGTCCGGCCCGGAAATTTGTAACCCGACGGTTTACCCCGTTCAGCTCGCGAAAGGTAATTTTAAATAAAGTGAAACAATGCAACTTTACTCGCGGCGAAACTTTTAATCGTTGTTTAATGGACACAACCCGCCGCTGTAAATCGTACCTTTTATTTCACTATGACCCTTGTTTAGTGGGAGTGATAATGAAAATAGTTTCCCCATGAAAATGGGTTAGGGGCGGGCTGCTTCAGTGAAAAAGAAAAAGTTAAAAAATGTTTTGTGCTAATTAAAATTTTTATACGCTGTTTTCAGTCGCAGTGCGAAATTTAAGAGGCGTCGCCGGCGGAAGTTCGACTTGTTCGGCAACTTTAACTCATTTTCAAATATCGCTCGTTGTTATAATCGTTATCCTTCCACTGGGAGTATAAAGAATAACTTTTTTTTTTTTGAATAACAAAGCGTAATTACTATTTTTCATTTGAAAGCTAAATCAACATTTTATATATCCCACAGACCGGTGGGCAGAAACTGGGAAAGGCGAATTATTCGCTCCAGAGGAAACCCTAATGCTGACAACGAACCTGAATTACGAGGGTCTGATTTTAGAGACATTTGTATATTAAATACCAATTGAATTAATGCAATGTGGGTAATAAAACAAACAAACAGCTAGAAATAATCATTGTCCTTAGTATACGTAAAAGCATTAAGTATGTTTGCAATACTTTTGTTAAAGAAGAAATTTTAATTTTACAAAGTACAATAATAAAATTTTTGCCACAGAGTAATCTTGAAAAGTAGGCTTGAATTAAATTGAACTCTTGCTTAAGTTTATAAAGTTTCGGTAACGTTACTTGGTCGGCGACTAAGCTATTCCACTGTCCTACTTTTTCTTGTTTATACGAGTATAGCTAATGAAATGGAAGCTTACAATTTAATTAAAAAGCATGAAAATAAATTATTTAATACAACTGTGGGTATATTAAAAAATCATATTGTCATTCGCTAGTAAATAAATAGCTACAATAGTCGATGTTTAGTTGAAAAGTTTAATACAAAGAAAAATGAACATACTAAATATCCTATCCTTTTGTTTTAACCTGTAAGACTTAATAGGTTTGTTCTTATTAATACTATAACATATTATAAGCATATCTCAAAAACCCATCTCGGTCTATTGCAAATAAAACTTATCATCTGTCCCATTAAAAAGTAAACTTTGTTTTCGTTAAAACAATTTTCGCGAAACGCAATTGCTAACGTTAATTGCACAAAAAAAAGAACTCTGGCCTCACAAGAATCACAGCTGAAAGCTTCCGTGCGGGTAAATACAAACAAATTAGATTTGGGCAAACAGCGCCGCACCCGCCGACCCATCCAATTTAATTAGGGTCGCGACACACGACGCGGCGAGATAACGCGCGACCAAATCGACCGGGGCCGTGCCTTACCATTGATTCCACTTGCAGTGAAGGTGTATCAACACGGTAAAGTTGCTCATTAAATTCAAATTAAGTTAAACCCTCTCTTAAACCATTTACTAAGTAAACAACTTCTTTTTTTCCCTACCATATCCTGATCCAAGAAATAGGTTCACCATCATCATTATCATCCAATCACACAATCCGTCCACAATGTAAGTCTTACTCTTCTCATGTGTATACCCCAATCTCTTTCTTCCTATCTCTTATCGTTACTACCCTTGATTGTATTTATCCATGATCCAAACATTGGTATCTTCATCATCAGCAGATAGAGGTCCACTGCTGGACATAGGCCTTACCCGAAGATCTTCACATCGATCGGTACCGCGCTGCTCTCATCTTCTACCACAAGTAAAATTCGTTCATCTGTTTCTTTTCCTCATGAGATACCTAAGGAAGTTTATTAAATGTTTTATAGGTAGTCATCCTACCTTTCCTTCATCAATCTCGTCTGCTCATCAGATGCTTATCAGTAGAAGTAAGCAACATAATATTTTGATCGTCTTCTCACGTTTCATTTATTCCTTTCTACATTTATATCTGTTACTTCAAAATTTCAGTATTAAACTTAACGAGATGAACGAAAACCAACAGTAGAAAGAGAAATTATGTTAATAACTAAGGTTACCGTTAGATAATTTCCTTACATTTGAGATCTAGATAAAGTAATATTGAACGTATTAAATATTCCTACCTTTCCTTAGAATTCAATAATTTATTAATCAGTTCAGTAATGTAGTGAAATTTTTGCATTAATCACACAAGTAAATCATCTTGATAAAGATCGTGTACTTGATGCAGTCAACATTGTTATTGGAAAAGAATTTACTAGAGAGAAGGGTTTCTTTGAAACTACCTGGGTAGCTACTACCCCTTTATTTCAAATCGTTGCTATCACTAAGTTTTATACTTTAGTTCTAACAGGGAATTTTGTATACTTTGAATGTACGAGATCTTTTGATTATAATGTAAGCGACTCTATACTGTGGTACTGATCGAGCTATTGTTAAAAAAAACTCTCAGTTTATTTTTTTATAAAAAGGTTTAATGCTAAATTCCATTAATTCGGCCACATAAATCCCTGTTAAGGCTGCAGAGGGTATCAGGCGGTAGTGACGTAGGGCCTACAGTTTACTTTGATCCCACGGATTTAAAGGTAATCTCGAAGCAGTTGATAAACGAGCACGATGCGGAGTTTAATTTCTATCAACAAATGCTGATTAAAAAGCTTTTATTTTTTTTTTGTATTAATCACTTCATACAGATTTCTTAGCGGTATTTGTGAAAGATTTTTATCTCCTTAAAACTGAGAGGAATTGACAGGTTTGTTAAAAATCACGAGAAGACTCTTAAAAATAAATTCAGTAAACTATGTGCCACCCTTTGAAACAGAACGTTGAGTCTTCTCAATTTCAGAACATAAATTAATCTTTAGACTACAGCAGGCATCATATTTTGTAGGAACAGATACAATAAAATTTATTCAACCGGCCTCCAAACAGACTTCATAACCATCAGTGAACTTCTCCCTCCCGCCCTTTTCCCAGCTATGTGGGGTCGGCACAGTATGTACTTCTCTTCCATATCCTTCTATCAGCCGTCATATCTGAATTCGCACTCTTCTTACATATATCATCTTTCACACAATTCACCCACACTTTCTTTTATAACCATCAGTAAACAAATAGTATAACTAGCTGTTCCCCACCCGCATTTCTGATCGTAACACCCCCGCAAATAGCTTTGGGGAAAGAATTTAATAAAATCCATTCTTAGCTGATCTCTAAATGGTAGAAGCAATATCTCTACCAAATTTTAATAGTTGACTTCCGATAGTTTCAGTGATCTCGTGATGAGTCAATGAATCTCTGGGTATCTCCAATACATATTAACTAATAAATGGCTCTATTCGTAAATCATTAACCACTCTTTCCTTAAAAATGTTAAATTTTGGTTTATTAATTAAGTAATTAAGTTACCTTTAACACTGTTTCTAATTTAAAACTAAATGTGAAAACTTTAGGAATCTTACGACCTGATTAATCTAACTGTATTTAAGTAATCATCATCATCAAGTGGTGTAAGGGGTCCGCATAACAACTCACGGAATCCAAGACAACCTTACCTGCTCGTGGTGCTAAGAGGTGGGGCTGCGCAAGCGGCCAGCGTCGACGGGTTCGCGGATGGTGCGAAAACATTCCCGTAACCCCGCCATCAGGCGACGAGGTGGAACATTATGGGGGTTTTAGTCGGTGCAAGTCCGACATAACCTGTCCTTGCCCCTGCGAGGACGGGTACGCGCAGGCATTTCCCCCAGGTTAATCAAAAAAAAAACTCCGTTAATCAACAAACGAGGCTCTGGCTCCCGCCAATACTCATTGGGCATGCCTGGCGGGAAATGGGCTAAATCCCCCCCATGTACATACATACAACAGCCCCTAGTGCTCAACGTTACCGGAGGCCATGTTGATTGTATGTGAAGATCTTTGGAGAAGGCCTATGTCCAGCTGTGGACGTCTATCAGCTGATTATGACGATAACGAACATAATCATACTTTAGACGTCCATTACTTAACATTGACTTTTCCCAAGTATCTCCACAGATCGGTCGGGAGCTTCTCGCATCCAGTAAATAAATAAATAAAATTGCCGTGGAGTATTTTTGATATATTACGGATATATATTGTTTTATTTTGAAAACAATCAAAGGAATAATCTATATATGTAATATTCCAGCCAATATGGAATGCTAGAATATATCTTCACTGCATACCGTGTCTCGAAATGCGATCAAGGAGGGAACAAATCCAAGGCAGCATACTCAGTGACTTATCTGAACACTGTGCTTCCTATCCTGTATAGGAATCAACTCTATTACCTCCTCCTCTGGAGAAGTCTATGTTTAACAGTGGAAGTCAATATAATGAAATGTATGTATAATATTCCACGTCCAGAATTCAGATACAGCCATGATGTACTAACCGCAGTTCAACTGACAAGCTTCTGTTGTTGTTGTTAGATGTTGGACAGTCGGGTGATATATCTCGGGTTATCTCTGGGGGCATCCGGTGTCACATCAAACTACGATTATTCAATGAACATGTTTCACTAACAAGTCTACGTATAGACTATCTTGTGTTAGACTTATATCAAATCTCTATAAAATCCCGAATAGTCTTGTTCTTCGTCGGTATCACTCTTGACGGAGTGGTGGTGGTCATCAGTTCAGGTGTTTGTCGCAAGCTTAACAACATATCACTATTCTTCTCTTATGGCTGCTTTCCTATTGCATTCATGTAGTGGTAACGAGGATGATCCATTTACTGCCGCATTTATTTGATCAGTTCATCTCATAACCGTTGTTCCTCGTGGCATGGTACCCTCAACATTTCCCTGGACCACAAGTCGGTCAATAGCTTGCACTCGGCGAATAACATGTAGTGAGAAATACAACTTCTTCAAGACAAAAACAAAATTTTTAAACCTACTTCACTTATATCATCCTACTTTTCTCCTACTGGAGGAGAAGAAAAATATTTATATTTCTCCACTCGTATCTATCATCCGACATCTCAGGAGTTACGTTGTTTTCCTTTATAATATTTATTATCATCACACTTCTTTCAGATTTCCTCTACGTTGAGATACAGGTACCGTCCAGAATAAATTATTGTGTAGGCAGGTACTGTTGTTGTCTAATTATGCTTTTGTGTTTAGTTTTAGTTTCTTTTCTTCTTTTTTTTTATGATTTTCATCATCAAAAAAAACCTAATTCTGCCGTCTAGCATCAGTGTGCAAAGAATGCTGTATTCCAATTGGCTGAAAGTTATAACCAGGTAATAAGGTAAAAACACAAGATTTCTATGCGTGCGTAAAAATCATCTTAATAGAAACATCTTACCACTACTTAATAGGGAAAGTCTCCTAGAAGAGTACAGCTGCTTTTCCTTTATTCTTTTCTTTTGTAAGAGCATCGGGACAATTACGAGGAGAGAGACCAGTGTCCAGAAACCTTCATCAATAGGCTGTAACAATGATTGCAATCTAGGCAATATCCTAATATTAATTAATAGAATGTCACTTAAATAACTAAGCTATGTAATATCAGGGGCGATGTCTTGATTAAAACTAATGTCAAGATTCTAATTTCCATAGTGTCAACAGCAAGAGGGAAAATGAGGAATGCACCTCGTATACACAGCTCTGACGGGGTGGGATATTGCCTCCGGGACAAGGGCGGAATCAACAAAAACATACGGGCTTCCTTAATGAACGCGTCGACTTCCAGCGCAGACATTTTGTATGTTATTTATTTATTTATACTTTAGACAACACCTTAAATAAAACACAAAGGGAGGTTTAACGCGACGGAAGCGTTATCTGCCAGTCAAATGATCTAAAGAAAATTTTTCAGGTGTACTATAGTTAACTTCAGTTTAAAGAGGACACTTAATGAATAGTAAATTAGACGAAATATTTAAGACACTAATGAAAGTTAAAATATTTATGTATTTTATAACAAATTCTGTAAGTAATTTGGAAGATCATGAAAAACTTTATATTAGCTATATTTCTGTTATATAGACGGAATATGTTAAATGTGAGAAGAAACGAGTCAAATTTAATCTTTACTGTTGTCCTTTGCTAAGGTTTTAAATTGTCGATCTGTTTGAAATTACTTCATCATCAGCCGATAGACGTCCACTGCTGGACATAGGCCTCCCCGAAAGATCTCGCATTGTTCGCATCTTACTATTTTCTATTACTATATTGGTGGTCAATAGTATATATTAGATAACATATCTAAATAAAAAATTACTCAGTAAAGTTATATACAAAGATTTTAAATGAAATAACTCAGAAACGAATTGGCAATTATAGTTTAATATAGAAATTATTATGAGATGAATCTAGGAAACGGGGCCGTGTGTGTGAAGATTTGAAATAATCAGCTCTCGTGGTGGTACACGCGGCTGACGACAGTTCCATTGTCGTGAGTACAGCGCGAATATGAAATTCTATTACGCGAAGTTCACAGATTCATATATCACTACACGCTACCCTTAATATATTCCACGTAATACCCCTCCATATATAAAGTTTACCACTCGTTTCATATTAATAGTAATCGGAGAATAATATCAAAGATTTATTAACAATTTTTTTTTAATAAATATGTCTTTAAAATATTTAGCTACTGTTGCTTACTTCCGTCGTTTACTTACAATTAGTATAATTCAGAGAATCTGATAATAATCTGTACCATGTGTTAGCGCTTGCAATGATACGAAGGTCTGAAGATTTATTCGAGGATCGTTTGTGGTGGAGTTTGGATGATGAATGGATTTGGATGGAACACACCTCACACCACGTTATGTAAAATCACTATAACAATGTTACAGTGTTCTATGTGATTCGGAGAGAGAAAGATTTAAAGTGTATGCAGAGTGAGAGCCTATAGGATCGGATATCATCATATGGAATTGGAGTTGAATGCTTAACTTATACTTAAACAGTTCATCACTAGTAATAAGTCTACATGATAACAGTATAAAACCTAGATTTATAACAACAAGGGTTTACATAACGAACTGGGAGCATTATTCTTTGTTACGCAAACTCGGTTGAGTTGGGACTATTAAAACTATAAAATAGAAGGACAGGGGCCGAGTGGAGGTCTCACATTTTCTCATTAGCCTCTGGAAGTAAGTAAAACTAAGTGCAGCACAGCTTTACGCGGCAAACATAAAGTAACCTCAGGAAATGTTAATGAAGAGGAACGGCATTTTGAACGGGGGATAAATAGAAAAAACAACGCTCTATATAGTTAGCTCGAAAAATAGAATTTCGGATAGCATAGCATTTTTTTTTTGCCTAATTAGATTTTGCTGGCACTGCTCCCTCAGCTCTAACTCCCTGGTTGGCAGAAGCGTAGGAAGATTATGCTATTTAAAAAATAAGGCAACAACTTCATTTCATACCACAAGCTTTTTTACTAGGATGTTGAAGAAGGTGATTGTGATTGTGATTCGGCACTCATGTTTTGACAGTGAAGACCACCTATTAACAGTAATGGTTCTATCTTCCGACAGTCAAAATCTTTCACCATTGTTATGTCGGTAGAATGAAAATACAAAGGTAGTCTATATAGCCTCCAAAACAGTATAACCCTGTCATAACTAACTACTGCTGAGACACCAGGACTTACTACAAGGAGAATGCTAAGGCAGTTTTACGCCACGCTGACCAAGTGCATCAGCAGACCTAATACCACCTAGCCGTTTAATATAAAGAATAGTTTGTATCAATATCTTCAACTTGCTAAAGTTAAGCAGAGGTCAATAAATATTAAAGGCAGAAGCGGTGCTTTTCCTGTTTACCGATACTTCACCTGCCGTCTACCAGTAAAGTAACAATCGATGTTTTTATTACCGAGTCAGAGTAATCCAAACGCAACAAGATGCCGATACACGGGGCAACGCAAACAACACGAGCTACCCCCAACGGCTGAACCATTTTGAACCTTAACCCGTTACAGATAAGAGCGTACGCCACGTGTCTCATGCATAGTGAATTGTGACTAGATCGGGCCGATATTGGAGTTAGGTAAACCATTTTCCTCGCTCACTATCTCTTTTCTATGGTAACTGTTTACTCTCAACTCCCCAGCTTCCCATAGCGCTGTGAAAACATCGCTGAATACAAAACACGGCTGCATTTCAATCCGCGAAACATAGATTTAAATAAATTGCATATATTTTTTATTCGTCGTAGCGACTACACGAGCGAGACGTTCACCTGATAGTAAGTGATACTCCAATCCATAACAATGTAGCGCTAGTTCGTACGATATACAGTAACACAAACAATGCTTGTCGCCTTCAGACATTGGATAATGAATCTTGTTATCTCCGTGATTTTAAGGACATTTTCCCGGCAAGCACAATGTGATGCAGTGTATATCATACTAAGGCAACATTATTATGGGCTGGTGATTAAAATTAATTACTGTACTAATACCACGTCGTCTTGTTCCTTAACCACATAATAGTCTGCAAGCATTACTGTGCTGTGTTTTTAAGGGTGCATTGGTAATATTACTACAGTAATCAGAACTTCAAACGATAAATATTAAGTTAAATATATTCATACATAAACAACCGCCTTTGTAAGATTATTTGGGATATATGTAAGAACATTTGAGGTTCTAAGGTCACAGTCATAGCCCAAAAGATTGTTAGACTTAAGTGGCTATGGGAGTACTGGGCACAAGGGAATACTCATGGCTGATGGGGAAGATGGGTTCTCAAGCGATGGGTGTGTATTTATAGATGAAGAGCTGAAGGTGGACCGACGATTTGGTGAAGATCGTGAGAAGCTGTTGGAAGTGCTTAGCGCGGGACTGATCGACGTAGAGATCGTTAGAGAACGTCTTCATTCAGTACTGTACGTCTATCGGGTGATGATGGATTATAAATTTGTAAATACGTATAATACTAAACAGGAAAAGAATAGAAATACTGTATTGTCATACATTATCTAGATATAATCGAAAGCTTATCAATACATAAGAATGGAAATTAAAATTACAGTATTAACAAGCAATACATTACTAGGATAAAACATTAATCACTGCAGGGCATCAGGCGAACGGTGCTCCAGCGAGCAATGTACAATTCATTACTCAAGATAATCGAGTCTAATATAAATTACTGTTTGACCTACATCTTGGCTACAAGGAGTTGCTATTCCTGATGAGACCTTACAATACCCAACACGTGTATATAATGCAGAGCCCGCTAACCGCCGACGATAAAGCAAATCATCTAGGCTGAATTGCCAATATTGTTATGAATATATACATAGCTTGGGATATGATACATTTGAGCAATGAATACGTTTGTATTGCACTTAAAGAATCTCTCATTGTAGATAACTTAACCCACAAACAGCAAAACATATACACAAACAAAGCGAACACCGTCTATATCATCAGCATTACCTCTCATATCAAAGACAGTGGTCCAACTGGATAATATACTAATGTTTGCCAATATCTCAAAACCGTTTAATAAAATAGTTAAAATTTAGAACGAAATGGAAATAACAGATAATAAAAAAGTTGTAGATGATTCTAAAGATCAGATAGACGTTTAAGATAAAGCTGCAGGTGGAAGTATGATTATAATTAGTTAAAATCATATTCAAAGGAATGTCTTTTCGACAGTCAATTAAGTCGACGTCATCGAGATCTGCTTTTAGAAAATTTACTAGGCATACGTTACAAATATAGACTAGGGTGGATGAGGAAATAATTGTGGGGAAGAAGATGAGGACGTGGACCTTTTTAGAAGGAAAATTGAGGATGCGGATGTATTATATAGAAGAGGAGGAGGAATCCTTATCGAATATAATATAGACAGACGCATAGAGATTAATATAAAAACATGAATATTTAGACTACATTGTATTTGATTATTAAGTATTTAAAAGTAAAACTTAATCTGATGAGGATTAAGTTGTTTGACAACAAAAACATAAGAAAGATTGTTGTTACCCATTTGAAGCTAACATCAACGTATAGATTAAAGTTGTAGTTGACGCTGAAGAGAAACTTCGAGAAGATATCTTAAACAATAAAAACAAGTTAAGCTCATGGTCATATAGCGGAATACAGTTGAAAAACATTCTATACTTCCGACACTTGTTTTTTTTATAGAGAGGGGGGAGAAGGTAGTGTAATAATGTTTTTTTTTATTCGACGAAGCGACCGGACAGGCAAGACGGTTACCTGATGGTAAGTAAGCATGCCCATAACAACGTAGCGTTAGTTCGGATGCTATTTACTGTCCCACAATGCAGTCATTATCTTCAGACATGAGATATTAAGTCTCATTACCCTAGTAATTATACTAGCTACAACGCTCTTCAAACCGGAATAAAGTAATGTTTGCATACTACTATTTGGCGGGAGAAATAGACGCTGCTGCAGTACCTATCTAGACGGTCTCTAAACAGATATATATATATATATATATTTACAGCGAGTTGTGAAACTATGAAATTGGCAACTTTGTTTTTGGTCTATTCCATAGATAAGTTCAAGCTTTTTTACTTAAAATCGTAAATTTTCATTTGAAGCGCCCGTCGCAAAAACTTCAGCATGAAAAGGAAACTGTGACAAGGAAATAAATTTAACAAAACCACATTTATTTTAGGTTCGGATCAAAGCTTTTGTCTCGGCCGCGTTTCCTAGCTCAGTAATTATTCCGGGCTTTCATTTAGTTTTGTTTGGTCTTTGCTGTTTTTTTTTTAAGTTTTCTCTATAATTAAAATGTTAATATCCTTTTTTTTTATTTCAGTTAATACATGCTAAGTAAAACATGTCTATGTCTGTAAATATAACTACTAGATTAGAATATCATATGTATGTCGAGTGACGCCCGCGTACCGGTAGACGTAGTGTTTGGGGGCCCCCCACAAGGTGGATCGACGATCTGGTGAGAATCGCGGGAACCCATTGCGCGGGTCTCATCGATATGGAGATCTTTGGGGTAGGTTTATGTCCAGCTGTAGACGTCTATCGGCTGATGATGATGATGTATGTATAATCATTAACTTGCATATCTTTGATCTCATTTAAATTAAGTTACAGAAATATTATTCATCATCATCAGCCGATAGACGTCCGCAGCTGGACATAGATCTACCCAAAGATACACAACTCGATCGGGTTTAAAATGAGGGGAATTTGTGCCATTTTCTTCCACGTCAGCCTAACATGAGTTGGTGATAGCCAGAGCATCGTTTGTTGATTAGCAGGATGCACCACGGGCAGGTGAGTCTGGCTTGGATCCCATGAGTTGTTGTCCGGGAATCCTACCCCCTTTTATTGTGTTTACTGTGTTTATATAAATATTTATTATCCTGTCGTTTCGAGCGCTTCGCAACTGCCTTGTTTACTTCAGAATTCATCTGATAGATGCCCTGACGTCATTGTCATCGTGAGTACCTGCTGTTCATCATCATAGCTGGTAGTATCACAGCTATCTATTGAAATTAGAATATTTTATTAGCCATGTAAATTATACTTAGTAAAAACCTTTATATTATATATAATTACAACTATCGATTATTTGTAATTGGCAAGTTATTTTTGATACAGAAGAAAGGTAATCGTTGTATTTTCCGATTGATGTTGAGGAGTGTCATCCCATTCCCATTTTGGGTACGCCTGATTTGCTGATAACACATGAAGGAGATTTATTATCATTAAACTTTTCCCGGGTTCCGGCGCGTAATGACTCTCCGTCTATGCCGGTGTACGGTTCGAAGCCTTACGATTGTATTATTCTGGTCTGTTAAGCCCTGACCATCAGTTCAGCGTGTGTACCAACAGCCATTTCATTGAATACACTATAAAGTGAATATTGAACTTTTCAACAGTTAAACAATTTGTACAGGTAATTGGAAAATACGTTTGTTGAATATATCTCCCGCCAGCGTACTTTATGGAGTTAATTCAGAGTGACAAACGTACGAAGTTGGAGCCGTTTAATGACCTCAGTTAATTAATACTAAGTCCATAAAGCTTCAATTGATACTTCAGAGCAAGCACTGAGGGAAAAACTTTTCTATCCTTTTTTTTCCCGTTTCAATGCAACTTTTACATCTTTCATTGGCTTGTATGAACGTTATGATATTTATTTAAGTAAATCAATAGTTATTTACAATTTAACATAATTTTTAACTTTAGAGTAAAACGTTTAATACTGCAGTGCAGTTTTCATTATGTCCATATTATTTAGATCTCTTCAATATTTAGTGTAATTCGTACATAATGAGAAGAGTTTAAGAAGGTAATAAGGAGTCTTGCATTCAATATTACCCATAATTTTAAACCCTAACATTATGATCATAAATGCATGGAAAAATGTTGTGATTTTGAACATAAATTTATGTTTAGTCCTTTATGATCACAGTTAACATTTCGATCCATTTTAATCTAATGAAATGGACAATCGAAATTCCTATAATGAATTCACCGTTGATCTGACTATATAGTACCAATTTGTATAATAATGCGATTTAGTTTCAGAGACATCAAAAAACTTTCGTTGTTAGCGACGAACTAAATTTTTATTCGCCTAACTCATAAAAACTGTGTTCCCCTCGTAAACTTTTAACATTCCCACTTGCCATTGAGCCCGAATCGATTTTAACGCGTACCATCAAACTGAATTGTTATTCTAATACTAAAACGACATCATTATGTAATAACTGATGTAACTCATAAAGATTTAATTGTTCGTTAACAATTACTCGTAACTGCCGCCCCTGGGAAGAAATAAAAGTATTACCTAAGCAGGAACACTACGAATAAATTTCACGAATATTACGTAATTTTTTTCTATTACTGTTAGTCAGTTGACTCGAAATCGGAAATGCTCATTAATGTTGGATTTATGCAGACTTGACTTGGTGGAAGTTTTAACAGTTCTAATGCAGTTAAATCCTATCAATATCGTATATTATTCTTATAGAGGATTCAGAATATAAAATAGCCCAATATTCTTTCTTATTTTATAATAGTGGAGTGAAAGATGTAGGAAAGCAGACTCTGTCATAAGATGGGACAAATGCTAAGAAGAAGATAGACTAGCGTTTGTTTGCGATCCCACCTAATAGTAAAAAGCGATATAGCCTTCGGTGGTAAGCCATACTAGTGCAGAAGTAATATAATCCATTGTCTCTTTCGTTCCCTGGCTGTATCTGGCGGTAGATACCTGTTTTCAGAAACCAGAAATAACAGAACTGCGTAACAGAAATTACTGATACTATTATACGGGTTTTATTTAACAGCTTAGATCCTCAATTTTACTCGATATGTACAGTGATGCGGAAGGTGCTGTTTGCTCTTCCAATATTAGTTTGACATTATTATGACCGTTAGCTAACCAGATGAGTGCTTAACGACTCTAGTAATATCTAAAGTCCATTTTTATGGCTTCATTCTAACACAAGGAACCTCCGGATTCAATGTAAGCGGCTCAATCACGCAACGGCTCTGTTATTAACTCACATTTATCACTAAGTTAATATGATGAAAAGGAAAAAAAATATTAAATTACTTCAAGCATTAAGGGGTGCATGAATTAATACGATACAAAGTTCTCGGCCGCATTTCCCTCGTGCGGGACTTATCATAACAAATTTCATCACAACAATCCCCCAGCCGGCGAACTCTAAGATTGATTTACCTGTTAACACATTTGCAACCCCAACTAGCACACACTACCCTGTAGTTCACCGGCATGCAACTTACACTGTTCGTATATTACGGCGAAACAGAATTTTGCTAAGTAACTCTCCGATGCACTTACATAATATTACTTAACCATCATACTTTGATGCAACAGTATCTAGTGACGGACATATTAAATGTCTGGTTCGTTTTACATGCACTAGTGCTCTTTATGTAATGAGATACTAAAAACATCTCCACAGAGAACGTTATAATGAAGACAGATCTTTACATCCCCTTACATTTTCGAAATTTCATAACTTTGAAATTAGAGAAATGAATTAGAAATCTAATTTATGAATCCTTGATCTTAAACTGACCCTGCATCGGAGAGCGCAGTGTGGGAAGATCTCCCACTATGTGGACAGATGACATTAAGAGCCATTCGGCTCAAACCGAAAAAGACTGTTTTGTGGAATATATGAATAGAGACATATTTAGCAGGGAACATCCATCAGTAGGAAAGGTAGTGGATGCTGATAATAAGCACGTAGATTTTAACATAAAATTTTCTAAGACAAAGAGCAAACAACTTTGATATTAATTCCCAAACAATCATATGCTTTGAATAAGATCCGTTTAAGAAGACTTTTAAATGATTTAAAGCATTTAACACAGTGCGATAGTTTCTTGCGAAAATGTAGACTGGCCTTCAAATTGAAATCTTTATGAATCCTTACACTAGGAACGACTAGTTCATTTTAACCCTTAAACAATTATAACATTAAAAGAACATATATCTGACTATGGCTCATTAATGTATACAATTCTCTTTGCATATTTATTCGCATTCGCAGTGCTCTTGTTTTGAAATTGCATCATCTCATATTAAGCATTTCCCGTCTCTTGTTCTATGAAGAGATAAAACGTCTTATCGCCACTGTCGTCTCAGTAAACGTCCCCTGACGACTTCCCACTGAATAAGTGCATAATCATTTAAATGCATCCGTTTAAAGATACAGCAGATGGAATTTTCAAAATTTAATCATATTTTAGGTACTTCCGACGATTATCTAGGTTAAATATTTATGGATGAAGTTATGGTTGTGAAATTTGATTATTTCTTCAAAAATAAATATATACCTTCTTTCTTCCTTTGCTTTTCGTAGAAGGCTATTTTTGGAATTATTTATATTAATGAAATCATGATGATTTAGAAACACTTGCTCTATAATTTATACTTCAGTTTATTAGGGAAATACTAAACTATGTACATACTTCATTCATCAGTTAATAATTTATAATGTTTTCATAAAATCATTTAAAAAAAAGCATATCCACTAGAATTGTTTTAAATATGATAAATTAAGGATATGATTTGTTGTTTAGAAAAATATATACTCTGTGATTGTGAGTTTAATGATAAGAGAAAACAAACCCAATAAGTTTTTCACCACTTCTCAGATTAAGGTTAGTTATAAAACTGTGCAAATATGACCAAAGATTAAAATATATGTAAAAGTTTTATTAATGTAAAGATTATAAATTCAATCTGTGATCTCTAGCAAGTGTTAAACATTTTAAAATATTACCAATCTTATCAATATTACTTAAATAACTCCGAGTAAACTAGAAAGCAATACAACAATTTACGACTTCAGTCAAGTAAATTTAATTTACTACCCTTTCACTAGATTTCTAAATATTTCTTATTAATAAAACAGTGAAGAAATTATGAAAAGTACAATAAAATGGATTTTACTAATACAGTACTATTTACAGAAAAGTGAGACACCGAATAATGTTATAATTCCCAACAGCTGATCAGAATGAGAACTACTCGTGATCATTTTGTTTAAGCGTCAACTGGTGTAACAATAGTTGGGAGTACGGAAGTAAAATAAATACAAAATCTCAAAACTGTTCTCTCTGGTGATGTTAGAGCTGTTTGCATAACGCAGGTCATTTGGGTACATTGTTTGGACGGCAGGCCAGGCCCGCTGAGACACGTCAAACTTTGTTACAGAGCCGTATTCCCTGTATTGTGATTTGATGCAATTACGACTGTACTTTCCTGAAATGTTACATGTTAAACGCGGACATCGTTGGGAACTTAAATTTTTAGACTTGCATTTGTATATAAAATCAACAACAATCCAGTACACGGCTTTAAGCACTGGGTAGGTGGATCCATATTAATATTTGAATACTGTAGCCTTCATCAGCCGATAGACGTCCACAGCTAGACACAGGCCTCTCTCAAAAATCTTTATATTTATCGGTTGCTCTCATGTAGTGGGTTCCCGGGATTCTCATCAGATCGTCGGACCACCTTGTGGCAGGCCTCCCAACACTACATCTGCAGGTACGCGGGCGTCAGACAAAGACCTTACTGCCCCATCAGTATCTACTACACTGTAGCCTACAATCATTATTTTGGTGTTCATCAGTTTTTTTAACATTTTCATCTAAAATTTAATGCAGATAGAAGTAGGCTTTGTTTACGAAGAACAGAACGTTATCCTGATGATAAACGACACTATTGACCATAACAATAAGATATCAGATAAGTTGTTTGGCGTCACATTCATGTGACGCGGTGAGATTTAAGTTACTAACAACAGACTTCTTCTCTTTATCAATAGACCTATTTTTCTAGAATATATATTCTATTATCAACATGTATTTATAGTCACTGGCGGTAGGTCTCTGTTACGGAAAATCGTGGAAGTAAGTAGTTCGCAGCTCCTATTTCTGTCGCCAAATAGTACTGTGTAAACATCACTGGTTTCCAATTTGAAAGGCGTTGTAGCGCTTAGTGAAATTACTGAAATAACATTTAACATTTCGTTTAACGAGCGCAATGTAGTGCTGTATCGTAACTAGTCTCACCTGCTGCTGGTTGGTAACATTATAAATCATACTTAGAGAATGAGAAAGTTAGAAGATAATTAGGTTTTATTATAGAAAATAGAAACGGATAATACTTGTCGTCGAAACTTAGAGAATTACATTGTTGAATTCACATATGAATTCAATGGTTCTATCAATAATGCAACAGTGCGCTGCCGAGACGTGTCTCCAATATCCAGTTACTTGCCCCCAACGTATCCGCATACCCGTTGGAACTCCGTATGGGATAGAAACGATATGCAATGCAGAAATGCACGTAACAACCTTACCTAGCAGAATTTACATCGCGTTGAATGCAATTATTAAATTATAAAAAAGTATAAAATAACATTATTTATTTAATACAATAACAAGATCAATCTGTGAGATTTTAAGGGGACACCTGTGTCCAGCAGTGAAAGTCTATCGGCTGATGATGATGATGATGTAGCGGACTTATCTAGAGTACTAGATCTCATGACCGTTGTACAAGAACGTTCTTATAGTAAATTGAAAAATATATGAACTACTGTCAGACAGACGAATTCAAAAAACTACTATACTAATTCTACTGTTTATATTAGTGCTACATTAAACTATATTCCTGTTACGAATGTAGCCATACTTTCTTCAATCAGGGTCTCAAATTCCTGGGATGAATGAAAAATTTCACTAATTTTCATAATTTACTGCGAGTACAGAGTATTTAAGTATTATATATATTGGATAGTAGACAGAAAAGAAGTTATACTCGGCTAAAACTGAAAAATGAACATAAGATATCTTGGCGCTAAATTTTATCTTCTACTTTCCAGATTTGCGAACTCTGGATCCGATGAATCTGTAAATGTGGATATAATAAGAGAAACTAAACATTGTTTAAGAAAAATCCAAACGAATTTGAAAGCTTCCTTGGCAATATACACAAATCCTCAGGGATTATAATATTTATATTAATATTACCTAATTAGTTTCGATGACCAATTAGCTAATTAGCTTAAATCTAAATTAAGATTTACTTGTTAAACTTATGGTGATTAATTATCATCTTTATCAACTGATAGATTTCCACATCTGGGCACACTGTAAAATGTATCCACGACTAAAAATCCTAATAAATTTGAAATTAGTTAAATATCACTAGTGGTAGATCTTTTTTGTCGGAGACCGTCTATCCTATCTTTGCTGCTAAACAATAGTGTGCAAACATTACTATGTTCCGGTTTGAAAGGCGCTGTAGCTAGTAAAATTTCTGGGGATTAACGAGACACCAACGTATAAGATGTGATCGTGTCTCAAAGCGACGAGCGCAATGTGGTACAGTGTATACCATTCTAATTAGCGCCAAGTTGTTATGAACATCACTTAACATCAGGTGAAGGTCTCGCTCGTCTAGACGCTTAAAAAGAAAAGCTTGTACAGACACTATAATGTTATACTCAGTTATTGTCTTTAGCCACATCTATATTAAAGTTACAGCTTCGAACGCCAGCTGCTGTTTCAATACAGACGAGATCTTTTTTTAATCTCCGGACCTTTGTCTTTGTTGTACAGGAAAAAAATGGAAATTCGCTCGTAAAATCTCTATCTAATCTGGAATCTAAACCACTTGTGTAATATTCCCTTTCAGCGCCAAAAAATGTATACTTTTCATTTGTAGTATTAATTAATGTACGTGTGTTATTTATGGGAAATATTGATCCAATCTAAATTAAGTTATTAACGAGTTAAAGGAGGTTTTAACTATTTGATTGTACTCTATAGTAAAGTAACAGGTAGCAGATATATAAATTGGTTTATGTATCATAAACTAAATAAACTGGAAGATCACATTATCTACGGTTTATAGTAACATCTTTATTTATGAATGTTGGTAACACAATATAAAATTGTTGTATTTTATATAAGAGCAACACTTCTTGATATTTTTGTTGTCCGACCTGTTATAAATCGTGTGCAATATAATACTCTCGTGGACTTATAACTTTACCGGTTGCAATATCGACTGATCCAACAGGTAATCTACAATGGATAATTTACTGCAAGGGTTCCTGTACAACAATTCAAGGGATCCAAACGAACCTCACCTGTTCGTGGTGCACCCTGCTAACACACATTAGACCAGCGTGGTGGGAAATAGTCCTAATAGGGATTAGTAGGTACTCGATCAAGTTGAGAATCTTTGCGGGAAGCCTATATCCGGCAGTGGACTTCTCTCAGCAGATGACGAATTTATTGAAGTTATTTGTTTGATGTCTTTAATGAAAAAATCTTTTACTATAGATAAAAATTGACGAGAGAAGGTTGAAGTATTTGTAATATATTTTTTTTTAATACATTAATTAATTGAGTATAATAATTAATTGAGAAGTCAGTAATATTTATAAAAAAACGTGAGAAAACCGACATGTATCAAGAACAGCTTTCGACGACATATGACATTAGAAATCCGTATTTGTATGAGTGACTTCAATATCTGGTAATACTCTGGGCCTAGTAGTAGTAACATTAAGATTGTTGTTAATTATTATACTAATATAAATGTCAGTTACGGACATTGCGTTATTCATAAATGCTAGGTTAAAGAAGGAGATGTTCTTCCACAGTCCATAAATCTAAACCATTAGCGCTGTTCCGGCGCTAGATAGTCTAATCTCTGAATTAAATATAGGCGAGTAGCTAATACACTTCGGCTTGGCATCTTCATACGTCCCGGGGGGTGGTGTTGTATAATTTAATCAAGCCAACCGCCAAGCTTTACAAATTACCGTCGGGATGTATCCAGCGCAGCATCACTCAGCCGAAGCTAGTTTTTCATTGGTCTCCCTTGAAATTTGCTAAGCGCGGCCGACCGACGGCAGATAACGAGTTTATATACGAAAAGGGACAAGCTCGATCCAATTTGAATTTTAATGGGCTTATATTGAGGTGCATCAAGTCAGTTTTATTTTACTCCTTACTTGAATAAGCAACCGCCGGTTACAGTTAAGTTCGCACATTTAACTGTGAACATTTCCTTGAAACCTTATCAGGAAGTTACAGACTCATAATAAGAGGAATTTCTTGATGCAGTTAAACACCCATTGGTTTAGCTTCTATCTTGGTAAAGACATATCTTCGTGAGAATTATAATTTATACTAGGCACGGGGTGTAAGGGTTCTCGTTCAACTCACGAGACCTAAAGCCAACCTCACCTGCTCGTGGTGCACTCTGCGAATTAACAAAGGAGGCTCTGGCTCCCACCAACCTCCATTGGGCCAGCGTGGTGTGAAATGGCTCATACATATGAACCCCTACATACGACAGCCCCTAGTTCCTAAGCCATGCTCACTGTATGTGGAGATATTTAGGGGAGGCCTAAGTCCAGCAGTGGACGTCTATCGGCTGATGATAAATTACGAATACTATGTACAATTATTCTTAACACTAATACCTTTTAAATATTCCAGTATAAAGTTAATGTTGTTCTTCTTTAACTTAATAATTAATTAATTAAGTCAGGTGATGAAACTTTAATAGTAGCAATGTCCATATTAATTTCAGTCCATACCATCTTATTTCATATATTAGCAAAAATCGGAAAAATGTAATTATTTGAAAATAAATGTTATACAGCATTAAAAAAAAACGCTGTTTTTTTATCATATCACATAAAAAGGATAAAAACTGTTTAGTTAATATATGTATATATATATAATGAAAAAGACTTCGATTAGTCTACTCTAGACATAAATAGATCTTAATACTGCAGTCATGGAGACAATTTTAATAAGAAATGTACAGTGTAGTGAGTAATTAATCATAGTTATTAATAGTAATTATAATAATACAGCGTTGAAACAGAATTACGTAACGTAAACGTGAAGCGGTGGAATTTTTACTTCCGCGCTAAATACGCTTTTAAACCTAACGATGCCAGTCGGGTGGGGATTTAGTTTAAGCACTTCAGCGTTGGCCTTCCAACTTTCCTCGAGTCTATGCGAAATTTTTCATACCACCTATTAGTTGTGAGGTTTTTTTTTTTACCACAGAAATCACTTTGAAATATGATGATAAATATTTGCACCTTTTTTTAAAACCTGATGCAAATAGTGGAGTGCAAATGTTTTACGAATTACACGTTCGTTTATCGATTCGTATCTCTTAAAAGTAATTAGTTTTGGTAAGTTAAGTAATAAGAACTAAGTGAATAGTAGAACACATCACGATGATGATGATGATGTGGCTGATGAAATAGTAATACTTTATATAGATGTGAAAGGTGGGTTCTAAAGAAGGAATCTTGTCGTCGAATACAAGCAATTGCTTTTTTTAATGGTGGTAGGTTTTTGTTGCCGGAAACCGTCTAAGTGCTTACCACCGCATCTCCTATTTCTCCCGCCAAACAGTGTTACTGATTAAAGGGTATTGTAGCTAGCGTACTGGATTAACGAGACTCATCAGCTTATGTCTCAGGTGATAGGTCCAATGTAGCGCAGCATATATCATCCTAACTATCGCCATGTTTTATGGGCAGGTGTATATCTTACCATAAGGTGTACTTCTCGCTAGTCTAATCCAAGCGACTAGAACCGAAAAAAAAAATTGAAGTGGGGAATACGTCGCATGTTTAAGATCACTAGGAATCCGTTAGTCTCAAATAACCCAGTTCTTGAGAAAACTAACAAACTACTAACTAACTAACTGACTGACTATGGATAAGTAAAGAACGGTTGAATTTTTTAGACGTGTGCAAAGAGCCTTCACCACCATGAGTACGCAAGGTTGATCCTGGAGGACGAAATTATGGGAAAGTATTCTCCTGGTAGACAGAATGAGAGTGTGCTTATATATCATCAGCCGAAAAGACAGATGTAGGTAGGATTAGTTTCCTCAATCTGATTGCCATACTTCACATTGGAGAAGGCTACTATTTACTTAATTTACTATGTTATCATCATGACGTCATGATAGTAATAGTACAGAATTGAAAAATTTTTTACTGATATAAAAAAGAAAAGTTTTACATAATTAAGTATGGTTTCTGATGAATTGAACTTAACGAGAGGACCTCACCGTAACTTTTATTAAATTTACTTCAGCACTGTAGTAGTGTGCTTTGTATATTTAAAGTTTAAAATGCAAACCCTATTTTGGTGCTAAACAAACCGAATCCTAGTGGAAGTTTGTAAGACACACCTAAATTTGAGTGGCTCCGTGTCTCCTTTGGCGCTGCATTTAAAATTTCCTTCGGCCCCCGGTCGACAGCGGTGCCTTGTAAATTTTAAATGAAAGTTTTATCCTGCGGATCGTTCCTCTTACAGCAGCTTAGCAATCGAGATACGACTCTCCGGTAAACGCGGTAAGATGTTAAGATGCTGAAGGTATATTTTAAAGTTCAAAATGAAAACGCCACTTTGTTGCCAGTTGAAAAATTTATGTGTTTGCTTACATCATATTCAGCTTTATAAAATTTAAATCGGAACATTGTTAACTTTACAGCGTTGAACTCGCGGAGTTAAGTTGTCGACTTTCCACTTACAACAGCAACATTATTTCCAATGTTACTTAACGAGATATTTCAAATAAATTTATTTGTTTAAGTGAGAACATTTCAATGCAAAAATATTTCTAATATCGGAAACCTGTAAGCGTGCTTCGACGTGTTTAAGCATCACCAAGGGGCAGCTTACACTGAATAGGAATGGATGCACTTTTCTTATAGAAATATCTTATTCAGAGAAATCCACTCCGTAGGTTATTCTGCAGACACGGCAACGTATTGCGATGCAGATGTAAATTGAAATTCATGAAAATGTAAATTAATGTATACGAAAAGGAAATTTCTTTAGATTTTTGTAACAGAAAACACTACGAGGTTTAGCTTCCGGAAGAGACATCAAAAGGAATACGACTTGTTAGAAGAATTCTATTTCTTCTATCAGTCTTATTTATGTAGTCTCACACTTGATTTGGATATGTTAAGTGAAATTAAATGTAATTCTAACTAATTAACCGTCAAATTTTCATCATACAGTCCTGACATTGAGCAGCCGTCTGCTGGACATAGACAGATCGATGCTGCCTTACTCCCATCCGTCGATATCTTCACCGAACGTAATCGGCAAATTATTGAGGTCGTTAAGTTAAAAGAGGGAGGTAATAAAGATACCTACGGAATGAACCCGAGACCTCTTAAAAGAAAGAACCCGCCCGACGCCCGGCGCCCGTCGGCACTTTGCAGTGAAGGGAACGTGATGAATTTTAAAATTGGAATATCAAAGTGTTCATTTTGATCGTTCGATATGCAAATTGATGAGCCGGCGACGAGTCTTATTCATAAGGCCGCAAATACATTGGAAGCGGTTCACGAGATTGATCAATCCGCTTCGCTTTAAGGGTAGGGGGATAAGCGCGGTAACTATAGAGGTTGTGTACAACCAATTTGAAATCGGTTGATATGTCTTTCACGAATTCAACTACCTTCAGGCCTCAGTGGGTAAAAGTTTGTCTTCCAACACGGACGTCCCTAGTACAATTCTAGATTGTGGATTTTAGTGTTAGGCTTTTTCCAAGTTCTTCATGAAGACGCCCAAAAGTCGCACAAAGGGAAACGGAAAGAGCAATGCTCATTATGCCCAGCAATGGGTATTGTCCAAATAATGGTATATGTTTTTTCAAACTCGTGGTGAATCTTCAATTATTACAGCATTGATTTTTTTAATCAAGGAAGCAACACGACGAGCGAAGAGTTCACCCGTTAATAAGTGATACGCTTGCCCTTAATAAAGTCGCTCTAGTTGGAATGGACACAGCACCACCTTGAGATATGTCGAGTATTACCTTATTAATTATACTAGCTACAATGCCCTTCAAACCGGAACACAGTAATGTTTGTACTCTACTATTACAGAGATATACGTTGTAGTGGTACACACCGAGATGGTCTCTGCTTTTGGAGACCTTTACACCGGAGTGTTGTGTTGCGGCTATCATCATCAGAATGCCCAAACATCCTTAACGATCACACTTCACCATCATCAACCTGATTGTGTGTATATCAGTAGTTATTGTTAATGCTTTCCAGGCCTCTAAGATCTATTCTTTTTTTATGTAATTAAGCTTCGATACGAGCGGAACGTTCACCTGATGGTGAGTGATACGTTCGCCCATAACAAAGTGGCGTTAGTTATGATGATATGTACTGCACCACATTGCGCTCGTCGCCTGATACATAAGATGTTAGGTCTCGTTACCCTATTAATTACACTAGCTACAGCACCTTTCAAACCGGAACACGGTAATGTTTACACACTGCAGTTTGGTGGCAGAAGTAGGCGCTGCGGTTGTAGCCACCTAGACGGTCGCCAGCAATAGAGATCTACCACGACTAAATGGTATATCATCATCATCATTATTATCAGCCGATAGATGTCCTCTGCTGGATATAAGCATCCCCCAAAGATCCTCCACTACTGTAGGGGCTTATATGAGCTATTCATCATCACATTGGTCTAATGCAGGTGTGTGGGAGATAGAGCCTCGTTTGTTGATTAACAGGGTGCACAACTAGCAGGTTAGGGTTGCTTGGGTCCTGCGAGTTGCTGTGCGGGACCCTTTACACCCCTAAATGGTACGTACCGAGGTTTAAAAGAAACGTTCGATTCTCTTCACTATTGTACAGTTGCAAAGGTACTCTCATCTGTACCATTTCAATTTCAGTGTGTACCGCCGGCGAAAATTCTCCGCGAGGAATATCTAGTGAACCCTCACGAATACATCGCCGGATGTACGTCTGTGTGTTGCCATTACACGAACCATAAAATCGATTGCAAAGATACAGAATAACGAGCACTGTTTTTATAACTGTGATTGTATCCCCCAGGTTAATATCGGTACGCTGAAAGATGTTGTTTTTCTATTACGTTGGCCACCCTTCAGATATTTGAAATTTCTATCGTACATTCTAGGTAACGAGATTGGTGTTTTAGTGTATATATATTTATATTATTTTTTGGTGTATATAATTTTAATATATACATTTATTCTGTATAACAAAAGTATATATGAAACGACTGAGTGTAAAGCTCTCATGTTGCGGAAAGTTATATCATTAATAAACTATATTACGCTCACATTCACACTGAAATACTGATTTATATACTTGTTACAACTATTGCACTCTTCAATCAGATCATAGTAATGTTAATACACTATTATAAACAGATATAAATAGGCGACTTCTATCATTGCATAGTTATTTACGATAAACAGTAGTTTACAAATATATATTTTAATATGACAAAACGTAACAAGCGATTAGTGCTGCGTCTGCTCTTAACAACGCCCTGTTAGCATGACATATACAGCACCACATTGCGCTCATGACCTTGGGATATAAGATAAGATGTCTAGTATAATTACCCTAGTGTTTTCACTACCTACAACCCTTCAAAACAGACCACAGCGATGCTTGCAGACTGCTGTTTGTCGACATATATAGGAACTGCGGTGGTTACCTTGACGATCCTCGGAAATAGATTTATCGCTAGTAATTACTGTATATTAGGTATAGGTAGGTAAGGTCGCTCTACTCGATTATCTTACCGGGATATCGAGTTATAGAGGTTTCAATACAACGAATGCATCACATTGTATTTGACGTAAATCGATTATTATCAAGTCAATGTAATGTATATAAAGATTAGCTGCTCTCTGTCTGCTTTGTTCGCCGTTACACCCTCGCAGCTCCCTTCGGGGCAGGAATTTTGCAAAATCCGCTCTTGGCTGATCTATACTCAGCAAAAGGAATATTCCTACCAAATTTTAAGTATCTAGCCCTTATGGTTCCGGAGATATCGTAAAGAGTGAACATGGGTGAAAATCTCTTATATATATAGAAAGTTATAGATAACTCTAGAGTTAAAAAGTACCGAATTGAAATGCGAAGATATAAGTGAACGTCAGTATATATGCAAAGATGAAAAGGAATAGTATCGGAGAATTAATTGAATTTACTAACATAAGCCTAGAAATGGAACCCTGGTCCATGTTGACGGAGTAATCAGAAGATCGCTTCGAAATAGAAACGTTGGAGCCGTCCAATCACAGAGAGCTTAGGAGATTTTAAAAAAAAATCAAATCTCCGCACTGAAAGGCTCGGTCTGTTTGCCTTGGTGTGTGTTTTGCAAAATGGATTCGGTATGCTAGTACCTGTTCCGTTCGGGTATCCGTTTGTACCTTTTATTACCTTTTATTCCGTGAACGGGGCGATTGCAGTTACATATAGATTAATCAAAAATTTTTCTATGTCGACCATTGCATACGTACACCCTAACAATTATATTGTAGAAGGCTTTTAATACCTTTTTATCCCCCTAAACTACTCGCATAGCTAGTCATTATTATAAACACTGCACCACTCTGAGCTCGTCGTTGTAAGTCTAGACTCAACCACATTACCCCAGATAATTACGCTGTGGACGACACCTTTCAAACTGGCACACAGTAATATTTACACATTACTGTTTGGCAGTAGAAATAGCCGATACGTGGACTGTTCTTAGCGACATGGATCTACCAGTGATGATTGATAAAACTTTCCAAGATTGAACCTTTCTTGCATGTCTATAGTACATGTGATGTTAAGTAAAAATGCTGGAAGAACTATTGCCTCTTTTGGTATATTATATAATTATATAATATAATCCAAATTACTTAGGTTTTTTATTTATACATACCTTATATTGATACATTTCATATCAATTAAACATATAATTTTTTTTTCCTTAAACGATTCCATGTTACGATACAACATCTTCGTTTAAGAACATAAATCAAGTTCGGAAAAAGATAAAAGGAGACAGAGATAGAGATTTGTATAAAGGTTGAAACATTAAATAAACATCTAAGCCTCTCTGTAGTTGGTCAGTCGTCAGCTGAATTTCAGTTGTTAAAACGGATAGTTCAGGGAACAGTGCGCCATTCAGTGTACTGGCTGTGAGTCGGCGGTGAATGGGCATCGGTGGAGTCGGGCTCTTGTTGCTATTCATCTCAGTAGATCTCCAAAACACCGATCGCATTACATACATTTAATCAACTATACTGTTTTATGTAAATACCATTTTCGTTGGATATATTCATCATCATGAGGTGTCTTCTTCAAACTGAAGTTTAGTGATCAGATCGATAAATCTAAACCGCTTTATAGCTGTTCTTTACAACTGATAATATTTAAGCCCAGTCCACTCTTTTATATCATCATTATATTTCTTCTGCTGTCTACCGGAAGTATGTTGTCCGTGAATTATGTCAATCAGAACCAATCAGGGTAAATCATATTAATGGAATCATACATTACTGACAAAACCTGGTGAAGGTTGCGGGAAACATTACCGTGGAGATCTTTGTTAGAAGACCTATGTCCTGCAATAGATATCTATTTGTCGATGGTATCGATTACGAAATTTTTTGTACTATCATCATCATTATCAACAGCCGGAAGTCCACTTCTGGAAACAGGCCTCTCTTAAGGAATCGACTAGATACATATATAAAGTATATATATATATATGCTAATTGGATATTAAAAAAAATATCTAACTGTAACTTATGATGTTAAGTATTCAGAATTGCCTTATGATGTAATATATAATGCCTATGCACCTTTGCCCCGCTATTATATATCACCATCTCCATCTCAATGTTTGACGTCTCTTTCTGGTCTTCTTTTGTATATTATACTAGGTATTCCCCGCCCGCTTTGCTGGCTGTAACACCCCCGCAACGCTCTTTGAGGAAGGAGTTTTTTAAAATCCATTCTTGGCTGACCTCTAAATGTCAGAAGCAATATGTCTACCATATTTGTAATCTCCAGTCCTTGTTTCCTGGTATCTTGACGAGTCTCTCACACAGGTGGAAACCTCCTATATATATATATATAGGAGGTATATATATATATATAAAGAGAGAAAGATATAGATAGAAAGACTTAAAAATAATAGATATAAGATAGTATAATACTCGATTGAGAACATTAGATCTTCGCACGATAAGTTACATATAACAAAGTGACGCCTGTTAAGATGATCTTTACAGCAACATAGTGTCCTCGTCATCTTGAGACATAAGATGTTAATCTCATTATCCCAGTAATTTCACTAGCTACAGTACCCTTTAAACTAGAACATGGTAATGCTGGCACACTACTGTTTAGTGGCGGAAATAAACTTTGCGATGATATCTTCACGCTCTCCGACAACAGAGACCTATTGGTAGTTTGTCATTATCAGCCTTTGTTTATCCACTGATAGATGTAGACCATCCTCAATGTCTTCCACCAAATGCGATCTTCAGCTTCTCACATCCACCCACTTCCGACCGCCTTGATGGTGTTGTCGGTCTATCAAGTGGGAGGGCGTCCTACACTTCTCCGACTTGTACGCGGTCTACTGCCCCTTCAGCTTGCGGCTTTAGTTCTCCGTCGAATTTTTCTTCATTCCGGATTTCTCTCTCCATCCCTCGCTGTGCTACTTCAAAATGGTGTCATGTTTCTGCGCCGTAAGTAAGGATAGGAAGGACGCTTTATACAACTTCCGTTTTGAGACCTTGGTGTTGAGATGTTGTCATGATTTTGAAATTAGTCTTAAAATTGTATGCAAACCTAACCGGTTTCACGAATTCCGGTTAACAATTCAATTTCAGTTAACACCATGCGCGACGTAGTTAAACGAGTTCCGGTCTGTTGTTACAGAGTTAAATAATTACTTGGATCGTTAATATCGTGTGTTTGAGGTTCAGCATTTCGATCAGTCGATATTACACAGAAACACTTAAGTCACAGTTGTATTAAGCCACGTTTTTTTTTTTTTGATATTGGACAGTCGAATTTGAAGCACAAAAATTTCAACAAGATCGAGGTTTTTGTCTTCATGGATCATCGTTACTTGATACTTGTAAAATTTTTTTTTCTTTAATAAGCAAACAAATCACTTAAACTATAACTATGTACTAATGAGGATGTTTACACAGTTCAGACAGTCCACGCTTATAGTCGTAAGTTAATAAGCTTGTAGATTAATTATAATTACTAAAAGTTCAAAATGTTTACTTTCCTATACATTGTTTTGGTGGTAATTTTCAATTAACTGTACTTCCGGTGTGTCTTTTTTGAACTGAGATAAAAATAAGCGATACGTCTATCCATAACAACGCGGTGCTAATAAGAATAATGTACACAGCACCAAGTTATACTCGACACCTTGACACATAAGGTAAGACTCGTTACCACAGTAATTTCATCAACTACAACGTCTTTCATACCGGAACACAATAATGTTTTCACATGTTCGGCGGTGGAACCTACTATAACGGACTCCGACAGCAGGGATCTAACAGTATACTTCCTTCAGCAGTCAGGGTATCTTACGGAAGATTACTTCCCCTTTCTTCAAAGATGAACAGGTTCGATTATAAGGTTCTTAATTTTACCTTCGATATACTTTAATATAAACTTTTGTTTAACTCAGCAGCGAGTCACGAGGGTAGTGTTTAAACATAAGATTAAAAAGAATCGCACGCTGAAGTTGAAGCATCGTAATTAGTTGAACAATTACAGCAAAACAATTAAAGAGTTGTTAAGCTCGCTGAAGTCTAATTTCCAAACAGCCTTAAAGCCGCAAAGGTGTTCCTGAAGTTACGCGAACAATTACACATAAGTGGTTCAACTGGAATTCCCTTTTCGGTTACGATGCCGTCTGCCTTAGCAAAATGCTAGACATTAAAACGGAAACCCGCAATGCAATTTGTGCCGTCTCACGTAAATCTCAGGGTACAATTTCGTGGTGCCAGTGTGGGAATTAAAATTTTTGGTAGCGTCACAACAGAATTGCTGATTTAATGGCGACGCCAGTGAAATGACTCCGGTGGATCATAACGCGTCTGATAATGATTGCAGTGTAACGAAATCGCTGTTTACAACGGTATGAATATTTACTTTAATTTAAGTTATATAGTATGTTATTGTCTGTATTACATCCGCTTCATCATCAGCCGATAGACATCCACTGCTGGACATGGGCATCAACCGAAGATACAGTTAGCGTGGCCTCCGGTACCGCTTGGGCTCTAAGAGCTGTCGTATGTAGAGGGGTTAATACGAGAGGATTTGGGCCAGTGCCCGCCCCGCTGGCGTAATGCGGATTGGCGGTAGTTACATGTGCTTACAACATAGATATTCTCTACCCGTCAAATTGGGAAACATAGAAATATTTTCCAGATTCATCATAATCATCATTATCAGCTGACAGATGACTACTGCTTGACATAGGTTTCCTGCAAAGATCTCCACATCGCTCGGTCTCGCGCTGCTAGCATCCAGCGGCTTCCCACGATCTTACGTCGTTTGTAGGGGTTCATATGGGAGGATTTGAGCCATTCCCCACCTCGCTGACTCAATGCGCGTTGGAGGGAGCTAGAACCTCATTTGTTGATTAGAAGGGTGCACCACGAGCAGGTGAGATTGGCTTGTGTCCCGTGAGTTGTGTCAACATTTGAGCCAGAGTATTCTGGCCGAGAACGCTTCACCATCCACGACTTTATTACCCCTTTAACACCATACGAAGTTGATGTGGATAGATAAAAAGGAAGCTGGAACATAGGAGTGTTTGGGTCTAAAAACATATTTACACTCAACACCTGATAAGATTGTGGTGAAGCGCAAATCTGACTTAGACCTTCAGTATTTTAATATACATATTTCCTTAAGTGTAACACTTTTAACGAATCATATAACGAATCAGAGATGACAAGGGGGTGACCCTTTTTAATGAAGGGATTTAAAGATTTCTGGGATAATCCATTCCGCTCTGACTTTCCAATGTTCAGCGGAAGTGGGATGTAAATTTATTTTATTGAAATGTAACAAGTATAAACTGAATGGAGATCGTAACGAGGGCTTAAGTTTTATTTGGTTATAAAAACCCTATTGTAGAGTACTAAGACCGTAGGATTGAGATCTGTGGAGTCGCTTCAATTAATCGGAAAGTCATCATCAGCCGATAGACGTGGTGCTGGACATAGGCCTCCCCCAAAGATTTTCACGTACAGTCAGCATGGCCTACGGTACCGCTGCGCACTAGGGGCTGTCGTCTGTAGGTGTTTATATGAGGGGACTTGGGCCATTTCCCACCACGCTGGCTCAATGCGGTTTAGTGGGAGCCAGAGCCTCGTTTGTTGATTAGCATGGTGCACCACGAGCAGGTGAGGTTCGCTTGGGTCCCGTGAGTTGTTGTTCGAGACCGCTTACACCCCAGGTACCATAAAATATCTAAAATTTTGTTTAATTGAATCTTGTCTTTCCTCAGTTTTTATTCATAGATAATTCAATTATTTATAGATATATTTTAGATAAGATATATAGATGAATTATATGCACATATAGCAGGTTATGTCATTATTCATTTTATGTTATACTATGTAGAATTATAAATAAAAATATGTTAAAATAATATAAAAAGGCATTATCTGTCTATTTGCTTATTCTTATATATATATATGTGTGTATGTATGTATATAAAGTTACTTACAACGTCGATAAGTTGACTGAGCCGCAGACCCATCTTGACAGTGAGGCGGTCCGAATTGTTGCCGACGGGGCGTATCAGCCGGTTGTAGTTAGAGAGCAGGTCGTCGTACAGCCGCTTAGCTTCAGGGTTCGCTACGCTCAAGCGGCCCCACACGCACAGGACTCCGACCAAAAGCGCCAACACCATCTTAGGCTAACACCACCCCTGTGGGCAAACGGAAATGAAATTACAAAACCAGTTATACTACATCTGCCCTTAATGGAGTCATTCGGAAAGATCATGGGATCTACTCTACATCGGTGTACATTATGACGGTCTTTGATAATGTTGTCTCGTTACCTAAGCACCTTCAGCATCATTCGAACCGGAAGACAGTAATGTTTAAACGTAGTTTAATGGCGGTGCTACTATGAGTTGAGGTTTTCTCCCGCAAGGAGCGCGTCAAAGCAATTATCCACCACTTTGTCCAAATGCGGGTTGGTGGATATCCTCCAATTAACCAAAGCTGTTGTTCTTGGAATATGTCAGTTTCCTGGCGGTGTTTTCATTCACCGGAAGTTCACGCAGTGGGACCTTAAGCCCCAGCTTACTCGATAACGTCTAACAAAATGAACTATCGAAATGTACAGTAGATTTTTGTTTTTAACTTTAGCCTGCAACAATTTATTCCTTCGGACGTTATTTGTACGGTTATTGTAGTTTAATTGGGCTCTTACTTTGTTATTAACTCGGAACTCCGCCCATAATCCCGGATAAGGATAAAACGTTAGACCTTATCCTGAACGCGTAAACTCTATTGAGTAATCGCAATAAATTTGAATTACATTTTAGAAGTTACGAGTGCTATGTTCTCTCGTTACGACTTTCGTAAGGGTGAGTTGTATCGAACGGAAGCCTAACGAAATTTGTGTTTTAATTAATTTCACTTCAGTTGACAATAAGGGTGTTCGTTTTAAGCAACCTTTTTTTTCCTATAACTTCACATAACTCGGTATAGACCCGCCTTGTCCCTTGTCTTGAAGTTCAGTGAGGCGATATCTGGGTCGGCCGGTGGGTTGCCAGCAAATCAAAGTTCTGATTAACGCTTTATTGATACTACAACCATTTTCCATGCTCAGAGGCAACTCTGTCTTTCTCTAGCATCGGAGACCAAGACTCACTTTGCGTAACTACTTCAGAAGACTAAGTAATACAGGCTGGACTTAAAACAGTATAACAAAGAGTTGTAGCGGTAAGTATAATGTATCTCATCTCATATAAGGCGTACGCTAAGATCACATGTACACTGAACCCAGCTCAACTCATGGACTTATATACGAGCTCAATCTGTTCTTTCATCAAACAAAAGTTACCTTTGATCCTAAAGAAACAACTTTATTACTCTACTGTATTGTATTTATCCTATTGCCTTCTAGCGATACTTATTCATAGTTTATAGACTGTATAGAATTTAGTTTTACATATATAGCAATAACGTACAATGATATAATTGTATTAAGTAGGATGTTGCTTTGAAGAAACTTGTGAGGATTCGTTTCTTTGATAAGGCTTCCTTGAGAGAGGCGTTTTAGATGAACTAAACTTCTCAAACACGTATGCAGCATTGCATATAATAGGAGGTATTACTTTAAATATATAAGCTAGATTCAGTTCAATATAACTGTACTAAAGGGTATGATGAAAGATCTCATCTAACACAGTGTAAAGTTAAAATAATAATAAGACTTTTATATTTCTCATTTGCTAAAATCAAAATAGATGTTTAGATTCTTGAATCAGTAGCGATAGGTCCTAATTAGTAAATCGATATGTGTCTATATCCGGCCATACTTCACATTTGCAAAAATATAGGTTAATTAGTGCATACAAACTTACTACAGTAAATTTATTTAGAGTATTTCGAGAATTTTATGAACTCGGCTCAGGAGAAGAATACTTATACAATAAGTTAAATAAGTGATAATGTATGAGTAAAAGAAATAAAAAAAAATGTTAGCACGTAAGATGTTATTAGTGAAATATAAGAATCGTGTCGCTAGCATACTTAAGGTCGAATGTAATAGATACCATTTGTCATGGAGCAGACGCTCATATCAAAGTAAACGCGACGAGAGGAAGGATCTGAATAAATCGTTCTCACTAATATCTTTATCGTCTTTGACAATATCAAACTTTTTATCAGCTTTTCCAACACATTATGGAACTAAATTTACCGTCATAATATAGGCCAGCGGAGAATTAGAGTATACAAGAAAGCACGCTTTCCTATAGATTTTATTATCTTTTAAAACTATGCGGAATTTAAGTAAAATTTTAGATCATAGCGGTAATAATTCCAATTAAAACTATTATATATCTATTTACGCACGCAATATTAAACCTTAACGCATATTGTAATAAGATCTTGTTTGCCATGGATAAACTTTTAAGGAACTAAAGCGTTTGTAAGCGCACAGGATTTTTTCGCTTTGCTGCTCTCGAGTTAAGGTTCAAATTTCCTTGACAGCAGCGGTATAAAGGTAATAGAAAGCGAGATTACGCGCGATCTTGATTTTAAAGTCACTTGATTTATTTTTACGAGTCGAAGTAAATCCTAATTCTATTTACTCTGTGGTTTGCGTTAAGTATATAAACATTTTACGGTTCCAATTTTAGGAGAGTTTTATTTATTCAATTGTTGTTAATTTTATACTTTGTATCGAAAATAATGTAATATGTATAATTTAAACAATTTAAATTATTCGCTACAACTTAATTTTCGTCTACAAACTTTGTGTATATCCGTTTGGATACTTTATTATCATTTGTAGGATACATCTGCTGGTCAAACGAAGCGAAGGATCTTCGTATACCTGTTTTACTACATTATTATGTATTAACTTTAATAAATAAATATATAAAAAAATAGAAACAACTGATAATTAGAATACTCTGCCGGTATCAATTTTTCCGTCTAGATATGATATAGTGATCTTTCAAAGAAGAAAGAGTTTCTCCTAAACTAGTGCGCTTACTATCATAGACTGTATTATCACAGACTATATTATCATAGACTATATTATCACAGACTATATATAAAGTAGCATTGTGTTTTAATTCTAATTGATAGATTATTTATCTGTAACTACAGTTGTACTATAGCAGTTCTTGTGTAAACGTAAGTTAGATTTGGGAAGTAATACAAATCTTCGTAGCATTTCTCTCATCCGTTAAATCCCTTTTATATTTTACCTCATCCATGCGTAAGTTAAACGTAGAGATGGTCGTCTATCAGCGTTTCGGTAACGAAACGAGTTCAGTCCCTCATTTTTCATAACCGGCTACAACGGGGAGGCGAAGCTAGCATCCCTAAATAAAGGGCTTCATTTGAAAGGAGTAGATTTATTATTCCGAACACACGCCTCACACACGCCCTTGGCAAATGAAAACATCTAAATCAAACTAAAAACCAGCCTCGGGCGCCATTTAAATCGGGGTCAGCGTTCTCGGGGTAAGGAGGTGGGTCAGTTTTTAGTTTTAAGGTACATCGTTAATCACCCAAAAGTGACCTTTCCGTGGGTAATTATGTATTATATGAACCCAACGAACGCTGACTAGAATACTTGGATTACTGGAATTAAACTCATTTGGGTGTTATATTACTTTATAAAGGTACATTGCAGATAAAATATAAATATTTGAGAGATACGTAATATTCTTACGTATGAGAGCACTTAAAGATAAATTTCATATCTATTAATGTTCCGAATTGGTATCCACTGGGAAACTTAATTGTGTTTATATATATCTTAATAAATTTACACTTTCCAAATGGAGTTAATAAGGATGCCCATAACATCATCACATTGCAGTTATAGTCACATACACTACTGTGCCTCTTTAGCGCATTGGTGCACTAAATTTAGGCATTTAATAACTGAAAGTATAAATCTAACCCCAGGGCTTGATAAGAAATTAAGAATTATATAAAAAAATTTTTAATGTTTAAGAAAAATTAAGACACTGTGTTTCTTATTTAAAATCGATTGCCATTACTTACTACCTTGAAACTTAAGATACTAATTCGTTACTCCAGTAATTTCACTAGCTACAAGCTCCTTGACGGCATAAATAGGAACTGCGTTGGTACCTACCTAGACGGTCTCCGGCAACAGTGACCTACTACCATCTAGCAGTATGTGAAACTTACCAATGAGTACCACATCAGTTCTCAGAGGATTAATTTTGGTAATTAAACTTCAAACAAATCTAAATTCATGTTCAAATTTTGAGTTTGAATTAGTATGAGAACTTCTTTAAAGTTTATCTCGACAACACTTCTAGTTAAAACAATTTAATTTTAAAGAGGAGGAACCATGTATTATATCATAAGATCTTACATTAAAGTATGTATAAGAGAAAACTTGTTACAGCAATTTCTACGTTTGATCCCGTTCTGTAGCGGAAAATTAGTATGATGTTGCGAAATGCTGACGTCGGCGAAATTATCGGAATATAGGGGAGACGTGACTTGATAACGCTGCGTTACTCCGACCCTGCGAGATAATGCGTAAACCCTCGCAAGTTGTGACTCCAGCAGCCACAGTACACCTAATTTGGAGAGAAAATTGCGACTAAAATTCGACAGGTTATAGAGTAAACTTCCTGAGGACGTTTTCCATAGGAGCTACAGTATAGGGTTCTTCCAAAAAGGAGATGAAAACGTTTCTCCGGAGATGACAACCCGCTTGTGCAACGATGCCTGTCCTATTATACAGTAGTAAGTTAGACAAAGAGATGTAAAAATCTAATAATCAATATATATTGAAATAATTATTAGTTAAGTATGCGATTTAATCACAGTTATGAACAAATAAGGTATGTCATATTCTTTTGATCATATTGATCATGATCATCAGCTAGAAGCGTTCGCTTTTTTCAGATTGGCCTTCTTTAAAGATCGCCATTCATTAGTTCTGTTTTGTGCACCTTCTTCAGGTCAATTGTCTAATTTGTGGAAAGTTTACAAACAATGTGGCTTAGTATTCAGATATCTGACTCCGCTTTTCGGTCTGATTGCTGTGAGACCTTCAATTAACGTCTTTTGCTGTTACCACTCAAGATTAGAAACTCTTTGAGATATATCCTATTGAAAATCTCTTCCGTCCCTTATTAGTAGAAGGTCCATTATATACTTTTATATGTAAAACTTTATCGCGATGATGCCGATTAAAGATTAGGAAAATCGTCTTAAGTTTTCCGTGACTATAGATCAGGGAACTGTCCTTAGAGTTATATTGGACTCTCACGCTTCATGACCCACACAAAGCGATCTCAAATAGGAACATTGGGAACGTTCCAGCGAACCCTTTGTGGGGCAAGTAAAGCCACTTTTGATGTCAAAGTTCGGTGGAGAATTCCAAATTGGGTTTTCGTTTTTACCGCGATAACCTTTTTATATAATTTCCGAAATATGACTTTCGGTTAAAGCTGCTTCAAACCATAGCAGAATTTATCTAAAGCAGTTTGTTCGAAACATTATTATCAAACTTTTAGCTTAAATCTTCAAAGAAAACATTATGAAGTTTTTAATAGACTTTGAGGAGAAACTCACACACTTCTCGTACCAAACAGAAACAATTTAGGAGCTGTAATCTGTTGAATGATTTCTTCTACATTCTAAGTAAAAGAGACGAATTAAAATAGATATTTAATAATAAACATAATTTGTAGTTCATTGATTCTATTCAAAGATTCAAAGCCGAACTAACGGCGGAAGCAACGGAACGGCGTCATCTACAGATGTCCGGTGCAGACGAGAATCGCGTCATTTGATTTCCGGTGCTCTATCAGCCCCCTGCCTGCATTCTCTTTGAACTGCCTGACTTTTGACATGGTACATTACGACCAATGGAAGACAAGGGGAAAGGAAGTCGGCAGCATCATTTCCAACTGCTGTCCTGTTGTGAATCTTATTTGTGAGCAAAATTTTGAATGACAAAAAATTTAAAATTGTAGATATAGTTGTTTGTAGATATCCAATTTTTTTTTGTGTTTATTTATTTTTATGGTTATTATCTGGCTTTTAATGTAATGTAATTTGGGTCATGTTTTTTTTGTTTAATTTTTACAGTTAAACATAGATTTTAGCCGAAGTGAGATATTTAGTATTTCAATTCGCTTTACGTAACATTTATTCTTCTTAATCCGAATAAAGTAAATACTTATGACTTTAATGGTTTGATGTTATCCATCTAAATATTTAAATTCAAAAGTGTTATTGAATATACGAGGTCTGATCAAATCAGACTCAATGGCGACTTAGACCCCGAACACCTCATTATATCTAAAGCGATCCTATCGCAGACAAAAGGGTAAAGTGTCAAACGTTAAGGGTCTGGAAGATCGTTTATCCCCGTAATAACATGTCGATTTAGACACTTTTTGTTTAGTTTCACTTCCAATACGTTATATGGAGGAATAAGAAGTACATTAGAAAGGAATTAAAACAAAACTTATATTTTAAAGTGAAACTACTATTGGAATTATTGAATAACATTATAACTTAATAATATTCGGCTTGCTCAGACAGCTTAAATAAAAATAAGTTAATATACGAGGAGAGATCAAAAAGTTATGAGAACGACATATACAATCCTTGGTAAGTAAAATAAATTAACAAATAGATATTTGTAATATTAATAAAAAAAAAAATATTCGATTCTCTTTTGTTTTTTTTCTGAATGTAGTCATTTCTTTGCTTAGCGTCGGAACATGTTCTCGGAAATGGAGAAAAACTAAGTGCGAGCTGTTATTAAATAGCTCTGTTTAAAAAAGTTAACGACGCAAGAGATTCGTTGCGGTTTAGAGGCAACATTAGGCGAGTCTGCTCCGTTGTATTCCACTGTCGAAAGGTGGCCTTCTCAATTTCGAGTAGGACGAACGAGCACGGAAGATGAACATCATTGCGGCCGTCACCACGTCCATGACGTCAGTCACCCAAGAAAATGTTGCGAAAGTCGAGAAAATTGTATTGAGCGATCGAAGAGTTACCATCCGATACTTAATTCAAAAAACGAGCATTTCATATGGAAGTATTCAATACATATTGAAACAATCTTTGAATATGAGAAAAGTCTCCGCGAGATGGCGGCCGAGAATGTTAACCGACATTCAGAAATAAAATCGACTTGACATTTCGAAGATATTGTTGGACAAGTTTCAAGAAGATTCTGAAAACTTTTTGTCTTGTTTCGTAACAATGGACGAAACATGGGTCCATCATTTTGATCCCGAGACAAACCAGCAATCTTCGCAATGGAAACGGCTATCATCACCGACCCCGAAGAAGTTTTGTGCCGTGGCATCGGCTGGCAAGGTTATGGCCTCAATATTTTAGGACTCAGAGGGGATATTGTTAATTGATTACCTGGAGCGTGGAACCACTATTACATGCCAATATTGTGCAGCTTTAATTCCCAAGTTGTGGAATGCAATCAAAGAGAAAAGGTGAGGGAAACTTCGAAGGGGCGTGCTGTTTCATCACGACAATCTACCCGCGCACAGGTTGGTAGTTGCAATGGCTGCCATTCAGCAAGCTGGCTTCGAATTGGTTGACCACCCCTCTTATTCACCAAATCTGGCGCCTAGCGATTTTTATCTGTTACCCAAATTAAAGGGAAAGTTTTATGAACACGATAACGAGATGATGGATGCCGTGGAAAGCTTTTTGCAGGAACAAGACAAAACTTTTTTTTGAAAGGGATTGAAGCCTTGGAAAAGCGCTGGACTCGGTGTGCAGAGAGACTCGGAGACTATGCAGAAAAATAAATGATTAAGTTATCAATAGTCATTACATTCTATCTCATTCTCACTACTTTTTGATCCCTCCTCGTATATTAAATATTATTCGGCACTGAAGTAACACTGTATTTCAGCGAATGTATAACGGAGCACCAACGCGTCAGACGACACTGGGTGTATAAATCTTTGTTGGAATAGCGGTAACGTTTGAGTTTATGCAACTAGCTGCCGCTTATCTTGCCGCAGTTGAGCTCGGGCTGAGAACGCTTATACAATTTTGATATAATAATTATTTCGAAACACCAACTTCGGGAATTGGAACAGTTACAGGTAAGATAAAAGTAGTAAAATTCCACAATACTATTCTAAGTACAATGTTGAAGAATTGTGTAGACTAGTAGGCAAAGTATTCAGTATTTTTAAAGAAATTTGATAGATATCTTTACTATGGATGAAATCATTATGAACGCAGCATTGAGGTCTGTGAAAATTAGAACGTGTATGGTAAAAAAGCTCAGAGTACTTTAATTCTCATATGCCAAAACATAACGCTATTAAAGAGACAGATTTACAAAATGAGGTATTGGCAGGTAGCCCATCAAGTGCGAAAGATACTTTCCACCGTCCAAACTCTTGAACATTTGACCTTGCAATTGAACCTGTGATCCCAAGCAAGTAGCTACTGGAGCACTGAGGAAGAAAAATTATTGTTATTCCTTTAAAGATTATTTAAAATATTTCTCTTGAAAGAAATTAGAAAAAATTTTGTGGAAGCAGTATTACAATAACAGTCTGAGTAATAATCTTAAAAAAAATTACTACAATAGACAATGTTTGTTAACTAATTGTCACAACGTGGATATTATATTTATCGCCGTCACAACACCATTGCGCAAAAACATATCTTATCACAAAACACATTACTAATCTAACACTGTTTGTTAACGTATCTCGAAGGGGGAAGCGTTAGATACAAATATAGATAAATCAAGGCACAGTCCCAGATCGGGAGCGCTTTAATCATCTACCCTAAAGCTATGAAGCATAATTTCCTCACAAACTATTTGCCAGCTTAGGATTACTCCGGCTTTTCGTTCTCCTTCCTCATAAATTTAGCTAATACCGCTAGGGTCGTGAGGAGTTTCTATTAGTGGAAATAGTTTCTCAAAAAGATCTTTCTTAAAAAGCATAACTAAAGTCTTCTATTTGTTAAGAATCGTATTAACTAAATTTGACAACTAACAAGCAAGCAAAAGGGTTATAAATTGGTTTCCATCCTCTTAGATATTTGTTTATCAAACTTTTCGTTCTTTCCCATTTTCATTCATAAATTTTATTACATGTTAATCCTTATTATTGTATGTTTACTCTTGCAGCAATGTAATGTAAAAATTAGTCCGGATTGATTTAAAAAATAAAATATACATAGTGGAAGTCAGAATGTAATTCTGGCAACACATCGTATTCGTTAAATCTTTCGAGTTTGCTCTTCTTAGTTATATTACGTATCCGATGATGGATATTCCAATAATTATCAAGTCAGATCATTTCACGACAGGTTTTTTAAACAATTTCCTTTACTATTTTATCAAGACATATAGACTAGTGTTTATCCCAAATCATAATTGATGCTGAGAGGACATATAGTGCTTGATGGTAAAGCATACTAGCCTACAAGAAACCTGTTTACTTTTCACTAAAAATTCCAATAATATTGATATGTCGCCTAGATAGGCGGAAACACTGAGGCAAATTGTCTGTTTCTATTCTTCGCTGTTGGCACTGTGAACCCTTTACTAAATACGCCAATGTTGTCATTTCAAAGAGTGAATAAATTTACTCTAAAACTGTACAAGTCAGCTAAAAGCTTTCTGACTGGCATTAATAATTCAAAATACGGCTAATCAACCTAGAAACTGATCAATAATTGCCGCCGCTCAGTAGGTAGCCATTATAACGAAAATAAAGCTGTCGGTCCAGTTGAATACTATCTAAAAACGGTTGACCTTATGGAAACCTAGCTGAATGTGACACGCAGCGCTATTAATTAACACTCGGAGCCACTTGTGATTTTAATTAAAACGTCATTTTGGGTGTCATCCTCGTCGTCTACGAAACCAGTTGAAGAAGTTCGCTTATCCTATTTGTCATATTCACAGTGTATAAAATTAGGATTTCCTTTTTGTTCAACTCGAGTTTAAACATCAACGGATATAGGTTTGAAGCACAGTGTACTGGTAGACCCAATATTGAAATTCTGCCGGAAATATAAATTCTGAGAGAGACTAATGTTACTAATATAATGACCACATCCTTATTATCTTTGTTGTATAATAAGTTATAATTAACTAGTTTGCTTTATCTTTATATGACAAATTATATTTTTAATTGATAATAAGTATTATCTGTATTACTAAATATGTGTGATGAGTCAATATGCTATTTATCCCAAAACCGTTCTTCTTGTTAAAGATATAGTATTTCTTTGTTATCAATAATACTTTAATGTCAGTTGATCACTCCATTAAACCTCTTCATTTATAGTTATGGATCACGAAAATGGTCAAATGGACAATTCGAACCTGAGAGCTGATTCGTACCAAATACCATTAACATTCAAATATTGAGAACTCGTACGTATTATTAAAGGATTTTCTTTTAGATGTAACGGAGAGAAACCGAAAGATCTTTTATTTTTACACTTCGTTTCACTTTTGTGCGATCAGCAATATCTAGGTACTTTTTTGTACGAGATTAACTTACCTTTTAGGAAGTGAGATAATCTGGATTTACTTTATCAAATCTTTTTGATTTGATGGAATAGTCATGTTTTGTACTTTGTAGTAAATAAGATAATTATCAAGCGAAAGACAATAATTTAATTTAATTCGCGACAAGTTCGAGGGATTCATATTCAAAATATATTTATTCATTTACTGCTAAACATGCTGAATTGGGAATGAATGGATAAAGTTTAGTCACTTCCCTTAAGAAACTAGTGTCTCGAACTTGCAAACTTCTAAACTTTGAACAACATATTGTTTGGGACACATCGTATGTTTTGATAATTTGCTGAAGGAGATGATAAAAGTTGTTTCGACTCTGTTTAGTGTATAGTTTTTAAACTTAAGGAATTTATGATACTTTTATCAAAGTTTAATATAATATTTGTAAAATGAAAGTAAATTCCCCGGTCTATCTCTGATTAAGGATTTAGTTAGAATTGTACGTTTAAATATTCAAAAACTTAAGTTTAATTTAACTTAATCTAAAAATAGCACTTTGAAGTTGGAAGCTGTTGAGAAATTTGATACGAATAAATTACTCACAACTTCTAGACAAACAGACTTAACCTCACAAAAGGCGACGTAAAATTACTTAAGCAAATGAAATAGAAAAAATAAAATAAATAAATGGAGGTGGAGTATTTAGATGAGTAAGCTGCATCGTAACATAAAAAGTTGGACACGTTGAATGCAGTATGAAAGAAAGCTTTTAAAGTAATTTCTCCTCATTATTTAAAAAGCAAAACGTGTTCCCCGCTCACTTCTGGGCGGGCAGCGAATTTCAACGGTTCTCACAAATACAGCCTTTTCAGAGCTCGCAGCCCGTAAGCTAGATTTCAGCACGGCACAAAGGGAGCCAAGCTATTACCTGGTGCGAGTGAATGACATGTCGGTACCAAAGTCGAATGACTGATAGACCGATAGCATACCCTCGCGCAGTCAGACCGCCAGTGGGAAGTTCCCATTCAGTTCTTTTTTATTTGCCAAATTTCACATTGAACCGTTCGAAAATTGGTTCCCCATCCGATGCAGCTTGGATCTGATATGTGCGAGATTGGTCCAAATGAAATTTACACAATATGAAATCTGTGTGGAGTAATATACATTTGGATCCTCATATCAATATTTCAAGTAACAAAAGAGGTGATTTTTTTATTACGTTTCAGTAATCTACTGTTCAATCTAGTGAGTATTTCTGGTGATGGAAAATATGGTAGCTATCTGATCAAACAAATATATCAAATATTAGCTGTTCCCTGCCCGCTTTGTTAAACGTGACACCCCTGCAACTCCTTTTGGGGAAGGAATTTTGTAAAATCAATCTGAATGTTTCTACCAAATTTCAAGTCTGTAGGCATTATGGCTTCAGAGATTTCCTGGTTGAGTCTTTACATAAATAGAAATTTTATTTATATATATAAATAATTTTAAACAGCACAAGATAATTTTTTGTCGACTACTTTACAAGAGACCATGTCCAGCTGGGGCGTCTATCAGCTGATGATGATGTTGAAAGTAAAAGTATTATCTATAAACAATAGTAAAACAGCTTTGAAAGAAGAAACAGCACAAAATAAATTTGTTTGTCTATGAAGATATAAGATTGTAGAGATCTTTGGCTATGTCCATGGACGTCTGTTGGCTGATAATAACGATGATGATGATGAAGATATATTCACTTTTGATCAAGACTACATCAGCCTGATTTTATAGAAACTGTGTTTAGTTGATACTGTCATCTTTGATATGGTTAAAGAATACGACATGTACCTACCCTTATTGTGCATCATCAGCATATTCTACTGTGGTCTACTGAATACCCCGTCTAGACCTCTCGTTCATCACAAAATGCGTGGAACGAAAATATTTTTAAATTTTCCAATAAAATAATATTTTTGCGGACCCCGAGCGCAGATGCGGCGACTCTAAATCCAAGACACGATGGCCCGCCTGGGATGTGGGGGTGATTTCCCACCAAATTGGGGTAACACCCGCCCGCCTATTACAACACCGAACGTTCCAGAAACTTCAAATCGAAGTTATGGAAATAAGGTTGCTGCCCGGCGATGTGCAGATTAGACAGATTCCAATATTAATATTTATCATATACTTTTAATAAATCATAACATTTTATTTTGCACAAAAATCTAATTTGTATCTTTTTTTTTTTTATTGAACGAAGCGACGAGACGAGCAGGACGTTCACCTGATGGTAAGGGATACGCCTACACATTGTTACGTGTAGGCGTATCACTTACCATCATGCTGTTACATGGCGCTAGTTAGGATTTTATACACTGCATCACATTGTGCTCATCGCCTTGATATATAGGATGTTAAGTCGCGTCCCCGTGTAACTTCACCGACAACGCCTTTCAAACCGGAGCACAGTAATGTTTGCATACAGCTGTTTGTTGGCGGCAACAGGCGCTACAATCTCCATTTCCGGAGAAGACGGAGGTAGTGTATAAACATTCCAGGGTAATGAACAATGGAAGGACACTTAATATGTTAAATCTTAACATGACGAGCACGTGGTGCTGTATATCATCATGAGTCTTGTTACTTTAGTAATTACACTACCTACACATCATCAGCCGATAGACGTCCACTGCTGGAGACAGGCCTCCCCCAAAGATTCTCACATCGATCTGGCAGGGATTCATATGGACGGGTTTGGGCCATTTCCCACTAAGCTGGCTGAATCTGGGTCAATGGAAACCAGAGCTTCGTTTGTTGATTAGCAGGGTACTCCAAGAGCAAGTGAGATAGCTTGGATCCCGTGAGTTGTTATGCAGGAACCCTTACACCCCTTACACTAGATACAGCGCCCTTCAAAATAGATCACAGTTTGTACATTACTGTTTGGCAGTAGAAATGATAGCTACGGTGGAGACCTTTTATATATATATATATATATATATATAGATAATTATTTTAAATGTCTAATATCACCATACTTTAGGTTTTAGGTCTGGAACATTATGAAGCTAAAACCTGGCGCTCTTTCATACAATGGACACTAAGTAGAAGTAAGAAACCTTTCAGGAACAGGAATTCTCAAATCGTAAGCAATATTCCGCACCATTAACTTACAGGCATTATGATTTTCTTTTACAGCTTAGTGACGTCATCTCTTACCGAAAACTGAACCCTCATTGAAAAAAAAAAGTATTTTATGTATTTATCAATTTTGTGTAACTTTCGTCCATTTTGTTATATATACATAATTTTCTTCCCCTCCGCTATAACATTACTATGAAGAGGTCCAAAAAAAACTTCTCTATTTAAATGTTTCTTCACTTCTAAGATACTGGTGGTAAGTCTCCACCACCACAGCGGCTGTTTCTGCAGCCAAACAGTAGTTTGCAAACATTACTGTGTTCCAGTTTGATGGGCGCTGTAGCTAGTGACATCTCTGGGGTTAGAAGATTTAACATCTCGTGTCTTACTGCGACGAGCACAACGTGGTCCAGTGTATACCATCCTAACTAGTGTCACATTGGTATGGGTAGATGTATCACTTATCATTAAGTGAACGTCCCGTTCGTCTCATACCTTCGTAGAATTATATATATATACATATAAGTTTAGTTTAATTAGTTTCATCTCATTTAGACAATTTAATAATTGGCTACGATGTTATTGAAGTAGATATGCTCTTTGCCTTGAAATTCACTAGCCAAACCCTTTAAACCGGAACATAGTAACATTTGCAAATTACTATTTGTCGGCTGCAATAGTAGCTGCGGTGTAACTTAGACGGTTTCCGGCAGCAGAGACCTGAGAGATTATATCATCATCATCATCAGCCGATAGACGTCCACTGCTGGACATAGGCCTCCATATCGATCGACCTCCCAGCACTACGTCTACCAGTACGCGGGCGCCACTTACACCTTACTATTATATACTTAAGTATTATTAAGTATATATATAAGTTAATAATATGATATAGTCCATTAAAAATCTGCTCAAAATTAGAGCCTCAATTTCGCATAGTTAAGTTGAAACGCTGCGTAACTTAAGCCCGTGCTTTGACGAGTCATTGGGCGCGGGCCGCGCGTAACGGGGAATACTTAATTCGGTAAGGAATTTTCGCGCGCGCGTACTGATTAATTAAACAAACTTTAATTAAAGAGTCGCCATAATTCACTTCGTCATGTGTCGCGCCGGGTCGCGGCGGGACGGGGCGGGGCGGGGGACACTTAAATAAAACATTCGCCTTAAGGTCATTAATAAATCCATTACAGTTGCCATCGTCATTACCAGCTGACAGACGTCCACTGCTGAACAGAACTACCCCAAAGATCTCCACATTGTTGGATTTCATTGAGAGGAATTGGGTCGTAAACCACCACGCTGGCCCAATTCGGGTTGGTGGGTAGTCAAATCCTCGTCTGTTATTTAGCAGGATGCCCAGCGTGCGTGTGAGGTTGACTTAGGCTCCGTATGATGTTGGGCGGAACCTCTTAAACTCCTCAGTTTCCATGGCTACGGAATTATTTTCTACTGGCGGTAACTCTGTAGCCGGAGTCGGTATTTTATTTATACTTAAAAATAAACTTTACAGTAGTCGAGGTATAGTTGTATCTTTTGAGTAACTTGAGCGATTATGATTTAGATAAGTTAAAGCATTGCTTATTTGCCTATATGAAGCGCAAGACTCTGGCCTAGGTAAATACCTGCTCTGTAGTCTCGGGCTATTAAGTATAGAACTAAGGCAATCACTGCCTGTCGTAGGAGGCAGGGCTTGCTTTACTTCAGGTTCTTGAACGTTGAAGGTAGGAGCCGTCACTGGCCACTGTGTCAGCCTGGGGTAGATGACAAAAACGAGGTAGTGTCGTTCATATTATAGAATAGAGGGGGTGTGGAGCAGAGTTACAGCCCTCTCTGCTACATGTTTAGATGTAAAGTAGGGAAGCACCACAGTGTTTAACCTGGAGCCTCTCGCAACGCACTGAGAATGACCATCGAGGGGATTTTAGCAGGTACAAATCCGACATAATCATGTCTTCCCCCCAGAAGGATCTTTAGAAGATTTGTTCTTGATAAAAAGCTTAGGTTCCACCGCAGCTCCTATTCCCGCCGCAGTATTCCCTACATAAAAAAACTATGAATAACTTGGTTCGTTAGTGACATCCCCTGCCGTGTCTACACGAGCGCAGCATGTACACTTTCAAGTTACCGCTCAGGATATTTCACTTGATAGATGACAGCAGCGCCACCGCACCGGTTGCCTCTGCTTTTTAAAAATCTCTATTCACAGTAAAATATAGCAAAGTTTTATTAAAGCTTTTGATATATAGGGGCAGGGCGCGCTTCCGGCGATATTGTATCTCATAAATATTCCATGACCCAAACTTTAAAGCGAAACTGTAAATAGAAACCTAGAGCGACTCGTGGTCCAGGAAATAGTTGAGAGTACTAGGTCACAAAGGAGAACGCCCGAGAAGATGGACTTAACAGATAAAAGCGCCTGTAAATGACTCATCATCGTTACCACTATACGAATGCATTAGGAAGCCGTACATCAGGGAAGAGTGGCGATGTGTTGTGAAGCTTGCCACCGACACCTGAAGTGATAACCACGACCACTTTGTCAAGCGTGATACAGACGAAAGAGAAGAAGAAATAGAAACCATGATTTCCAAACTTTCCTATATAAAATTTGACTTTGGCTTTGTATTTTAAGAGATTTTTTATATCGACAAGGTCATCACTTGCCCGCAATCTCACCTGATGTTAAGTGGTGATATGATCTGTAATATTAAGGAGTTCTAACCTAGTAACAGCTTATTCAGATCAGGTTTGTGTTATTCTAATTAAAAAAAAAGTGATGAACATTTTCTATCTTAATTCAGAACTGAATGTTGTTGCATCAGTAATAGCAGCAAGGCAGATAATAAATTAATAAAAAAAAAAAACGGAACGCACTAGAAACTAAAGATGCCGAGGAACTACTTGTTGCCTTCATTACTGAGTAGCTAATCGCTTATCTTGTGATATAAAGATCGTTAATTCGAATCCGTGGCAATGTTATAACTACCTTCAACTCGCAAGATCTGTTGTAAATCTAACACCACAATATCCTTGTGTCATATAAGAGCGACGACCAGCCTCATTGTCACTTAAAACCATGTGAAGTGTTCGCTCGTTGTTGTAAAAAAAAAAATATTAATTGATAAAAAAAAGTTATTTTTTGTATAATAAACGGAAACATTACAGTCGGTTTATTTTAACGTTGTTATTATTACTGTGACGTCTGTGATCCAAACAGGATCCTGGACCGGAGCCAAGTTAGCAATGCCTGAAAGAATGGACTGTTTTTTTTTTTTTTCAGAACGGTTTTGGATTGTGAGTATAAATGAAAATAGAAAAAAAAAATTACCATGTATTTTTGAAGCGAGACTATTGTTTGGCTGAGAATCAGAATTCCCACCATTTTGTATGATCATATTGATTATTATTTTATATGTTATCTATTAACAATACATAAAACAAGATTTTACATACATATATATATACATACACACACATATATATATATGGCCGTTTACAGAGGGTCTAGTAAAAAGGCTTCAATTAAAAAAGAAAGGGCTATGTTCAAGGTTCCCCCCGTGATCGCATCAGAAATGAGGAGATCCACAGAACTAAGGTCACCGACGTACTCCAAAAGATTGCTGGCATCGAGTGGCAACCGGCAAGACACATCGCTCGAAGGACTGCCAGGCGACGGGGTACCAAAGTCCTCGAATGGCGACCGCGTCCCGGAAGACGTAGTATTGCGACCATGTGGTCCGACGATCTGGAATAGGTTGCGGGTTGCAAAAGCAGCTGGATGCTGGCAGCGCAGGATCTTGTGGCGATCTTGGGGGATCTATGGGGGAAGCCTATGTTCAGCAGTGGACGCCTGTCGGCTGATAATGATGATTATATATAAATAAGGCTCTGGTGTCTATAAAACCCTCGCAACTTTCTTTGGACGAACAATTTTATAAATCCGTTCTTAGCTGACTTCTAAATGGCAGAAATAGCATCACTACCAAGTTTTGGGTGTTTCATCATCATCATCACTTCAACCGATCGGCGTTCAAACTGTCCGTCTGTTTTAATTATTCGCGTCTAATAATATCGGAGATCCCGAGATGAGCCAATGAATCTTTCTCCATCATCTTCATCTTTCATAAACGGCGAATGGAGTAACAGTTAAAAAACTTTCAAACATAAAAAATAACAATGTTAAATATAAGATTACTTAATGGAGATTTATTAGAGTCGTTTTCCCGTTCATTTTAGATTTCATGGTCTCCACTTTATGACGTCATAAATATAAAAAAAAAATAATTAAGAAGCAAGAGTAAATAGCTGTTAGGAATTTAACGTCTTATAAAAATGCATTAGAGTGCATCACGTTAAATATTTTGACTTTAAATGAGGTTTTTATAATATACATAAAGTGAGCCGCGTAAGGTCAACCTCACCAGCTCGTGGTGCACCCTGATAATCAAAGAACGAGGACCTGGCTCCCACTGTCCCGCATTGGGCTAGCATGACAGAAAATAGCACAAATCCTCTCATATAAATCTCTACCCAATCGATGTGGGAATCTTTGGGATAGGCCTATGTCCAGCTATGGACGTCTATCAGCTGATGATGAAGCCGCGGTAACAGTGTTGTATTATAGTGGTCACGTAATAAATAAATCTTTTTTGTGGACTAAGGATTTATATAACTTAAGTGAAGGTGAGTAACTGGTGGTAGATCTCTGTTGCCGGAGACCTTCTGGGTAGGTACCACCGATGCGCCAATTGCACCCACCAAGCAGTGCAAACGTTACTGTGTTCCGGTTTGAAGGGCGCTGTGTCTAGTGAAATTACTCGGGTAACGAGATAGACATCTTATATCTCAAGGTGGCGAGCGCAATGTGGGGCTGTGTATATCATCCTAACTAGCGCGACATTGTTATGAGCAAGTGTGTGTATCACTTACTATCAGGTGTGAACGTCTCGCTCGTTTCGTTGCTATGTCGCTAACATAGCGATAGCTCTGGACTGAAAGGTCGTAAGCGCCATTACAGCGAAAGTGACTTTTATATGCAGTCTCACTCAGCTCTTCGAGCTATGTGGGAATGATAGTGAAGCTAATTAAATTATTGGATTAATTAGTTAAGTATCGTAATTAACATCTTGTCACAAAGTGACAAGCGTAATGTAGTGCTGTATATCTTAACTATCGCCATGATGAGGACGAGTCGTTAAAAAAAGTGTAGATTTTTTTTGATTCTTCGAATCGACGATACGAATGAGTTCTTCAAATGATGGAAAGTGACACTCTTGCCCGTAACAGCCTGGTGTCAGGATGATAGCATCACTTACATATCACCTAAGTACATTGGTCGCTTTGAGAGATAAGATGCTAATTTTAGTGACCGCAGTAATTTCGCTAGCTACAGCGCTCTTCAAACCGAAACACATAACGTACTAAAACGAGGGTGTCGAGGAGAGCTACAGCCCTCCCTGGGACGTGCTTTAGGCGTAGTGTCAGGAGACATCGATGCGTTCCGTAGGAAATCCCGAAGCCTTCCGCAACGCACTGAGGATGACCACCGATGTGGTTCTAACGGGTAATAATCCCATATAGCCTTGTCTCTCCCAGGAGCAGGATATATTTTTAGATTTCTCCCATGATAACAAAAAAAAAATGTTGCAATAGGCGCTGCGGTGGTACTTACACAGACGGTCTCCAGCAATCGAGACCTATCAAGGATATAGGATACCGGTTTTTTTTTTAGAAAGGAAGGGCAAACGAGCGAATAGTTCACCTGGTGGAAAACAACCACTAATTCCCATGGACAGTAACACCAGAGGGGTCGTAGCAGCGTTGACCTATTACTTATATATGTATGTGGGATGTGGTATTATATAAAATTGCTTGAAGAAATATTAATAATTTTTTTTAATTTAATGTTCGTTACAATCGTCTTTTTGTCACTTCTTATGTTCGTCCATCTTGACGGTTCTTCTCCATCTCTCCCACACTTGCTACCCCTCCGCCTCAACAGTTACATTCCGTTCCCATATATATGGATATGTAAGAACTTGTTGTAAGCGACATGTTCGGATATGAATTGAATACTATCGTAAACTCCGCAAACGTTCGCGGTGCGAAATTCAATTAAAACTCAAAAAGTTTACGGCTCCAATATAATCTCTCATCAGCATCTCCTCGCTCCGTATGACAATTACGCGATTGGAATGTCAGAACTCGTTTATTAATTCAACATGTCGCCTTAGAAAATTCAGAGTTGGATCGTAACTTTTCCAATTAAAAAGCGTACTTTGATAATGAAATTTCCATTTAATATCCTGACGAATCTCATCTCTACGCACTACTCACAGCTCAAGTATGAAGATCAGAGCATTTAGAGGAGAACGCTCCAGTTATACACTTAGCCTTTAACATTGTAACTGAGTTGGTTATTTAAACTTAACATATATTTAGCAAAATAAAGGACGTGGAAACTTTCAATCAAATCAATTATTCATTAGCCCATAGACACAGATCTATGTCCAGTCCTGGACATGGATCCCAATATATCTCCAGATGAATTAGTCCCGCATACAGTGAACATGGCCTCCAGTACCGCCAGGCACAAATGGCCGTCGTTTATAGGGGTTCATATGGAGGGATTTGGGACTTTTCCTATCACGCTGGCCCAATGCAGGTTAGTGGGAACCAGAGCCAGGAAGGTGGTGTTGGCTTGGGTTGGACCCCTTACACCCTAGGTATGTAAACGTTAGAAACAAAATATTAAAGAAAACCATAATAACATTTGTTTCTTTGCAACCACATTGCATATAAGAAAGAAGATTCTTCGCTGCCCGGGTGTATGTTAAAATGATGTTATAAAGCACCTGATGAAAAAGCGGAGCGGCATATTAATCTACTTTACTCCTCATGAGTCGAGCAGGTAGATCGGTGTGTAACTCACTGAATAAAACATCAAAACGTAAAATATTTTCAAGTTGAATATCTCCCTCGCTCTGTGACGACATGCGCCAAACGCCCCGCTCTAAAACCGGCGTGTGAGATTTAATTCTTACGTTCACATCCGGCGTTTGCCAACAGCGGCTATTAAGGCATATTCAGCCTCACGCCCATCTGTTGACATTAAAGAACTCTTATATATATATAATGAAGATTTTCTCTGTTCGCCAATCACTTGAAAACCGGTGAACGTTAACACGTTCACATGAACATTCGATGCGGAATGATTTATAGATCAAGTTATTTTATTTTTTGAATTTCATTCATCCCTCATCATTTTATTTCTAAATAATTTTTAAAAACATTTTATTTTCATATTATTTATTCGGTTGCTATAGTAACGGTTGCCTTAGAAAGCCATTTTTTTTATACTGCGGTCAGCAAAGCGAGCAGGGAATAGTTAGTGTAGTTATATATACCAAGACAGAGGTGATATGTATCACAGAAGTGTCCTATTTGTGTGTATATAGTTAAAAAAAATAAATAACAGAACACATAAAAGAAAGATTGTATAAAAATTATAACTAGAAAAAGGTAATTCCTTAAATCCTGAATGATTCCGTTTCCGCCGTGAAACAGTAGTCTGCAAACATAACACTGTTCTAAATTGATTGTGTTTGTAGCTAATGAAATTACTGGAGTAACAAACAAATAACAAAAAAATTTTAAACGAATAAAAATAACAAGTAATCTGGATGCAGCTTTCATCGGATTGGTTCCGTTGACAATCAATTTTTTTTTTATTAAAAGAAGCGACGAGCCGAGCGGAACGTTCATTTGATGATAAGTGATACGCTTGTCTCTACCAACATGGTGCTAGTTAGGATGATATACCCAGCCTCATATTGTGCTCGTCGTCTTGAGACATAGGATGTTAAATCTCGTTACTCCAGTAATTTCATTAGCCGTTGTGCTCGTCGAACACGAACACAGTAATGTTTCTAAATTACTGTTTGTCGGCTGCAGTAAACGCTGCATTGGTTCCTACCTAGATGGCTTCCGGGAACAGAGATCAGTAAAAATTGGAAATAGAAATGTTTTGCTTTGTTTCCGTCGATCATCATCATGTCAACTACCCGCCGCTGGACATAGATCTCATCTAATGTTCAGTGTGGTGAGGAGTCGCCGCTCCAGCACTTTATAGCATACATTTGGCTGCTTCATTCCGAGCACGGGGCGGTCTGGGGCGGTCACGAGCTATCACAGATGGAATTAACACAATAAAAACTTTCCGTATTCAATATAAGCCTTTGATAAAACGTCACTGCACAGCGCCGAGGGTTATTAAAACGTTCATTCAGCTCCCCGCGCCATAGCCGAGAACAATTGAAATAATTTCACAGTGAAATATGTGAATGCGTTAACGGAAATGCATATTTAGGTGGGAAAGTTGTCCCTCACTCGGATTGAGCCGGTGAATTCCGTCACGCCCACCATTTTGTACATCCTTAAACATTCATTCTATTTAACATTATTTGTCGGGGTGTAAGAGTTCCCTCACAGGAACTTGTGGGATCCAAGCCAACCCCACCTGCTCGTAGTGCAACCTGCTAATCAACAAACGAGGCTCTGGCTTCCATCGGCTCGTATTAAGCCAGCGTGATGGTAAATAGTCCAAATCCATGAATCATTACCCGATCGATGTGGGTACCTTTGGGAGAGGCCTATGTCCAGCTGTGGACGTCTATCGGCTGATGATATTAATGATGAACATTATTTGTTTTCATGATTACATCAATGCGCACATTATATATTTAATAAAACTTAATAACTATACTTCATAATCTAGGAAGTCTATAATCTAGGTCCCACTGCAGCGCCTATTTCTGCCATCTAAGAGTCTTAGCCCTCCCCCAAAGATCTTCACATATAGTCTTTATGGCTTCCGGTACTGCTGGTCACTAGGGTCTGTCGTATGTAGGGGCCCATGTGGTGGGATTTTGGTTATTTCCCACCACGCTGGACCAATGCGGGTTGGTTGGAGCCAGAGCCTTGTTTGTTGATTAGCAGGGTGCACCACGAGCGGGCGAGGTTGGTTTGTGTCCCTTGACTTATTGTGCGGAACCCTTTACACCCTTCTTATATAACCTCTTACACTCTTACTAAATAAATATGTTGAAGTAATGTTCCTAATCTTCACATATATATTATTAGGGAGAAATACTGTAGATATCTATTAGGGTTAGTTCATCTAAAAGTATCTTAACGACCTTATCTAAAATGGAGAGAGATTATTGATTAACAATTAACATCTCCAGAATTGTGTACAAATTGTTTATAAATATATATATAAAATACACCAGCACAAACACATAAATAATATAAGCAAACACCGACGAACGGATCCGGAAATAAGTGGGGCTCATTAGCAAGCTCGCTTCCATCTAATTAGCATTCGTCTAACCGAAATTGCGGTTCAATTTCAGTCAAGACTGGGGGGAGTAGTAGATTGATGTTTACTCCGCCACAGGAGTCGTGTGACGCCGCCTTTGACAGACTTCACTACACTACACTACACTACACTACGATACACTACAGAAGTAAGAACGTCTAATTACACTTTATATCCGAACCGATTCAATTTCGAATCCCGCTAACTTCGAAGCACACTTCATCTTTACTTCATCGAGGCTTTGTTATCACTTAACATCATCTCAAACTGTGATCCAGCGTTAGCTTAATAGATACACGGAAGCTAAGTTTCGTGTTTATTGAAGCTTATGGTACGTGTATAGAAATGAAACCATAAACAATAGTTTTGTTATTAATTTAAAGTTGACAGAGGGTATTTGTTGTTGTGTATATTTACTCAAGTTTTAACTTTGAGGAGGTAGTTTTTTAAGAACTAATTTACTTAATGAAATTAATTTTAAATGGACTTATAAGCTGTGCAGTCTGAGCTGATCACAGTGTCTCTGTGGGTGTTGATGTGTCTCTCCGATGAAATGGAATGTGAGGTTATCCTGTGGTACTCCACTTATCGTTTAATATGAACTGTTATGTTATGTCGACACTTCTATTGTGGGACCTGTTGGCAAAGATGGTATCATCATCGTCAGCCGATAGACGCCCACTGCTGGACATAGGTCTCCCTCAAAGATAACAAAGGATATAACTCTCAAGGATGGTATAACTATATACTATTAGGCAAGAAAGAAATAATATTATTAATAATAATAGCTTGTAAACTTTATCGCATATCATTGAGAGTGTAGCGAGTTAATTCATTGAGATAAACTGGTCTGTTCTTATTAATGAATTTGTAATGTTGTATAAACATTCTAACTAAAATGTCATTGCTGAATAGAGGAAGAATATATCTACGTCTTATACAACATTAAGGTAACCGGATATTAGAGTTTGCTAGGAACGTGTAATCAAAGTTGAATACAGCGCTGTCTGTATATAAATACTAACCTTTTCCATCAAACGGTGACATGTGCTGTATGTCAGTGTTACTCAAACTTTTTTCATAGAGATCACGTTTATGTGTTAGTCATCAAAAATAAATAAATTACGTAACAATTTACTAGGTTTTTATTGTTTTAAATAACAGTGAATCAATTGATCGCGTATGTATAATATTTCTTTTTCTCTAGTAGGTAGGTCTCTGCTGCCGGAGACAGTCTAGGTAAGTACCAAGACAGCGCCTATTGCAGCCGACACACGGTAGTGTGAGCACATTACTGTGTTCCGGTTTAAAGGGCGCTAGCTAGTCTAATTACTGAGGTAACGAGATTTAATATCATATATCCTAAGGCGACGAATGCAATGTGGTACTGTGCATTCTAACTAGCAGCACGTTGTTATGGACACGCGTATCACTTACCATCAGGTGTACGTTCCCTTCGTCTCGTCGCTTAATTATAAATAAATTAAAAAAATATATTAACATTTGTGAAGGACGTTCGGGCTGCAGGTTGTATATATCTAATATATATCATTAATAAATATATAACGTATGTCACATGTAAAACATTGGCTCTTCCGATATATTATAGAATATTTCAACATCATAATTTTTTTTTTAATGATTAGTTACCCCTACGTGTGGTAAGTCAGAACCTTTATTTATCAATAATTTACCAGCTCATAATTAATTTAACTCATTCTCATTTCTATGATACTCCGCTCATCTATCGCACTTCTTTTCTTCTGTCATATTACATCCATCTCATTTGCTTCCGTCGGTTTTCCTGAAAGGAAACCTGAAAAACCATAAAGCATCCCTTCTTGTCAATTTTCCATTTCATTCTTCTCCATCTTTTTTGATTCCAGTTGGACAATTTCTTATATCTATATGTGTATCACAATTCGCTCACAGCCGTCACCATGTTTACATGTGATACAAATAACGATTTGTCTGTCCGTTTCATCGCTCGCAGCGAGCTGCATGGTGCGGTTTAAATCAATCGCTTCGATCAACATTAGCTTCATTCCAATCAAGTTAAGCACCCAGAATCGACTGCTGATGAGATAAACTCGCTCTAATTCGGCATATTCGCGGTGAATCGATCTATCGTAGATACTGTATCAGTTTTGTTGTAATACAAATTACTAACTGGTTTGTTCTGGACCTGACCGTCCCACTGTATCATAAATGAAAATATATAGTAGCACCCTTCATCTTCTTTTCTTCATCATGACTATGTCATCACTTAACATCACCTCAAATTGTGATCTATCGTTAGCTTAATAGACACATTGTAAAACATAATTTTTATAGTAAAGTAATTTATATTAAATAAATAAACAGTAATATTGATTAACATAACTAATAAGTTAACAAAATTATCATTAGAAGATTTTAGAGTAGTTAAATATATCTGCTGGAGTGTTAACTGTAAACAAGAAAAAATACTGCATTTGTATTAATAAATTTAACTTGATTCATTTGTTGATAGAGAATATCTTAACTTAATGAATGTAAATAATGAACCTGTTCCGGTATGCGGAAGGGTGAGGAGGAACGAGCATCTGAGTTATCGCCGACAACTGGATTAAACATTGATCAAGATTCAAATTACACACAATCCTGTGAACCGGTTACTGTCGGAGTTAAGTCATCGGCTAAAAGCGTTTTGAGTTATATATTGTTCAAATATATTATAGGTTTTTATGCTATATTATAAACAAATTGTGGACTCATTATTAAATATGTTATTAAAACAACAACAACCTTTCCAAAACAACAATAACATGATACTGTGGTTTAGCGCTAGTCATGATAATACACACTGTACCACATTGTGCTAGTTGCCTTGAGACTTGTTGTTAAGTCTCGTTACCTCATAAATTCACTAGTCACAACGTCCATCAAACCGGAATGCGCTAACAACTGCACAGTGTTGTTTAACAGCAGAAATAGAAGCTGCGGTGGTACGTACCTAAAAGGTCTCCTGAAACAGAGGCCTGTCACCAGTAATTACTTAAAAATGAAACATTTAGTGCTTTAATATATGTTTATTTAAAAGACTGCAGCTGAGGAATAGAGATAAAATCGGATTTTTTTTTTAAGCTGTCTATCATTATTATCATCATCAGCCGATAGACGTCCACTGCTGGACATACGCCTAGGCAGCAGTTCATAGTGGGCAATATTTTATTGCTACGTATCTTTATATATAGATGTAAATATTATTGTATTACAAATTTAATGGCGTTACAGAGTAATGAAATAGCTGAGATAGAGAGGCAGCATATGTCGCTAAGCGACGCGAACAATGAAGCGTAGTGTAAATGTACTAACATTTATAAAATTGATAACATATTTTCGATTAAATATCCTCGTAAAATCAGTACTAGAAACTGCATACTTTGGACCTAACAAATGCAAGGAATCAAAGAACTAGGTAGGTACCACCGCAGTGACTATTTCCGCCGCCAAACAGTGTGCAAAATTTACAGTGTTTCGGTTTGAAGGGCGCTAATGCAATTACTGAGGCATTGTGGCTCAACATCTTATGTCTCAAGGTGACGAGCGTAACGTAGTGCAGTGTGTAATATCCTAGGCAGCGCCGATTTGTAAGGACAGGGGTATCACTTAACATCAGGTGATCGTCCCGCTCGCCTCGTCGCCTAAAATAACAAAAAAATATCCATTGGTTGCGATGATGATGACAAAATCTTATTAGTTAGACCACTCAATAAGGAAATGCCGATTTTCCGCTCGGCCTGTCTTCTATGACTGAAGCGTAGAAGCTTAGCCGCGTAGGACCGTAACGTCGTAGCAGAGCGGAACAGTAACGCCGTAGCGATGTAGCGGTACGGCGGCGTAGCGTCTAGATACTACCGAGTCGTAGCGATTGGATTCAACAACAACGGGTTTTCAGTCTATACAAGTTTCAACTTAGAAATGACGATAACTACAATGCTCTTAACGATTAAGTTTCAAAGTTACTGATCAATTCAAGTTCGACCCATACAGTTCATTAAAGTTGTAGACCGGCGGTTTCATTTGATCGCTTTGAGATTGTTAGTAATGTTGATTTTAAGCGGAGTTAAACGCTACATATTGTTTTTTCGAGGTTCGATATAACAAGTTACATTATACAGTTTTGTTTAACGTACCACAATTATTTTAAAGAAAGTTTTATAGATATAAAAGTATAGATATGTAGCGCTAACTTGTGAATCATAATAATTGAAGAGGTATTAGATTATAAGCCTAAAAGCCGGGTATATGCTTCTTCAGTATTTGGACTCATAAAAATTGATCATCTTTAATTAATGTGAAGATAAAGTGATCAATTAAAAGTCTTGATACTTGCTACATTTGATAGTCAACAAACGTGGTTACACGATAGAAATTATAAATTAAATTTTTTATACTAAATTTTATATTGGTGGTAGGTCTCTGTTGCCGGAGACTATTTATGTACCACTGAAGCACCTTTTCGAAGAGTTTAGCAAGTGAAATTACTAAGGTAATGAGACTTATGTTTCAACGCGATAAGTACAATGTGATAGAGTTTTTATTATTAAAACTATAAGTCTAAAATCACTAGTCAAGTTGTATAGTTGTATGGATTAACGCAGTATCGCCTCGAAGTCCAAAAGGAAAGTGAATCATCAGCAAAGCGCCTATATATATGGTCGTCCACCTACCACACATGGAATTTCCAGAACTCCTTTTTCTGATGGAATATGTATTATTATGAACGATGACCTATTGTTTATTGTGAACTTGCCGGATATCACGCTAATAGTGCGTACGCTTTATTTTCTGGAATATTCCAGTACTATATTCAATGGCGCTAAGTATTTGTAACAATATTATTACTTGTATATAAGTGTAGTCTAATAGAATGATTCGTGAACATAGCGTCATCATATACGCTAAGGCTGTTCGCAGCAGCCCGGGGAGAGGTATCCGAGCACATTCCTCGCATTAGTGCAATGCTACAACATTATTGAAACGTTGTGAAGCCGATTAGACTCGACGGAGCCTATTCACGGCCTGCGTGGCTTAGATAGTTATTTTATTGTGCCATAAGGCTCAACGTGGTCGGCTGACGGCCAATACCAACTTTAGATTGCATCTTTGGCTCAATATTTGATACACAATAAACTTACCCAAGCGTAACTTATTTGCATTTCAGCCAAATTATTACTCTATTCTATACTTAATACTATATACTATCAAATCTAAAGAGAATGTTAAACATAATTTTTGTACATATTGAAAGGTAATCTATAATTAACTATAACTTACAAACATTATAATACATAATATTAATGAATTGCTTAATAATAAAGAGTAAGTACATTAAAATTACTTACTAGTGGTAGATTTCTGTTGCCGGAGACCGCTTAGATAAAAACTACTGCAGCACATTATTTTACTTTACAAAGTATAGTATAAAATCGTTACCGTACTCCGGTTTGAATGAAGTTATAACTTGTAAAATTACTAGGGTAACGAGACGTATGTATTGTATCTTAGCTCAACAAGTTATTACGGAGTATACAACTGTATCCATTTACTGGATCTCTGTAATACCAAGCCTTTGGTCAACAAGTCGTAATTAAGTATACAATTGTATCCATCAACTGGATCTTAATGGATCTTCGTAATACTGTTGTGCTTAGTAACTAGCTTAGTACTTTAAATCGGTTTGCTCATTATCAATATAGTGCTGATATGGCTGCGTGCGTTGTCATTCACCAGATACTCTGCACCCCACTTCAAACCCTCTACACCCTGAGTTTTAATTTATCAATCAATGAATATGATATTTTATACAGTTTTTCATGACTGTAACGGTCTTATTTATATTAGAAAATGTCGCCTTTTTTTTCAATTAAGCAACAACCACAATGTCCACCGGATAGTAAGTGATACGCCTGCCCATAACAAAGTGGCGCTAGTTAGGATGATGTATACAGCGCCACATTAGACTAGTAGCTTGATATATAAGACAGAGTCTTCATACTCCTGCTATTACACTACTTACAACGCCCTTTAAACCGGAATACAGTAATATTTGTACAGTACTTTTTGTCGGTCTCCGGCAACAGAGACCCATCATGAATAAATATTCTAGTCAATGTTACTTTTCTTTTATATTTAATTCTTGTTTAGCATAGATAAGAATCATTTATGTTCTTGAAAAACCAGAATCATGAAGACGTCATAAAATCTCAATATAAAACCTTCCTACAAATACATTTAAAAAAAAAACAAGAAAACAATCGATAACTTAAAGGGTCTTTATCTGTGCTTGTCATCCGAAATTTCGCTCCTTTGTATTTATAAAAAAAAGCGCTTACAGCAACAAATGAAACTGGTCTCCCGCGTTTGTATCCAGGGTCGGGCCATTGTTGGGACATACAAAAATTACACCGGCATTGCGTTCACTACCCCTCCCCCCACGGCCAGCTCCCCCAACTTGAATCGCGAATAATCTCTTACGAGGCACCCGAACTGTCCTGTTTTCCATTCTTTAAGAGGAAATAAACGAAATAAAGAACAATTCAGCGTCTAAGGGGTCCTCAACTGTTGGTGCTCCTTTCATAAGGCGATCATAACGTTCTCATTGAAGTTTCTATACACATTTAACCTTTGAAAAGGTATTAAATTGTTGTGTTTGCCTTTTTAACCACGAGCGTATATACACTGCTGCGTTCAGCATTTTCAATAACATTACATAAACATAAAGTAAAATGTAAGGGGTGCCGCACAACAACTCACGGGATCCAAGCCAGCCCCACCTGCTCGTAGTGCACCCTGCTAATCAACAAACGAGGCACTGGCTAACCTACACGCGTAGGGCTAACGTGGTGGTAAATGCCCTAAATCCTCTTATATGAACCTCTACAAACGACAGCACCGGAGGCACAGCAGTACCGGAGGCAGTGCTGACAGTAAGGTCCCGGAAAGCTGCTGGATGCGAGCGACGGAGCACCGATCGATGTGGAGATCTTTGGGGCAGGCTTACGTCCAGCAGTGGACGTTTATCAGCTGATGTTGATAGTGATGAAAGATAAAGCATAGCACTTGTTCACTGGTGGTAGTATTGATGCCGGAGACCGTCTAGGCAGATCCCACCACAATTCCTATTGCAGCCGTCAAACAGTAGTATGTAAACATTAGTATGTTCCGGATTCAAGGGCCGTTGCTAGTGTAATTACTGGAGTAACAAGACTCAAGGTCTTACGTCTCAAGCAACTCTTAAATGAATAATAAAAAAAAAACAAAAACTTGCTGAAGATATTATTTCAAATACCACCTGCCCATAACAACGTGGCGGTAGTTAGGATGATATACACAGCACCGCGTTACGCTCGTCACCTGAGACATAAAATTTTTATTCTCGCTAACCCAGTAATGTCACTAGCTATAAGACACGTCAAACCGGAACACAGTAATATTTGCACATTACTGTTTGCCGGCGGAAATAGTAGCTGCGGTGGTATCTACCCAGACTGTCTCCGGCAACAGAAATCTACCACCAGTATCCTTCATAGGATCGGACTATGCCTATGATTTTTTTCTTTCATCTACTATGGGCGTAACTTAAATTTCACGTAATGTTAAGTGATAACGTGTTGTTTGGAATGTGAAGTATGACCATTCAAAATACTATAGCTCTCATATGTTGACAGTCGCAACATAGCAAGGCTAGTGCTAATACTAACTAGGACTAACATTTGATGTTTCAAGATGAGCACAATGTGATGCTGTGGTGAGGACGTATCACTTACCATCAGGTGAACGCCTCGCTGGTCTAGTCGTTAAATAGAATGTAAATAGATACAGTTATAGCGGCAGATTGATCTTTGGGGGAGGCTTACGTTCAGCAGTGGACGTCTATCGGCTGATGATGATGATTTGGATGGGGTGTGGATTTAGGGTCCCGCACAACTCACGGGACCCAAGCCAACCTCACCTGCTCTTGTGCACCCGTTAATCAACTGACGAGGCTCTGACTCCGACCAACTCGCATTGGGCCAGCGTGGTGGAAAATGGCCCAAATCCCCCATATGAACCCCTATAGACGACGAGCCCTATTAGCCATGCTGACTGCTGTGCAGGACCGATCGATGTGGAGATTTTTTGAGGAGTCCTATATCCAGCAGTGGACGTCTATAGACTGATGTTGATGAGTCAGTTAGCTTACTTATGGAAGGGTCCTACTCGCATATAGTAAAGTTTTTTTCGGTAGCAATCCGACCTTACGACGAGACCTTCTTTTTTAGTACATAACTTATTTGGGGGCGTGAGAAAGTTTTGATTAGTATAGGAAAAACGTTAATGCCTTCCTTCCGTGCTTCCTGTTTTCGAATGATGCTCAAGGTTGGGGGGCAGGGTGTCATTACCAAGTTATTCGACATGGATAAACATCTTTATTAAGCCAATATGGAAGAACTCGGTTTATTGCCGGGTTAGTGTGTGGAAGTAATTAACAATACAACATATAGAAATTACATAACTGTTCTTTAAGCTGGACATAAAACCTGTAAGATAAGAGCGGATGTTAAATTACCTATATATATATATATATATATTGATGAAGATCAATCCATAATAATTAATTGATATACATAATTAAGAGGATATCAAGGGTCCCGCATAATAATTAACGGGACTCAAGCCAATCTTACCTACTCGTCGTGCACCCTGCTAATCAATAAATAAGGCTCTGGCTTCCACCAACCCGCATTGGGCTAGCGTGGTGGGAAATAGCCCAAATTCCCCTATATGGTCATATCCAGCAATGGATGTTTATCGGCTGATGATGATAACGAATAAAGAACAGATTATATCAAGTAATCCTAAAAAGATAAAGCCTATATTAAAAATTAATATGAAAAGATCAGACTGAACTGGACCGGAAATGGAAATATCAGATGACTTTTTAAATCGTTTTATTTGTTAGTTTGTGTTATAAATTAAGCAAATTCTTATCAACATCATAATATAAATCCCGTGATGAATATGTTATGTTCTCTTTCTTCTTAAAGTACCTCTCCATCTGGTGAAGGTTGACGATCAGCGTGGTACAGTCCTTTCAGTGGTACGTTATATTAAAGAATGCTAATGCAGAATTATTCCTCTGACTTTCCACCAGCGCAGTATATGACACAACGCTAAGTTCCATCCGCACCATCTGGATGACTGACGATCCTCCACTGTGCATTTCCAGCACATCTTTTCACCACTTTGTGGAATCTGTTGTCGCCAGCGGTATTTTCAAACCAATATGACATGGCACCTTAAAGGTCAGCAACACAGCTGGGGTTGCAGGTCTGGTGTTGCGACTGTCCATGGGTGTTAATCATCATTTTCCACCAGGTGAATAAGTTCGCTTGTTTTCCTACCCTTCCTATAAAAAAAGTGCTTAAATAAAAAAAATATAATATATAATACTATTGAATTTCGACTAACAAAAGTTTTTCAACGAGTAAAGGAAACGGTTACTTAGTTCCGCTTCTGCATTTCCTTTAATTAATCTTAGTAGATGAATTTCTAGCTTTTATTAACTTTATTACTTCACTTAGTGAGATACTTTATAAAGAAAAAAAATTATCTTTGATTGATCTTATACTTGTTAAATACTAAGAAGGGAAGGATAAGAAGGTATTGGAAAAGGCCTCCACTAGGAGAGTGTGGATGGTTATAAGGGTAGAGAAAGACCGAAGAAAGTGTGGATGGATTGTGTGAAAGATGACATGTGTGAGAAGAGTGTGAATTCAGATATGACAGCTGATAGGGAGATGTGGAAGAGAAGTACATACTGTGCCGACCCCACATAGAATGGGAAAAGGGCAGGAGGAAGAAGAAGAAGGCCTCCACTAGGAGAGACATTGTTTTATATTCCACAAAAAAACAGGGCCAGCAACTATTTCATCTGATGATGGACAATATGCCGCTAGTTAGAATGATGAACACTACACCACATTTTTCTTCTGCTTAAAGTGCCTCTCGAACTAATGAAAGTTGGTGATCAGCGTGGTACAGTCCTTTCTGTCTCTGGTTCGGCGGAACAATTATCATGCTCCAGATATCCCAGTCCATTCCCTAATATTCCTCAACGATGTCTTTTTCCTCCTCCCAACCTTTCATTTTCCAGAAACATTACCCAATATAATCAGCTGCAGAAAATCATATGACTGATGACGGAGTCCATGATCGAGGAAGGAGACTTGACGTTTCTTAAACATCACCATGAGGTTACGCTTCAGGCCAATATCTATAACGACCTTCAAATAGGAACAGAATATATGTTCCATACTCTGGCAGGAACAGGTGTTGCAGCGATACTTATAGAAATGGTGTTCGATGTTAGATGATCATAAGCAATAACGGACTGCAGCGAGCTGATGATATTCTTCATCTTAATACGCCTCTCCAACTAGTGGAGTTTGGACACCAGTTCTGCGAATCCCTTTCGGGGTTTGTGCGGGGCTCTTAATGTTGGTCCACTTCTTGATGTTGTCTAACCACAATTTCTCTGATCTCTAATCTTTCGGGCTACTTTTCACATTATTACTGTCGATACTGTAATTAGTTTTTCTGTTATATTTGTTCGTTATAATATTATTAAGGAGTTTTATTTGACATTATCGGAAAGTAAATACTTAAAATGCTAAGTTTAATCAAGTGGAGGCACCGGCCCGCGCGAAGCCGGCGCGAGCTGGCGGCGCGTGCGGTTGACATGTGGTGAAATATTCAAATTACTAGTTGAATTGAATAGGAAATAGGAAATCTATGATTTTCAGCGCCTTCGTACATTTATAAGCGATGAAGAGGAGATAGTATTGACTACCTATCCAAAACTGATGAACAGTATTTTCGTCTTAGAGAAGTACCATCTGTAAGCCGGATTGTATTTAAACTGGATATTTCCTAAGGATTTTTTTATTCTACCAAGCGACAAGTCGAGCAGGACCTTCACCTGATATTAAGTGATAAACCTACCTATAACAATATGTCACTGGTTAGAATGCTATGTATACCATTCTAATTAGATGTAGTGCTTCACATTGAACTCATCGCCCTGAGTCATAAGATGACAAGTCTCTCTCGTCTCGTCACCCCAGTAATTTCATTATCTACAGCGCTCTTCATACCGGAACACAGTAATGTTTTTGGTTTGAAAGGCATTCTATATTTCCGTACTTGTTAATATGTTAAAAGAGTGCCAACTTAAATTCTTCTCTACTTAAACCAATGGATCCACCGTTTTCTCCGTTTACCACCAAAATAGTGTATTCCCTTCATCTTCTTGCAAATTAACCATAACATAGTTTCACTTGTCTACATAGTAAAGAGATCCATCTTCATATATATGCCCAATCAACTCCTCTTTTTTTTATTAATGTATGTCGATTATTTTCTTGGATTCTGTATGCTTTATTTATTTTATATCTTTAAATGTAAGGACTATTTGGTTGTAGCCTTACAGAAGATTTCAATATACTACTATATAATAATATAATATACAGTTCAAACATTATATGATTTCGATGAATCCTACTTTGTTAATTATAAAAAACCTCATCTTTTTGTTTATTATGTAACAACGACATCATCTCCAGTTTTACGAGATGAGAGATTTAAAATCTTTCTCATCCTTTTGTTGTACTCTTTCTCCAAATTTTAACACAAAATTAATATATCCTATTACTTCTATTTTTAAAAAAATTGAGCACTTAAATTGACGTTACGAGCATACCCTTTGAAGTTACTACGTACTGTGAAGGCCATAGATAAACAACTTATCTACAACTTTATCTATTATATATATATAAGAGATTTCCTCTTATGTAAACACTCATCATGATGTATCTGGAACCGTATGGCCTGGAGACTGCTATATTTTTTAATTTGATAGTTAAAATATTTTTATCGAGAATAGGTCAACTAAGAACGGAGTTTACGAAATGTTACCCTCGAAAGGGGTTGTGGTGCGTTATAGCCAGCGAGGGAACAGATAGTTTTAATATAGAATCTCTAAGAATGTATTAACCAAACTGTAATAAATGAAAATTCACAAATACTAAGGCCGGCGTCGTATTTGAAAAATGAATAAAAAAAATAAACTTAAATACTTTCAAAGTTAACAGTGGAACAAAAATAATTTTCCGCTTCTCATCCAAACCTTAAAAGTAGCACGGATAAGTTGAAAAAGCGAGCGGAGAGGCTGCGCGGTCACGCTCCGAAAACAAAGTTGGACGTACAGAGAGATCGAAAGAGATAGAGACAGAGAGAGAGGGAGAGAGAGAGAAAGAGATAAAGACAACTTAATCCCGTTACAGTTGCTGCACTAAGCGTTCATTTCTAAATTTTCGAAAGGGGGAATTCTAATTTAAAATTCATTCGTAACTCGTGCTGGTGGCGGCGGCCGGAGCGGGCGCCCGGGGAGGGTTAGGGCGAAACATCCCCAATTGAAATTCTGACCGGGCGTGCACTTCCGTGTCGTTGGCAAGGTTGTCAGCCACTTGGTTTATTTGGTCAGAATTTATTTGCGGCACGTAAAGGGAGATAAATAACGCGTTAAGCCAACAGTAACATTACTGCAGATGAAACGCGTAGCAATTGCGAGATGGAAAAACTTTTTTTTTTTTACAAAACTTGTAAGCCGTGTATGCCTTTGTAATGCTCAGATGATATACACTACTCCATATATAAACTCTTCGCCTTGTAACATAGAATATTACCAGAGAGAGACCAATAAAGCCTTGCCCATAATAACGTGGGGCTAGTTAGGATGATGCACACAACATAAAACTGTGAGTTATTTCACTAGCTACATCGCCCTTCAAACCGGAACATAGTATGTTTGCACACTGCTGTTCGTCGGCTGCAGTTTGAGCTTCGGTGGTACCTACTTAGACAGTCTCTAGCATCAGAGACGTTTTCTTAGTCTTTTATTTAACACTACGAATTTATTCTGTAAAGTATATATTAGTTATTAAATTATATATATGTTAAATTGTAGCTACATGTGTAGCAATTAGTGAAATATATACACCACCACGCATAGAAATGCTCCAATATAAACGCTGGATGTAGCCCGTCTCCCACTCGGAGGGTGAGCCAGATGTGAATAACGTTCTAAGCTTCCTTACACAACTGCTTTATAAATGAACGTGAGGGTGGAAAAGGGAATTTAAAAATCTACTTTCCGTTGTAATTTAACTGATATTAGACGCTTGTAATCCGTGAGGTCCATGGTTCGATTCCATGCATAAATGTTGTGGATGTTTGGTTGGAATAATTTATTAATATCTACTCTGTAATAAAACGCAGTGGCTTAAAACGCAACCCCAATAGTTTCCGGCAAAAGAAAACCTTTCATCAGTAAAATCATAAATTTAAACATATATTTTACTTATATATAAACTAGCTGCTACCCGCTCCCTTCGTTGGCTGTGTTATCCCCGCAACTCCCTTTAGGGGAAGGATTTTTGTAAAAACTTTTATCTTATCTGGAAATGGCTCCATAGTTTCGAAGATCTCGTCGTGTGTCAATAAATCTCTGGTCATCTTTTATATATAGCGAAGATAAGTGTCTAAAGGTCTAAGGTAGCTCTAAATGGAAGTCTGTGTACCGTCTACTCCTGTTGTTAAATAGTAGTATGATAATATTACTGTATTCCAGTTCGAAAGGCACTGCAGCTAGTAAAATAACTGAGACAAAGTAAATATATGTTTCTTTAGAAATACATATAAGTAAAGGATTTCGATAGGACATCGAACCTGTGACTTTCTGATTAGCCTGAGCAATGAACGGGTAGGTCTACATTTTGCTACTTGTACAGGAAGGAAGTGAAATCAAATATAAGTAAATGCAGAGTCCTCTGTACCGTGAAATGAGCGGAAGGGACAGTTTTTTTTTCCTGTTGAATTATAACGAAGGGATCAAAAGAAATAAAGTAAATAACATTTCTTCAGACGGTGTTATTTAAAAGTTAATGAAAAGGTGTAAACGTACAATTGAAACAGGAAATATAGTTTTTTTTTTATACTATTATATTATTTAAGATTGTATAATTTTATTCTGTCTTAAATTAGGTACAGGTTTTTCAGAAAGAGAGAGATAAACGAAGAAATTTTTAAGCCGTAGCCAATCTATTACATAGTCTATGAGTAAGACCACTCCACCAAAATATAGATAACTTGTTATGGTCGTAGGCTCTATGTCTTGAAGAAGCCCTGGTTCGACCCTCACTTATTATCAGCTCCCGGTGAAGGAGAACATTGAGGGGAAACTGACATGTTCCAACAACAAGTTTTCGTAGAACTATGACGTGCATCAACCAGCACCTAGTCAGCGTTCGAGAATTAATAGTCTAGAATCTTTTCTAGCAAGATAATCCCATAGAAACAAGAGTTTTCTGTTTGATATTTATTTAGGGGTGTAAGGGTTACCGCACGAGACCCTAGCCAATATCACCTACTTGTGGTGCACACTGCTATCAAAAATCGAGACTTTGAATCTCACCCCCACCAATCTACCCACATTGGGCTAGCGTGATGGATATCCCATATGAATTCCGATCGATGTGGGAATCTTTGGGAGAGGTCCATGTCCAACAGTGGACGACTCTCGACTGATGATGAAAACAATTTGTTATAAACGAAAATCATGGACACTCATTTTTTTGTTATTGGTTAAAGGAAGCAAACAAGCGATCGACAAACAATTTAATTGCGAGGCGATAATGCTCGCGCTAACCTCGCATGTTAATGCGCCCATCAACGAGCAAGCTCGCAAGCTCGCACTGATCGAATGTCAATAACTGAAATAGAGTCCGAGAGCTCTGCGGGCTTATTACGTACCAAGCGATCGATTAGCGATATTCATAGAGCGTTAAATACGTCTTTAATATTCCTACTCAATCCCGATTTCGCATCATGTTAAAAGACTATTATATTGAAAACTCAGTTTTACTACAAGAAAAAAAAGTGATTAATTTTTTTTTTAACGATGGAGCAATGATACGAGCGGGACTTTCACGTGAAAGTAAGTGATTCACCCGCCTATAACAAGGTGGCGATTACGATGGTAAGCACATCATCACATTGTGCTCGTCGTCGAAATAGCATGTTAAGTCTTGTTACTCTAGAAATAGGCGCTATGGTGCTACCTAGTTATAATCCTGCAAGAGAGACCTACCCCCAGTAAATCTATCGTCGAAAGTGCGATAATCGCTACATGATCGTTTGCTAGGTACATAATAAACCCGCCGGAGTAAGCCGCCCGCTGCCGGCGCTCGTCGGAATCGTTTTAACGTTTTGTTTGCAAATAGTTAACCGGATGCGATGCTTATAACAGTAGTTAAGGGTTGTTGATTGCGCTTAAAGCATTTTTATTTTCTAAACATTAAAAATTACTTCCTCATTGAGACTAAACCTGGCGCAGCTATGATTTACTAAAGACTCATTGACGCGTATATACATCGCAAAAATTTATTTGTAATTATACAATTGTCTTTATGTTTGTATCTCATTTGTATTAATTATTATGTTTAAATGAACTATAACGAGTTCCTCCTAAAATCTTACGGGATCAATCTCACCTGCACGCGCACCCTGCTGAATAACAGACGAGGCTCTGACTACCCATAAACCCGCACTGGGCCAGCGTGGTGGGCTAAAGCCCAATCCAAAATCTAACGACATATATTTTACATAGTCTACATTCTGTTCTCTCTGCTGCTTGGCTGGCACCTTCTCTAATAAGTAACGATCCAAGTTCATTATATATGTGGAGTATATCCCCGAAATCCTAAAACATGTATTACTCTGTGCTTCCTTTCATTAAACTCTCAAACACATCGAGGATCGAACCCGTGTATATTTAAGTCGTAATTCCACTTACGACTGAGCCATCACCTCCTCAGCATTATTCAAGTACGTCCAACATAAAACATTGGGATATTTTAAATATAATCCTTGCGGCCAGATTGGGATGGGTCAGCAGGTACAGGGGCCCGCGGGAAATAACGGCACGGCCGCTTGTTTAATTTACTACAGCCGGGACTTCGCAGTACACTGCCTCCAGGATATCGAATGCCACTACACCAGATAAGTACTACCGACCCATATTAACTTACCTAAGTAATAGTTGTTGTTGGAGACAGTCAGCTTAGAGAAATGTATCGACTTTTGTTATCGTTGTTCCACTCGACTAGGTTTTATTTTTACGTATCTCTGAATTAATATTTAGTACACTTATGTCCAACTGTGGACGCCCATTGGGGGTGGTGATGATGACGGTGGTGAACAGGTGTAAATTTGACCTAGAACTTCACATGTTACTAAGGGGGTGGACAGTAGGAACACAGCAAAGTAATGTTGGCAGATTTACAATATGACAATAAGCAGACGGGTTTGGAAACAACCTTCCATTAACCAAGTTATATCTAGTTCCAGAATTGATCTGGAAAAGAGTCAAAGTGAAAAGACAGTTTCCTACAATGTACACTCGGCAATCGTAATCGATTTTGTTAGTAACTGATCGACTAATTGTCAATTTATGGATTCGAACCAGTGATCACAGATTCGCTTGCTACCTTTACAACTACAGACAAATGTTTGTTTAGTTTCATTATTACTTTTTTCCCCCCAACCACATAAAAATAGCCTTTTGGTATTCAGTATTACGAGTATCACATTCGCCAATAAAACTTAAATCAGGCTCTATGCTACATTAAGTTGCGCTAAGTAATCGACTGGGCGGTTCGTACGACGCTCTTCGAAATTTATTAAGTACGTAACATCGGCTTCGCTGAAAATGGAGCTTTAAGTGAAAGGTGTAAGGCTCATAATGGAAAAACGAACAGCGACCAGTGTCAGTTGCGGGTTAATGGACTCGATGCATATTTTTTTTTTATAAAGGCTACATTGTGAAAAATTCCAGAGTGCTGAATGGTTGGCTAGAATTTTGAAACAATTTTTTTTTTAATTTCACAAAATAACTTATAAAAATATTTTTAGACGCGATCTCTCCTAAAATCTATTAAAAGGGACTTACTATAAAATGTAACAGATATTAATATTTAGTTCAGATATTAATTTGTTTTTCACCCTTAACTCTCAATATTTTTCAAATAATATAAAACCTATGTTATGACGTATATCTTTAATAGTAGTATTAAAGAATTACTTCCGTCAACATTTATGAATGGAGACAACGAAATGTATCGTTTTGAAATTATCACTAACAAACATTCAGACAAAAAAAAAAAATTTCTATGTTCGTATAAATACTTGAGTGTTAAAAGCTATTATTTTCGTACTAAAAACAGATAATTCAATAATATCCATTTGTATCACTTCATCAGCTGATAGGCGTCCACGGCCGGATATAGACCTCTGTCAGAGATCTCCACAGCGATCGGTCCCGTGTTGCTCGCATCCAATGGTTTGTCGCGACTCTCACCAGATCGTCGGTTCACCTTGTGAGAGGCCTCTGCCACTTAAGTCTAGCAATCTTTTGGGCTATATCTCTGACCTTACTTCTTAGTACATATAACAAACAGATATGAAACAAAGTATACGTAATGCTAGGTGAAACATATTAATGCTATGAATTAAGTGAAATGTTTCAAGGAAGGCACGCTCCTGTGCAAACAACCCAAGTTCCACCACCACTGTGCACAGACAAGTTGACGGTACGAGATATGAGACCGCATTGTAAACTGAACTTGCACGGGTTGTAGGAGCGCGGCAACTGTTTGCGAGGAGTCCTGCTACGGGGACCTATTACGTTCGCGCTTTGTGGTCCACATTTGCCAAGAGCGATCTAGCATTAATCATTTATTAAACTGTACAGAGGATTACATTACTGTGGAAAAGCTCGATGGCCACTGGACCAATTAAACATATCATCTATGTTATCAAAGATAACACAAGCTACGCAAGGTGTCTATTTAAAAGGTTTTAAGTATCTAGTGATATTGCCGAGGTAACGAAATTCAATATCTTATACTTGAACACGACAAATCCAAATTGTAACAACCAGACCAGATCTTCGGCTCCCCATCAGGCGGTACGACGATCTGGTGAAGGTTGCGGGAAGCAGCTCGATGCGAGCAAAGCAGGATCGATAGATACGGAGATCTTTGATGAAGGCCTATGTCTTGCAGTGGATGCCTGTCGGTTGATAATAATGATGAAGCCCAATTTGATGTATTGTAAACATCCTAGCACCACATTTGGTATGGATAGCACTCAATACGAGAAAGTTTTGATTCCCAGCTTGGAACTAAATATTTAAAATTTAATAGGAATAATATGTCTCTTTCTGTTGCTATTCGAATCAACTCATTATCATCATCATTCACCGCTATAGAATCCCACAGCTGGACTTACTCCCCTCTTTAGACGATCACACTGAACCAAGTTTATTGTATCTGTAATATTTAGAAAAGCATTTACTTTTACGGTTGGGGGAAGCAGATGAATGCGGGCGGCATAAGATCGATCGATGGATGATCTTTGGGGAAGGCTTAAGTCCAGCAGTGGGCGTCTGTCGACTGATGATGATGATTTAAAAAATATCTCAAATCATACATATATATATATATATATGGTAATCCATCACATGTGAGACTTCCACTGCTGATGGTAAATATGTTCTCCTGAAATCTTCATTTAGACGATGAGAGGAGCAAAACCTTCACACGATGGTAAACGGCCTGCCCATAACAAGGAGGCATTAGGATGTATACAGCCCCACAATGTCCTCGTCGCCTTGAGACTAGATTTTAAGTATCGTTAACCTAGTAATTTCATTAGCTACAGTGCTCTTCAATGAACTCAGCAATGTTTGTATACTACTGCCTGTAGACTGCAATAGGCGCTGCAGTGGTACCTACCTAGACGGTATCCGGCTTAAGGGATCTGCCACCATTAAACTGGACTTTCACTTAAATGTCAGTTATTAAGAAAATCTCGGTGTTTTTTTTTTAGTTTTATTTAATAAATATTATTATAAATTATTTAAGTATAATATTATAAAATATTAAGATGTTTATATACCACGATATAATCTTGTAAACTTAAATAACGTTTACGGGCACACCGCCCCGGGCGCGTTACAATAAATTCTAAATTAACCCCTAAATTATCCCTTTTAAACTGGAAAAAGGTTACGGAATATTAATTCTGATCCGACCGCACATTGCGAAGGTGAGCTACAAGATAATTGGATAGTTCTTCACATACCCACAACGGGAAAATATTTAAGTTCACTTTATAAGTTACAAATAACTTAACTAGCACTGAGTTAAAGGCATCTCTATTAAAGATTTCTTGGTGGTAAGCAACCAGCTCCTATTTGTATCGTGCAAAAGTTACCGTATTCTGGTTTGAAGGGCGCTATAGCTAGTGTAGTTATTGAGGTAACGAGACTACACCCTACGTCTTAAAGCGATCACCATAATGGTGCAGTGTATAACGTAATCAGCACCACATTATTATGGACGGAAGTATTATAATACTTACCATCAGGTGAACGGTCAGCTGTCGCGACGATTTAATATCTTCTTTCTCTTTCCTTTTCTGCACTCAAGCCAGTTGGATAATTTGCATATATGAGATTTTTATCTGTGTTGAGACTCATTACGATATATCTGGAATTATGATTCCAGACTTGAAATTTGGTTGGAATATTCCTTTTGCCACTGAAGAACCTTACTACCCTATCAGCTGTTAATCCTTCGACTAATATATATACCCCGCCCTCTGCCACTAAATGGTAGACGTAGTGTATGGAGATACTTCCTCATAAGGTAGACCGGTGATCTGGTGAGTCGCGAGAAGCCGCTGGATGCGGCCAACGCGGAACCGACCGATGTGGAGATCTTTGGTGAAGGCCTATGTCCAGTAGTGGACGTCTGTCGACTGATGATTCCTTTTGCCAACTATAGGTCAGGGTAGAACGGTATTACAAATATCAATCTTGTTGTTGTGGAAGATACGAGGGTATTACAGCAAGCAAAGTGGGGGTGGGAACGTCATGATAATAATGATGATGATGATGACTGTACTTTCATAGATTTTTCTCTATTTTTGAATCATAATCATTTATATTGAGTTATATATCAATATCTCATATACCAACAAAATACTGCATACTTAAATTTTTTGCTCAAGGTTAAGGCAGAGTGAACAAGAATGCCTTCCGACATTGAATCTCATTATAAATTTTTTATCTGTGCAAATATTATTATTTATGTAAATATATATATTAGTTGATATTATAATATAATATAATTTTGTGTACGCAAATAAATAATATTCGATTGTACAACCTCGCTGTGTAACAATGAAATGCCTCGTACACGATTTTTAATGTCCAACAAAAGGCTGCATTGCGTGGGGGATGTTCAGCGGGCTGAGGGTACAATTCATACAAAACCGCGAGCGGGCCCCGCCGCGATGTGCAATGCGACAGTTAGTTTCAATGTAGTTACGTAAACGCACACACGCACAACGCGACGTCTAAAATGGCGCTCTGTGCCGCATAGAAATCAAAAATCACTGCTGATAGGTCTCTGTTTCCGGAAACCTTATAGGTAAGTACCACCGCAGAGCCTACTTCTACCGCTGAATAATACTGTACAAATATTATTGTGTTCCGGTTTGAAGGGCGCTATAGCTAGTGCAATTACTAAGGTAACGAGACACAACATCTTGCTTTAAGGCGACTAGCACATTGTGGTGGTATACCATTTTAACTATCAACACGTTGTTATAGGTAGGCGTATCACTTACAACATAGTAAATTTTAATTACCATGTATAGAATATAAAAATAGATAAATATATATATTCATATATATGTATATATATAGACGTTACCTGTACAAATATATCGGACACCCGCAAAGAGGAACCATTTATGAATTCCCAAGCTTGGTCCTCGAGGGTAAAATTTCCGGAAAACGTCTTGATAGACAGCGGGAGAAATACTTTGATAGTATAAAGGAGGGGACCGCGCTTAATCAGCTTCCGGAGTGGACTGCAAATAAGACCGGAATAAGTTTCTTAATTCACCAAACTTCAGTTTGAAAGCACCGTATGATGATCATAGTGATCTGTTGAATTCAGTTATGGTTACAGGCTGGTGGTGGCCTAAACGAGCAACACCACCACTGTCACCATGTAAAGAAAAGACTAAGACTAACCATCACATGTAACTAATTTCTGAAGATACCTTCACCATATCTTCATACAAAGGATACAATTGTATAGCTATGTAAAAACATATCTTTAACTATTGTGTTACAATTTTATAGGTTATATATATTATATTGTTAAGTATATTATATAGTTAAGTAAACGGAGAAGATTTTTAGTACAATTGATATTTGATTTTGCATATTTCTTAATCTTTTATCATATATCGAAATATAAGAGAATACAATAGTGACTGCTGAACATTGCTTAAGATGATACATACAGAAGATCAGGACAAACATAAACTTTTATTAGAAATGTTAATGTGTGCACTATTGGAGAATTGTATTTGAATAAATATATTAATTATATAGATATAAGAGCGTTTTTATCTTTTTATACAACTTTAAGATATAATTTTGGTCTAAGAAACACTTTATAGAAATATTTGCACGAGCAAGATCTTTACTTTATGTACTTTAGTTTGCTATTTGAACATCAGAAACAACACTACTGTAGTCTACTTTAGATAACTCATACATAAATGGTATCCACAATGCGATAATAAAACTAATAGATTCCAGTATTAATATGAGTAAACATAACATCCCACTAAAACTGTCCCACTGAACGGAATGTCAGCAAAATAGCTATTAGGTACCAAACAAATATTTCCATTCCAGAAGGCATAAAACACGCTCCGTTCCATCCGTTGGGGGAAAAAAAATGATGGGGGGAGCGGCATTTTATTGGTCCAGCGTACTACGCCTGTGGACTGCGTGAGGTAGTATATTTCAAGCTTACGTCGGCGTAGCGAGCCGGGGATAATGGGCCCGGCGAATAGATTCTTTTTTTTTGCGTTTCCATTCCATTACCAGATGACCTTTTAACATAATACATCCTGGAGACACGATTCGAGATAACAATCAGATCTCGATTGAATCTTGTATGTATATTTATGAGTTTATAATAAATAACATAGACAAAAACGTTGACAATAGACCATCCTTGTGGGAAGTAGAGAGCATAGATCAAGTAGCTACGTTTCATTTTTGGGCCATGATGTAGAAGTAAACTTGACATTTATCAGAAATATTCTCGTTGTTAACACACCCCAACGGAGAAGAAGAGAATTTATAAAATCCATTCTTAACTGGCCTCTAAATAGCAGCTGCAATATCTTTACCAACTTTTGAGACTTCATCTAATAGTTTCCAAGATCCCTTAATGAGTCAATAAATATCTGAATGTCTCCTACATATATCAATATTTGTTATTAGATTCCTAGCATATGATGAACTGAGCATCTATTAAAATGAGTCACTTCCTGAACTGCTGCAGAAGTCAACGACTTTAGGACTATAGCCTGACTGCCTCTAACATCGCGGTATCTAAGCGCTAAGGCGCTCGCCGTTAATAGTCCAAACAACCAAAGCACAAACATTCTTGAAGGTCAAAATTACAAAAAGTTAGAAACTTATGTACATTCCTAGCAAAAATTGTACATCGAGGACATGTCATTGTCATGACCAATATCATCTACCTTCCCCTAATGGAATAAATGGCAAAATATAAGGCAGATAGAGGATGTCATGATTATGTTACATACGGTAATGGACCGGTATGACATTTACCAAGAAACTTTTTTTTTAATTTTTATCCAAGAAAGCGACGGGACGAGAGGGTCATTCACCTGATGATAAGCTACATGCCTGCTCATAACAACACAAGATGTTGAGTCTCATTACTGAAGTAATCTCACAAACTACAGTATCACACACAGTAATATTTGCACCATACTGTTTGGCCTATAACCTATCAAGATCGTCTCTGATAACAAAGACCTAATACCAGTGGATAGACTACCAGTAGGTTTCTGTTAGTTTATCCACATTGCGTAAAGGCCAGACTAGTTCAGAAGTTAACGAGGGACGATCAGATATAAAGAAGCAGGACAAGTAGAAGATACTTTGCGAATAAATCACTACATTTACATTTGATACTTCGCGACTGAAACACAATATAAAAGTGTATAGTGTTTGTTTGTGTATTGTTACCCGAACTTTCGCAGTAGTTCTGTTCAGAGCATATTTCGCCATAATTTTTCAAATGGAATTAATTTCCTTAATGTTAAACGGGATTAATTAAGTGCTTCAAATTAAACTCCATCATTTCGATTGAGTCAAATTAAATTTGTTTCATTTTACGTCAGCGCTTATAATGACTCCATTAAAATTGCGTCCGCCTCTACAACTTGCGTTGGATTTCCGGTCCTGTTTGGCTGGGATTTGTGCCTGTTCGGAGTCAATTTGATTTGAGAGTTTATCGTAATAAAATTCGGCTCAATTTCAATTTATTTAAGAGGTTTCCGAAAAATAAATCGATCACGTGATCAAGTACACCGCTATATTAGATAGGCTGTCTCACAAGACGTTTTAATATGGATTATGTTTAGGAAGTAATCTGTTGTGAAAAAATTAACAAATTTCCATATGATCTAAAACGAAACAAAAGTTAAAGGTAAATTAACAGATTTAAGACCAAATAATCTTACTGAGATGAACTATAAGGTAGTCTTTGTAAGAAAAAGAAAACATTAAAATTAGGCCACTCCTAAAATAGTAATTTTTTAACACATTAAAAAAAATCACAAATTTGTGACAAGAATCCTAAAGTAAACTCTTCCTATAAATTGAAATTGCTACACTACATTTTTAAATAACTGTAATTATGATTACTAATAAATGTAAAGCACAAAGAACTGCTGAAAACCGAAATTAATTTCTTTATCTAACCGCTATACTACAATTCATAGAAGTTTATGATGACAATGAGTAAACTCAAGATTAAAAAGTTATCTTACAAACACTACTATAAAAATTCTCTAATTTAAAGGTTAAAATGACCTAGTGGTAGATCTCTGTTGGCGGAGATTGTCTAGTACTACCGTCGCTCTTATTCTTGTTCCCATACAGTACTGTATAAACATTACTGTTTTCCGGTTTGAACGGTTCACCGTCTGAAATTATTTAGGTAATGAGACTTAAGATCTTATGTCTCAAGACGACAATTAAAATGTCACCCTGTCTATCATCCCAACTAGCTTTATGTAGGGCGGGTGTCGCTTCGCCTCTCCGTGAATTAAAAAAAAGCTACAATATGGCCAAGTTCTATTGTGTTATAAATAAATATTTAAGCAGTTTAGTGAGGAATTCCGAGATTTGTAATTGGACATTCCGGTACAATTGTAATGAGAAGTGTTTGAGATGAATCTAAAGCAAAAGGCTGTTTAACACAGATTGAATCGTTGGCTCCAAGCCAGTGGAGAAACCTCACGCTGTTACGTTAAACGAAAATTCACCTCGACCAAATCATACTTTTGTAAAGGTTTTATATTATAACAACAAATATAATGTTGAGTTGAACATCATAAAAATTTACTAGATCGTTTAGCATTTCAACGATTTAGTCAATTTATTAACATTATCCATACTTTAGATAGTATTAGTAAATATTAAAATCTAAAATGATACGATAGATGAAGAATATTTAGATATGATGTTAAACGAAGCAGTCTTTATGTTTGAATTGCATCGCTAAAATTGTTAAAAAAAAATTGTGTCCCACCTTCACTAGTACGTAGTAGACTTTTTTTGTAAATAATTGAAATATTATTCTTAACATAGAGATGTTGACTAATATACGTTTACAATATTTGAAACAAATCGTCGTCATCATAATCTGCTGATAGACTTCCACTGGTAGACATAGGATTTCCTCAAAGATATCCATCGAACCATAGACAGAACATACAGTACCACGCTGATCGCCAACCCTTACTAGTTCGAGAGGCACTTTAAGAAGAAGAAGAAAGATATCAGCATTGATCGGTCCTACGTTATACGCATTTAGTGGATTATAAACAAATGGTAAGCAGTTACAAATGTCAGTTAAAGTGGCTCTTAATTAAATTTAAATCGGAACCCCTAACGCGCCTTCTTAAGTGAAAAACTGACACGAAACTGAGGTAAGTTTTTAATTTTGTGATCGCACTCACAATTAGATAAAAATACCGAAAATAATGTAGTGTATAGTAATCTAACTAACGAGCGAAAAAATTGGAATTATCTTTAAATTTCGATCTTTCGATCTATAAAATCGATGGTGATCTAGAAATAAAAAGGAGGGTAGATTTAGTAGAGTATAAATGTTTTGGTAAAGTAAAAATTAGTATACATTTAGTGCGTATTAAAAAAAAATCTTCAGTATGTAAATATTACGAGCTGTGTTCCGGTGTATCCGCGGTTGCTGATGATATTACTAAGATCATGATATTACCAGGATCGTGACACCTAGCTATGCGTGTACCACAATGTGGTACAGTATACAATTTTAAGTAACACCTTAGTGTTACAGGCACGTGTATCATTTACCATCAGGTGAACATCTAGCTCTACTGTTTAGAAAAAGTATTGTAAATTTCTTGGCAGATGTTTATACTCGTAGATTATATTTAAAGTGAGTTGTTAAACAAAAAAACCTGCTAGATGAGATTTTACACAAACGTACGCCCTTAATAAAAATGTTATTAATTTGTGTTGTAATAATAAAACAATAATTTTATCTAGACTGAAATTCAATATTAGTATTAAAAAAAAACTGCGTTTTTTTTTTCAGCAAGAATTTACATTGTACACCCCGACGCGATCGGGCAGAGCCTAATTGAAAAACTTTTTAGGAGCAAGTCCGTGGAAGCGAACTTCGGGGGTGTATTCTGCGAATCGCAAATTGTTTTTGTTTTCCTACCCTCGTGTGACTCCTGAGAATTAAGATTTATTATCGTGCTTTAATAATCTTCCATCATATATTATTTAAAAATATAATGCGAAAAGATGATCACCACGTTCAACTGACAGCAAACGATATTTACAATATACTTTAAATCTTTGGTATAGATCGCAACAGTTGGAAGAAGGCGACATATGTCTGACCAAGATGAAATTGCACTTTACTTCAATGACGATGATGGGATGAGTAATGGTAAATTAAAGTAGTATTTCCATTACCTATACTCTTACTTCAATCTAACAAAGTAGTAAGTAACATAATGACATCTTGACAGAGCCTCTCGCCAAATTAAGCTACGTTAAAATCTCTATAGTATAAAAAAGGATTTCATTTATCTGTATTAGCAGCAAAATATTCATTATATTTACTAAGATCCTTTTAATTGACATGATCATCATCCGATAGACGTTTACTACTGTCCAGTAGTCCACATAGGTCGTATGTGATTGATATAGGATGACCATATTTATTTAGATTCGTACTTGAAATTGTATGATTTTATTGCACCAAAATAGACGTCGGTTATTGAATATGAAATCCTATCTAGTAACTCAAAACAAAATGCGAAACATAATACAATCAGAGTTTATAAAACAAAAAAAAATCCCTGAGCGATTCATTTTCGGTATTACATTTAAAATTTTAATCTCGCCTTCATTCTGCTCTCTTTTTTCTTTGAATGAAACGAACGCGATGTCCGGATTTATATTACAAAATATGTACTAACAACTATATTATTTTGTTATAAAAAACATTTTTAATAAAGCCTCTATAAGTAATTTATTATAAGAGAATAAAATAACAGTCATTATATCAGGTATCTCCCAAGGATCGCACCTTAGGCCTATACGTTTTAGACTATACAATAAATAACTTGCAAAGCTTAAAGAAACAAAGTCTCAAGAGGATACGATCCGAAGAGCGTAAAGTCTTAATAATATTTCAATTATTAATAGCCTCGTAGCAGCAAACTTTGACCCAGTTGGAATACACTGCAGTAATATTACAGGCCGTTGTTATTTATCCAAAAATTATGGGCATTGCAAACTTCTGTGCTACCAGCAGGAGCTTCGCTTGCTTATAGAGCTACGTAGAATAAAGCCTATTAATACCAACCTGTAGAAGGAACTAGTTAACAAATCACACCATAATCTATGAGGAGGAAACGCCTAGTACAGGATATATGTTTTTTTCAAGGACCTTTTCATCGGTTGGTTCTGCTATACTCTTATCTAGCGGCTTTTCGCAATTTTGACATTAGTCAACTATATTAAAGGTACTACCAATATAGCGTTTCCTAGTTTATTCATCGATTAAAGATTCCTCGTTCCTTTTGTTCTATTCTCTATAATCACGTTCATCGCCATCATTATCATCTTCTCAACGGTCGGATGTTCACGGATGGACATGTTTTTTGTAAGTTACTACAAAACACTGTTTTATTTGAGAACAATAGCTCCCTGCAATTATTGTAATGTCATTTGTCCATCTAGTAGGAATCTATCCACGCTGTAATTTCCGGTGCGAAGTCATCATCGCAAAACTTGATTCCGATAAAGGAAAATAATAAAAGAAATAAGTTGTTTCAAGAAGAATAGCTTGGTTGTCCAGAGTAAAAAATAAATGACCTTGATTTTTTTCCTGTGGCCGGCCAGAGTTCTAGCGGTCGGAACATAAATGCTGTTTAATGTATCATCTTGATTTAAAGCGGGTTTGATGAATAATCTGTGCCTTTTTTTTACCTTGTATTGCTTTTTTCAATAAAAATTCTTGAAATACGTCGATATATCACAACGACACCGCAAACGAATTGAAATACCGCTCTGTTTCCAAATTCCAATAGGGGCGTACGTACGGCGCGGGGCGCGACATGTGTCCCTTCCGTGCGCTCCATACATCTACATAGCCGCAGCATCCGGCGAGAAATTCCATTAAAGCCTTATTTACAAACCTCTCTCCTCTCCGCTCCGTGCGCTATCCGAACATTTGCGGATAATTTTTTTTCAAGTACATAGTTTTCCAAGCATTCTCCTGTTAGATCTGTGACGATTGTCGTCACAATCCAAATAATGAATTGAGCGCATACTTCCCAACTTCAATGAATACTTTATTTCCTTAAGTATATATATATATATATATATATAATCTTTTTATATAAATACCAATAACATACCCTTTTATATCATCTAACTGTATTTTTATATACAAGTCCAGAATACAAACTATGTTCTATGCTACGAATCTTTTGAATCCTTGAGTCTTGGATCGAAGATCTTCTGTCTGTGTATCATCATTATCAACAGCTTGCGGCAGCACATTGCTAAATAAAGGCCTTACCTAAGGAACGCCAGATTTGTGTATACCTTGTACATTTTGTATGGCTTTCCCTACTGTGTGGTAGTGTGTAAACATTACTATGTCCCCTTTTACGAAACTGTTACAGAGAGTTAAGAGTCAGAACCAGTACATTTTATATTTTTGATATCTTTAATCTCCACAGTTTTATGAGAAATATAAACAATGAAGTATATTTACTTTTCTATTACATGTAATGCTTTTTATGAAAATATGAGATATTGGTCTAACAAATGTTCTAATACCATAACGCCTTTAGTTAGCTGATAAGAATAATATTAGTTTATTAGTCACAATATTTTTAGTATCTCCCGTCGTAACTTCCGAGTGCGTCCCTCCTAGATAAACAAATTTTGGATAAAATATTGCTCTGGCAATTGTCCAACACCATTTAATTTCTTCTGGGAGAGTGGTTTTTATTTTATCTCTGTGACACACAAGTATGAGTGTTTGCAAAAATCAAACCTAATTTCCTCTCCTTTAATTATTTTAGATAATAGTAATTACTTAGTATTATATTTACCTATCTAGGTACCATCGAGCCTCCGATTCTACCTACAAATTTCTATTGAAGGCTACCGTACTTAGTATTTTAGATTTTACGGTTGTTGCTAATTGGAAGCTGTGTAAACATTCTATCCAGTACCATATTGTTTTTAGATGGCGTGTACCGTCAGATGAATGGTAGGCATCTGTTTCCGGAGACAGTCTAGATACCACCGCGGCGGTTTTTTCTACCGCAGAACAGTAGTTGTGCAAACATTACTGCGTGTCAGTTCATAGGATTTTCTAGTTAGTGTAATTACTGGGGTAACGAGACTTAACATCTTATGCCTCTAAACGACGAGTGCAATGTGGTGCAGTGTATGTCATACTAACTTGGCCTACATCTTTATGGGTAGGCGTATGACTTACCATGAGGTCAACATCTCCCGCTCGTCTCGTGTCGTCATTGAATAAAAAAAAAATGCAATTTTTTAGTGTACACAATACTAATATAAGTGAAAATATTATTCTGTCCATGTTGCGCCTATAATGCATATTATTATATATTACGTGAAAGGAATAAAAAATATGATTCATATGTCTCTCAGTGGGATTCACTTAGTACGGAACAGCTCCATTCCTTTGAGGAATGGCTGAAACAAGAAATATATGAAGATTTTAGACTTAAGCTGATTTACGACTAGTAGATTTTTACTCACGTACAATGATAATGTACTTGTCTTCGTAAGTCTAGAGGATACGCTGAAAGAGAATACATAAGTCGTTTTTCCTTTTCGAGATTAAGGCGAAAGTCAGGAATACGTTTCAAAAAGAAACTAAGTGACCATTCTGGTTTACCGTCCTCTTCTCATGGTGGTCAAGTCTATGTTCTTGATCGTAAGGTAGTTACTACAGCATCTTTTATTCCAGTTGACAAACAGCAGCTATTTGAAAGGCGCTGTAGCTAATTAGAGCCTTTATCTTCTTCAGGCATATCATGCGTTTTCCCTAGGGCTGTCGGGAGTAGTGCTAAAGGAAGAGCATACATTATATGGTTAAATACTATCAGGAAGACAGTGGATGTTAGTATACATCGTGCGGATTACTCTGCACATGGAGATTGCTTGGGAGGTATTATGATCCTCAAGAGTAAGAGGAAGATGAAGTAGCTAGATATGATTAATGGAGTAATATGACTTAATCCTGATAGCTAATGATGATCAATTAATTCAAGCTAATTTACAAACTCTCTATATTCTTACTATTATGTTATTACAAAGCATCCACAGGGTTGTTCAGTGCCGCACATTAGCTGTTATTTAAACCGGTTTATCGTATAGCAGCATCGATTTGTCACCTTAGTTCCTAACCGAGAACCGATTCCGGAAGTTCCACTGACACATTCGATTTAAGTATCGCACGAACTATTTAGCCCACGAAATCTGCGTCTCAAACTCAATTAAAACTACTGTAATTTACAGAGGCCCGAGAGCGGAACCTAATAGACGCCGCTCCGATAGGTGCGGTTTGCTTCGTCAAAGGCGGCCGGCGTCGCGTCACACCGACGCGGCGCACGCGGTAAGCCCGATGTTCGCTACCGACCGCAGGCCGCGCGTGCGTCGGACGGACGGTGTAAGCGGCGCTGCGGTGTTGTCACGCCTCATCGCATTGGCCCAATCGGACCGTGTGCGGTCTACCGTGAAATCCGGTCGCCTGTCCATATTTAGCCTTTATTGTGATTGACGCTGTTCCTTAGAAATGCGACGGAAGCGTTCCGGCCTGGTTCTCGTTTACGTCTGAGCTTTGTTCGGTCAAATTCTACGGAGGCGGAAGCCCGAAATTGGTCTTGTGAAACAGTGGATTTTTAACTCTTTAGCTACGGGTGTTTATATTTATTCGTAAACTTTTTTTAATTCAACGTAGGGACGAGCGGGACTTTCACCCGATCGTAAGTGATATTCCTGCTCATAACAACTTAGTGCTAGGATAGTTTAATGAAAATAAACATCACTCGTTCTCAGCATAATTCATAAACCCATTGACGACAGCCGTAACCCACAAAAATTTTGCTCATGGCTAGAGAAAAGTCATGGTTGAGGAATACAGGGAATGGACTGGCATATATAGGGCGTCCGAACTGTTCCCCTGAACCAGAAACAGAAAGGACTGTACCAGGCTGTTCACTAGTTGGAGAGGCATTTTAAGAAGAAGAAGCCACATTGTTATGAGCAGGCGTGTAGCTTACTATCAGGAGAATGTTTTGCTAATATCGCTTAATTTAGAAAAAAATAATTACGCCGGCGTTTATCAATAAGCGATGCGGCCCAATGTATTATCGAGTAAGCGGCGAGCGCAAACATCGACCGGCGAAATTACAAGCTGCCTCGGGACGCAGCCAACTCGCGGCCGACAGAGAATAACCGTCGACTGTCGGCGAGCAGTTAATTCCACTTATTTGTACTTCAAACGACGGATGCAGCGGGTTTTTTTTTTCTCAACCCCTTCCGCGACTATATTCCGTTATAATTGCATGACACGGTGTTTATTCTGCTACGTTAACGCATTTCAATGGCGGCGAATTCGTAATTTTTTTTTCGTATTATACCATTAGGTTTTCAATGCAGATTATTTGCTACAAAATAAATAAAGTGTTATATATGAATTTAGTTCATATTACAGTTAAAGCAAGAGAGAGCCACCACGCTTGTCCAATGCGGGTTGGTGGGAGTCAGAGCCTCGTTTGTTCATTAGCACGGTGCACCATGACCAGGTGAGGTTGGTTTGGATCCCGTGAGTTGTTCTGCGGGACCCCTTACACCACCAAAATTATTATAATTCAAGGCAAATATCACGAAGAGGGACAAGTTTAATTTTTTTATTTATTTAGTATGTATATACGAGGCCTTCAAATTTAGGGAGCACTACTTGAGACCTTGGGATATAAGATCACCATGTCTCTTGTACGTAATGTAGTTGACTGTATTGTCGACGAAACATTGAATACCCATTAAGCAAGAGTTACCTCCATCAGAACAGAACAAAACAGAACCTCAAATAAAGTTACGTAAACTTTAGTAAAACTCGCATAAGAAACGCAGAAGCAAATATATATATAAACTACCCCTTTCACCGTCCACTAAGAAATAAAAGATCGATAAAATATTTATCATCACAAACGACAGTGTTGTTAAATATATCCGTTTAGGTGGAAAGAGAGAGGGGGATGGTCTGCAGCAGAAGACGAATTCATTACAGCGTCAGCCCGGAAATGAACCTTCTTTGTGTACGGGCGGTAAGGAAACATTTCGTCCCCCGTATCTCCGTAGCGTGATGCGGATTTGATTAAAATTATTCGACGTTGTGACGTAAACGAGTGAGCGAGTCAAGTAATTTCCGGTCCTTTTTTAACATCCAAGCAAAAATTTTTGAAACTTTTTTTTATAAAAAAACAGAAATCGTTTTCTTTCGCCAAGAAGCAGTACGCAGCCTTTCTGTTCACTGTAGCTACTAAAATTATATGGACTAACGCATCTGCTATTTCTACTGCTAAACAGCAGTGTACTCTGTTCCGGTTTGACGGGTTCTATACCTAGTGAATTTACGGTAAGGAATGATTAGCTTCTCATATCTCTAGCCAATGAGCATAACGTAATCTAGTATTTATTATAACTACTGAAATTCTACTTCTATAAATAATAATAAAATTTTAATATAAAACAGCTGTTCTGTTCTTACACATACATTTTCGCTGATTTCACCAACATTTAGTAATAATTATAAGATTGTTTATAAACAAAATATTCACTGATTTACCTAAAGAGGCGTCCTTGCCGCCTGCTCTGGGTAATTACAATCTGAAATAGCAATTTGAAATTTTTTTGAAATATCGGTTTATAAACATATTAAACTAATGAGCGAATTCAGATAGATTTGATTGGCAAAGTTTGTTTGATTGAGTGGAAAACTACGTTTCGAATGAGGCCGATGAATTGCATTGAAATCGTTCAGTTCCGCCCTCGCTTTCACACGTAATCGTTTTCCGTATGCACGGAGACTTCCGGCTTTGATATATTTGTATATAAAATTAACGACAAAATAAAAAACTGTATACACAGCCGTATATTATTGATATAACCTTCCGATGAAGTCCTAAGATCTGGCGAAGAACTTGGGAAGCCGTTGCATGCAGCACAGACTCGGACAGTGAGGAGATTTTAACAGAAGAAATATATATATATATATATATATATATATAATAAACGTTTCATTATAATGATGATATAAATACTATTTCCTGTAATCTATTGAATATATAAGAGGTGTTTTAAAGGAAATTAATTTGACAAAACTAATTTTTTTTTTTATTAACGAGGAACAAGCAGGACTTTTGTCGCATAACATGATACGATATTTCAAAGCGAGTTATCTCAAATTTCATTACTATATAATATTATTGGCTACAGATCCTTTCAAACTGGAATATAGTAATGTATGTACATAACTGTTTGGCAATAGAAATTGGTGCTGACAGATAAGTACCAACTTATCTAGATAGTCTCTAGAGACTGGAGAATAAATACATTCATACGTGCTACTAGATCTTGCTGCTGAGAAGTTAAGGTTTTGATAGATTTTCACGCTTTCCAAGTTTTCCTACAGAACATATCAGTACTGTTCTGTACTTCGGTTTACTTTATCCCCAGGGATTAGTAAACCTATCCTTATGACCTGACTGTTCTACGGAGAACACCACTTTGGATTTAGCGTCTTTCTCGTGGATGTAGAGACCTACCCACAACACACAAACGTTTGCTTTTTTTTTCGAAAAGAATCGCTTAGCTGTGATATAAATCGGTTCGCAGCGACAGGGATGCTGCAATAAACGTTTATCCGCGCGACACATTTCGACTTTAAAAAAAAAATAAAGGGTGTCGACAGTTGAATGGGCGCGGGGGTACTCGGCGGCAAATAACTTTGCGTCACGAATGTCGTTAATTCCGTCGGTGAAGGAATTTGTAGCGAATCTGGGGCGAAGGTTTAGACGCGATGTCGCCTAGCCCGGCTATCGCTTTGATCTGTTACGTTTTATACGCGCTCGTCGCCTTGTTCTCAAACTATCCATAAATCTTTTATTACAAGACACAATAGAGATTAAACCGTGCTGTAAGTAATAAATTCCTCGTACACCACTTAATTTCTATAATTATACACTCAATTTTCTTATTCACATCTCATTATTCTAAAATCTCTATTGGAACGTCCAGAAGTAATACGAATGACAGACTTGAAGCACATAATCATGAAGACGTGCATAGTAAGTATAAAGAAAGTCTTTACCTGTCATCTTAGAACGTGGGAGGATGAGAAAAAGGCTGGTTAAATGAAATATTGAGTACAGTTAAGCGAAAACATATCAAAGTAAATGAATGTTATTACATACACAATACTTACTAACATATGTAATAACTTTCGTTTTTACTAATATACCGCACGAATTTCAGTGATGATATGTTAAGAAGTTAGTAAGTAGATAATGCCATTTAAAACAAAGTTTCACAGTAACTTAAACTCAAGTTTATGTAATGTTAAATGATAAGGAAATTGTCGATGGTGAAATGTACTCACTCTGGCTTTCGTATGTTGTACAGGAATGCTGTTCTGATGAAAAATTTAAAATGTGAGGGTGGTGGTGAAAAAGGGATGTTGTAAAATCTTTTCCCCACCCTAACACCAGGTACAGGAATCTAAACGCAATAATACAAGGCGGCTCATTAGTCGCAGTAAATACGTTGTGTTGTAACTGTTGCTTTTAAACGAATCGAAGTTAATTCGATTAAAGATTTCATAAAATAATGGGGCTGTCGGAAAAAAAAACAAATTACTTTTCTAGGAGAAAAAAAAAAGCTCTTTACAATATCAAGAGGCGGTAAACGGGGATACAAGTAAGCCTTTTGAGATTTACGCGTAAACCATTTATCACTTGCGCTTCGGCTGAAGGAAATTCGTAAGGTAATCTACACGTCTGCTGCCGGGGCGTTAGGTGCGTAAATAAGGCTTTAATAGTGATTAAAGGCTGAGAAGCCGCTGAGGCTGTTTAAAGAAAAATATTCAAATATTTAGACTATGAAACAAGGTAAACCTTAATCCTTGTGACATCTTACATTACAAAAATATTATATTTAGTACAGTAGCAAATTTTAATTTTATTACCAGTGTTGATGGAAATGGTTATATTAATAAAGATCTCGATATGGTCAGATATCATAGGAGAAAACTCTTATACTACTATAGAATATACTAATATAGAAAACATTGAAGGCCTATATCAATCAGTGGATTAGTAAAAGCTGATGATGATGAAAAAATCTTCACGTTTTCAAATCAAACGAGAGTGACATAAGTTTGCAAATGCTAATGGATAGTTAGTACAAGCATATGGTCTAGAAGACGTTGTTAGTGACGTTCAACTAGAGAGCTCTATGCACATCATTGGTCTGATGTAGGTCAATGATGATGACCAATCACATCCTGTAATACTATTTAGAATATGTGAAAGACGTTCAATCTAGCGGGTTTCGAATTATAACGGTCAAGCTGCCATGTCGGAGAGGGCACCATTTACGCCAGTATCAAATATTCCATTATAACAGGAATGGGGCTGCGACGAGGACTATAATGGAGCGTACCTTAGGCTCTTCGGGTTAACTTCGAACGTCACAACTCACGGTAATTGGGTGAGGGGTGGTAATTATTTTGCTTATGAGCTTTAATATTTAAACAGGCATTCAGTTATACTTGAGTTAACAGTCCTACTAACAGTAGCAGTATATAGTCAAATGGGAAACTAAAGAAAGTTAATAACTTTAATTTTAGAAATACAAATATATTTATAAAGATTATTTGATGTAAGTATATTATGAGAAAGGTATATTTAAATCGAAATAATCATATATAATCAGCGTCTGGACTATCCCCACCTTGCTCAACTCGGCATGCTTTTATAGTTCCTCTAGGTTTGTTTTTAAAACGAATATTACGTTAAGTTAATCTAAATATCACTTTTTCCAGTGATCACTTTGCGCATGTCCTAGTATCGGCTATCCGAGGATTACTTTGGTGGAGTATGACTTCCAAAAATTGCAGAAACAGATCAAACCCAGAATTGAATAAGTATTAGTTTTCAAGTTCGACGTGCAACACATAGTAAAGCTTCTCATTACTTTTCATGTATAAACAACTATACCTCCATCTCCTTTTCTCCTTCAATCTCTTCTTTACGCAACGTTCGCAAAAGACTTACCTGAAACAAAGATGTTAAGTTGAGATAAAGATTATAGCCGACACAAATGTGACATTGATTTGATGTAGAGAGCGATGATTTTTAAGGAACTTTATATATCACTGAAATAATATAGTTTATGTTAAAATAATCTTGATACTAATATACAACTAATAACCTATATTAATATTTCTATTATCAATATAAAAATAATCAACATAATGTCTAAAATTGATCAAGTTCCCGTAAAAAAAGTTCAATGTTATATAATTGTAACTGATCTAAGAAACAATCTAGTCTTTTTTAATCAATCACAAACATTCGGATTCATGACATAAATTAATGATAAATTTCTTATAACTAATGTTACGAAAGTAATTGTCTCAAAAAGTTATTGCATTAATCAAAGTAATACAATTATGAATTTATTATTAGTAGGAAATCTGGCTCATGGTGCTGATTCAGAAATTTAAAAAAATTCTAAGTAAACAGTTTTTGCTAAAAACGGATACGAACACTGGACTATTGGGGAAGAAGACCACAAAAAATAGCGATAATCCATTTTTCTCCAATCATCAATCAATCTTTAAAGTTAACCGTAGCAACTTAATATTTTTCACAGCCATTTCTCAAAAACAATCCATCCATTCTAATCAGAGCATCTCAAATAATGAATAGCGGGCAAGTGAAAGAGTTGGACGCGGTTAAACCATTAATCACGTACCATTTATCATTTGTATAAATAGCTTCTGCCTCATCATGAAGCCTTAACCACTCTTCGAGGTAAACAAGTTTGTCTCTGTTGATTTTTTAATCTACTTTCCGAACTTCATCCCCTGATGTTTTTTAGGGAACAAAGATTTAAATTTTGTTCATCCTCTCCGTAACAATTATTAGTCCATTGTGTATCACAGATCTGTGTTTTCAGAACATGACCATACATTTTTAAAATTGTTATAACAATATTTGTTAGTTTAACGTATATATTAAATTTTGTATTTCCTACTTGCTATCAAACATACATACAATTGCACGTACATAACAAAAAACATATTTACTACCTACTTGAAAAACAGATTCTAGCTGATGTACTAAAAAGGATAATTTACGTAAGAAATACTAGCAAAAGTTATTAATGATGTTAAAGTATACGACGTTGAAATAAAATTATATATTCCTTTAGATATTAAGGATCTAACATTACTAATGGTATTTTATAAATAAAATTTCCAGTCATTACTATAAATCTGTTCCGGTTTTATAATAAAATGCAAAATTACTTCTCCAGCGCAGTGAGTATCCTATACTTTATGATAAATATTGAATATGCAACAGCCAACCGGATTTCAATGACGTTATAAACGTGGATACGTGTGCCAACATTGCCAAATGAACGTTTACACTCGCCCTCGTGTGATTGCAAATTGGACGCTCAAGCGCTGCGTCGTATGTCATTGCCAAACTTTGCATTGTAATGCAAGAACTAATTGGCGAGCGCATTATCATTGCAGTTTCCGCTTCCGTATCACATTTAGTGTGCGGAATATTTAACAGACGTGTTAAATTTGCTGATTAACCTATCTAATGTGAAATATAATTGTCGTTCGACGAATTTTCCAGTTTCAATAAATGCTTTATCTATTTTTTTCATTGCTAGTTATGTTTGATTATCATAACTGATCTGCGTCAGATCTTCTCGGATAACATTTAAGTGTTTCCCCTAATCAAATTCTTTAACTCAAAAATGCTCTTCACTTATATTAATATTTATGATTTTTTTTGACGATCAGGATATTCTCATTATGATAACTAGGTTGTCTTCTTGTGGTTCATTATAACTGCAACTTTTACTATAAATTCCTTAGTAAAAAATACAGCTTAAATCAGGCGATATTTGTAGGCATGGGTTAAAACTGAAGAGAGTGAATTTCCAATTTAGGTATTTAAGGGACATAAGTTCCGCGCGAGTTCAGTTTGTAAATAAAATTGGGGACGGAAGTTCATCGACAATACTAAACGGTGTCCGACTTCCAATGTAACACAAACTTATACTTTTAAAACTTACGCAAAGGTGAAAGTCTGCCTTCGTATGTGTATTGGAAAGTTTCCGGTTGAAACTTTTAGGTTCAACCGTCGGCTGTCGGCGGCATCTTTCAGTCGTTTCGTACCTGAAATACCTCGCGGGCGCCTTTTCAGTTACACGTTTTCGCTACAAGCGACATTTGCTCTAATCTAATTGCAATTTCATGCCACAAACTAGATTTAACGAGTATACTGTGATTTGTTGTTTTATAAAAGTGTACTATTTTACCGCAATTGGATTATACATGTTTTAGTTAAGTTTTATTGATCCCCTGGATTTTAGGTGCACTGCATCTGTTGCACTGGAATTCTATTTAATAGGCTTATGATCAGCAGTGGATAATAGGCTGAAATTATGATCATGAAATTTAAGAAGCTCTATCGAATTGGGGTATAAGAAAAGTTCTCTATGGACCCAGTAGGAAATCTATTAATATTAATTGATGACAGACCTCTTTTACTCAAAACCATCATAGCAGTGCTATTTCTTCGTAAAGGAATTGATATGAAGTTGGTTATAGCCTTTTAAGTTCCATAAAGGGATTAAGTCACCAGAACTGTATGATTGTAATCTATAGGTTGGCAAATGGACCTTTGAACCTTTTTCGTGATATTTTGTCGTGTATGCTGAGGGTATTGAGACAGTATGATGTGATAACCGAAATGTAGTGTAACAGTTTGTTTTTTGTTATAGACACGAATTTCTTCTTTACCATAATGCCTATGTAAGTATTTATTTTTAATTTTCTTTTCTTTTGGATGTTTTGGGCTAAGTTTCGTTCCTTAGAAAGGACCTATGTTTAGCAGAACAGTGCCGCGGGCTGTTGATGATTGGAAAGTTTAAACCCTTTGTTAAATTTTAAATTCAACCGCCTTTCCTGTTTAACTTTCATTAATCCATTCAACTCTCGTTAATACAGATTGTACGTAAATTGATTTGCAATATCGGTAATTGACAATCGTAATGCGCTTTACCATTCGTCATTGCATAAGATGCTTGTTATTGATGATTGTTGATTAAAATGAATCCTTTAAGCAACTGAGAAGCTATTTTTCGTTGAATTTTATATGATGTTAATAATTTCAAAGAGCCGTGAGCTCTTCATTGAAATGGATTCAGATAGTAATGGACAAAAAAACATAGAAACAACTAAAGCAAACGAAAAATACATTCGTTTTTTGTAAATAGCACATTTAGTATAATTAATTATATACTCTAATCTTTGCATGCCGGTTTTATAAAAAGTTTGAGTTCTTAGTCCATTTCACCATACCATAGAGTTGTTTTCTTACAATGCTTACGGGATATAGCAAAAGTGAAACACATGTGATATACATCATTTGTACCCTCTGCCACCGAGACACCCCCATGAGACCAGGATATAACTATTTCTTAAATGTCCCCATTTCTCCGTTGCTTGTGATGTATGATACAACATTGTGAACAATAGCACCGAGAAACATTTAGGATATATTTATATGATTCTATATTTTGTTACCGTCATGTTGATTAATTGATAGACATTCGAGAATAGTTATATGTTTCTTTGTAAAGCAATATTTACATCATTTAAGTAATAAAGAGTATAGTATAAGTTGACAATCTAACCAATAGATTGAAAAACGATCAACAAATAAAAGAAATAAAACCTTTAACCTCCACTGTAGCATTACCGAGTTCTAACTTTCAACAGATAATATGAGAATCGAAGAATTCTGTGAAAATTGTAGAATAAAAAAACAGAGTGGATGGAAATTAAGTTGAAGAAATCTTTCATTGTTTGAATTCAGAGAAGTAATATATTTTTTGATGAATTAAATAAGCTGCAATTTAGTGTACTTAGATTACACTGTCTTAACGTGAATACAACTTATTATACTCAGTTTCAGTTTGGCATAAACGGTTTTAGGTTCGGTTGAGCATAAGTCCATTACATCCGGTTTCTAAATAAAAAACATAATGCTAAAATGTTACTGCTTGATGATGCAACCACCCTGAATCGCTTTTAACGAGATGATTTTAGTAAGGCGATATTTTTAAGGGAACGTGGCTCATCTTTTTATACCAAGTCCGTGTAGCCATTATATCTCAGTCGTTAACATGTTAACTACTACCTCGTTACTGGGAACAAGCGTATCATTTACCACCAAATGAACCTTTGTATCGTTGCTTTTTCATATACGAAATACTGCTACACTTAGGCTTATTCAGTAATCAATAGCACCGGTACTATTAATTTATGATGAAGTATAAAGTAGTTTTGTTAAGAAAAAAGAACTGGTTACTATTTTAAGCAGTTTCTCTATTGTAAACATAATCAAGGATACCTTTAAATAAATTAGCAACGATCACAAAAGACTGAAACTTCCAAGGTTCACTTTAAACAGCCTTCCATTAGTGCCTGTGTGATTTGTTAAGAGCTTACGTACTAAAGTAATTTGGGGTCCACTTTTGTCTCGAATTTTCATTTCACTTATTGCCGAACGGTGCCCGCAAATTACATGGGATTTTCTCGTTCGGCTCTTTGTAAAAATGTCTGCGACCACTTAGTAATATTAAAGAATAAGTTGGTCGCAAAGTGTTGGGATGTAACTTAATTGTCCATCTGGAGTCTGACAAAGTTCATCTGCAAGCCGTTAATATTCTTTTCAAGGTTTTTAATAAACATGTTCAATGGCGTCATAAATTTCTAATTTCGCGAGTGTCTAGCATTCTCCATCATCAATTCTAAATGATGATGACCAATTCGTACAAACAGCACTATATGTGTACTTGTACTGTTTCTCATACTAATTGTAGACATAAAAAACTGGTGGTAGGTCTCTGTCTAATTAGTATGCAAACATTACTGTGTTCCGATTTGAAGGGCGCTGTAGCTAGTGTAATTTTACTAGGGTAAAGAGACATGTCTCAAACGACGAGCACAATGTGGTTCAGTATATATCACCCTAACTATCAGCACGTTGCTTAACTTGACAATATTTTTTAACAAGTCAATGTAAGCTTATATTATATATTTTGCGAAACAAACTACATTATTATGGTGTAAAATTAGTTCAATTTATCCGTTGTAATTACTTACCTGAATTTATGATACTTCGTTATCTAAATCAAACCAATTTATTCTGAACTGATTAATTCAATATGATGTCAACGAGGTCGCCGGAGGTGTCCCGGTTGCGCAACAGGTATACGCAATATCCGCACTCGCTATAGAAAATGTGAGCCGCGGTAACGTAACAAAGAGTTATTGATTGGGTTGCACGTTTAACATCATTGTAATTGGTGTCGGGGTGGAACGAGAGGTACTGTATACCACCCTCTTTAACAGAACGTGATAACAACGACGACTCCAACAAGGGAGGCGACAGAAAAATTAGAGCACACCAATGGTGAGTTGATGGCGCTGATAAGTTATGCTTGTTAATTCAATACAAAGATTTTATCAATAATAAATAATGTTTCTTCACCATCATCATCATCATTACCAGCTGATAAATGTCCACGATAACAGCGACAAGCGTAAATAGCAATGATTAAGCTCGTAACGCCTTTGTGAGCATATGATGAACATTTATTTCTCCTTACACTTGTTTATCGATGTGTTTGTAGTTAACTTTTTATTATTCATGGTATTTTACTCTACGAAGCGACGAGCCGAACGAGACGTTCACGTGATAGTGAGTGATACGTCTGCCCATAACAACATGGCGCTTGTTAGGATGATATACACAGCATCACAATGTACACATCGTCTTGAGATGTTAGCCTCTCGTTGCCCCCAGCAATTACAAAAGCTAAAGCGCCCTTCAAACCGGAATATAGTAAAATTTGCACACTACTGTTTGTTGGCTGCAGTAGACGCTGCGTACCTACCTAATACCTACCTAGACTTACCTACCATCAAAAAAAAATTAAATACGATTAGTAGAAAAGAATACTTGATGACCGGAGCAGTTATCTCGATGTGACCGCCAAACTTCTGTTTGAAGAAGTCACCTGGTAATGATGATGAAGGTGCTACATGTGAAGTTACTACAATAACTTCATCAATCGAACCAGAATTCAGTGATGATAGCAGTAGTACTTTCCTGGACACAGCATGAATCTCACACTAGAAAAAATCGTGAAATTATTTACTAATATATTTAATCTACAACAACGCATAAGTCTTATTTTCATTCAGTCTGTTTTATTTTTTTTTTAATTAAAATTAAGCGACGAGACGAGCTGGGCATTCGCCTGATGGTAAGTGATACGCCCGCCCATAACAAGGTGGCGCTAGATAGAATGACATATACAGCACTACATTACGATCGTTGCCCGAGACATAAAATGTTTAGTATCATTACCAAAGTAATTATACTACCTGCAGCGCTCTTCAAACCCGAACGTAGTAATTGCACACTACTGTTTCTTGGCTGCAATAGACGCTGTACCTTTTTTTTTCTGTGGGGAAATCCTGCATTGGGTACCCTTCCGCTGTCGGGGCAACAGAAGAGTTATGCCGGACTCTTACCGGCTAAAACCCCACGGTTTCTCACTCATCGCATTTGGCCGGAACCACGGCAACGCTTTCGCACACTACCGCGATTCCGACAGCGAGACGCATCGATAAGACTACGTCTCGGGGTGGAGCTTCTGCTCTCGACCCTCTATACAGGTATTAGGCGGAAGCACCGCACGCACCACCTCGAGACCTTTCATAGTTGGTGACAGATTACGACGGTACCTACTTAGGCGGTCTCCTGCAACAGAGATCTACCAATCTATCTATAGTTTTATATAATAATCTAGAAACATCAATTTTTTATTAAAGCTTACGGTAACAATTTATCTAACACATTTAAGATCACACTTAAGATCAAAAAGGACTTTGATCTGCGTCAGCAGTTGAAACTGGAGTGTTCATAGGACACAGTCGCCATAGAAAAGACTCTGACTTTATTAATACTAAAAAAAAACCACAGAATCTGCCACTAGTAAATTCCTTTACTACACTACTGCCACAAATTTTATTAATTTTATCCAAATTATTAAAATTTGGATAAAATCATTAGCTCTAGTCTACAGCATTCCCTAAAACTAATCGTTCACACGTCATCATTAAGCTTGTAAATAAACTTTATATAGCTTAATGTACGAAAAACAAGTAATATAATGTGTCAGCATCATTTATCTCGAACACCGTTCCCTCGCACCTCACTATCCCAACACGAATTCAAAGATAACAAAAGCATGTAATTACGAACCCTGAGCAACCCCCGAGAGGTAGCCTACATTGCTCTTGTATATTCCGATGTAAATATTCCGCTGTACCTTTTTATTACAGTTTTTATTAGTGTTTTATGTGTAGATAGACATTCCCGGTCCCGCGGCGGAAATATAATAAAACCATTAATATTAATGTCGGTTGGCTATACGTTCCTTCACTTTCCTGTTAACGCAAAAATATGCAAATCAAAGGGAGCCTAGCGCGAATTTTGCTACCGCTAGTTTTTTTTTTTCCCCGGGCCTTAGTTAAAATAAACCGGGTGTTGCCCTGTTTGTGATGCAAAAGCGATCTCAAACGAGTTGATAGTCGGGAGGCGGCCGGCCGGGCTTTTTTTTTCTAATTACCCTCGTCACAAAGACGAATTTGCATTTTTATATGGGAGCGATTGATGAACTTCGTCCAGTTAAAAGTTAATTATGAACTTTCACCTTCGTTTTTTTTTTCATCGCCCTGAAACAGATGCCGGGAATAATTGCGATTTTTTTTCACATAAAAAAAATTCACTATGCACAACAGTCAACCAAGCAATTTATAAATCCTGAAAGAGTTCAAAAAAATCGCAGCAAATTTAAGAATACCTGATATATCGACGCTTGCTTTCATTTTCGTGTAAGTAAAGCGAGGGTAAGGATTCATCCTTATACTAAATCATATTAGTGTCCTTTTAAAGGTACACATGAAATCTTTGTTTGAATTTCAAATTTCAAGACTAAATCCAACAAACTTGAATATTTTGAACAATACATATAATATGTTTTACTTATATATCATATTATATGGGGATGGTATATGGGTATTGGTAATAATCATAACGACAGGTTGGTGACCGCAGTACTACAACCGGACTTGACGGATTCCATCGCCGCTTGTAAATATTCATTTCCTTCAGCCGTGTTCCTCCTTTTGAGGTCCGCCCTCGGAACGCTAGCAGGATGCTTCCCTTTGCTAGGGCAGTGCACTTATTTAAGTGGTGCAACACACGCCATTTCGTAGGGTACGTTTCGGGTTGTGTGGTATTTCTTGGAGATATCTATGCCACCAGATATTCTACTACCCCTGATAACCTACCGCCTCTTTCCGGGATTAATCATTGTTCGCAGCTGTCCTCTATATCTATGCGACGTTCCGCTATCTGCAACCTGTGGATCTGGTAAGTAGCTGAGGCTGGCTCCTAATGAATATAGTTAAATTTTAATTTTGTATTCAAACAAAAAAGTTATGGAGATAGATTTCGGATCAGTAACAGCTGATGAATAATTGAACCATTTCAGGATTTGAAGTCTTGATTTGAACGTTCTATTGCATGTCGAGGCCAAGGACCCAGTATTTTATATAAAAATCCTTCTTCTGGATGCTAGCAACGCGGGACCGATCTATGTGGAGATCTTTGGGAGAGTCCCATCTCCAACAGTGTACGTCTATCGGCTGATCATGATGATGATGATCCATAACAGCATTCCTATAGTCCGACTGTAATAATATTAGACCAAGAATCAAGCTAGTACGTTTTACCATATTCGACGTAGTCACTCAACAGAAGATATTCAGGCCAAGTGTTAGCCTGACCTAGTCTAATAAAACAAAATTTTAACCTAGTTTTGTAAACGCGATATTCTTAACGATTTTATCGCGTTTTAATTATTGTTTAATATCATTCCAATGAACGCAAAGTAAACTTACTTTTATATCTAGGCTTATCGCAGTCTAATTATGATCTAGTTTGTTGTTTGTCGTACTATTGATCCTAAATAGAAGTCCCATTTATTGATGATAGATCTCTGTTTTCGGAGATCGTTTAGATGCGTTTTTTTTAATCATCGAAACGACAAGCAAAGCGAGACGCTCTCTTGATAGTAAGATTTTTTTTTATATAATTAAGCGACAAGACGAGCGAGAAGTTCTCCTGAAGGTAAATGATACGCCTGCCTATAACAAAGTGACTCTAGTTAGGATATTATAATTGAACCATATTGCGCTCGTCGCCTGTGACATAAGATGTTAAGTCTCGTCAACTCAGTAATTTAACTAGCTACAACTCCATTCAATCAGGAACACGGTAATGTATATACACTATTGTTTGGCGGCAAAAATAACCGTTGCGGTGGTCATTACCGTAGCTCCTATTTTAACTGCTTAATAATAGTATACAGATATTACTGTGATCCTGTTTAAAGGACGTTATAGTTATTGTAATTCCTGGGGTAACGAGACGTCTTATTTCAAGGCTACGGGGACACTATGATGCTGTTTGGCAATATGATGTGTTGTTTTCATTTTTATTTATATTATATCTTATTTATATATTTATCAATTTATTCATTACTATATTGTTATTAAGTATTAATTAACATTTTTCTTTAAGATACATATATATATATATATGTTTCTTTTATACGAGTAGTTAATACCTGTTATAACATTACCTGTTATCGGAGGCTGTCTATTAGGTACCACCGCAGAGTTTTTTCTAGTAGTGTGCAAACATTAGTTTTCCAGTTTTAAAGGGTGTTGTACCTAGTAAAATTACTGGGATAAGGAGATCTAACATCTTATATCTCAAAGCCATGATAGCATAAGCATGCATAACCATAATGGATGCTGTGTAATTTATCCTAACTAGCGCCACGTTGTTATAGGCGAGCGAGTCGATAGGAGAACCTCTCGCTAGTCTTGTAGTGTTGTAGAAAAATAAAATTTAGCTTATACGCTTAAGTTTAAGCGTAAAAGTATTATTTTTATCAGAAAGCGGACATAAAGTTGTATGTTGTAGTGAACTGACATAAAATTATTATAGTCCTCTCACTTAACTGTGTAGGAACGTTTGAAGTGGCGTCGTAAATATGAACTCTCGCGGCATTATCTCTTACCGAAATGTCCGGCCTCGCGGTGCATTAGGGAAATAGGTGCCCTTTTATATCCGAAGAGGAGGAAATTTAACCGCTGTAGTTCTACAATACAGTAGCGAGCTGGTGGTATCAAATACGGTGCTTTACATAACACCGAATAAATTCTTTAAACTGTGCAGCCACGTAACTACTCGCCGTAGAGTTTGATGTATGAATTTAAATAAAATTACTGGTGGTAGGTCTCTATTGCTAGAGACCGTCGGGGTAGACACCACCAGAGCTCTTGTTTCTACAGCCAAACTGCAGTGTGCAAACATGGAATTGTAGCTAGTGAAATTACTGGGGTAACGACAGTTAACATCTTATGTCTCAAAGCGACGGGCGCAATGCAGTGTTGTGTATCATCCAAATTAGCGCCACGTTGTTATCGACAGGCGTATCACTTACCAGCATGACAACGTCCTGTTCATCTCGTCGCTTTGTTGAAAAAAAAAATTAAGCCATCGTGGATTACTTCATTAAACCCCGAATCTATATCTTACAAACTAGCTGACTTCCAGTAGAGGTTGTCATGCCAGTGTAGTTATTTTCTCTCTTCCTGTCTGTAAATCAATGGTTAGTACTAATTATCGTCATTATAATTAAACGGCTTAATATCAATCAAGTTGATATACTATAATACCATATGGTAATATACCAAAGAGATATAGTTTCTTTAAAAAAAAATTCTATATGCCATGTGTTATTTGTATAAACTTGCTGCTACCGCCCGCTTTGCTCGCTGTACTACCCCTCGCAACCCTTTTAGGACTTAGAACTTTTATTCCTTTCTACAAAATTATTAGTATCTATATTTATGTATATGTATATGTATATTAGTATATCAGTTATATGTCAGTAACAACTGGTTAAAATAGATCTCACTGGACTTCAACTGCAACAAACAGATAAAAAAATTTAATTTCTTTTGGTATAAATCTTGTATATATCAATAAGATATATATATATATATACACGGTTCATTCATAAATTATTTATTTATTTTAATAAGTATCTATTGCTATAGCAATATTTCCAGCTTCAGATGAAATGTGATTCTGCCTCATGTACTAAAATATACTAAAGAATGCCTATAGGCATTAAGTCCGCATATTGTAACCTAATATTAAGTGATACGATAATGTTTTTAAATAAAGTTACTCTTAATAAACAAACCTGAATTAAAGTTTATAATGTAGGACAACATTTCGATATAGGCTATGGAAATATCTCAAGCATTACAAAAATCTAATGAAACTGGCTAACAAATAATTAAACATTCCGATAAAATTATTTCAGCTGAGAGACAACGATTTTTTTTTTTCATTCGTGTAATACTAATGAAAGAGACGTAATCTTCTCATAACAGGTGGAATTAAATGGAAAAGAAAGTCGTTTCAGCTTGAGAGACTTAAATTCTCTATAATTGCACAATTAGCATACACTGGTAGACGTTAAATATCTCTCTCGCTCCCAAAAGACTTTTTTTTTCATTTGACAGCCGACAATGTTTGTTCCGATTAAGAGGGTTCGGTTAATTTAATGACCGGAAATTGGTGTTAAACATCTGTTTCATTCTGTTCAAACATTCTTTTTTTTAATATTCATAAACGACGAAACAAGGGAAAGGTTTTCCTTATGGTTATTGACACAACACCTTGTGCTCGGCGTCTATAGACGGATATAATCTGTTACCCCAGCAATATCTTCACACTACTCCATTTATATATATAACACATGAAAAGAGACATTTTTTTTAACCAAGCGATTAGATGAATAGGATATTCATCTGATGTTACACCTTCAAATATAGCGCTAGTTAGGATGTATAACATTTCGCTCATCACCATGATAGGTAAGGTGTTATATTACTATACTTATTAATATTTATTATTTATTATTATTATTACTATAGTAATATTTCTAGGTATTTCGACCTTTAACAAAAATTCGGTAAAGTTTTCACACTAATATTTCTCAGCAGAAATATTTACTGCACCAACCTATTCTGTCTCAGACAATAGAGATTTATCACCGTTATTTCTCATAGAGACAGAAAATACTTAGTATTTCTATGAGTTAATTAAACAAAATTCCAAGTTGGTTACTTTTTTTATTGTAGTAAAGAACCGTTGAGAAGATAAGCCGATTGTAACAATTACAGCGTTGCGACAAACGCAGCCGTATATAACAGAAACTGGCTGAACTTACAAAAAGCCGGCAGAGAGCTGTAAACATAAATCTGACGCGATAACATAAAGCGCTACGCTCACAATATTGACGACTCCTCGCTGGTGGAACCCTTCCGATGCACTATCGGCTTAGTGCCAAGCCAGAAGTGCCACTGTGTACTTTATGGGCGCTGCAGATGTCGCTAGTGGGCGTGATGCGCGCCAACACGCTGCATCGGCGACGCAGTGAGCACAATTCGGAGCTGGAAATGGCGAGATTTAAGCCACTGAATATTGTTTTTACTCTACATTCATGGTCGCTTCCGGTCGTACTCACAGTTCCGAAAACTTTGTATTTATATTAACATGAAAATTTACATGGTTTTAGGGTTTTTTTTTTTTTGTTAACGTTAATCTGGTAGTAGATAAGTAACCAATTAAGTCATCGCATTGGGCCCGCTTGGTGACTATGGCCCATCGCCCTAATACAGAGGGGTAGGCCTGTGCCCCAACAGTGGAGACATAAATTGGCTGTTGAAAAAAAAAATCTGATAGTAAGTGATACATCATCATCATCAGCCGATAGACGTTCACAGCTGGACATATGCCTCTCCCAAAGGTTCACACACCGATCGGTTAAGGATTGATATGAGAGGATCTGCGTCATTTCTCATCACGCTTACCCAATACGGGTTGATGGGCTCTAAAGACTCGTTTGTTTATTAGCAGGGTGCACCACGAGCAGTTGAAGTGAGCTTGTATACCGTGAGTTGTTGTGTGCCAAGTAAGTGATACTTGAGATGATATAAACAGTTCCACATTTTTCTCATTGATTTGAAGCACAAGGTTTAGTAATTGGACTAGCTGCAGCGCTCTTCAAACCCGAACACGGTAATGTTTGCACACTGCTGTTCATCAACCGGAATAGGCACCGCGGTAGTATTTATCTAGACTGTCTCCGGCAACACAGACATACCACCGACAGCAGCACCAACTTGTGGTTAGTAATAAAACTGTGTATGAAATCGAACCTACGGACTCTTTTTTTTTTTTAAATTGTTCCCTCTGCGTGTTGTAGGTCAGGGCCTTCATTTACCATCTTATATTATTCTTATCTCTAATTTCCAATTTCCCATCTTTCATTCTCATCATCTTTCGCTCTCTACTTATCTTATATACTTCTCTATCGCTCTACATTCTATTCCTTCTTTCATTCATCCCCGCTTTCTGAAGTGAAGACTGTCCTTTGCGTTTATTTCTGGAGGGGGGAGGGCCTGCCCTACGGACTCCTTGTGGATTACAAGATGTCCCTACTTCTTAGGAAATGGTAATAGTTTACTGGTGGTAGGTCTCTATTGCCGTAGACCATCTAGGTAGGTACCACCGCATCTCCTATTCTGCCGCCATTAACAACAGTAGTGTGCAAACATTACTGTGTTCCAATTTGAAGGTCCGCTGTAGCTAAAGTAATTACTGGGGTAACAAGAATACATCTTGTGTCTCAACGAGCACAGTGAGGTGTTTAACATCATATGAACGTTTCTCTCGTCTCATTTCTACTCTTTTTTTTATGCAACAAGACGAACGGGGCTTCTGCCTGATGGTAATTGATACGTTCAACGTGGCACTAGTTAGGATATTATACACTACATTACATTTCGCTCGTCGCCTGAGACGTAAGATATGTCTCGTGGAGTGGGGTGACGTTGTGTCTTTCTTGTGTTTAGTCACTGGTCTCCACCCGTGACTAAGCACGAGAAAGTAACCAAAAAAAATACTTAACCTTAATTTTTGTGGGTGTTGTGACATTAAGTCTTCAGATGGTCAAGCGTGTTCGTCTAGAATAGTCTAGTTATCATACTTTGATAGACGGAACACAGCAATGCTGTCAAGGGGATAGATTTACAAATATTTCAGCCCTGTAGTCTCGGGTTATTAAGAACAGGACTAAGGTATTCCCTGTCTGTCGTACAAGGCGACTAGAAGGGTCCTCAGGTTCGTAGGCTTTGAGGGTGAGAGCCCTCAAAGCCCAGGGGCAAATGCATGGTGGTCTTGTATTTGCCGTGGCACAGCATAGTCGTTAAAGACGTCTTCGCACTTCCTGGGATGTTTTAGCCAGAGTGAGTAGGGGCACCGGTGGGTTCCGCGGAGATCCCGCAGCCCCTTCTTTTGCACTGAGGGAGACCACCGATGGGGTTTTAGTAGGTAGAAGCCCCACATAACCTTGTCTTCCCCCAGAACCAAGGTATCTCTTAAACAGATTTCCCCCGCGTTCAAAAAGGCAAATATTAGGCTTCGAAAAACTCCTACCACCAACCGGAAGTTGTTTTGTAAATTATTAATTTGATATATGTAAATACGTAAACACGAATTGTATTTAACATTGTAAACACTAACCCAAAACAGGTAAACATAACCCGGAAACAATCTAGTTAGTATATTAATAACGGAATGCTAATCATCGAAATAATTACACGAGAGCAAACACCATTTCAATTTCCTCTCCAATGTACCGGATAGCGCTCGCGTTGTGTAGTACTGTGTAGTTATTACCGCTTATCCTCTTGGGTGCTTATCACTATATCTTTGTTACTCTGATGAGTATAAATTCCGTTGCTGGCGTTTTGTTTTATAATACAACTGGCTGATCTCCGCCCGACCTGAAATTTGCCTGAAATATTCCTTAAGAGCAACCGCAACTAAAGACTTTATATAGGAACTGTTAATATAGCAACCGTATAAACAATACGCAATGAAAATGTTAATGAGAAATAACACTATAAAGGTTCATCTTAAAATTCATACGTGTCGAATGGTCATGTTCCCATGTTGATACGTTCACTGGTTTTCACGTGAATGGTGAACCAACAAAGGCCATTTTCCTTATATATATATGTAAATATCGATTGGATTAAAAAAAATTATATTAACAGTATTTGGTTAAAACAAATATCGCTACTGTGAATACAGCAGCGTCTGAAAAGAGTAAGGAAGCAGCATCGCGCTATTATTTTTTAAATCACCGCCAGACAAACTTGAATTAAACTTCACAGCACAATGAAGGACGGTGACAATTGACAGAAATCGCGACCTCATTTAGCTTTTATGTCCTTAATTTGCTCCGCTTAGCGGCGAATGGGGGGAAAAAAGAACATTTCCTCTCCCGCCTTTGTTGCCGCTTCGGTCCACTGAATTTTAGAAGAATTGTTGATGACTATCCGGGCGACGCTCCGGAAGTGAGCAGCGCGATGAGCCTGCGGACGCATCGGGAATTATCTCCACGCGCCTCCGGCTCGTTAGGGTCTTAAAAAAATAACTACTTTGCTGAGTTTGAAGTGAGAATAATAGATTTAAGGACACTGATGGATTCCTATTCCTCCACCGAGACATCGATGATAAGACATTCACCTGACGATAACGGATACGCCTGTCCAAGTTAGGATGCACACAGCATTACATTGTGCTTGTCACTTTGAGATACGAGATGTTAAGTCTCCCTATTTCAGTAATTTTACTTGTTACAACATCCTTCAAAACCGGAAAAGTAATGTTTGCACATCATTACAAAAAGCTCTGCGGTGGTACCTACTAGACGGTCTCCAACGACAGGATATAATAAACAAGTTACTAGTATAAAAAAAACAGATATAAATATTTACCTAAATTAAAAAAAAAATATTAATTAATACTTAATAACAATATAGTAATGATTAAATACATAAATGAGATGTTTGTAATAGATTTTTTTTGATCTGGAGTTTGACAGCATACTACGATATGGTAACTAAACGTTGTATAAAGACTTGAACATGCCAAATATATATAGAGACTATTCAATAGAGAACTCTACATATATTTTAACAGAACTAAACTGCTTACAAAATCTACTCCAGTCTCAACACTCGCCACTATTCTAGAGATATCAGCATCTATCTATTTGAAAACACAATCATTACTAATTTCATTCTTGACCAGCTGTTCCCCGGCCGCTTTATTGGCCGTAACACACCCGCACCCCCGTTTGGGGGCAACAATTTGTAAAATCCGTTCTTAGCTGAACTATACTCTGCAAAAGGAATATTCCACCCAAATTTCAATTCTCCTGGCCCTATGGTTCGATAGATATCACGATGAGATATAGGCGGAAATCTTTTTTATATATGTAGATATAATTAGTCTGGCCATAAATACTGCTACATAAAAACTTTTCTTTTTTCAACTTTTTAATTATTTTGAATTTGGAACAAGTATATTATTTGAAAAGTTTCTATCGATTTTGCGCCATTTCACAATTTTTTTCATGTTCATTATCAAATTACAATATCGAATGGGTGGGGGTGTTAAAGAAAATAGGATTGCAGTGATCGCCTTACGCAAAGTGGATATGGAGCCGTCAGCCATATTCCAGACACTTCAAAAGCTTGCTATCAGCCGTATGTTCGTATATAGTAATATCAACAGATACAACAACACTTCCTCTGTCGAAGACTAGAAAAGATCGGGGCGGCCGCCTGAACTACAAAGGCTGTTAATGCTGTTAAAGCCGGAATTCGTCGAAACCCTATTAGGACGCAAAAAAATTTTATCGCAAGGAATGAAGATTCCCGCTAGGAGTCTGTCGCGTATCGCGTATTATAAAATAAGATCTGAAGCTGGGTACGTATCGTCAATATACAGGACATGCCCTAAATCAATCTTTACAATTAAAGAGAGTGGATCGATCAAAACGAACATACCTTCTGTCTACATTTTTGTGAAAAAGGAGTGAAAACTTCAGCCAAAGTGTATCAAAATACTCAATATATCAGCAATATACTTTTTAAAAATACACCGTGGACTTTCAAGCAGGTCTCTGCACCTGGTCACAAGGCACGAACTACCCAAGCCCGGCTTGAAACCAACGTTCCGGACTTTATAAGAGCTGAAGACTGGCCCACGTCTAGCCCAGACTTCAACCCTTTAGGGTACAAATTATGGTCAGTTTTAGAGCAATTGTCCTGCTCCAAACGACATGGCGACATTGAGTCTTAAAAAATCTTTGGAGCAAGCAGTAGCGAAATTTCCCTTTGAAACAGCGCGTAAATCCATAGATCCGTGGCCAAACAGATTAAAGGCCTGTGTAAAAGCCAAAGGTGGCCATTTTAAATAGAATATTTTTTTTTTTTGCTGAGAATAACAAATATGTAGATACAATTTTTAGTAATATTACATTGCTTCTTAAACAAAAATATATATTTTCATTTGTAACAAAACCTATGGCCGGACTAGGTATATCAATTGTATTATATTGTCCAGCAGTGGACGTCTATCGGCTGATAATGATGATGATTATGATATAATATTAATCATCATCATATAATTTAAACATAATAATGATGGATATGATAATAATGCGTTGAGAGACGCACACTGCATCGCGTTTTAAGCGATATATGATATCCGATTGGAAATTCAGTATGGACGGGGATAACCCGCTGTGGACCGCCGGTGAGAAGATTGCAAGATTTATGAGCTGGTCCTATTCTCATAATTCCTGTATTATATAGGCACCGTCGTAAATCACAGGAGCGCCGCTCTGAATAGAGAACGATGACGTCATATCTGGAGCCGTTTATTGATAATCAAACTCGCGTATCCGGCGGTCGCTTTAGTAAAAATCCAGCGATGAAATATTACCTCAGTTACCGGCTTTAGTCAACTAAATTCAGATAGTTTTTAAACACTAGTCTTTGATGACCAACGGATGTATGTGGACTTCTTCAATAGCTGCCGTTTATGTTGTTGAACCTGGAAGATGTACTCCGGTATATATGTATTTTATATTACTACTGTTTATGCCACTGGAGGGTTTAAACACAAATTTAAATTTATGTGATGGTGGTAGGTCTCTGTGAGACCTAAAACGTCTCCGACCACAGAGGTTAGGTAGGTTAATGTATTAAATGGGTGTAACGGGTTCCGCACAAAAACTCAAGGAGCCCAAGCCAACCTCACATGCTCCCCCTCCAACGGGTTCTCGCCTTGTCGTGGCGGAGGGGCTTAGTAACCGTGGTCCGGTACACGGTGAAGCCAAGTGGAACCCACCCGGCCGGCCCGCGGCGAAGGGCTGGCCGAAGCGGCCGCTCCAGGTTCGAGCACCGGTTGGGGTAACTGGAGCTCACCGGAGCGGCCGGGGGCCGCAGGGGCGGCTGTGTGCTGCCCTAGCGGCCGGCTGCAAGGGCGGTTTCATACCGCTCCTCGCAGCCGAGGTGGGGTCGCGGAGGAAGTACCCTCTGCGGCCAACTGGTGTCGCACCGGCGATGCGGCGGCGGTGGGGCCGCGGGGGAAGAGGAGTGCCGGTATTGAGATGCGCCGCTCTCCCTATCCTCCGCGGCCGTTGACAGGTAGCGGCGGGCCTAACATCTCTCCGCCGCGGGGAGCCGGGAGAGGTTTTCTCCAGTGGCTCCCATGGCCTCTGGGCGACAGGTTCGGGGGAACCGGTCGCCCGCACACGCATGAGGTCGAGGAGGGGGCGCGCTGCATGTTCCGGCGCGCCCTGGAAAGGGAGGGTTCATCCCTCCCTCCCGAGGTGGGGCTGCGCAAGCGGCCAGCGCCGGCAGGGTCGCGGTTGAGTGCATGCGTTCCCGTGACCCTGCCATCATGGCGATGAGGCGGAACATCGTGGGGGTTTTAGTCGGTGCAAGTCCGACATAACTCGTCCTTGCCCCCGCGAGGACGAGTATGCGTAGGCATTTCCCCCACGTAAAACAAAAAAAAAAAAAAACCTCACATGCTCGCGGTGCACCCTGCTAATCAACAAACGAGGCTCTGGCTGCCACCAACTCGCATTGTGACAGCGTAGTCGAAAATGGTTCAAATCCCACCTTATGAAACCGTACAAACGTGGGAAACTTTGGGGAAAGCCTATGTACAACAGTGGACGTCTATTGGCTGATGATGAAAGATTACTGTGTTCCGATTTGAAGGGCGTTGGAGCTAGCGAAATTACTGAGGTAACGACATTTAACAATTTGTTTCAATGAAACGACAATGAAGCGCAGTCTATCTCAAATAGTACGCCATTATCATCATCATCCGATAGTCGCATTATCTAAAAAAAAATTAACTCTTACTAGTAAAACTCATCTCATTGAAGAGGAACTTATATATTATTTTTTTCTTTTACCTTTTAACCCTAATCATTTAAAAAAAAACATCTATTATGTTTTATATCTGTAATTATCTGCAAGTGAATACCTATAAAAATATTACGACCATTGGGTTTACTTTCCCATATGACTTTTGGGTCCTCATCATCATTATTTCAACCGATGGACGTCCACTGCTGGACATGTCTCTTGTAATGTGTTCCACAAACCACGGTCTTGCTCTGTTTGAATCCAGTGGCTCCCAGCGATTTTTATGTCTTCTATCTCAATTGGGTGGTGTTGTGGGTCGTTACAAATAATATAACTTAAAAAAAAATCATGTTTTGGTATATTATAGAATAATTTGCTTGTAATTATTTACAAATTATTATTTTCTTCGAAGTTAGCTATATTTTCACTTAACATAACAACACCAACGGTTTCCTCTTACACAATAAACAGGTGGTGGAATAAATAATGCTGTCTATTCTTTACTACTTGGTACCTACAATCGAATACTAAATACCTGTACTATCTAACTTCTTGATCCTTTCTTCCTCCTGCCTTTTTCCTAGCTATATGGGTTCGGCGCAGTATGTACTTCTCTTCCACATCCCTCTATCAGCCGCCATATTTAAATTCACACTCTTCTTACACATGTCATCTTTCACACATTCCATCCAACCTTTATTCGGTCTTCCTCTACCCTTATAACCATCCACATTCATTCTTATTAATTTCTTTGTTATGTCCTTCATCCCTCCGCACAACATGCCCGTACCACGCTAACCTCTTGCTCGTCAATTTCTCGGTATCTGGAGCAACTTTCAGACTTCCTCTTATATACTCATTCTTAATCTTATCCATCCTCGTCACACCACACATCCATCTTAACATTCGCATCTTGGCCACGTGTAATCTCCTTTACTAGTACAATCTAACTTCTAGATAAACAGTAAATTTAAGCTAACAGAACATTCTTTTAAATCTAAAACAGTTACTTGTTCATTTTGAAAAATCTATCGCTACCATGACGTAGGTAATGCGGTTATATGGTATGATTTACAGTAAAACAACTAAAATTTTTCACGCTAACGCACGCGACGCAAATTGTGAAAAATCGCTGAATGTATCCTCCTCTTCCCTCCCTCCTCTCTCTTACCCCTCTCCAAACCGAGATGAAGTAAACAACTAAAGTTAGATCGTAAATCTTGTTACTAGATGCCTATCTGTCTTAAACGCGACGATACAAAATAAGAGCAACGTTTAAAGATGAATCTATTTTTTGTAGGACATCAATAATATGTTCAGCTATTGGAAAATACCTGTGACTACGTGTTGCCTTTGAAGCCTATTTTTTTGTTCACTATAATATAGTATAGCTTTGTCATTCCTTTGAAATTTATTTCTTTATTACCTTAGAACGTTGCATTATATATGTAAAGATGATCTTGAACAGCTTCAGCATCACTAGATCAAATGGAAGGTTTGAATCTGATATACCATTAAACATTTTTTTTTGTATATAATCTGTATTCGTGTACAATATTTAATTGTGGAGTAAATTAAAGAAAAAGTTTTAAAGATTACGAATGAACGGATACCTTCGGAGAAACTTTGAAGGAATCAGAGCGGGAGTGAAAAAATATAAGAAAATGAAAATCTTATCAGTGAACCGGGTTTATATTGAATTTTTTATTAAAGGAATTTTCTAACAGAATAGCCTCTGTAAAAGTGGAAGTTATTATTTCATTAGTGTCGGACTGGGACGAAGGAGCTGAGCCCTAGGCAAGCCTCATAATTTCACCCGTAAATGTTTCGACATTCTAACTTATTAAATCCGTTACTCCTCCCAGATAGTTATACCAGAAGCGAGTAAATTGTTTGTGAAAAGCTTTATCGGAATTTATATGCCATTAGATTCGTTCCAATATTTCCCAGATGAAAATAAAGAGATCGATTTTGTTCTTTCATTAGCGAAGAGTGAATTCCCTGCATGGCAACAAATTTGAGTAGAAAGGACTTCTGAAGTTAACATCAAAGTGTTCGAGATGAATTACATCACTCCCCACGGACAGTGAATATTCTTAAAGATGAGAACAAATCGACAAGGTAGGCCGACGAATTGGTGAAAGCGCAGGTCCGATCGATCTAGTGATCTACGTATGTTCCGAAAATACTAAATTGATGACATTAAGAACAAATAGTGTCTCACAACAAATAATAATAATTAATGAAAAAACAGTCAAACTCGCAATCAAGCTAATCAAAAAACTTAGTATTAATATGTAAACACTTCCTGTTACCTTCAATCAGTGTGAGTATCAGATCAGTTTAAAGTATAAATAATTAAAAATTTTATTAATCCACGTAACAAATAATAATAATAGATCTTCACCATGTTATGACCAAATAATTTTACCTAAAACCTGTAAATATTACCATTACGTAATTATGGGCTAGAAAGGTCGTCTCAAAGTGGAACGACGATCTGATGAAGATTGTGGAAGAACGCTGGATGCAAGGACTGCAAGAAATGTAGAGATGTTTGAAAAAGATCTATGTTATGTTAATAGACCTTTATCAGCTGATAATAATAATGAATGATCCTAAGCCAAGTAAAGCAATAATGGGTACAATGTTATAAGTTATCAAGAGTATCAGATAGAAAATCAATAGACTTGAATCTATTTGATAGAAGGGAACTAATATTGGATTGGCAATGGACGTCTATCGGCTAATAATGATTATAATGACCTAATATTGGAAATAATCATTAAAGATGATGTTTAATTCAATTAAAATCAAATCTGCCCATTATAGATAAAAAAAACACTAAATCTGATTTCTAAACTAAAAACTATAAAATTTGATTTACGTAAGAACAAAACGATCGTCACTAAAAATATTTATTTAATCGTAACTAAAAATATATTTAACTAAAATTGGAGGTTATTACATTATTATTATGATCATCATCCCACGGCAGTCCACTGCTTGATAAGACCTCTTTCAAGAAAAATCATTTCGATATATCTTCGGGTGTCTGTATCCAGTTTCTGTCAACAGCCTTGTGCTGATCGTGGGTCCAACTAGTCAGAAAACGTTCTGCACTACGTTTTCCTAAATAAGTTATAGGATATTTCTTCTTTCTATTTGTCTATGTTCATGTCATCAGCCGATAGACGTCCACTGCTGGACATAGGCCTCCCACAAAGATCTCCACATCGATCTTTATAAAGAATAATAATTACGATTATGAAGTTATCTTCCACGTAAACTATATCTGTTTCACAGCTTAATACATTTAGATCCCGTTTGAAGCTGTCTTAGCTTTTGCTGGACCCCCCTAACAGGTTTCCGCCTTGTCGTGGCGGAGGGCCTCAGTAACCGTGGCGGGCTCGCCCACAGTAAAGCGATGAGGAACCTACCTGGCCGGCCCGCGGTGAAGGGCCGGACCGAGGCGGCCGCTCCAGGGTAGAGCACTGGTCGGATAACTGGAGCTCATCGGAGTGGCCGGGGTATGCAGGGCGGCTTTATGCTGTCTTTTGCAGCCGAGTTGGAGTGGCGGAGGAAGTACCCTCTGCGACTAACAACGGGTGGCGGCGGGCCCAACATCGGATTCGCCGCAGGGAGCTGGAGGAGTTTTCTCTTTTGGCTCCCATAACCTCTGGTTGACGGGTTCGAGAGAATCCGTCGCCCGCGGGACTGCAAGACGCCAAGGAGGGGGCGCGCTGTGTGCAGGTGGAAAGGAAGGGTTCATTCCTCCCTCCCGAGGAGGGGCTGCGAAAGCGGCCAGCGCCGGCGGAGTCGCGAATGGTGCGAACGCGTTCCCGTGACCCCGCCACGAGGCGACGAGGAGGAACATCGTGGGGGTTAACTTTTGCTGAACAAAGAACGAATTTCGATATGTAACCATGAAAATGTAAAGCTTGGTAATAATAAATTAAAAGTATCTTTTCATATTTGATACATTAATTAATAATTTAAAAGCCAATTTTAAATAAATCACTTCATGAATGTGTAACTTGTTGTATCGGTACGTGTGGAACAGTCGAAACTGATTGGAACATTAAAATTATTTGAATCATGTAGTATTGATACAGATGGTACAGATTAATAATTCTATCTAAAGTAAGCCAGTAAAAAAAAGCGACAACGAGACCGAAGATCATGAGACTTGTACAGAACATGTTCATCGCTTTGATGATGATGTACTGACATACGATATCAGGTTCGGATAAACTGCCACCATTCAAACTATAAACCTGGTATGCAGAGCAAGAAATGGTTTGATGACATCAAGTAATGGACCGGGATTAAATACCATCAGCTAAAAAGAATAGCTGAGGATCGAATTGGTTTTTTCAATCTGATCGCCAAACTTCAGTTTGAAGAGGGCACCTAATGATGATGATGACGATGATTCAAAATGTACTGTAGTTAAGTCTTTGTTAGAGGCCTTATAAGAAAGTACCACGGCAGCTCCTATTTCTGCCGTCAAACAGTACTGTGTTCCGGTTTGAAGGGCACTGTAGCTAGTGAAATTATTGGGGTAACGAAACAACATCTTATTTGTGGTGCAGTGAATATTATCCAAGCAGCGCCATATTGTTGTGGGCAAGCGTATCACGAATATCACGAATCACGAACGAATGAACGTCTTGATCGATTCGTCGAAAAAAAAAATCATACTTTTTTTACATATTGAATGGCGTCATAAGAAAGCGCAATCACAAACCGAGCCATAGATAGGGCGGTGATCGGAGTATCTCGGCGCGATCAAATCGGAAATGAGAGGATCCGCAGAAGAAACTGAGTTACCGACATTGCCTGCGAGTCGCGAAGCGGAAGTGGTATAAGACGGGGATCTTGTATATCGATAGCTGTTGAAGAGCTGAAATATCGACCATATACCGGAAATCGGTTTTATTGGTGGTAGGTCTCTGTTGACAGATACCGACTAAGTAAGTACCACCGGAGCGCCTATGTCCGTTGCCAAATTGTAGTGAGCAAACATTACTATGTTGTGGTTCGTAGGGCGTTATAGCTAGTGTAATTACTAGGGTAACGAGACTCAACGTCTTATGTATCTGACGACGAGCACAATGTGGTTCTGTATATATCATCCTAACTAGTGCTACGTTGTTATCACCATGCGTATCATTTAAGAAGTGATAACCGCGACCACTCTGTCAAGAGTTATACCGACGAAGAAGAGTCAGTTACCATCAGGTGAACGTCGCACTCTACTTGTCGCTTAATTGAATAAAAAAGCGTAGTGTTGGCAGACCTCAGACAGCGTAAGATCGTTTTGTGGAGTACATCACGAGATCTATGCCCAGCAGTGGATGTTCATCGGTAGAGTTTTTTTTTATTCAACGAAACGACGAGACGAGCGCGATGGACGCTTGAGGATAACTAGACATTGTGCTGGTAGCCCTAAGACAATATTTTAAGTGTCATTACACAATTAATTACACTAGCAACAGCATCCTTCAAACTGAAACACAGTAGTCGCTGTGGTGGTACCTACCCAGACGATTTCCGGCAACAGAAACCTAGTACCAATCTTCAGTCACTTTGTTATTTTTTTTATACTACGAAACAACGAGACGAGCAGGACGTTCACCTGATAGTAAATGATACGCCAACTTATAACAACGTGACGCTAATTGGAGTGGTATATACAATACCACATAGCGCTCATCGCGTTGGTGGTAGACCAAAGATGTTTTTTTTTTACTTTTTTTGTTATGTAAACAGCATTCCCCTAATTTTGTAGGGTTGGGGCCTATGTATTTCCTTTTCCCTTCTCATTATTTTGTTCGATTTTTATAGACTAGAGATGTATTGAGATTAAGTTTCGTTAACACTTTTAAGTTGTATTACATTTATAGTTATAGTAGTGTGGTACAGTATAAGTTGAAGTCGTTGTTATGTGTCTGAATTAGGTGCTAACGCTTTGAAGTGTTCAGCAGCCTGCACGAAGTCTCATCTCGCATTACTTTGTAGGCGGAAGGCAATTCTTTGAAAGTAGCCGCGCTGCCGCTCTGCGGGCTCCTTTGAAACAATAGCGCGAACTAATAGTAAATTCCAGACAAGTTTTACAATAAATTGTTGAATAATACACTAACGGAAGTTCCGCTTTGTGTCATTGTTCAAACGAACAGCGCGCTACACGTGTTACTATTTACAGTGACGTGATAGAAAAACTTATGTGTATAAGAAAATAACTTAAATTTACTTCACGTGCAAGTTGACTTCAGTCGAGATATTCCACTGGCAGTTGCTGAACATCAATGCTTATTTTTTCTCTTAATCAAAGCGACAAGACGAGTCTCCAGCAACAAAGACCTCCTAATCTTCGGTCACTATGATATTTAAGGTTATAAAACTCAGATCAATATGTTAATGAATGAAAAGATAAATGGTTTTAATGCAAATATAAATGGGATCTATAACTAGTACAACGACAATTATTCGTTGCGTAAATAAAACTATTATTCTCGTTTGGAATTACTGGTAATGGCAAATTCTTAGTTGGACGCAATCAATTTTCTCAGTATAGATCTGTCGGTATGAAAACATTTTCCCTGACGGTTTCTAACCGCATAATGTTCAATACTTCCCTTTATCCGTGTTCCGATTCCAGCCTATTAACGTCGAGCTACATGAAAAATGGATGAAATAACGCATTATTTATTTTAACATTCAACGTTATTCAACATAATAGTTTTATAATAAAAATACATAAATACATCGTACAGTATTTACATGATTGAAAAATAATATAAATACGGCAACATTATCATCATAATAAAACTTACTGGTGGTAGATCTCTTGCCGGAGACCGTCTAGTTAGGTGCCATTGTTTGCTCTGTAGTCTCAACCTATTAAAAATAGACTAATGTACTCCCTGTCTGTTATAGAAGGTGACGTAAAAGGTTTTCGGATTCGTGGGCTTTGAGGTAGGGGGCTCTCATTGTCCACTAAGCGAACCCGAGATCAACAACAAGTACGAGGTGGTCTAGTGCTTGTCGCACCGAAGCGAAGCATTCGAAGAGGGCTACAGTCCTCCCGTAATGCCGAGTGGTACTGTTGCGTTCCATAGGAAATCTTGCGGCGTTCCACGTCACACTGAAAATGACTACCGAAGGTGTATTAATGGTTAAAAATCCCGCATAACCTTGTTTCCCCTCCAGAACCAGAGTATCTTTTTAGATGATTTTCCTCCCGATAACAAAAAAAGGTAGGTACTACCGCAGCTTCTATTGCAACCACTACTATTATCTGGTCTGAAGAGCGCTATAACTATAATTACCGGGGTAACAAAACTCAACATCTCATGTCTTAATAACGAGCGCAATGTGATGATTCATATGTCATTCTAACTAGCGCCATGTTGTTATGGGCGGGCGTATCACTTACCATCAGGTGATCGTCTCGATCCTCTCGTCACTTAATTGAATAAAAAAAAAATAAAGTTCTGATCTTAAAAAGGTTGATTTTTAATTTGTTTGAAACTGTTGAAAACTCTCTAGGGAGGAATAATCGCAGCAACCGTACCGGCTAAGCAATAGTGTACAAATTTGACTGTCTTTTAGCGTGGACGGTGCGGCAGCTAATTACCGTAGTAACGAGGCTTGACGTTTTAAGTTACGATGCGATGAGGGAAATACTTTGCCTTACTTTAACAAACTATACTAAACTTTGGAGATCGTTAAAAATGTTCTCTGCCTACACAAAGATTCTTAAGTACTTTCCGAAAAAGAGTAAAGATACGACGCTAGTAAACTATTGAGGACATCTAGATTATTTTCCTAAACGTCAATTTTAGAAGGAGTTCCGAGATAACAAAGCCGAGGATTGATTAATCGTGCTTGCCCAGAACACAATTTATTGTATAGGAGTGGAAATATTTTAATGACAATGTGCTTCCGGAAAGAGAGCGCGTTACATGAAGTTTCAAGAAGAGGATCCTACAAATCTTTCTTGAGATTTAAAATAGCAAGGAGGATGAGCGCTCGGATCTTTTACGGAACACATCGGTTTCAAACACGTCCCAAGGACGAGTAAAGCGCACCTTAGAACCCTCGCTGTGTTATAACAAATCTTGAATTTGCTGTCCCTCTAGACTTCACTTATTCAAGACCTCATTCTCAGGGCCCGCGGACCTGAAGACTCTTTTAGTCCCCTAAAAACAGGTTTTATCTTAGTCCTTTACTTAATAGCCCATCAATACAGAGCTGTGTCTAGTATACTCCTGCTCTCATATCCTAGCAACCAGAAAACAATGATGCTCTTACTCTCTTACTGGTGGAAAACTTACGGTATATATATTTGCCTACGTATACAATATTATACTATTATAGAGAATGACACCACTATACTGTTGGTAGGACTCTATCGTTTGAGACCGTCTAGGTAGGTAGCACCGTAGCTCTTATTGCGATCGACAAACAGTTCTGTGCAAATATTACTCAGGTATCAGGGGCGTTGTAGATAGTGAAATTACAACGGTAATGAGTCTCTATATTATATGTGTCAACGAGACGAGTGTAATGTGGTGCTGGGTATACTATCCTAACTAGCGCCATATTGTTATGGGCAGGCGTATCACTTACCAGGTGATGAATATCTCGTTCGTATCGTATAATAATGAGTCTATTACATTGTTCTTTTATATAAACAACTTCGTCAGTCGAAATGGGCGACTACGTAAAATATTTTATAAGATAAGAGAATTCCAAAATACACGATAACTGTAATATTGAAGGATAAGTTAACATTTTTATTAAATAATTTCATTCAATTTTTGACTCGTTGATTCAAAACGCTTGATCCCTTTGATGTTTCTTTGAATAGAGAGAAACTTCTTTTGTATAAATACTTCGCCGAAAATTCTTCTCTCATAATTGAGGTTTCGCTTGTTATAATCGAGCCTGTTTAAATAACGCTAAGGATTCTTTTAAAGTGAATTTTATAATAATATTCCCGCTACGAGGAATCATAATCATGTCAACAGTAAATGCAAAAAAATACCAAGAGATATTATTACGAAATAAAAATTTATACGGGTACAAACTTTGAAATATTTTTTAAAGTAAAAGTTTTTTAAATATGCTAAAACAGCCTATAGACTCAATGAAAACGACATTATTAGCCGTAGCGATAAGACGATCCAGGTATTCACCAGATGGTAATTAATACGCCTGCTCATAACAACAGCGATACTTAGGTTAATATACATAGCACATTGTGCTCGTGGGCTTAAGACAAAATAATTTGAATCTCTAGTAATTTCACTAGCTACAATGCCCTTCAAGCTGAAACACTAATATTTGCAAACTACAGAGCTGTGGGTTTTTTTTAATTGACGAAATGACGCGACGAGCGAGATGTTCACATGACGGTAAGTGATACTCCGGCTCATAACTATGTAGTTATATTTCGTTACAGCAGTAATTTCACTAACTAAAGCGTCATTCAATACACATAGTAATGTTTTCAAACTACTGTTTAATAATAGAAATAGGAGCTGTGGTATTTTTTGCAATTCGAGGAAGCAATGCGATGAGCGGTATGTAATACACCTGCTGTACAAGATGGTAAGTAATACACCTGCTCATAACAACAACACTAGTTACGGTAGATTACATTGCACCATATTGTGGGCGATGCTTTGAGACATATGATACCGCAGTAATTTCACTAGCTACAGCGCTTTTCAATACACGGTAATGTTTGCTCACTGCTGTTCGGCGACCGTAATAAGAGTGGCGGTGTTGCCTACTTAGACGGTTTCCAGCAACAGAGACCTACCCCACCAGTAGAGGTCGTAGTCACGCAGTAATATATATGTGAATATATATAGATATAATAATTTGATATATTTCCGGTGGAATTGGCCGACAATCCACCTAATTTCGCGTCGACTGCTAAAATGGCTTTAATATTTGATGTTGCCGCAGCACGCAGGGTGTTTTGTCACGGGCTATTTTCATACTAGCGCTTTATTCAAAAATAACACCTATTGTAACAGGTATAGAGTGCATTTTAGAACGCCACGTGTATCCCGGTGACTGCGAGGTTACATTCTCTAAAGCCGTAACTCCAGCGCCTGATTCAAATATTAAATTATGTCTGGTTCTCTGTTTCAGGTAAGTTTTATTGGGCCATTACAGTGTCGATGGCGGGCGAAGTGGTACAGGTGTTCCTAACGGCTTCGGTTATCGGAACCGGAAATGGTATATGTAGTTTTTTTTCTCTCTACACTATAAAAGTGTATGGCTGATGTAATATATTAGTTAAAGTAACGGAAATTTTCACTACGTTTAATAGTAACTCTATTTCATAAGATAAACGTATTAGTTTGTGTAAATATCCTTTTTATGTCTCTGTTGTTAGAGTACCTTTGTAGTATAAACTGTAGATTTATAACATGCTAGAGAATATTTTTTTTATTCAACGGAGTGACGAGACGAGGGTGACGTTCGCGTGGTGGTAAGTGATACGCCTACCCATAATAACCCGGCGCTAGTTTTGGTATACACTGTACCATATTGCATTCGTCGTCTTGACTCATCGGATGTTAAATCTCATTACGCCAATTATTTCACTAGCTACAACTTCCTCCTATCCGGAACACAGTAATGTTTAAATAATACTGTTTGTCGGCTGCAATAGGAGCTGGGGTGGTAACTACGTAGATCTAGATATTTTCATTTCGGTAATACAATATTTCAATATAAACATTAAATGATCATAAAACCTAATAACATAAATAAATAACAGATCATTTATTTCACAACCAACAACGGTTATTTATTATTATTACGAGATCTGACTTACTTATGCACAGAATTCTCAACAAACACAAACTTCCGGTTGAGATCCGGAACATTGTTCTAGTTTAGAAATTACAACAATTAAGATTGGAATTCTATTTGTTAAACAATCAGACAGGATGTACTGAATAATTATAACAGTTCCGCGAAGACGAATCTGACCTAGTCCTAGCCTCATTTTTTTTATAAGAAATTTTCTCTATTAAAGCATTATTCGTCTAGGTAGACCACAGCACTTACTTCCGCCGTCAAACAATAGTATGCAAACATTACTGTATTCCAGTTTAAAAGACGTTGTAGCTAGTGAAATTAGATAACGAGACATGACATCTTACATCTCATAGGATAAATAACATTAAGACACTGTACTAGAATAAGAATTTTAAACTGTAATTAGAAATGGAAAAATAATAAAAATAGTATGCGTTGTCCTTATTTATAAGAGAGGGATGAAAGAAGGAAATAGGATAAAGAGTGAGAGAAGAGAAATAAAGAGTGTAAGAGGAAATGTAGGAAAGTAGGAGGAAAGAAAGAAAGGAGTCGAGGATAGGGTAAAAAATGTGATGATGATGATATTCTTATCATATTATAATCAAAAGGAAGACAGGGCCTCAGCCTAACATAACTGGGGAGGAACGCGTATAAAAAAATAAAATAAAATAAAACACCTTACATCTCAAAGCGACGACCACAACGTGATGCTGTGTATATCATCCTAGCTAGCGCCATATTGTTATGGGCACGCGTACCACTTACCATCAGTTAGTCTTTCCAGTTCTGCGAAATAGACTGTTAGCACTTCTTACTACATCTTATTATGCAGTACAATTGTACAGATGTATAGTAATCGTAGGGATGTTAAAAGAAGTTAAGATATATAAAGTTGCTATATTTATGTTCTAACAAGTTATAATAAATATTACTTTTAACTGCCTCCATAATGCAGCGGCTAACTACTAACCTATTTATAAAGGCTCTGGTTCTCTGCCAAGTGCACGCTGATAGAAATTTATCAAACCTGCTCGACTTGATAACGTATAGTAAAAAAAAACCACCACAGCATCATTCGTCTATTTCTGTTATCAACGTATGAGAGCCGAAGTATTCTGGCTACTTGTCATTTAGTATGATCGAATTGAGGTTAAAAAAAAAATACAATAGCCGAATGTGAGAAAGGCAATAATTTGTTTTCCTAATGTACAATGCGAATTTCGGAGAAGGCTTTGATGTGACCAGAACTTTAGCCCGCCCGTGTTAGTGGATAACGTTGAAATATTACACGAGTATCTTTAACTTCACGCACAGCAATCGTTGGCCAAGAGTCAGCCCAGTCGGAATTGAACCGCCGACCACCCCCGCGTCCGCGACCTTTCCAACGATTGTAACTGTGCGCTATATAATTTAACAGGTCAGCGTTCGCTGGTCGCATCCGAAAAATGGACGGTATAAATATAGGTCAAATGTATTTCCCGTTATAAGTCATCGGTGTTGAATCGCTTTAGTGAACCAGGGGCTGAGCTTTATAGCTGGGAAAGGGGCCGGGGCGTATCTTAATGTGGATTTCCACTTCCACTCGAATAACGAAAGCGTAGACTTTTTGTGGACATGGCGCAATAAAACGTTATTATTATTAATAATGTTGTAACTGAACGAGGGAGGCAGAGGAACAGGCATGATGAAAGATGTTCGGAAAACTCTTTAACCAAACATTAACTCATTGCAACTAACTACATATATATATATATATATAGTCACTTTTTATAGCATTCCTTTGAATTCATATATATAATATATATATATATACAGCGATCGAAACAATACAATGTTTCTATTAATCTGAATAAGTAATAATATAGAACACTTACTTTTGCCTATTTTTTTTCTTCATAGCATGTACTTAGAAGCTTCTTCTCAATCAATCATACCCCGGAGGATGTAAAGAGATTTATGATATTAAGTACGTCCAATTAATAATTCGCAATCTGTTCTATAAACATCCACTACTGGACATAGGCCTCCCTCAAAGATCTCATCGAAGAGTTCATTGAAAGGAATTGTGCCTTAGCCTACTATGCTGGCCCAGTGCGGGTTGGTGGGTAGTCAGAGCTTCGTATGTTATCCAGCAGGATGCACCGCGTGCAGGTGAGATTGACTTGGGCGCTGTAAGACGTTGGGCGGAAACCCTTACACCCCTTAAAATATAAGGAAATATGAAAAATAACAAACCTAGTTAAAACTTTCATAGATATAGTAACAGAGGTCCGGAGAAGGTTGCTTGTTTGGGGTAACCAGCTGCAGCTAAGGTTTTGTCACTACATGTTTTTCAAGTTAAATAAGTTTAGTCCTTGACTACGATTCTGTCTGATAGTAAGCGGGGATGAAGTCTTTGATGATGAAGTGCACTAGTCTAGAAGCCTATTTACACTTAAAGACTCATTTCTAAGATAACAATATTTATTGTCTCGTTTCGAGATTTAACAGTTAAAGTTTATAGCTTTAACTTTTTTATATCTTATAACATAATGATGTACAGCACATATAAAATGTTAAAGTAATTCTCAATTTAAGAAATGACGGAGAAGTCATCCCCAAAGCGATCCTTACTATGCCTCCTCAGGAATGGGTCCGCAACAAATTTATGTGCGAACTTAGTTCATTTGTTAGTAAAGAATTGTTACAAGTTAAAGTAAGTTACGGAAATTTGCACTTCGCATCATTTCCGTTAAAAATGAGAAAATATTAGATGTAATGTTTAAAATGTCCTTCGTTATCAACACTAGCACTTTACAGATGTAATAGCTAGAAGGAAGAGATTTACCTCTGTAGAAGAGGACCAGCTTCGAAGGTCGTGGATAGAGTCAGTTGATCCCTTGATCCTGGTATAAGACAACGAATATATAGTGTACGATAGTAAAGCGTATAAGTTTACGAGATATACTGCCAACGGAAAAAGGCAAGGGTTATAATATTAACACATTGTTATACCTTATATGGTTATCTATCATGGTACCGACCTAAAAGGCTTTTAAGGAATTATTTTCCATTACTGAAGTGAATCATCGGGCAAATTTAAAACTATTATTAAAACTTAATTTTTAGTAAACAGCAATTTGGTGTTTGTTTACCTGTTTGTTGGTTATAATCTACTTTTTCTTTCAAATGCATTAGATTGAAGTGAAACTTTGTTTTGAATAATATTTTTGAGTTCTTCATTGCGAAGCAGGTTATCTAATCTCAAGATGTACACGTCACAAACGCCGGAAGCGTTTCGTAACAAACTGACAAAAACAAACGGAATTGAGGTTTCTGGATGCCGCTGGAGGCGTTCAAGTGCGCATTTGTAAATGCCGTTAGCGGTCACCCATGCAAATACAGTTCAAAATCTTCGCTGCTGAATACTATTTATAAGTTCACAGACGGCAGTTACTTGGGATCAAAATCAGGTCTTTTTGAGAAGAATATCCAGCCTTTCACCAATATAAACATGAGATTTCAAACGTTGGATTTATAGCCTTTAAAATCTTTTCCCCACCGCAGGACGAAAAATTATTAAAGCAGTATGTAATTGTATCCAGCGTCATGAATAATGATCAAACCTTCGTCATGGAAAAAAATATTTTTATTCCTCGCAATGCTTCATATGTTTTCGAAGACAAATCAAAGTATACTATTTTACAATCATACATATGTAAATCGATTGCGAAGACCTATGTTCAGCAGAGGAAGAATATATGCTGAAATTATGATATTTTAAAATGTATATATAAAGGCAATTTGTAATTAAGTGGGGATTGACTACGCTACACAATAAAATACTCTGTCTAAATATTTATCTGACATCTGTCGGCTGATAATGATGATGATGATGATATTTATCTGTTAATAACTGTTACCTTGAGTAAAATAATAAGATGTATCAAAGCGTTTAATGGACTGAGTGGTCCTGATTGCCACAATAAACATTATCAGAGAAAAAAACTAATTAAATATACAAGTTAAAAGGTAGATTATTATCATCATATACTATAGTATTATGTTATTTGATATATCAAACAGCCGACTGGCACGAATCCGTTTAACATGGGGCACCGGAACTGATTGAAATATTATTCATACGGCGTGCAACTAACCAGCTATTTACTTGGCTGATTCTCAGCGGCGGTTTATTCCTCAGTAACATTTATTTATATCGTTGGGGGGTGGAACGCTGGTAGGAAACCTAATGAACTGTTAGTTGATAATAATCGGGCATTGGAAAGAGCTTCCCTGCGCGAGCGAATCAGAGATGAGATCCGTTGGAGAACTACGGTCACTGATATAATCCAAGATTGCTAGATTTATGTGACTATAGACAGGGCTAGATCGAAGCAATTACAGCATATAAACTAGATACTAAGCCGTTCAAGTGGTAAACGATAGACTGTCGACCTGATGAATATAGGGGACGGTGTTAGACCGGTGTAGAGATCCTCGTGGAAAGATTATTCTGCGTAGGTGTCCATAGATTGATAGTGTATTGAAATAATCTGGAAATCTTGTACAGAGTTCAGAAGTATGATTTAATTCCGCAATATTATTTTACCACCAGACGTATGTATACTCCACTGGCACCAGACTCCGAGACGTAGCCGCCTTGTAAAAATGCTTCAAGCCGCACAGAGAGCAACGGAAACGGCTATGCTCGGGGTTTCTCTCCGTGATCGAATCAAAAATGAGGAGATCCACAGGAGAACTAAGGTCACCGACATAGTCCAAAAGATTGTAGCCTCAAGTGGGAATGTACACATCGGTCGAAGGACCGACAGCCGATGAGGCACCAATGTCCTCGAATGCCGACCGCGTACCGGAAGACGTAATGTTGGCAAGCCCCTCGTCAAATGGTCCGACGATCTAGCGAATGTTGCGGGAAATAGCTGGATGCGCAAGATCGATGGATGTGGAGATCTTTGGGGGAAAGCCTATGTCCAGCAGTGGACATCTGTCGGCTGATAATGATCTCACCTTGTAAAAATTCCGCTTGAAAGAGAAAAAAACTTTTTTATCTTTCATTATGTGTTCAACGAAGGATTGGAACAGCACACCAGCTTCAGTTTTCCCAACCAAATAAGAGGTAGGGATGTTTAAGAGAAGAGTAAATAGTCTTCTAAACTAATGTCTTTTCTATCAAAAATCACATAGCTACTTATCGTCAGGTGGAATCGAAGTCAAGCACGAGTCTATATAACAAAGTTGAATGATAAACTTTAACATGGAAGAATAGTTTGAATATTATTTAAACACCTAATTTAAAATACTAGTTAGCAAAAAGTCTCATGAATTGAAAAAAGATTTTTTATTTACTTCCTACATCTAAGTTATAAAGTCTATATTTATGTACAAATAAGTTCAAATGTACGACTATTGAACGAACATCCTATCACTCGCCGAACCACCTGTTGCTCGAGGCCCATTCACCTCGGAGTCCATTGACTTCTAAAACCATTCTACATCTGAGCTTATCGGGAGGAAGCTTACCGGAAGGATGATTTATCACCATATATATCTAATTTTCATAAATATAATAAGTTCGAACGAATAATGTTTTTTTTTATTCAATAAAACAACGTAATGAATGAGATTGTAAACTGTTCTTTCTAGTGCAGTATATAGTACTTTCTTGCTATGGGGAGGATCTTCAAAAATACACCCTGATTTCTGGGAGGATGTCAGGGTTATATGTAAATTTTTAGGAACTAAACTTTCCGATGAAAGTTGTCAGTGTTTGGAGAGATCGCGAGATCTCCGATCGGAACATAAGCGGGGAATTTCTTCTACTCCTTAAGTCATCTAAATTGGTTATATTAACCTGTAATTGATAACAACCTAGTAATTGATCTTATTAACCTAAGCTAACCTAACCTGACCGAGTGACGCCCGCGTACCGGTAGACGTAGTGTTGAGGGCCACCCACAAGTTAGACCGATGATCTGGTGAGAATCTCGGGAACCTACTGGATGCGAGCAACACGGGACCAACCGATGTGGAGATCTTCGGCGGAGGCTTATGTCCATCATGAACCTAACCGAGACCTAACAAAACTGTCTCTGGTTAGAAATCCTGGAGATCTATCGCCTTTACATAATAATTACAAAAATGATTCATATTGTTGTGTCGAATGTTGCTAAAGGTAAACCTCCGAAGTTATTTTTATTATTAACTTAAAGTGAAAGAGTTTTTCTTTAAGTCTTCTGAACCGTTTTCTATACTTAGTGTAGAACTTAGTATAGAAATTTTCGTAGGATCGGAAATTTCATAAGGTTCGATGGAAATTTACTGTAGAATATTTGTCTTTGTAAATACAAATACGATTTATTCTACTTAATAAGTAATGCAAAAATGTAATAATTCATCTTAAGCATTGTAACTTACGTTTAAACATTAGACTATAAATGATTAACTTAAACGTTTACAAACATACATCACCTTTTATTCTGGTTTTAGTTTAAGTTAGGTTCACTTATAAATGTATTAAAAAAAATATGTAAACACTATACTGTATAGATGTCCATTATCTGTTTGCAGCAAAGTGACAGTATAAGTATATTGTAACTTATCGTATAAGTTTTACACGTAACGTAAAAGTATCTTTGGTGACCGAAGCACTTTCGCGGGGGCGTAACGATTGTGACATGTGCCACACTACCCCCTTAAAGGTTAAATCTATAAAATTTTATAGGTAAAACATTTCGTGTCTGTTTACTTCTTTCGAGTTAAGTTCTTGTATATAAAAGGGTTTATTTATAACCGAAGGGTTAAGTTTACAGACGATGAAGACTTTTGAATAAATATATACTGGTGTTGAGTCTGTGTTGCTGGACAGCGTTAAGGTTAGGTATGACCGCAGTTACTATGGCAACAGGTAAAGAGTAGTGTGCAAACATTAATGTGTTTCGGTTTGAAGGGCGCTGCATCTGTTGAAATGACATGGTTAAGATACTTTGAACTCTTTATGTCTCGAGGCGTCGAGCGCAATGTAGGGCTGTGTTTATCATCCTAACTAGCTCCACATTGTTATGTGCAAGCGTATCATTTACCATCAGGTGAAGAACGTCTTCTTGTCATGAACAAAATAAGTTACATAAAATATGTTTTAAGTAATCGCTTTGTTTTGTTCGTTCGCTCGTTCGTTTCTGTGTATGAATGTAAACAAACCACCCTCTGCTGTTCCCTACCCGATTTGCTGGCCGTAACACTCCCGTAACTTTGGACAAGGAGCGTTGTAAAATCCATTCTTAGCTGACCTCTAAAGGGTAGAAGCAGTATCTTTACCAAATTTTGAGTGTACTTGTAATAGTTTAGATCTCGCGTTGAGCCAATGAATCCTGGATATCTCCTATATATGTCCCAACCGAGCAAACAGTCATCCATCATCATTTCAACCGATGGACATCCACTGCTGAACATAGGTCATAGCAAATATTACTAAGTTTACATTCAATATGGGGGGATCACTTAAATCGCCCTATTTAAACCCCTACAAACGACGGTTCTCGTGCACAGCGATGCGGGCAGTCAGAACCGATCGCCATGGGGTTATTTTAGGAGAGGCCTGTGTCCAACAGTGGACGTCTACCGGCTGATGATGATGATGATGATGATGAAATATACCATCCATTTTTCTTTACAAACATTTCTTCTTTTTTAAAAATGAATCAAAATTTAAATATATAACTTATGTACAGCTAAGCCAATTTATTGCTTCAAATATATATTAATAATTAAAGGCTTCAAATCCTTTAGAGGTAAGGTCCTGGAACAGTTTCGTTAACAGTAACAACATTAGAGTAACACAGTGTTGTAACAGCAGTGTAACAATACTTTTCATTTGTTACAAGTATGGAAAACCTTTGTTCGTAACCCACCGTTGTTATGATTATTTCATTGAATTACAGATTAAATAACAAAGCCTGATCCATTACAATAGGCTTAGCGGTGTAATTAGGTTTCCAACGAGGCAAGTAGAGATGGATCTAATTAGAAAATGCTTAATTAAGCAGATAACTATTATAATTGAATTGTATTGTCTGCAATATAATCAATTATATATATCTATTATATACAAATACCAGCTGTTCCTCTCCCGCTATTCTGGTCGAGTAGTAGTATTCCTTGAGAGCAACCGTAATTGCAAGTAATTTTACCAACCGTTACTATAGCAACCGCATAAATAATACAAAATTAAAATGTTTATCAAAGTTACTTAGTAATGGGACGATGAAGGATCTAGAAAATTAAAAAAAAATAAATAGCTCATAACCGTCTAGGAACATTTAATTTTTTTTTTTGTCTAATTATTTTTATCCTATATAGATACGTTCACTAGTTTTCACGTGATTGGCGAACAAACAAAACCTATTTTCACTATATATACAGATTGCCCGGGCGTATTGCTGCAGAAGTGATATTTTATAAATCCTTTGTAAAGGATCAAATGGGGATTATAATTAATAAAGGAAAAGGAAATCTGTAAATAGCAATTACTTTTGTAATAAATCAGCAACTGTTTATATATCTATATAATAAATAATGATATAAGTAATATTGAAACAGTTCATATCTATTGTGTAAAAACCTTGAAGTGCTACTTGAACGAATTATTCTCTAAGATTTATTACTGGTAATTTTATTGCTGCTTTGTATATAGAAAATACTGTTATATACTAATGGATTTTGAATAGAAATCACACATCTCATGTCTGTTAGCGACGTCCACAATGTACTGTGTATAACATCCTAATTCATCATAATCAGCTGATAGAGGTCGACTGTGAGGTATAAGTCAGGTCATCCTAATTAGCACTGCGTTGCTATAGGAAGGGATAGGAAGGAGATATCCTGCATAACAACTCACACGCGCAAGCCAACCTCACCTGCTCGTGGTGCATAAACGAAGCTCTGGGTCTCACCAGTCCGGACTAGGCCGGCGTGGTGAGGAATGGCCTGAATCCTCCTGTATGAATCTTTACTCTATGTGCCAATATCTGTCCACAAGTGGACGTCTATCAGCTGTGCAATAGGTGTATTACTTATCATCAGGCAAACGTCCACCGGTCTCATTGCTTACTTCAATAAAAAAATCAATACACACAAAAAAAGGTGATGCAGGTTTAGGTGAGATAGGAATATGATCATCACGAACCTTAATCCAAACATAATTAGTCTACAAGATGTTCCTGTTTACCTTTAGTATAAAGTAATTTATCATACCTGTCTTAAGTTATAGTGCTTGTTAAAATGTAGGTGTTATAAAAAATTAATGGACCGGTGCTGCTGTGTAAACTTCCATTATCCACCCGCAGACACTGTGGACAGCGATGATGGACTAGATGCTTTACTCCGCAACCAGGACCCGTGCACGGAGCGATCGTTCACTGCAGTCGATAGGAAAACGATTGATGGAAACTGAGCTATTAATGAAAATGAGACAATTATAGCATTTTAGTAGATGTGGTCTTCGGAAGCCTCCTCCACCTCGCCATAAGGTGGACCGACGATCTGGTGAGGGCAAGAGGCTGTTGGGTGCGAGCAATGCAAGAACGATCTGTAATGATCTGAAGTAGATGTATATATGCTTATGATGGATGATGAATAAGCATTTCACTTGTGCTGATAAATATGGCGACCGGAAAACGCAGCGTTGGCAAATCTGACACATGGTGGACAGACATCAAATGAGGCACCGGAAGCTCCGAGATTTCATTTCACACTGGTGGTGGATGACTCTCACTAGTGGCACGTCTCTGTTGTCGGAGACAGTCTAGGTAACATCGCAGCTCCTATTGCACACGACAAAAATTAGAGAACAAACATTACTGTGTTCCGGTTTGAAGGGCGTCGTAGCTAAATTACTGAAGTATCGACAGGCTATCTAATGTCTCAAGGCGACAAGCACAATGTGGTGCTATGTTTATCATCTTAACAGATTACATCATGCTCATCTAGTCGCTTCATAGAACAAAAAAAACCTCAAAATCGACAGATGACTAAAAGCTCTGGAAGCTCCAGGATTCAAACAGCAGAAGACCGTGGTTATTCAAATAAAATTCGAGTTTCTATAACCAGAAGTAGATATCTATCAGTTAAGATAATGATGATAGTGGATTATCCCTAACCTACGATCATCATCATCATTAATGTGTTAAATAGATTCGATTCGAACTATCGTGATTTTTTGAGCACGCATCGAGATGATGGTAGGTCTCTAATGCCAGGGACCATCTCGGCATCAACGCTACCATGTTCCGGTTTGAAGGGCGCTGTAGCTAGTGTAATTACTGAGGCAATGAGGCTTAACATCTTTTGAATTAAGGCGACGAGCGTAATGTGATGCTGTGAATACCATTCTAGCTAACGCCAGGTTGTTATATGAGGGCGTATGTTTTACCATCAGATGGAAGACCCGCTCGCCTCATCGATTCGTTAAAAAAAAAACGCTGAATATTGTGTAATATTAATAGAAACATTTATAATGAATCCTGAAGTTTTAATTAAAAAAAAAATTAAAGGCTAAATCTAATCCATAGATCCTTGCCGTAATTTCAGTTGAGGGTCAAAAATTTTTCAACCATTTTATATACCTTATTTGTTATTAATCCGATGGATGTGGACAAATTTGGGAGAGGCCTATGTCCAGTTGTGGGAGTAATAAAAAATACCAAGTATTTTATTTTATTTTTTGTATGAAACTTACAAGGAAATAGATTTTTTTTTAAATTAGATATTAAAGAGGAAGCTAATGCAGACATCATTGTTAACGAAGGTTGTTACAGGGCTTTATAATTAGCGGTTCGTTACGAATAACGAAACCATTCAAAAGGGTTTGTATTACGTAATTGTTCTGTTTTGTTATACGTAAATAATATACTATGGTGAGAGATCGTAAATTATAACAATATTGTGGGAATGTAGCGCAGATGTCGAGCGCGCAATGGCCGCTGCTAACATTGTGTAACCGTTAACCGAGTTCCAATTCCTACAGAATTACAACAGCTTAATACGACAAGGAGGGCTGCCCGCTAAGGCGGTACTTAACAATGTTAACGGTCAATAAAGGCAATAAATTCGCCGCGGTACGAGTGACCGGCTGGCCCGTCCACCCCCACCCTGCGCGGCGTCCGGCGTCCGGCGTCCGGCGTCCGGCGTCCGCCCCCGGCCCGGCCAGCGCCGCACGTCCGCGCGCCGCGTGTGTGTTACGACCGCCACACGTGGAGCTGACGGCCACTCGACGACTTACGAACGATTTTCGGTCCAAAGTTTATTATACGTCGCTGGCTTACAAAGAAAAATTGTCGACAGTGAAATTTGTTATATCGAAACAAATTGCCACACGCTGCTATTAAGTTCCGTGTTAAGTGGAAGGGGCCGGTGCGAGCAGCTTCGTTGCGAGAGTATTTCTTTATAGCAGTGCCAAAAATTTGGGTGCATTGAATTTGAAATTGAAACCACAAGCTGAATTCGTTTGTCATAAATATCCCGAAAGCAACTGCAACTTTCTTTGGCGTATTTTTAATAAATATCATCACTGCAGTGCAGTCACCAAAAAACAGTTTCAGGCAGACGAAACATATATAATTTACATCGCTATTTTTTCTAAGATATCATTACTATAATAAACCTCCAAAAAAAAAAATTCAGATCTTAAGATAGAAATATTTTTCGCACTAACAACTGAAGAAGGAAGAAGGAGATTGCCTACTGCACCAAAAAAAAATCAAAGCATAATCAGAAGCATTTCGTATTATAAATAGAGATCCCGCTACTTTTTACTACTACCAAGGAGATTTCAGCAAAAAAGGAATTCTAATCATAGCACTAAACTTCCATCAGAATACAGGAGGTCTTGACGAAGTCTTTCCCCGCGATACTGAAAGACGTAAATTATCATAATAAATATAATAGAAAAAAAATAAGAATGAACAAAAGAGATCCTTCAAATCACAAAGCCAAAGTAAACACTAAGACCTTTTAATGTCTCGTCAGTAACATTCGGGACCGTTACAATGGGGGAAACTCTCCCAATTGTTCTTCCGAGTCAGTAGCAGATCACATCCTAATAACGTGATTCCGGCTTGCTGGTGACGTTTTGTGAATGGTCGACTTATACCCGCTACTCAATTTTTTTGTCACATTCCTCTTAATGGACATAATGGATCACACTATGCCGGCCTTCGTTAATTGTCTTATCGTTACCAGTGTTTATTGTATCTCGGATGTTATCTGATTTTATATGAGCCGATTTGACTTTTCCTGATTAAATCCATTTGCTATCAATGATACTAATTTTCATTCTATACAATGACATTCTTCACATTCCTCTTCTCCATTCGTTGTAATATAAACAAGTTTATTTCTAGTATGTGGGGAGTGTAAGGGATCCCACATACTGGACTCGTTCAACTGCTCGTGGTGCACCCTGCTAATCAACAAACAAGGCTCTGGCTTCCACCAACACGCATTGGGCCAGCGTGGTAAGAAAATGTCCAAATCTCCCAATATTAATCTCCACAGACGGCGACCCCCTGGCGGTTGTGCTTGCAGCACAGAATCAATCGATGTGGAGATCATTTGGAGTGGCCTATGTCCAGCAGTGGACATCTAGCGCCCTGATGATGATATCAAAACCTTTAAAACCTCCTTCTATAAAAAGTAAACCAACATTTTAAAGCTCATACAAATTTTTTTATAGTTGATGAATCAAACAAATTCTATACATCATACTATCAACTTATTACTTTATTGTGGAAATAATTGAAAATATTTTTAAGTTATTATGATATATTAAGCCTTACGTGATCCAGTGGGAGGCTTGGACGCGGTCCAAAGTTAGAGGTTAGCTTAACTTCACTAAGGTCATCGTCTTAATATCGCAGTAGATAAAACTGGGGTATCAATTTTTTATTAATAATTTGGAAAGATATATTATTTAATATGACATATTTTTTTTTATTATAACAAGTTTAAAAGATTAGTTGGATCTTCGTTCGAGGAAGAGTAAATTGATTACCCTTAAAAAAATTTATTATTTTTAATACCTAAACGTCTTTATGAAACAGAACAATATTAAGTAAGTCCTTAAGTAGTTCGTGATTGCGGTAAAACTACATTTGATAGAGGAAACATATATTTTTAAATAAACAAGGAATAAGTTCAGACGTAAAATGAAGGCAGAAATAGTCGAAAATTATTGAATGTGTTTAAAATGTTCGAGTTAAAAGCATCGGCGGTAAGGGGGTGAAGTTTTCGACAGAATTTCACGGCATTCGACGTTCGCTGTCTAGACATTGCTCTATGTGTTTTCCTTACTTACTGTCGTAAGTGTTGTGGAGCCAAGCGAACATAAAAATGAGAAATGTTCACGTTATTCACAGTGCCACTGTTGGTCCATTACAAATAAAACCGTAAAAGAAAATTGGAGGCAATATCGTAACTGTGGAGCATTCCTCATGCAGTTGACCCTCGCGGAATTGAAAATGTTAATGCGATCGCTTTTTAAACATAACAAATTAAAATGTTGCAACAAACAGACGAAAGGACAAACTGGAATAATAGAATTATATATAGATTATATCTTGTTTGCTGTCTCGTCATCATCATCATCAGCCGACAGACGTCTAAAGCTAAACATGCCTCTTCAAAATATCTCCATACATCAATCAATCCTGTGCTGTCTGCTTCCAGCTGCTTGCCGCAATCTTCACCATATCGACGGATTACACTTCATCAGTGACCAGAAGAGCTGGACGTTCATCTGACGGTCAGCGATACTCTTTCCTATGACTAACGTGGCACTAGTTAAGATGGTATTCATAGCACCACAATGCGCTCGTCGTCCGAGATTGAATGTTAAAACTCTTTGCTCCAGTAATGTCACTAGCTACAGCGCCTTTCAAACCTATACACAGTAACGTTACATCATCATCATCTGACGATAGACGTCCACTACTACACAAAGGCCTACCCCAAAAATCACCATCACACACAGTAATTTTTGCACAATACTATTTTTCGGTTTCAGTTGTTGCTGCGGTGAAACTTATTTTGACCTACCACCAGTAAACTGCTGCAGCTTCCTTTCTTCATGACTGCCTTTGTGAGAAAAGGCCAAAGGCCGAATAGTTGAAATATTAAGTAGACTTTTCATTATTATTGCCAGCTATGTCGACGCTACATTTAATATATAGAAGTCTTGGCGATACAGCTGAAGGGAAAATTAACAAGCATCAAAATCTGTTGTTAAGGGCGGAAGTCTCATTAATATATTAATTGGCTGCGAAATTATTACTAAAATATAATTTTTCACATCTTGCCCTGACAACGAAGCTTTATGAAATTTGTTGCCATAAGCGAAAACTGGTGAGTTGTTAGGTTTCTTTGATCCTCATTTCCGTTACACGATAATTAGATATATATATATATATATATATAATTATCGTGTCGCGCAAAGAACAAAAAGTCAACTGTTTTTTTTTTCTTATTTTTATTAATTACATATAATTAATAACACATATAATTACTGTTATAATCGACCACGTGGTTTGAAACGATCTCTTTTTGAAAATATGCTTGTCGTTATACCGTTTAATTTATAATAAAATAAAACTTTGAGGTTTAAGAGTGAATGGTGGGCAATAATTGACTAAGAGGCGGAACAGTCATTCAGCCTCTAGTCACCAACTCCACTCCCTTCATACCAATTTACAACCCTGTTACGTCGTGTAAACTTTCATCAAAATTGTATTAACTAACAGTTTTGAAGATATAGGTTGACAAGCAGCAAGGAAACTGGTCTGGATCCTATAGAACCCTATTTAAAATCACTGCTGGGCAAAGACAAAGAGAAACTATTGCAATATTTTCCCTTGATGCTTGTCATGAATAAAGCTATATACTAGAAATGAAGAATTAAAAAAAAAAATAAAAACTCTTCCTGTAAATAAAGGAAGTTTAACTGAACAAAGTAAATACGGCCCGGCTGGTACAGCAAAGGCATCGAATTTTTCAGCTCAATAATTGCTTTTAATTTACATTGGCATTACAACTCCACGCTTAATATTAGAGCTGGGAGTGGGATGGGAATTTCAATTTAAGGCTGCGAGCGCTCCGGGTAGGGATTAAACAGGCCCCTTGACGTTAAGGGAACCCTCGACAAACAGGCTCGGCCTCTCCTATAAAAGTAAAATATGGGACAGCATCGTGACCTATTCCGTCTGTGTAACAATAACCGAGTTGCGCAATCGTTGAGAGTAACGAGCCACATTAGCGGCGACGGCCCCGCCTGTTAAATGTTACGATGCACGCCCGCCGACGAAGGGCACCCGATTCGATTACGACCTTCACTAATTAGATCCGGTGATTATCCACGAATTGTACTCTAAACTCTCGTCTAGTACATTTCATTGATGACTAGGTCATTTCGAAGCGTCTACATATATAAGTATGCTTACCGATAGTACTCCTCTGTTGTCGGAGGTAGGTATCATTGCAGCGCTTACTTCTGACGCCACAGGTAATGTGTGAACATCCGGAACACTATGTTCCGGATTGAAGGGAGTTATAGTTAGTAAAATTATTGAGGTAACGAGACATCTAATTTTTAAAGGCGACGAGCGCAATACAGTGCAGTGTATACCACTCTAACTAGCGCCACGTTGATATGTGTTTCACTTGCCATCAGTTGAACGTCTAATCGCTTCATTGTATATAAAAAAAAAAAAATTAAAATGTTTACACAACCATTGTGTATTTTATATTGTAGTTAGTTATGTTTAGTGCATTAACTAAAACGCTATGTTAACGTGTGAAATGTTTAAACCAATTTAACGTCGTTGCGGTTATTATATCGGTAGTGTATTCGCTCCGAAACGTTTCCCGATGATACACAATAACCGCAAATTCTGACCGACACGTTGATGGAGCAATTGACGCTCTGGGCGCTCAATTATTGAAGAGCTGAACACCAGCACGAGGAACTGCTGTTCGTATTACGTTACGGTATCGACACGACTATCGCAGCTCTTTAATATTAAACGTCAGGGACTGGTTTATTACTTCGAAGCAAAATCCTCAGTCTATTATTAAATGTATTACCTTTCGTTTTAATTAAACTAATTATACACTAATTATACTCTGTTATACTAATACTATTATATTTCTGTATAATTGTAAGGTTGCTTCATTATCTGGTGATAGGTCTGGTCTGTTTCCTTTTGCAGCCGACAAATAGTACTGTGCAAATATTACTTCACATTTGGAACAACGTCCTATGTCTCAATGCTACGAGTCTGGGGTGCAGTGTGTACCTTTCCAACTAGCGCCACGTTGTTATGGGCAGGTGTATCACTTACCATCAGGTGAATGTCCCGTTTGTATCGTCACTTCGTTGAATAAAAAGAAACCCGCAGTTCAGTTTTAAAATGAGATGTATTTAAAAGATGTACACGTCCTAATTGAATCATCATCATCATCATCAGCCGATAGACGTTTGGAGATCGTCAATGCTGGACATAGGTGCCATGTAAGATATTCCACACGGCAACGAAATCAGCAACACGATCACCTGATGATAAATGATTCGCGGCTACAACAGTATCACATTGTGCTCTGAGGAGGACTATGGCTGGACGTGGTCGCCGGTCATTGAAGTACTCGCGAGGCTGGCAGTGTCTGCTTAATGGGCGGGGCGAGCTATCCCAGCATGGCGTTAGCGAGGCCGCGGTTGTGTTCCGAACGGATATCCTGCGACCTCTCCAAACACCCACCGAGGGGGTTTTAGTAGATAAAAATCTCCACATAATCCAGACTTCCCCTAGAAGACAGTATCTTTTCGAAGACAAAAAAAAGTATCACATTGCGCTCATCACCTTGAGACATGAAATGTAGCGTTATTACCCCAGTAATTTCAATAGCTCAGCGCCTATCAAACCGGAACACAACAATGTTTACACAGTATTGTTACTGGGCAGATACAGAAGCTGAGATGGTAAGTAGGTAGTTAGTCTCAGGCGACAGAGACCTATCAGCAGCTAGTGAAGTAATATTTTCTTTTACAGCTTTAACGCGGTATTTTAGAAGATTACTTAGTCTCTGCTAAGTATGCTGAAGTTTAAAGCTTATAACATTACAACACAAACATTTTATTTAGCTTCCAAAGAAACAATGTGAACATTACGAAATTCCATACTGAAATATTCCTTTGATGTTCAACTCGCTTAAGATTTTCTCCCGTCAGCCAACGCCTCGAAACCGAGGAATAGTTTCACTTTTCTTTCACAACCAATAGGAACAGTTCAAGTACAAAGAGATGAATGAAAAACATAAAAATCACATTCCCGAATCAACTATGTAAAGGGGTTGAAAGCAAATACAAGGGGGACGAATGCTTTACTGTAAATGGAAAACAAAGTTCCTTATTCATACTTTCGTCGAATTCCTAACTGAAAAAAAAATCCGGAGTTTAGTGATGGTCTGAACTAAGGTCACCGACATGGCCCAAAAGATTGCTAGACTTAAGTGGCAGTGGGCAGGACAGACGGCCGATGGGTCAGTAAGGTCCTCGAGTGATAGCCCGTGTACCGGTAGACGTAGTGTTAGACCTTACACAAGATGGATCGATGATCCGGTGAGAATCGCGGGATCCCACTAGATGCAAGAAATGCGGGAGCGATCGATATGGAGATCTTTGGAGAGGCCTATGTCCAGCACTGGACGTCTATCGGCTGATGATGATGATTACTGGTGGTAAGTCTATGTTTCCGGAGACCGTCTAAGTAGATACCTGCAGCGCCTATAGAAGCCGACATAAAGTATTGTGCAAACATTACAGTGTTCCGGTTTGAATGGAACCTAACATCTCATGTCTCAAAGCGACGATAACATAAGTAATGCCATGTTGCTATGGGTTTGCATATCACCTAACATTAGGTGAACGTCCCGCTCGGTAAATGAATTTAGCTGTAATTAAACGAATTAATTAGGCTTCATATCTACGGATATAAGTAAATATAACGTAAGGATATCTCCTACACGTTTCTTAACTGTCAGGGTATTTTATTATATATATTCCTGTTTATATAGTCCATATAATTTCCTTAATTCCTAGGTGGACTGTCAGAGAATGCCTATATGCATTAGGTCCGTTAATTATAACCTAAATTCAGGTCCCATAAAGATTTTAAATAAAATAGATATTCGTCTAACAGCTTGATATCTCACTCGGTCAGTGTGGTGGTTGAAAGACATTGACTCTCGTCTAAGTGGGAATATTAGAGAAAAAAAACTTGTTAAAACAGCAGGTTGGGGTAATGAAACACGTCGTTAAATTGCATTGAGTGAGTTGTTTCAATTAAATTCGACTTTATGGCCATTCTGGGCACCGCACGAGTCGTAAAAACGTTTTTACTGACGCACCGGCATTCCTTGCAGTGGTAACTGGACTGGATGGATTTACTGCGCCAATTGATTCTTTAAACTGTATTTACTTCCGTCGTGTAACAAGTTATATTTATTACAATATAAAAAAAATATCTGTAATAGACTCGCGCTTGACCTCAATCACACATGGGTTTTAAGTTACTATGACTACTTCTGGTTGATCTATGTTGCAGGAGAGCATTTAGGTAGTTACTACTGCAATACCTATTCCTGCCGCTAAACAATAGCGTGTAGACATTACCGTGTTCCGGTTCGAATGATGTAGCTAATGACATTACTAAGTTAATGAGACCTAACATACGTCCCAAGACGACGAAGACAATATAGTGCAATGTGCATCCTAAGAAGAGCTGCGTTGTTATGGTCAGGCGTATCTCTTACCATGTGAACGGCTCGTCGTCATCATGTTGCCCTGAATCGGACCATGGATCTTTGTATGATGACACAATCAGCTGTTGCACCGCGGAAACAGTAATAATGCATGTTTTAGAATATACTGGTAAAAAAAAAATATTTCCATATCTACTACACCTTTGTTTTATATGATGATATATGAGAATGACGATATATGATATATGAGAACTTGATTACTTTGTTTATTAACAATTTATTATGTCAACAACACATTAAATAATTAGTTAATACAATAACTAAGAAAATTATAAAAATATTCGAACGTTACAAAAACATAAGTTTCGAAGTGTGCATACAAAATCGGCGGCAGTATGGAACCTTGACACAGAACGAGGGGCCTCGTCGGGTTTCGGATATAATGAGAGAGCTCATGACATAAACATATGGAGTCCAGCGCCTAAAACATCTTCATAAATACTTACTGTAGTCCACATTGTTCACAATTACAGCCAACGCGCTTCGTGACGACTCCAGTCACACATTTATGAGTGACACTACCCACACTATCAAAATAGTAAGAACGAATGAAGAGAAAATTTTTCTACTCGGATTATAGTCTAATAGACTAGAAACAGCTCGATGGTTTAAAGAATCTAACGAAGAGAAGGAAGAAGTGAAAGTGGTTTTTAAAAAAAAAACGAAATAAATTTCGTTTTGTTGACACAATCGATTATAGGACGCGAACCGATTATTCAAATTTATGTTGATCAAAATTTGTTTACGCAGACTTGTTAAAATATATACAACCTTATTATTCAATCTAACAAAACAATTTAATAGTTTAGAATCTATTTCTAAGAAAATTATAGAATTTATAAAGTTTGCATATATAACAGTAACGTTTGAAGAAATTTGTCATAGAGGAAAAAGGAAACTTGAAGGAACTTCATGGAAAGAAGAAAGAACAGAAATGAGTCCAAAAGAAGATGAAAGTAGGTGTATAGCGTTTGCTAATGAAAGAAAGGCTTATCCAAATGAATAGAAAGCTCGAAAATCATTTAAATAGATAGACTTTTTAAAAACCAGCTAACTAAAGAACTAACTGCAGTTGCAATAGAATTGAATAGAATTTTTTTTACATCTTTAGTTGTTACGTGATTTAAAAACTTAGCTATTGTCATTAGAAATAAATTCCTGGACATAGGTTTTGCTTCCATTACTTTATTTGATAATACTCTTGCTTTCAATTTTATTTAAACTTTAATCTTCTTTCTCCTTTTCCTGTGGTTCTTCAGATTGTCATTGAACTACATTACTTGATTTGATAATACTCTTCCTTTAACTTCATTTACACTTTAAGCTTCTTTCCCCTTTTCCTGTAGTTCTTCAGGATGTCAATGAACCACATTGCTTGAATTGATAATAATCTTGCTTTCAACTTCATTTACAGTTTAAGCTTCTTTCTCCTTTTCCTGTGGTTCTTCAGGTTGTCATTGAACCACATTTCTTGAATTAATACCACTCTTGCTTTCAACATTATTTACAGTTTAAGATTCTTTCTCCTTTTCCTATGGATCTTCATGCTGTCATTGAACCACATCAGGTATATTATACTTGTCTAATATAGTTTTCTTCTTAATAACTTTCAAAAGTTCCCCCTTTTCTTCTATGACATTAATTAATCAATTTTTTACTAGCATACTACTTTGTTAGAACGCGACTGTGAATTGTCAAATTACCCCAATAGCGTGCAAAATAAGGTATTTGTATATATTTTAATAAATCTGTTCAAACAAATTTACATCAACATAAATTTAAATAATCGCTCAGCAAGCTATAATCGATTGAATCGACGGAGTTTATTTCGTCCTTTGTAAGTTAAAGTGTTCCGTAAAATGGCCGCCCAAGCTTTAACTTTATTAAAATATTTTCTCTTTATAAATCTATTAACATATAAATTAAACGAAAATATTCGATCATGTCTATCTATTAATATTTTCACTCAATTTACTTAAGACGTTCATGTTATTTCCGCCTCCAGCTACACTTTTCTATTCTATTATTATATGCTCTGGTTTTGCTGAAGGAAAGTAGTATATTTTGTAGTATATATTATGTGTTATATGTCTACACTTGGAAAAATTTTTTCATTGTATATTTTTCTATATGTATATAAAAGAAATGTTAATTTAAGAACATAAACAAACGAGATGAGAGGTGACGATGAATGTTGTATTCATTACAAGCATTAATATGTTGTTTCCAAATGATGACGCATTTATATATATATATATATATATATAAATATATAATATAGGTAATTTAACAAAAGCATTTGTGTTTTTTTTATTTAATTATTAAGAAACTAATCCGATAGGTTTAGCAGAGACAACATAGAACTTCTTAACAACATATTAATGTATAGTGTAGTAACTACTAATTTGTGATGTGCTAGACATCCTAAAAATCTGACTTATCACAGAAGATTACAGGTAAAGAAGAATACATAAAGAAAGTCTACTAAGGAATAGAATGCAACATTATTACAACATCTAGACAGCGCTCTACAATCAGCATATAAATAAGATTAGAAAGTGCGAAAAGCAGAAAAAAACTTTATTGATACAACATATGCCTCATCTTTATAACGTTTACGTCCATTATCTTAATTGTGAAACAGTGTTATATTTTCAGCATTTGCTTAAACTGTAATGACCCTCCCCGTTCGCCCAGCATCGCATTTTTCATATGCGACTGTTATTCAGGTTTCTGATACACACGGTCACCTAGATTCGAGAGCGCGCAGTGCACTAAGCCTATTCATTTTAACTCGCATTGTAAGTTCAGTGTAATAACATTAACAATGAGATAATGAGAAAGTTACTATTTATAAAGATTTTTAATGTACTTATTTTTTATATAAAGATTTTAATGGTGATGCTTAACGACTTGACTTGGCGATGAACACAATATGAAGCAGTGTATGTCATTCTAACGTTACATTGGTATAGGTTAAGATATTACATATCAACAGGTGCACATTCTACAAATCTCATCATCTCATCGAATATATATATATATATGTCTTCTAGTCAAACCTTTGGATTGTAAAGAGAATAAAATATTTTATACACTGATAAAGGATAATTGGTTTTCTCAATCAGATTGCCAAACTTCAGTTTGAAGAGGGAACTTAATGATAATGAGAGAATACAAAATTAATAAAAAAAATCATATTGTAATATATAACAATGTTTATAATTACGTATGAAAAATTAACATTTATATCATATCTATGAACGTAATAAACTTATGCGAACTCTTTAAAAATTCTATACTGTAGAAATAAATCGATTTCTGACCCTTTATTTATATAGGAAATGAGAAAAGAGAGTGTTCTCTAGTTTTAATAAAGTATTTATATGTTAGAGGTTTTCAGGGAGGGCTTTGTTCTTCAGTGAACAGCGACAGACTGAAATAATGATGATGTTAATACAGCAATTTCAACGTGAGTAGTGCTCGGGTATTATGAGATAGAGTAAAACCAACTCGACGTAATCAGATACTTTTTTCTTTTAAAATAAATAAAGCAAGGCAGCAGGAAAAAGAAGAACAGTGCTACTTTTTAGCCTTTGCACCGGTTAATGATAGTTTTCGCTGAGCATTACTGGCTTTCAGCTTTAAAGCGAAGCACTACTTTATTTTCCCTACGTTTCTTAATGTAGAGTAGAAGGATACTTGAAAACGTTCACCAATGCCCCACTTTTTGTGTTAAATTATATTTACAGTTGAGAATGACTTTATTGCTTGTATTAAGGCCGACTGGGGAACAATTTTAGGTTTAAACTTAGTTCATACACTGCACACGTAAGCGAAATAGGTCATGTGTGTGCGCAAGCAAGCGCTTCACTAACACGACGTTCACTATACATATGATTTCTTTGATAAATTTAGTGTGTATTGGTTTATCGGTTAGCAGTAATCTTTACTGCTTCCTAACGAAAAAAATAGTCTTTTTAACATGAGCATGTATCATCATCATCAACTGATAAATGTCCACTGCCAGACATAGGCCTCCTTTAAAAATCTCCACAGAGTTCATTGAGGGAAATTAGACCTTAACTCACTACGCTGGTTCAGTGCGGGTTGGTGGGTGATCAAAGCCTCGTCTGCTATTCAGCAGGGTGTACCGCGTACAGATGAGGTTGACTTGGGCTCCGAAAGATGTTCGTTTTTGGGCGGAAGATAAATACACATAATCTTATATTTATCATCAACCACTTATCAGTTTGTATGTAAGAGTTGGAAGTCTTCCAAAAGGTAGTTTAAAGATCTGGTGATGGTCAAAGTAAGTCAAGAAAAAGCAGATCTTTACAGTCATTAGTCTAACAGAAAACTATTGGGATTGATATATATCTTACACTCTATTTATAAAAGTTTTTTAAAATATCCTTTTAACATGTTTAATCTGTGGTCAAGGACGTTTACATGAGAAGAAGATCCTGACAGATTATTATTAATATATACATATATTAAGATTATATTTCACATATTTTAAAATACACCCATATATTGCAAATAAAGCAGATAAAAGTGAATCGAGTTCAGAAGTTAACAACTTTTTTACTTAAAACCTTGACAAATTTAAATTTAAAAATATCCTTAGTAATGCAATATTTCTTCTCATATCTGATAGAAAAACTCTCGTTAAGATATCTTCAGCTGATTCTAATATTAACTAAAACAAACAGACGAACAAAAGTAAACACTTAAAGCAATTAGATAAAAAGCTCTGAAACTTCAATATTATTTATTAGCTTATATAGTATGTCTTTCTATTACATGATAGATCTTTTAACTGTTCCTGTGGTGCAGTGGTTATCCACCTGTTAATTAATACAGGGGTTCGATTCCGAGATAATTTTCAGTTTGGATGGTGGTGACGCTCTTTTTAATCAACGAGACGAGAGAAGCACGGAAATCACCTGAAGGTTAGTTATAGCCTGTTCTAATATATGACTAGGATGATATACTCAGCACCACATTGTGCTCGTCACCTTCAGATATGTCTCAAGGCTCGGAAGGTCTCGTTACCGCGGTAATTTCATTAATTTTCAACAAGACCCTTCGGTATATACTGTAATGTTTGCACTCTACTGTTTGACGGTTGGGATAAGAGTTGCGGTGGCATCTAAGCTAGACAGTCTCCGGCAACAGAGACCTACCACCATTAAACCTGATCCACATGCTTTTACGTTAGTGCTTATTACCACCAAGGACTTCATCGCCGCTTACCATCAGGTAGAATCGTTGTCAAGCGCTAATCAACATATAAGACGTCTTTTCTTTGACAAAGTAATTTCCGTAGTATACGTTCAGCAACTGGGTTGGCCGTGTTACCCACGATTCGTGGAGGGGTCTTATTCAGGACTGGGTGCAACGACCCCCGCAGGTGTATGCGGCATGTATAGGGGGTGCTTTTGTTCGCGGAACTCCCGAGATACGCTGCCGGGGGAGTGCAGTTTTTTTTTCCGAGCGGAGATAAACTATCCACCTAGTGGTGCGGATTTCAGAAATTACCACCCTTTCGTACATTGAAATTTTGTTCTTTTATATTTCAAGTTAGATATAGTTTAGATAATTATCTACAAATTATTTAATGAATTAATAATTTAGTAAATAAATAAAATAATAAAGTGATTTTTATAGAAATTCTCTATATATAATTTTTTTTTAAGTGACCAAGGAAAAACTAAAATTTATAAAATATGGGAATCTTTATACATTCGTTCTAAGCACATACAAGTAAGCTCAAGACTGCAGTACTTGTATATGTTAATGATCAGAAAAATAAAAACTACAAAGTATCTATTCAATAAACATATATTTTATATTTATATATATATATATATATATATTTAAGATTTCCAGAGGTTCATTGAGTCGCACTCCAAATTTGATAAAGATATTGCTTCTTGAGAATGGATTTTACAAAATTCATTCCCCAAAGGAAGATGCGGAGGTGTCATAGCCAGCAAAGCGGGTGGAGAACAGCTAATAATTATTAAAAGGAAAGAGAATATATGAAATTATATATATATATATATATATGAATTGTATATATATTTAAAAGTATAAATTAATTAACATTACTTCTAGCTTTAGAAGAATTGAAGCTTTATTTCTTATATCAAGTTTTTTCCACCCTATAGCTGTTGAATTTATGTAAGGATCCCTTACGACCTCATGGCTGAGACTGGAGGTATGGGTAAAAAAGGCCGTACATCATTGGTGATCAATGCGCACCCGATATTATTGGACGATAAATTCAAAACACAGCGTTATAAAACAGCGGAGGAAATTACATCTTCATACATGATGTTATTTGTTGGCTATAAAAAAATTTATATGACACAGGCTCTTAGTGGAGATGATATTTGATTGCTCGGAACAGCTATGTATGGGAATTTATGAGCCTCTTTACCGCAAACTCCTCGATGTGGAGTTAATCGATTGCTATTTATTTATCTACTTTTCCATACATAGCACAGAGGGCGGGGTCAATGCCTAGGATGGCATTCGCTACTAGTCAACCCTTTGAGACCGGAAATAATGAAGGCGGGAGTAATAAATAATATGTTTTTTTTTTTTATTTCATTAAGCGATGAGACAAGCGGGACGGTCACTTAATTGTAAGTGATACGCCCGCCTGTTACAACGCGGCAATAGGTAGTATGGTACACACTGCACCACACTGCGCTCGTCGGCTGAGACGTCGAGTCTCGTTACTCCAGTAATTACACTAGCTTTGGCTCTCTTCAAACCGGAACACAATAATGTTTGCACACTATTATATGGCGGCAGAAATAGGCGCTCCGGTGGTACCCACCTAGACAGTCTCCGGCAACAGAGACCTACCACCAGTATATAAATAATACGTAATAAACAGACTTAAAATAAATAATTTTGATTATACGGAAATATTAGTATGGAAGGGGTGTAAGGGTTTCCGCACAACTCGCGGGACCTTTTTTTTTTTGTTTTATCTGGGAGAAATGCCTGCACATACCCTGGCGGCGGCAAAAGCAGGTTATGTCCGAGTTGCACCGACTAAAACCCCCACGATGTTCCACCTAGTCGTCTTATGGCAGGGTCACAGGAACGCTTTCGCACATATCCGCGATCCCACCAGCGCTGGCTGCTTTATGCAACCCCACCTCGGGAAGATGGGAAGAACCCTCCCTTTCTACCTCTGCAAGGGCACGCAGAACAAACAGCGCGTCCCTTCTCCGGTCTTTTGCAGTCATCTGAGCAACGGCTTCCTCCGAATCCGTCACCCAGAGCCCATGAGAGCGAATAAAGAAAACTCTCCCGACTCTCGGCGGCGGATTCGGTCTTGGGTTCCGCCGCCTCCAGTTATAGGGTCGCGGAGGATAGGAAATGCGGCGAAACGCAATACCGACACTCCTGTCCCTCGGCTCCAGAAAGCAGTATAAACCCCCGTCTCGGGCCGGCCCTACGCCTCTTGCCGGCCGGGTAAGTTCCTTTTGTATTTGACCGTGGGTGACTACGCCACGACTATTAAGCTCCCTCGCCACGACAAGGCAGGAACCCGTTCAGGAGGAACTCACGAGACCTAAGCCAACCTCACCTGCTCGTGGTGCACCCTGTTAATCAACAATCGAGGCTCAAGGTTCCATCAACCCGCATTGGGCCAGCGAAGGGAAAAATCGCCCAAATCCCACTAAATTAAGCCCTACATACGACAACCACCATGCTGATGTGAGCAGCTTTGGGGGAGGCCTATGTGCAGCAGAGGACGTCTATCGGCCGATGATGATGATGATGATTAGTATGCAAACTCAAAATTAATGTTTAAGATAGGATATATAGCTTTCATATATATATATATATATATATAGTTGAGGAATATAAACCATTACGATTACCTAGTTTCCTCACTTTTCATCCCTGAAGTTTTTTATGCTCGTTATTTATTAATGAAAAAAACCTTAAGTTATAAACTATGTAGAAGAAATACAGCAGGCAACAGATGCTTGTATCCTTCACTTATTCACTTTCCTTTAATAAACTGCCAAAAGCACTTACTATATCTTACAAAATGATTGATGGTGGATGCTTGGAGTGGGAGAGAAAATCTTTTAATATAAGAATGAGAGGAAAATAAAAGAATTCTTATATCGACATATCAGTTTTAATAAGTTAATTGGACGGGGTTTAAACATGGAGCGTTCGCGTGGCTATCAACCAATAATATTTATACAGGCACCCCCATTCTAAATTTCACGTGAACCACCCTTGCAATAATAAAACCCTGCCGCGATTGTGGTTGTTTCATATATAAATACTTCATTTTTATTCGACGAAGCTACGACACGGGAAGTTCACCTGATGGTGATGATGAATGATGTGCTCGCTCATAACTAGTGAGGATATTATACTGCATCACATTGTGCTCGTCGCCAGATACATAAGATGTTAAGTCTCGTTATCCTAGTAACCCAGAAATATGATGATATATAGATATACACAGCATCATATTGTATTTATCAGTTCGTGACTTAAAATGTCAAGTCTCCGTACCCCTATAATTTAATAGCTACAACGCCCTTTAAGCCGGAATACATTAATTTTTGCACAGTACTGATGCACTGATGTGTATCAGGTAACGAGCGTAATATGGGGCAGTGTATATCAGCGTAACTAGCGCCACGTTATAGGCAGGATCACTTACCGTCAGATGAACGTCCAGGTCGACTCATCGGTAAATTGAAGAAAAAAAAAAATATTTAATATTCGACTTATCCTCGTTGAATAAAGGATGCCCCGTCTCCGATCGCCAACGGTTGCTTTCACTTTCAAATCAGCACTTAAGGCCGCTGGACGGAGCACTTCGGAAGTCGTAAAAGCTTTTACTATCAGTTTTATGTTTAACAGTACATTAACCAAGATTGTCTTGAAGCAACGGTCCAGAGTGGACCACAAGTTATTGTAAATTAGCTTACTTAATATTTCTTGCTATATTTACTTTGCTGGCAGGTCTCTGATGATGGAGACAAAGTACTACCGCAGCTTCTATTTCTGCGACCTAACTGCAGTGTGCACATATTACTGTCTTGTTTCGGAGGTCTCAAGCCAAGCTAATGCTGTGTATATCATCATCTGTATAGTTACCATAGTAGCTCCGATTTCTGCCACCAAACAATAGTCTACAAACATTATTATGTTCTGGTTTAAAGGGCTTTTATAGCTAGTATAATTGACGAGGTAACTTAATCTGTCTCAAGCTAAACTACTGCTGTGTATAGTTTCCATCGCAGCTCCGATTTCTGCCGTCAAACAGTAGTGTACAAATATTACTAGGTTCCGGTTTAAAGGGCGTTATAACTAGGGAAATTACCGGGGTAATTTAATACCGCATATCTCAAAACGAACATAATCTAGTGCTTTGTATATCATCATCTGTACTATTATCACTGTAGCTCCTATTTCTACCGCCAAACAGTGTACAAGAGATGTTCCGGTTTAAAGGGCGTTATAACTAGGGTAATTTTAGTTTACACAATCTAGTGCTGTGTATATCATCCTAGCAGGACCACATTATTATGACCAGACGTAACTTGTATACGTCTCATCGTTACGTAGAATAAAAAAATTGTAACGCACCTTAATACTTCGAACTACGAGTTTCATGACATCCTCATCATTCCATCTGATGGACGTCCACTGCTGGACATAGTGTCTTGTCTATTACACAAAATAAGGCAGTTCGAATCCAGTAGCTACCACCGAAAAATACGAGTTTTACGGATATTTAGATAAACCGGATGAAGCTTCACTGTGACAGTTTCCAACTGTCCTTGTACCGATCAAAAGTATAAAAAGCGGACAATTAGCAAAGTTCCATAGTCTTCTAAACTTTTATCCTCTCCACCCTTACACCCCCAATTAGCTTTTGTAATCCAACAGTTACAAACAAATCCCTGTTGCCTCCACTTTGAAGTTTTGGAAGACGAATTTTTTGTTTACATAAAAAGTTTGAAGGGGGTTGCACTCGAAAGAATATACCCCGAAATAAAATCTACTTCTGTACAACATTTGCTCTCTAATAAATAAATGGTTTATTTTTATTCAACAGTTCCAGTGAGACGTTCACCTGATGGTGAGTGATACGCCTGCCTATAGCAAAATCGCCTGAGACAATAGGTCTTCTTCTAATTTCTTTACCCCAGTAACTCGGATGGGCGCTGCGGTGGTGGTACCTACCTAAACAGCCCCAGAGACCTACCACCAGAAATATACAAGCTTAAATATTGATGGTTTCGGGATCGGGATCGGGATGGATCAGGATCGGTAGGAATTCATATGGGGGGACGCGGGCCGTTTCCCACCACACTGGACTAATGCGGGTTGGTGGGAGCCAGAGCCTCGTTTGTTGATTAGCAGAATGCACCACGAGCAGGCGAGGTTGACTTGGCTCTTGCGAGTTGTGCGCGATGCCTTACATGAAACTTCAAAGTCATTAAGTTACTTTCATTATTAGCTTGTAGTATTGATAAATTTGTTTCTAGTTTTTGTTATGATTATACTGGCGGTAATCCTCCAGGTCCAGCACCGCAACTCCTATTGCAGCCGACAAACAGTACTGTGCAAACATTACTCTGTTCCGGTTGAAGGGCGCTGTAGCTAATGTAAGTCCTGGAGTAATGAAGCTCAACATCTTAAGTCTCAAGGCGATGAGCATAATGTGGTGCTTGTTATATAACATCCCAACTAGCGCCACGTTGTCATGGGTAAGCGTATCACTTACCATCAGGCGAACGTCCCGCTCGTCTGGTCGCTTTATAATTTCTTTATTTTGTTACAATTCAACTAAAGTTATATATCTTAATTATTGAAATTTCCACGTTTAAGTTAAATCCTCCAGCAGTTAACCAAGTAAGGAAGAAATGGTTTGTCGTTATAATGGAGCTACCGGGTTTAAATATCATTAGTTAAAAAGAATACCCGAGGATCGAATTCTTTTTTCAATCTGATCACCAAACTTAAGTTTGAAGAAAGCAACTGATGATAACGAAGTACTATGTACTCTTCTATATTTCAAACTTAAATAATTTTAACTTACATAAAGGTAAAGGGTTCCCGCCTAACTTCTTACGAAGCCCAAGTTAACCACACCTGCACGAGGTGCACCCTGCTTAATAACAGACGAGGCTCTAACCACCAACTAACCCCCACTGGGTTAGCGGGGTAGGCTAAAGTCCAATACCCTCAAACTCTGTGGAGATCTTTGAATGAAGTCTATATCCAGTAGTAGACGTCTATCGGCTGCTGATGAACTTACAAGAACATTTACTATATAAAGAATATAATTAGCCTGATAACTTAACTTAAGATAATGTAAATTAATTATTTAACTATAAAATACTTAAGTGTTAACTTATAACGTATGTACGAAAGATCATATAAATCACTTAACATACTTAGTGAGGCGACAGTAATATAGAAATGTTAAACAATCGTACTATCCATCTTTACTATTTGGAAGAGTTTCACATGTCTTACTTATCAGCAGTAATAAAACTTATTATACAACGTTACTTAGTTACTTTATTTGTCTAGTTTTATTAAGTATCTGAAAGTTTGGTGACGAATGGAATACATAACAAAGGGAGTCTCGGTGATGGAGCTTTTGTACGATATTTATCAAAAAAACATCTTTAACAAGTTAAAACAACTAAGTTTGAATATATTTAAAAAAAAATAACCATTAATCTTATTTCATCATCATCATCATTATCAGCCGACAATCGTCTACCGACATCCTCCCCCCAAAAATCTCCGCATCGATCGATCCTACGCTGCCCGCATCCAGTTGCTTCCCACAACCTTCACCAGATCGTCGTACCACCTGATGGGGGGCTAGCCAATACTACTTACGTAATTACTACCTTATAATTCAAGTTATTGTAATTGATTTTCCATTGCTCCTCCACGAGCCTGAGATATGAAGAGCCGACTGGAAGTCCTTAAGGTCGAGCCGGAAGTATGAACACGAGCTTACAAAAAAATTATTATAATATGCGATTTGTTTTTATATTAAAACGAACTGTTCCCCGGCCGCTTCATTGGCCGTAATACAATTCAACAAATAGCGAGTTTCTATAGCAACCGTTACCATAGCAACCGCATAAAAAATACGTAATGGAAACGTTTATAAAATTTACTTATATATAAAATTATGAAGCATCTATGAAACTGAAAAAATATATAACCTATAATCTTCTACAAATCATTGAGTGACGAATAGTCATGTTGCCATGTGGATACGTTCACTAGTTTTCACGTGATGTGCGACCAAAGTAAGCACATATTCATAATATATATATAGTGTACCATTTTTTATTTTTTATATTCAACGAAGCGACGAGGCGAGCGCGATATTCACCCGATTTTAAGTGATACTTCTGTCCATACCAACGTGGCGCTAGTTAAGTTCACTCAGATGTAGAATTACGTTACCCCAGAAACTGCTAGTTTAGCACCTTTCAAGCCGCAACACAGTAATGCTTGATCACTGCCATTTGTCGGCTGCAATAGGAGCTGCGGTGGTCTCCAGCAAGAGGTACTACCACCAGTAATAACCACAGATTTACTACCAGAAGCCAGTTAACACCAGAATCTCGGTAATGAAGCAAGACCAATATGTATTAGGAAAGTAATTAGTAACAATATTAGTTTTGTTTATCGTTTACTTATATACTACTTGTCCTATACTTACTGGTGGAGAGTGTCTGTCACTGAAGACCGTCTAGGAAGGTACTGCAACTCCTATTTTACTCGACAAACAATATGCAAACATTACCGCGTGTATTGAAGGGCGTTGTAGCTAGTAAAATTACTGGGGTAACGAGACTTAACATATGTCTCAAGGCGACGAGCGCAATTTGGTCCAGTTTGTAACATTCTAACTAGTGCTATGTTATGGGCAGGCGTATCACTTAAAACCAGGTGTACGTCCCGGTCTTCTCGTCACTTAATTGTATAAAAAAAAACTTATGTTATTATAGTTTATTATGAAAGAGAAACTATAATAAATCGTCTATAGTAATAGATATTCTCTGTCGACGTTGAGCGCTTGGTAGTCATTTTGAATCTTACAGCTCTCCTAATGGTAGACTCCTGAAGCAGGGTCCACGGCTTGTTTGGTAATAATAGTATAGTCCACTGAACTTATAGAACTTGGAATTTTAAAGCGTCATTGGTCCGCGTGGGCTGGACATGAGGTCATCGCTCCAGCGGCCCATCAACGAATCGGAGCTTGAGAAATATACGTTAGTCTTGTGAACTAGAGATGAAATTTAAAAAAAATAATAACAAATAAAGATTAATAATAAGTGATTAAATGAAAAATCAGTTAAAAAAAAAATCTAATTTACAAAAACGGGCAGCTTGACTTTCCATATGGACAGAGGTTCACCCTTATAAGATCGGACCGATTGGAACACGCTCGAGCTTATATAAACTCGTCGGCACTACCACCACTTGTCATCTCCTCCACGATGACGTCTCTCCACTATATTTCTAACACAAGATTTTTTTACATACATTTACCCGCAATTCACGTGGTATTAATTGCAAGCAGCATTCTGGAAGATTATGGGACAGTTTGATGACCATAAAACCTATTTTTTTTTTATTTTAAATGAATAGTCACAAAAAAGGCTCGCGAGGTAAAGACCTATTCCAAATTCCACCTGTATGTAGTTTCTTTAAATTGGTATATCTCAAAAAAAGTGGAAGGATCTATGTATTCATTGCAGCCTAAAGGGATAAACCGCTGAACATCTAAGGTTTGTGGGTATTTGGGTAGTAATCAATAAATAATAATTAAATTAAATTAAGTAATGATTAATTGAACTGCGCTAATATTCTAAATAATGTGAACTGTCAGGGTCTAACGTCAGGGTCAAATTCCGGCAGACGCATCGATGGGTCCGGTTTAAAATTTAATACGACGGCTTTCGCAGAAGAATTTGTTTAGAGCGAAATTCCTTCGTAACCTCACACCGTCGCAGCATCCCAATGATACTGGTACAACAGTACGATATGTAAATTTGCCAACTTCAAGGAGCTCCTAATGGCACAAACATTTTTAAAAGGATCTCGCTCCTATTACAGATTTTATCTATAAACGATTGCTCAGGGGGTGCTCTTTACAAAATATCTTTAGAGAATGCTGTTGGAATTGGAATTTTTCCACGAGCCCCGCTGCGTATTTATTTGACACGTGATCCAACTAACCCAGAGGTATTCGGCATTATTGGAAACGCGGGAAAAAACCTAATATTGTTCACTGGCGATAGCCTTTTAATGCAATTTGATATTGAATAATACAACTTTCTTTTATAGGTCATCACTAAATGGCCGACAACTTTTGCTGGTGGTGCGGAGACCGTCTAGGTAGGTACCACCGCAGCGCCTGTTGCAGCCGACAGACATTTTATATCCTATGGCGACGAGCGCAACGTGTCGCTGTGTACACCATCCTAACTACCACGTTGTTATAGGCGGGTGTATCACTTACCATCATGCGAACGTCCCGTTCGTCTTGTCGCTTAATTGAATGGAGTCTCTATCATAAATTATCCCGGCGAAGTCTCACTGAAGCTCCTTCCAATTTTATATAGTGATCATGAAGCGTACTTCCCCAGAATATTCTAGTAATCATATTAACTTTTATTTATCCAATCAAGCGACAAGACCAGAGGGATGTTCACCTGATGGTAGATGATATGCCCGACCATAGCAACGAGGAGTTATTTACGATGGTATACACAACGTGGTATAACATAGGATGTTAAGTCGAATCGGAAGACAGTAAAAATTTGCACACTACTGTTTGTCAGCCGCAATGGACGCTGCAGTGGTACCTAGACAGTCTCCGGCAACAGACCTACCACCAGTAAATTCCATATGTTGAAACTTATAAAATAGTAAAAAAGAAATCAAATCAAACTTATGAATGTGACTTGACAATTAAGTTTGAACATTAAAAATCGGCCACTGACAAGTAGAAACAATAACCGTCCATTAACACGAATGAATTAATCAGAGGAGTCACGATTGCCAGTAACGATGGCACGAAGTTCAGGAAAATAAAAGTTCGACGAGGGAACTTGGCAAAAACTCACCCCCAACTGCTATCGGGGAAACTTCGGTGAATGATACAGAGCCGATCGATGTCTTATACAACTTTTTGTATAGTACATATATATTTATATATGTGTACTCGTTCGTACGTTACTCACGTAGTATGACGAACGGAAATAGAAAACTAAGTTGGAAACGTGGAAAAAAAAATAGACCACTATTTACATCCGCTAGTCTAGGTACCACCGCAGCTCCTATTGCAGCCGACAAGCAGTACCGTGCAAAGATTACCGTGTTCCGACTTGAAGGACGTTATGGCGAAGTGAAATTAATGGGATAAATAGACATCTTAGATCTCAAGGCTACAAGCGCAATGTGGTGCAGTGTAAACCATCTGAACTAGAGCCAAGTTATTATAGGTAGGCATGTGGCTCGTTTCGTGACTTCATCGAATAAAAAAAATGACTTGCGTCATCATCATCAGCTGATAGACGTCCACTGCTGGATGCCTTTGCATATGAGTATTTATCGATTGGATATGTGTTAAGGTGATCCTTTTGAGGCTTTCCCTCAGACTACTAAATATTAGAGATATTCTTAACCTTATTCTTTGGCCTATGTCCAACAGTGGACTTCTATCAGCTGGTGATGATGATAACCTTCTTCTTAATGTGTCTTCAACTAGTGAAGGTTGGCGATCAGCGTGATACAGTCCGTTCTGTCTCTGGTTCGGCGGAACAATTCTGACGCCTCAGATATGTCGGTCCATCTGATATTCCTCAACCATGTCTCGTACCTTCTGCCCACCTTTCGTTTTCTCGTATAAGTACAGCACTTAGTCGTTTAAAAAAATACGAAGCAGAAACAATTGATATTTCGCATAGCTGGTTGCGTACGAAATCGTTTTGTAAAATTTATTGGATCCGTCCCCACCCCCACCCCCACCTACGTATTCACCGCACCGATGACGAAACTAAAACTTAGACCACGTCCGCAGCGAGTTACTTTAACTTCGCCAAAGTAGTTTACCGTTTAATGATACGCTAACTGGGCGTAAGTAACGGACGTCGAGTTTACTGCTGAATATTAACGACGAACATTGTAACTTAAATTACCTACATTTTTGTAAACTTTCATGTTTCTTATATTCGATGCGGATTGAGATAAATCGACAAGAGTACAAGAATCTAATTAATCTACATACTTATATATACAGTACATATATGTAGAAATATGCTGATAGATGTAGTGTTGGGAGGCATCCCACAAGGTGGACCGACGATCTGGGGAGCAACGCGGGACCGATCGATGTGGAGATCTTTGGGAGAGGCCTATGTCTAGCAGTGGACGTCCATCGGCTGATGATGATAATATATATATGAAAAATGAAAATGAGGTGTACCAATCACGTAAAAACTAGTGAACGTTTCCATGGATACATGAGCATTTTACGCTGAATGATTTGTAGATGGTTATATGCTTTTTGTATTTCATAGATTTCTCATCAGTTTATTGCTATTATAATTTTTTAAACATTTTCATTCGGTATTATTCATGCGGTTGCTATAGTAACAGTTGCTATAGAAAGTAATTTGCAGTATAATTTTATATTACGGTCTTTCTTATATACGATTATCAATGACAGAGCATTAATAAATCCTATATAAGAAAGAAGTTAATAACAAATGATAGATCAACAGGCGAAGTTCGACTGATACATATTCAGAAGAAAGCTTTTTTTTTATTTTAATTAAGTGATGAGACGAGCGGGATGTTCACCTGATGGTAAGTGATACGCCTGCCCATAACAACGTGGCGCTAGCTAGAATAGTATTCACTGCATCGCATTGCGCTCGTCGCCTTGAGAGATATGTTAAGCCTCGTTACTCCAGTGATTACACTAGTTACAGCGCCATTCAAGCCGGAACACGGTAATGTTCGCACAGTACTGTAAGGCGGTAGAAATAGGCGCTGCGACCTAACTAGACGGTTTCCAACTACGAAGACCTACCACCAGTAAAAGTTCTTTCTTCACTTCTTATAACATATACAGAAGTATTGATTTATTTAAATACTGCTGTAATTTTTTTTTATTTATTACAGTGTCACCCTTATCATATATACCCTTATAAAATTGTGTAATTTTAAAAGCTGATTATTAGTTAAATTATTTGGTAACTACAGCATTATATATGTTATGAAGCGGGGGTTGTTTCTCTCATCATCATTACTTATTAAAAGCTGCTAGAAAGCCAGTTAGCAATTAGCCCGTAAGTTGTAAGATGAGCCGGCCGTAGAAGGCACGGGGACGGGGAGAGGGCCAATGTTACTAAAGTAGGTACGAGGGTGTAAAATGTGTTTTGAATGGCAATGAACACTAAGGTGGGGGGAAAAGTATATTCTTAAAAGTAACGAACTGAAATAAGAGCGCGTCCTGAATGGAAACTGAGGAAACTTGTAACGGGACGTCGCTACAAACCCCTTCTTAAAACTTACTTTTTTTTATTTTCACAGAAATTCTCAATATTTAAAGAGATTTAATTTATACAGTACTTCAATGAATTGAAGAAGTACTGAAATGTATGGGAGCATGAAAAGAGATGAATGATCAGATTTTGTTTTATAAGAAAAATCAGATCAAAATGATCGCATACACACTGAAGGATATATATATTGCCATATTGCATAAATATTTATCATATAAACTTTTTAATTATAACTGCCTAATTGTCCCTTAATTTTAAGTGATAACAGCATGAAAGAGTGGTATGCTTGCTCAATATAATCTAGATCTCATTTGTATGACAATGAGATCTATTATATCTTTAAAACAGATCTTAACAACTATACGTAAACTGTTGTGCAAGTGTGAAGAGTTGATGCACTCCTTCATTTCATCATCATCATCATCAGCTGATAGACGTCCACTGCTGGACGTAAGCCTCCCCCAAATATGACCACATCGATCGGTCCTACGCAGTCAGTGGTCACTACTGGCCGTAGTTTTTCGGTATTGGTAAGGGTGGATTCGGGTCATTTCCCACCACGCTGACCCAATGCGGAGTTATTAACCCCTTCATTTGTTATAACCATATTAATGCTAAAGAATATGAATATTTGAAGCCTACCAGTAAGACATGGGTCCTCCTTGGCAGTGTCATCGACTCATCGAGACTTACCTGAAAACAAACAAAACCATATTAATAATCATAGCCGTATCAATAGCCTAAATATTAAAAAAAAAACTTATATAAATTGAGTAAACTAGAGTTTTATCTATTAAGATAATTATATTTTAGGGCTTGTTTAGGAAAAAACGTCAAAAGATATAATAATAAATAAATCCTTATTTCAGACCAAGGGCTCCATATTAGATTAGTAAAGGTTGTTAATAGTGTAATGTTTATATACTACATCAGTAAAGTTAGTTAAATCAGAAATAACTTAATTTTATATATATGTACACTTCTATAAATACCCTGCTACAATCTTATATATGTATTTTGTGACATTTTCAATCGCAAATCATCTTATCGGGGTTGAATTGAAACAGGGTAAACAAAGCGGCATTAGGGGGAATGGATTCGATTAACAAAACAATTACAGTAGATAACATTCCAGCGCCGGCGACGCATTCGCAGTTCACATTAATATCGATAGTTTAGTACGAATTATTGCAATCACCCCCCATCCCGTCGACCGCATCATCCCCCGCCCGACACCCTGCAATGTTCACTCAACGCCAACAAGATCATATAACTTGTGTAATACATCAAAGCTCAAGGGTTTCTTTAAATGTAATACTAAAAGAATTTCTTACTCGAGAAAGAAATAAATTATTTTACGATTAAATACCCCTTTTTGAAGCTAGGAATGTTTTATTTATTTATTTATTTATTTTAACCCTATTACATGGTAACGAGGTTAATGCATGTCGGCATTCTCTACCAACTAACCTTAGGCGAAGTGTGGTGTTGTAATAGATAGTAAGTTTAAGCATATAAAACAGATAATAAATATTAATAATTCAAACATATAAATACGTGGTGATATATATAAATTTATGTAAAATATGTAAATCATTATATTTATGTCGGCAACTGATTTAAGTGATCTTGAAGTAGAAGTAGTCATCATTAAAAAAAATCTATACCAAATTCTGTATATACTGTTTGTGGTATAAAATTTATTACAAGTTAAATTTCTAACATCCTCCTTAGTCGTGGGTTAAAAATAAACAAGACACCGTCACCCCCGTGACCACATTTTAAAGGACCCTTCGCGCGGAGACCACGGCGCGCGTTATGAAAACCACTTAGCGCCGACAGCGTAAACATAAGCGGCGGTTTTAATTAAAAAAAGTATTTAGTTGCTTAGTTAAAGTAAGTCTTCCGTTTGGCAGGATACGAATGGAGTTTATAAGTTAAAACGTGTGAGAAGGGTTAGAATATTCTCGACGTTAGACTAACCCCCACGTGTCGTAAAAGGAGACTGAGCAGAGTAAAAGCAGCTTCCTACGCGCTCGACTAAAAATAATAAATGGATAATTTTGAGAAATCTTTTTGGTTAATCAGATGATACAAAATTGAGATCAAGTGTTTCACTACTTCTTTAGATTGTAGTTAAACACATAGTTAGTACCTTGGTGTGACTACATACTACATTTCTTCTACCTTAACTTATTTATCACGTTGACTACAACAATTGTTGAGTGCTCAATAGACGTAGATTGACAAAGGTAAATAGATAATGGTGTAAAAGGTTCCGGCGAACATCTTACGGACCCCAAGTTAACCTTAACTGCACACGGTGCACCCTGCTGAACAGCTGACGAGGCTCACCACCCTCCAGGCCAGCGTGGTGGGTTAATGCCCCATTCTCCTCAATGAACAAAAGACGTGGAGATCTTTGGGTGGAACGTCTATCAGCTGATAATGAAATAGATAACAACAGTAATTGACATTTATATATGTTATATCTATATCTATATATATAAATGTATTTATTGGTATATAGTTTAAGTCAGTAGTTATCACCTACCACATTTCATCTCAATGAAGGTCGGCTGATAGGGTATTCCAATTGGCATTAAGCCCATCTTCTGTACACCTCTCTATAAGGGTGTACAATAAAAAAAAAGCAGTAATCGATTTATCAATACATCGAAAATGAGATTACAAGATGAAATTTTAAATGGATGATCATTGCAAAACGTCGTACGAGCGATACAGTGCCAATAAAATTGAACATAAAACCTCCAAACGTTAGCAAAGTTAAAACGCAATAAAAAAAAATATGGGACCAGAGCCGTTTTGGTTCACCTCACCATAAAAATACCGTAAGACGGACTGAAATTCGCCCCCACTATAAAACAAACGGCCCCCCTCCGTAAAAAGGTAGGCGAAGGTATTTAGGTATCATATTGAAAGTTTATTACTTAACGTCGTTACTTTTCATGGTTGTACGTTGTACATTAGAAAATGAGGCTGTGACAACGATAGGCCTCTCATCTCGTCTGAATCTGTCTGAAAGACTAGCTTACCATCATCGTATTATTAAACTGTCACCATAACACCGTTACAGCGGTCCGCTTATCATATGAATGTAAGTGTATTTTAAGTGATCACTTTTAACTGTCGTTGACCTTGTTACTTATTATTCAGCAAGATTAAGATAAAGTGACAGCCTGTAAACACTGCAACATATATTTTTGATATGCAACAATTATGTATAGACTTTACTTGGTTTCGATAATTTTTTTAGTGTTTAAGTTCAGCTTTATGCTAGTGCTTACTACCGATACTATAACAGACAACTAGTCTTTTATAGTATCGGTACCTATTTATTATAATATACTTCCATTGCATTTACCATCAGTACTTTCTAGCTCTATTTCCTACTCATACTCATTCTCTCTACTCTTTCATGCTCTGCTCATCTTTCAGACTCCATTTCTCTATCATTCTACATCCCAATTCCTTCTCTTATTCCTCTCTCTCGAGCGAATACTTTACTGTACATATGGCAGTTATGCCAATGAAATAAGAAAAAAAAATATTACAGGAATAACTTAATGTATCGGTGTTTCCTCTGGTGGAAGGTCTTTGTTGACAGAGATCGTCGAGGTGGTCGAGATAGGTATTGCCGTAGCTTCCGTTTCTGTTGCCAAACATTAATGTGCCAATATTAATATTTTCCGGTTTAAAGGGAAAGCTGGTGATATTAATAAGGGGAAGTAGACCTGACATCATTATTTCTCAGTCTCAAGGCGAAGAGTGCAAGTTAGTGTTGTATGTATCATTTTCACAGGCTCCACATTGTTATAGCCCGGCGTGTCACTTATCATCAGGTGAACGTCCCGATCGTCACGTTGCTTCATCATTATCAGCCTTTGTTTATCCACTACTGGATATAGAAATCCCAATGCCTTCTACCAAATGCGATCCTCAGCTTCTTGCAACCACTCACTTCGGACCGCTCCAATGATATCGTCGGTCCATCTGGAGGGAAGGCGTCCTTCTGCGACCTGTACGCGGCCTCCACTCCAAGACTTTTCTTCCCCATAAGACGACACTGACACTACAGACGTGGCCGTCCCACTGACACTTCAGCTAGTAGATTTTGAGAGCTACGTCGACAACTTGAGTTCTTCGTTCCGGATTTTGTTCCTTAGAGAAATGCCAAGCATAGCTTTCTCCATCGCTCGCTGTGCTGCTGTGAATCGATGGGCCAGCCCGATGGTCAGATGCCATGTCCCTGCGCCGTAAGTTGGCTTCGCGCTTCTTTAAATAAAAATATATCTCAAGTCTATGAGTTTCATCGGTTACTACTACATAAATAGCGAATAAAACTATATCTCTCTACTCTATCGCATATTAAATATAACAGAAAGAACTGTGAGAGAAGAATCTGTGAACGTCTTCATGAGGTAATATGAAAAAAAATTTGAAATTTAATTGATGAAATAAACGCTGAGCGAGATCACAAAAATACGCGCCCTTGTCCTAGAATCGGTAAAGAGCTTAACGACCACTCGTTTTCTTTTTGAAACGAGCTGAAGTGGCGTCGGAGCGCCGGCCTGAAGAACCGTTGTCTGCCCGCCGTTCACAATGGACTCACATGATTGAACTATTCTTAATCAAACCTGTTCGGCGGGCAGCATATTGGAAACTTCAGCAAATCACCAACGCACCCGGCGCGCCGGACACTGTGCGCGATCGTCAGGACAAGGCCGGAGGATATTGAATACTTCCATCCCTGTCAATACATCGACAGGGACGGCAATAGATTCAAATGAAACTTAAATAGCTGCATTACAAGCTACCAAATATAAACACTATGTTCATCATCAGCTGATAGACCACTGCTGGACGTAGACCTTGCCCAAAGATTACCACATCGATCGGATAGGGATTGATATGGGAACAATTTGGACCATTTCCAACCACACTGGCCTAATGCAGGTTGTGGGTGCCAGAGCCTCGTTAGTTGATTAGCAGGATGCACGAGCAGGTGAGCTTGGCTTGGATCCCATCAGTTGTTCGAGTAAACTTACTCCTCTACGTTTGTAAATAGCTATTCTACGAAATGATGGGACAAGCGGGATGTTTACCTGATAGTCGGTGCGTGCCAATAACAATGTGATAGGATGATATACACTGCACCACAATGTGCTAATCACCATGTGATATAAGATGTTGAGTCTCGTTACCGCAGTAATTTCACTAGCTACAGCGAGCGACCTTCAAATTGGAATAGTTATACTTTCACAGTACTGTTTGTAGGGTGCAATTGGCGCGGCGGCGGATATACTTAGACGGTATCCGGCAACAGAGACCTACCTCCAATATATATATAGATATATATATATATGTGTATGAACGTAGAACTGATGAAAGTATAAATTGTGAGACCTTTTGTATCAAAGCAGCTGTAATGCGGGAGCTTTGCGGCGGCGCGGCGCCGACAACCCGTGCGCGTTCACAAAATGATTTTTAATCCCCATTATTAACGGAAATGGTGCCTTAATATCGGGAGTTTCCTGCCTCCGTGTCGTTTATTTTAATCAACAGATCAAAACGAACCTTTGAAATGTGAACTTTTTTTTTTTTGCTTTGACATCAAAATCGCTGTATTATACGCATGTGCGGTAAATGTAAACTATTTTAGATGTGTTTTAATTGTTTCGCATGTAATTAGTTTTTTTATGTATATTTCCGGTAGACGAAGAAAACTTTCATCTGTAGACGGGTGAGATATTGTTTCTGTGAATAAAGATCAATTAGCCCCCCTTCGAAGAGGTATATGCCGTGCCTTTATATACGTATAGTGTATAGAGTAGTCGCACCGTCTAGGCCTTCGGAATAGCATTTACCGTTCAGATCTATCGCAGTAAGCAGATACAGTAAACATAATCCAAGACACTTAACAGATACAAAGGCATCTGCCAAAGTCCATGGCAACAAATGAATACGAAGCCGTAGATCAGGATAAATGAAAATTTTTTGGAGATGACGCCATGTTCAGCAACAGATTTCTAATAAATAAAAATGTTTTAATTTTCAAGGTTTTTTGGAGTCAATTACGAGAATGTTCGGTCGTTTCGGATCCTCATGTTCACTGGTCTCTACCTGGTTCCAAGGCTGAAGTAAGGGTTTTAATAGCAACGTATTTGGTATCACTGTTCCGTTAGGTTACCGTCTCACTTAAAGTCGCGTGCGTCGAAGCGGGAGTGGCTTTGAGACGTCTAACGGGCGCTAACCGCGCTGAAAGCCCCGCGACAATCATCTCGGCCTTTGTCGTATAGAACGTGCTCTAGTGGGTGGGCGCCTTTAGAAATTAGTCTAGTTACGTCATCCAGTTTTCAGTCTGAAGCTGCGCTTCTGTTTCTGGGCTTGATTTGAAAATTTCCCACCCGCTCCAATTGGTGTTTTAATTTCTTTTGACGTGTGCAAATCTTTTTCCTTTTTTTTTTTTCATACGCTCTAAAGTGTCTCATTTTGTGCGAAAAATCTGTCGAGTGTTTGATACGTTTCAGTTGTGCGGTTGTTCGAAGTTTGCATAAAATTTTCTTTAAATTATAGCTAAAAAAAAAATTTATACGAGCGTCATAGCATACGTTTGTATAGCAAGATTTGATTACTATGACTATAAAATACTATTTATGCGAGAAAATACGTTTATATTTATATAGAGGTTAGCAGTGAAAGGAAAATCAAAGGGTATTAAAGTAAGAGGCACAGCATCCGTGAAGTTGACCGATCAGCTAAGAGCGGCAGTAGTAATAGTAGCAAGCACCTAGGGGAACGAATCAATTAAACTACTTGATGATCAGGACCAGTCAGTCAAGACTGCTACGATTTAGATGAAGAAAGACGATGAAGATTTTGATATGTATCGTAATTATTATAGTAAATCGCGATACAATTGACAAAAAAAAATTTTTTACTTAAAAACATAAACTCCGTACAGATGAAAGAACAATATTTGTGAAAGAAGCGGATGACGTCATGGAAACGCAAACAGGGCTCAATTGGAAGGCTTTGTCTCGTCGCGGCTTTCAGGCTGGGCAGCTCCGCTGAACAATATCGGCAAGTTTGCTCAGCGAACTTGTAAGTCTTGAGGCCCGGGTGAGTCTTGAGATATAGACAGCGCGCTCAAGGTCACGAAAGGGGCGAAATGGCGAGCGGTTCGTATTGCGAAACAATAACTTGCAAATAAGGCTCTCAAGGACCAAAGCTGACGGAATATTTGGGATTCCGCCGTTTATAGGACTTGTTTCTGTTTGTTCCAACACTCCGCGCAAAATTATTAATGAGCTTTCCGTCCAAGGCTGCGACTGGATATCTAGATCAGTTTATGTTGATACTTTCCTTTTTTATATATAGTTCAACTGTATCTATATCCAAAATGACCTAGCTTAGGTCGATACTCTTTCCAGGTCCGAAATCACTTGACTAATAATCATATGGAGCACCACAAATAAGATGTTAACTTGATAGTCTGTAACGGTGAACCACTAGTTAAACTGTTTACACTGCACCGTCATTCATCACATTTGGAAGTAAATGTCTAGTCTCGTTACCGTTTAAATGTCAAGACGTTTACTGATGGTAGCTCTCTGTTGCCGAAGACTGTCGGGTATGACCGCAACCCTATATCTATCATCAAACAGTACTGCATATCCTGTATTCCGGTTTGAAGGATAGTAGCTAGTAAAATTATTGGTGTAACGAGATTGAACATGCTGTTTCAAAATGACGATCATTGTCTAGTGCTGTGTATATCATCCTAAGGCTACATTGTTATGGGCAGGTGTACTGATCATCAGATGAAGGTGTCGCTCGTCTAGATGCTTTGGCGAATATAAAAAAAATTGTAAATAATGTATTGGTTCAAAGGAAATATTAACAGCGGTTAAGAGTTAGGAATTCAAATAACTCTCACTGAGAGACGGTGACGCGGCGGCGCGAATAAATCTGAAACGAATTCGATACTAAAAAAAAAAAAAAAATACATTGAGCTGGTAGAACCAAATAGGCTTACGGCCCACTCCGGGGAATTCGATAACCGACAACCCTTAGTTTTAATCTTACGCCGTCGGCATCAAAGCTGATTGGTGACACTTCAAAGTGTTCTTTGTTTCGTCAACGGTCGGGCCTTTTCAGCGGCCATTTAAGTATTAAGTCACCTTTAGGTAACGTAAAGCAGCGGAAAGAGCTTTAAATAAAAACACATAATAGAGATGATGCACACCAGGCCGTGGACCCGGGTCTACGAACCCAGTATCAGGTGAGCTATGAGAGTCAATATGGCTTTCAAGCGGTTAACATCATCAGAAGACAGAGAGAACATGCATATATTTTTTTAAACTTTTTTTATAAGTTACCTACTTATACAGTCTCCAGCCACAAGGACCTGGTGGTAGGTGACTGTTGCCGGATACCGTCTAAGTACCGCCGGAGAACGAGATTTAACATCTCATGTCTTAAAGCGACGACCACAATGTCGTACAGTGTATACCATTCTGACTAGCGCCACGTTATTATAAGCAGGCGTATTACTTACCATCAGGTGAACATCCTACTAATCTCGCCGCTTAAGCTTAAAAGACAAGAATTAAATTTTTTTTTGTAATATGGTTTAAAAATATTTTGCGAAGCCTACATGAAGTGTAAGAGATGATAAAGACCTATGAACTTTACGTAATATTTAAAACTTGTTCTACGTCTACAACCTGTCTAGTATCGTACATATATATTAGTATAGTACGTTTCATCATCCCACCACCACTTCCGGTAGCGTGAATACTTTAAATCTGTCAATGGCGATATACATTTGCCGTTAAATGAACTCTGTTGTTTCCCGCTGTCGATGAAATTGTGTAACAGTTTTCGACTCCATTGGAACCCAATCAAACTTTCCTATGGCCGTATTGATTATTCACCCCATCGGCGAAGGGGAAAGTGATAACATGTCACAACTCCAAATGATTGATGGCATTGTGGTTAAAATCAGTACCGATAAAATCAAACGCTGCCTGAATTTATCTAGTACTATATGCTACTCATATATGTTATATATATATATATATATATATATATGTATGTATGTATTTATTCATACTAGTTGTTCCTCGCCTGCTATGCTGGTCGTAATATACAATTAGACTTGAAATTTGTCTGAAGTATTCCTTAAGAGCAACCGTAACCGCAAATGATTTTCTACAGCATCCGTTACTATAGCAACCTTATAAGTATAACTAAATGCAAATGTTTATAAAAGTTAATTAGAAATAAAATGATGAAGGATCTATGAAATTCAAAATATAAATATTCTATAACCATCTACATATCTTCCCGCCTCGAATGATCATATTCCAATGTCGATCCGTTCACTAGTTATCACGTGATTGGCGAACAACGAAAACCCATTTTCATTATATATATATATATATATATATATATATCTATATATAAAGTTTTGTTTTATTATATTGACATTAATATTAGGTCCTTACATATGAAATTGGCGTTTTGTACGGGACGAATATAAAATCAATTTTTTTTGTAAAATATATTTAATCAAAGTATGCACCGTTGTTATCTATGCACTTTTGCCATCTCATAGGTAGTTCATTGATCTCTTTATTAAAAAAACCATAGGGGCCAGAATCAATAAATTCTTTGAAGACGGTTTGGACTGCCGCATCGGAGTTTAACTTTTTTCCTTATAAGAAGTTGTCCATATTCCGGAAAAAATGGTAATCTGTTGGGGCAAGGTCCGGGGAGTACGGTGGATGTCGCAGACATTCCAATTATAGCTTATCTAACTTAGTGGTTGTTTGTTGTGGAGTGTGTGGTGGTGGTGTTGCGTTGTCGTGAAGCAGCAGTGACCTAAAGCGATTGACTAATCGCGGTTCTTTAGCAGCTAGTTCTTCCTTCATGGTCTGCAGTTGCTGACAATAGATATCTGCCGTAATCGTTTGGCCAAATTTTAGAATGCTGTAGTAAACGACACCGGCGCTAGTCCACCAAACACAAGTAACTTTTTCTGAGCTAATTTTCGTTTAGGGCAGGATTTGATGGATATCGTACAGCATCCACTTTGCATCACAAGTAATGATTCGATTTAAAATCCCTTCATCATTGTGTCGGTTGAGCAAAGTAACACAGCAGCAGCAGTCGACGCGTGTTCGCAAGTTCGATTCACTCAATTCGTGAGGTACCCATCGTTCAAGTTTTTTTACTTTCCAGATGTACTTCAAGTGAATTATTACAGTTTTGTCACTTACCCCGAAGCTTGCAGCTATCTCTAAAGTGCTTTGTGATGGATCCGCTTCCACAATAGCCTTAGTTCTTCATTTTCCACTTTCGTCCCCGGCCGTCCACGGGGTTGGTTTTGAAGGCCGAAATTTCCAGAGCGAAAACGTTGAAACCAAAAACGTACCGTGCTTTCTTCTGCGACACCAGCGCCGTACACATCATCAATCCTTCGAGCTGTTTCTTCAGCACTGGTGCCACGGTAGTACTCGTACTCGTAAATATACCGATATTTCATATTTTTTATTCTGCGGTAATAAGCGACGCCAAAGAAAAAAATTATAAAGAAAAACAAGTGAATGACTGTTTTCAAAACTCAAATTTAGCAGCGAAATGAATTTATAAATTTGAATTTGGAATTCTGAACCAAAGAGGAGGTATTTCAGACCAAATTGGTCAGTACGACAAAACGATAATTTCATATGTAAGGACCTAATATTATCTATATAACGCTGGCTTGACTTGATGTTTCAGGCATTAATACTTTAACTGAAGAAGGGTATCTTTTGTCAAATATCCTTTGCGTATAAACTCGACGCATATTTATGCTGCAAAGCAGTGTATAAGTATTAATTTACACTGGTTTAAAGAACTCTGTAGCTAGCTTATGTTATTGAACACCTTACTACTTAAGTCTTCGTTCGTCTCCCCTATAGTGGTATTGTACAAACACGTTAAGTAGCACCTGATTAAGTAACCTATCTCTGCTGTTCGTAATACACCTATCTCTCAACTTGTTCGAAGTAAATTCAGGAGCGGCTTGACTAAATTTGATGGGATTTTCACTAACGTATAGCTGAAGAAATGAGGCTTCAAAACATATAAAATTGATAAAAAGGCAAGAATGTAAATTTGTTATAAATGTTACGGGTTACGTTTCCTCTCGAACAGTAGAAGATCTGTTGTGTTTAATTAGGTCGTTAAAACCGAAGATTTATTTTCCTCTAGATCGCAGAGTATATATGTATGAGTAAAGGTATCAGATCGCTTCGTATGCAAGTCGGCAGCAGTTATTCCGATAAGTAATTGCCTCCGGCCGCCCGGCCACACATTTTCTTCTCTAAGCCCATTACAGCGGGGGCCCTCCACACGTCCGTTCGCAATTACAACGCTCAGTTATTTGTCTCCACTGACGGGAATTAATCGAACAGTCGTTTGTCTTCTCATTTATGCCGGAAACCAAAGTTTTATTCGAACAAAAAAATTCAACAAAGCGAGGAGACGAGTGCAACGTTCTGATACAACCGCCCATGTAAACGAAGCTAGTGACGGAAGAAATAAAATGTAAATAAATAAAATAAGTATACAAGTGTAAGGAGAAAAAATTTAAATAGTAAAATTAAAAGGACTTGTAAATAATAAAAAAGATGCGTGCAACGCGGGCCCGATCGATGTGGAGATCTTTAGGAGAGGCCTATGTCCAGCACTGGACGTCTGTTGGCTGATGATGATGATGACAATAGGAGACAATAAACTAAAAAAGAACATAAATGGAAAGGGGAATGTAAAACCAGTCCAGGTAAACAAATGTTTGTAAAGAATCAAATGTTGGATATAAAAAACTTTAAAATGATAATAAAACTGCGTGTCTTGTCTTTATTTGAGAAAGAAGGATGAAAGAAGGAAATAGGATAGAGAACGTTATTAGAACTGAAGTGTGGATGAGAAAAAAGTGTGGGAGAAAAGAGAAAAGAAATAAGAGTATTAGGAATAGAGAAAGATATAAGATAAATAAATAAATAAAGAAGAAAATAAAAGAACTGACAGGACTCCAGCCTCACACAACTGGGGGAACAAAAACGGCGCTGGTTTAGTTGACACCACCACATAGCGGTCTTCGCCATAAAACAGATATATATATATATATATATATATATATAATACTCGACGGAGAACTAAAGTTGTCGACGTAGCTTTCAAAATCTGCAAGCTGAAGTGGCAGTGGACCGGCCATGTCTGTAGTGTCAGTGTCGTCCTATGGGAAAGGAAAGTCTTGGTGTGGAGGCGGCGTACAGATCGCAGAAGCGTAGGACGCTCCCTCTCCAGGTGGACCGATGACATCACCGAGCCGGTCTGAAGTAGGAGGATACGAGAAGGTGAGGATCGCAATTGTTGAAAGATACTGAGGAAGGCCTATATCCAGCAGTGGATAAACAAAGGCTGATAATAATAATAATGATGATGATAAGCAAAACAAATACAATAGTTTAAACTATGGAATAATAATTTCCGAAATGAGACTGAGAATTGTAATAATACTTTATCCTTATACCTAGTATATTGAATACAAAACACTTTATCGCGGATTCAGAATAATACAATAAAATTGGAAATGCATAAAAAATCGATTGAGTTCATGTTAAAGATATTTATAGTTAAGTTACGGAAGCAGTTAAAAGAACAGAGCTCGTTAATTTATGAACCAGGATCACAATGTTGCTTTGCCAATTTATAGCAACCTTTTGATTGTACTTAGTATAAAAAAAATATCAGCGATAGAGACTATCTTTTACATCACAAAACGCAAAAATTGGATAACCAACGAAATAAGAACATGCCTAAGTTACTGGATCTTAATTTAGTTGGAACTGCTGACAACATTGTGATAATCGCCAAGTGAGTTCGAAAAATCCATTCACCACGGACTCACAGTCAATAAGGTTTGTTTGAACGTTAAAACCTGCTGTACTTCTGATAAGTTACTTTTAAGTAAGCACTCTATATGTTTTTTATAACAAGTCCACGTCACTTAAGTCCAGCTAACTAATGCAAACTCGCCGCCAGCTTGTTATAGTTGCAGCGGATATTAATGCTGGGAGCGTATTAAACTTTTAAAAGGCACTACCTCCCAAGTACACCCTCATGAGGTCTTCCAGCTGACAATTGGAGTTTTGTGTACGTGTGATGAAGAAGACATTATCTCTTTATCCCGATATTGATAAAACTTAAATTATTTTAATATCATAATCATTTCAAATCATTACTGAACAAAGGCCTCCTTAAGAGGAGTAGATTACCATACTCGCCATTCTTAGCGCGTGGTATGATCTGCTGGTAGCTAAGATGGAAATAATCTTTTATTGTAGAATATATCTCTTCATCGGCTAAACTACTTCCCTCAAAAAATACCTAGTAATAAAACAAGTGGCGGTAACATTAAGGTTTAAAAGGTATGATGACAAGAGTTTAGAACTTATTTTTTCCCTTCTTCTCTAACTTCTTAAATAAAGTCTCGTGTAAAGCTGAGTATATAACAACCTTGTTTTCATTTTTTTTTGTCTAAAAAAACTTGGAAATACCCGACAGTAATCAAAACACCCACTGACAGTGATGAGGCGTTGGTCAGGATGTTTACTCGGCATTAAAATGTAATTACAGTGCCATTTGAACCGAAACATAATTCTACGTTCTGGACAAAAATTGACGCCGCAGACTCCATCTATCTGATCTAGAGAATACATTTTGTTTTTTTTATTAATATAAGAACAATTTGGTTTGTTCAAAACTTTCGGACACAAGCCACATACCCTTGTTGAAAGAGACAGAGGTTTACAAATTGCGAGCCGCATTGTTTTGAGAAATAGGCCATATAGAATCAAAGCAACGATACACGAGTACGGAAACAAAAAAAAAGGCTTTCCAGGAACCGTTTATCACCCGCATTTATCAGAATATAACTAGCGGGGCTGGAACGGATACATTGTTCGGCCACACCGCAATGCTTTTTGTTAACCCTGCTTCGGACAGTTTGTTTTTATTTAAAACTAATGACCTAATCTCGTTCCCCGTGAAAACATTTTTTAAATAGTCAAGAGCTGTTCTGTTCTTGTACTTTATTACGTCCAAGTATCATGATATTATCACATTTCTTATATCCACATTGAAGATGTGAATAATATATAACATTTACATTTCACAACTTGGAGAATTTTTATTGAAAAGAATATTAGGGGTGTAGACAAACCATGTAATAAAAGATAAAATCTGCTAAAAGACTTGATATCATAAAAACTATCACCATCATCGTTTCAGCCTATTTAGCTTCCTCTTTCGATTTCGAACGTCACAGGTCCAACACCTCTTACATCCAAGGATTCCCATCTTAACTAGGTTTTCTGTTCATCTAACGGGCAGAAGAACCAAGCGAGTATAATCCATTTATTATTACATATATTTAAATGAAAACTATAAATTTGTGCGACTTGTTGGCCATGGGCAAGAGTGGATCACGTGCATGTACGATGTAATGACTGCGATGGCGGACCGAAGATCCTAGAAATGGTGAAAGTAAAATCCATAAGATAGAGTTAATAAAAGTTTTTAATGATTCCGCAAGTACTTCCAATCATGCTATTGGGATAATTATTTGCAATAAAGCCAAAGATCCTGTTAATTATAACGGTGAATTCAGAAAATATACTCTTTCCAATAAACAAAAGAATCATCAAAATCAGACTTCTATATCAAAAATAATTAACACTATTCAGTTATTATTTAATTAATACTTCATTGTCGTCGGTTAAGTAAGAAATAAACGTACCTTACACCCAAAAACAAAATGAAACACATAACTCTTGACACTCTGTCAACGGAACGATAAAAGAAGCTCACGATGACGACTAAAGTAGGTTAGAAGTACATTTTCCTTGGGAACATGTTTTTAAATAAATAATGCGATCATAAACAAACAAAGCAAAGGAAGTCACCGAGATAGAAGAGCAAGCATTAAATAACCAAGCAGCATCCGTGTAAACAGATCAATAAATACAGAACTAAACTCGATGACAACTTCTTTATTGGTATTCTTTATGTTTGCTGCGTAAGTTGTGTACGAGAGGGTTTATAATCTAGAATATATACAGAGACGGTACTAAATTCAATCGAATTATTGCCTTTGGAATTTCGTCATCGTCATCTATTCCTCATTTGAATATATTATAGATCTCAAACGTCTTTTTTTTTATTCAAGAGAGAGGATATATTATGTTTAACACTAATAATATAACGCTAGTTAGAATGATATATACAGCACCACATAGTGATCATCGCCTTGAGTTATAATTATTGTAA